>CM077005.1:29772253-30975586 GCA_039090855.1 Macrothele yani | reverse complement strand
ATTTCAGATCATTGGACAATTGTATACCCTGTAACCATGGGAAATGTGATATCAGAAGTCTACTGCTATCTGACACATATGACCAAACCATCCAAACAATTTTATCTTCTCTCAGGCCTGTTTATAATCCAGGTGCAGCCTGAAATTCTGGATTTTTGTCAACATCCTAAACCCCGGAATCTGTGTTTTTAAGTTTTAGAAGAATTTGAGATTCCTCGAAGTCATTTTATCCCGGAAAATGCTATGATGATAATTAAAAGTTCTTTTAGAGTTCCATTTTCTTTGGGAATTACAGTGTTTGATTGAAAATACTGTATTTCCATGTGGATGGTGAATGCAGACTATTTGTGACACCTTCAGACTTTATTTGGTTATCAAACGCTCTCAAGATACAGCATGCTGAAAGGCGGGCTTTTTTTTTTTTTTTTTTTTTTTTTTTTCATCATTTTGGAATTTGCGTCTATATCAAATAATTTGGTTATATTATATTCAGTTAATCCAATGAGCTACATTTAAAAACTGGAATCCACTGAATGTTTCCAGAATTTAAGGGATTTCCACACTCTGCTCAAATGTTGTATGAGGGTTGTACCGAAAGTAATGCAAAAGTAGGCATAACTTTTTTATGAACTGACATTGGTAATTTAAATTGCTAGTGTTTTTAGAGTAACTCTTTCTCTATACAAAGGTACTACTCAACAAGTCTCCATCACAAGTGCTGCATTTGCGTCATCATTGTAGCCAAGTCTTGAATCCTCATTTTAAAAATTCAGGCGTGGACTGTTGTGTACCCACTTCTTAAAAACAATTTCACCTCAACTGTGTCATCAAATCCTTGTCCCCGGAGACTGTCCTTCATTGGACCGAACTGGTGGAAGTCGGATGGCACCAGATCTGGGCTGTATGGTGGATGGAAGACCACCGACCGGCCTAATTTGCTGATTGCCTGATTTGTTGCAAATATATGTTTGGTCTCGCATTGTCATGGTGAATGTGGATCCTTTTCACATTCTTGTTCGGTCTCTTCCTTCTTATGGCCTCTCTAAGCTTCTTGAGTGTCTCAATGTACTGCTCACGGGTCACGGTACAGCCACGTTCCAGAAAATCAAGGAGAATGACGCCCCTGTCATCCCAAAAAACAGTTACCATGACTTTCTGTGCAGACCACTGGCTCTTGAACTTCTTAGGCCTTGGCGAAGAGGTGTGGCGTCATTCCATGGATTGAGTCTTTGTTTCTGGTTCATAAAGATACGCCCATGTTTCATCCCCTGCCACCAAATCGGAAAAAAAAAAAAATGTGTCTTCATTGGCTTCAAACCCTTTCAGCAGATCAGAGCAGACTTCCACCTTTTCTTCTTCAAATCTGCAATGAAAGAAAAGGGCTACTATAGAGGAAGAGTTACTCTACTGAAACAGGGAAGTTGAACGACTTCTGTGAGTTAATAAAAAAGTTATGCCCACTTTTGCATTACTTTCGGTACATATGATATGAAGCGAAAAATTCGATGTCAAAAATGCAACGTCTGAAGGATTTCTAACACACTGAAAGAAAATTTGGTACAGAGTATACAATTGGCACTGAGCTCACAGTTTTGGGGGTTTTTGTTTCACCTGACAATCACCTCTGCTGTTTAAAATTCTTTCTGCATCTAAAATGTGCATTGCTAGATAAAAAAAAAAAAATTTACTAATCTGTCCTGCTAATCATATGAATTTGTCTTCCCACTAACAGAACTTGCTGCCAGACACAAAGTTTATTAAAGCACACAATAGAATAATGCAAGTTTTGTTGTTTGTTAATCCTGTTTTTCAGTCAAAAGTCCCTTCACAGCTGATAAGAAACTTCTGCGATATTAATTCTGGTTCCTTAACAAGCATTCCAGTCTCATCAACAGCAATTAAGTGATAAATGATTGGCACATGTTCTAACTTTTTCTGAATTAATTCATTTACTTTGGTGATGTATTCAGTATGACTGATTTAGACTTGTGAATATTTATTGTCATACTAAATTCTTCATGACATGCATAACTGGTAAAAATCTTATAGTGTGTTTTTATGCTTTTAGAAATTAAATCTGTATCAGCATGGAACAAATACCATTTCTTCTGAAAGCCACATCCTTGGACATAGGGGCATATACTGTATATAGAATTTTTCTTCGGAATGGGAGCTGACAGAAAATAGAAATTTTTAAAATCCACCACAGAAGAAAAAATTAAAGCATTATTTTCTAATGTAAGTTAATGCATTTTTATTAAATTAAAGCATTTTTTCAGATGTAAGTCACATTTTAACAAAAAATGAAACACTTTCGGAGGGGGCAAGGCTCTCTCTCTCTCTAAATACACCCCTACTTGGATATCTGCTGTGCTTTTGATTTCTTTTCAATCAAATTGAACTCGTTATTATTATTGTTTAGAAGAACATGGTCTCTTTTGCCATGTGCATTTTTAGTACTGCATTTCAAATTTGGAATGCCTAAAGTTCACAATTTGGAGTTATTTTTTGGGAACATCTGCAGCCGTGATTTTCTTTTGTTTTCAGTACTGTACGCTGAGTTTTAGTGCTTGCAGAAACAATTACTATCAATGTTTTTTTTTTCGGCAGTAACTGCTCAAACAAAACATGTTTGGAAATTGTTCAGACTGTCGATAGAGACATTGGTAAACTACATATTTATTATTTATAAAAACGTACCAAACGCATGCCTACATTTATTTTTACCTAGCGTAAAACTGTGCAAAGCAAAGAATACGTTGAAATTTTACTCACTGCTCAACCTTAAAACGTGCCGCCCCGGTGGCGCAGTGGTCTAAGGCGCTGGCCTCTGATTATTCGTACGTAAGGGGTTCGGGTTCGAATCCCGGTCAGGCATGGATGTTGTTTGTCTTACGGCACTGGCTGTCTCCCTTCCCTGGAACCAGTGAACCTAAATTAGGGACGGGCGACTGCTTATAGCCCATTGAGTTGCTCACGGTGGTCGTTAAAACTCCAATCAGAAAAAAACAACAACCTTAAAACGCAAAAATAATGTTTAAATACTTCTGCCACCTCGTGAAAACACCCTGAATCGAAGAAATCCCAAGGTGAGTTGCCATTTTCATTGTTAACGTTATTCAGTGGGGAAAAAAAAAATTCAAGTCGAACTACTGCTGCGTCTACAAGCGGATGGACAAATTAGTACTGTATGCTCGGGGCAAGGCTAACCTGACTATGGAGTTTAAGTTATGGAGTGTGTACTTCCACTGCTTAATATAGTTCCAGTTTAAAAGCCGTGTTCTCGTTTGAACTGAGGCCTAAGAAAGCACATGGATACACACTGGTGTGCAAAAATTAAGGACGAAGAGGAGAAATTATCATAACAGCGGAACGAGCAGGCAGAACGGACCGAAAGACCACTCAGGAGATAGACTAGGGTCCGGTACGGTAGAGCATGCGCATATATGCAGTGGGGGAGTGTCGGAAGAGTATACTCTCGGCAATTCGGTGTACATCGGTTTGAACGCCGTCGAGTTGCTGCCACCGTGTGATATGGCCAACAGGCAATCCAGTAGACAACATCTGGATGACTTTACCCGAGGTTGCGTCATTGGGAAGTTGGAAGAAGGTCGAACTGTGACCAGTGTGGCCGAGGAGTTCGGGATCGCTCACAGCATCGTTTCACGAGATTGGAGAGCATTTCAAACGACAGGAACAGCTGTCCGAGAGTTAAGCAGTGATCGTCCACGAGCAACCACGGCGGCGGAAGACCGGTATATTGTCCTACAGGCGGGAAGAGACAGACGGCAGATAGCGGGAGAAGTCGCATGCAACAGACAACTGGACGTCCGTTATCGCGTTTTACCGTGGCCAGGAGACTGCACAAAAGTGGTCTATTTGCACGACGACCAGTACGGTGTGTGCCATTAACGCCTGCTCATCGGAGACGGCGGTTTCTGTGGGACCAGGAACGCAAGAACTGGACACAACAACAATGGGGTCGAGTTCTCTTTACGGATGAGAGCCGATTTAGTCTGACGAGCGATTCTGGACGTATACACATCTGGAGAGATCAGGGAACACGCAATCACATCTCCAACATCATCGAAAGGGACCGGTTTGGAGGTGGCGGAGTTCTCGTTTGGGGCGGTATCATGCTTGGTAGCCGTACTGACTTCCGCATCTTCCAAGGTGGTTCAGTCACTGGTGTCCTCTATTGTACCGAGGTTCTCCTGCCTCACGTGCGTCTGTGTAGAGGTGCTGTGGGTCCTGAGTTCCTCTCATGGACGACAACGCTACACCTTATCGTGCAGTGGCTGTTGGAGAGTGAAGATATTCATCGCATGGATTGGCCCACAAGGTCCCCGGACCTAAATCCAATCGAACACGCGTGTGACCTTCTCGGGAGACGCTTGGCAGCACGTCATCAGCCGCCAGCAACAATTCCGCAGCTGCGATTGGCGCTACAAGAGGAATGGGCAGCGATGCCTCAACTGCTCCTTGACAACCTCGTCCTGCCGCCCCGGTGGCGCAGTGGTCTAAGCGATGGCCTCTGTTCATTCGTCCGAACGGGGTCCGGGTTCGAATCCCGTGAGGCATGGATGTTGTGTTTGTCTTACGGCACTGGCTCTTTCCCTTCCCTGGAACCAGTGACCCTAAATTAGGGACGGGCGACTGCTTATAGCCCATTGAGTTGCTCACGGTGGTCGTTAAACCTCCAACCAAAAAAAAAAAAAAAACAACCTCGTCCTCAGCATGGACAGACGTAAATCCTGCAACGCAGTCAGGGGTGATCATATATCCTACTAGAGACTGGGTTTTCTTGGCCGCCGTCTGTCACATGGACGTTTCTGTCTTCTGTCCAGTTGTGCTCGAAGCTACCTTTTCAATAAAGTGCCTTTGTATCCTTTGGATTCCTTGTTTGGACGGTTTTGCTCACTTGTCCCATATTCTTACATCTTGAGGATCTTATGGTATGATTTGAGTTGATGTGGAGCGCTTCTCTGCACGACGTTACATTCGAAAAACTGTCTCGTCCTTAATTTTTGCACGCCAGCGTATATACGAGGATAGATCCAAAAAAAGGTTACAAGGGTCATAAAAAATGATTGATTAACAATAGACAGAAAATTCAAAAGGGAATTATGAGGCATACTTGCCAATCACTTTTCTACATAATCACCAGATCTGTTCAGGCATTTATCGGAACGCATGACCAACTTGTTTGCCCCGGCTCGGTAGAAATTACGTCCCTGCCCATTGATCCAGTTCTCGGCAGCTGTTTTCACATCACTGTCGGAAGAGAACCTTCCAGATAAGTGTTCCTTCAATTTCGGAAAAAGGAAGTAGTCACTGGGTGCCAAATCTGGGCTGTATGTGGGGTGGCTCCAGACTTCCCACTTGAACTTTTGCAGCAATTCTTGAGTTTTGCGTGCAGTATGGGGCCTGGCATTGTCGTGCAGGAAGATGACACCATCACTCAACATGCCAGGCCGTTTGCGTCGGATGGCTTCACGTAACCTTGTCAAAGTGGCACAATAACGATCGGCATTAACGGTATGGCCACGCTCCAGATACTCGATAAGGATAACACCGCATGCATCCCAGAATATGATTGCCATGACTTTACCGGCAGAGGGTTAACCTTAAACTTCTTTTTTCGTTGGTGATCCAGCGTGTTTCCACTCCATACTAGCTCTTTTGGTTGTGGAGACGAAGTGATGAAGCCAAGTTTCGACCCCAGTAACGATGTAATCAATGAACTGCTGGCCGTCGGCATGGTACGCTGCAGAAACGTGAGGCTGCACATCATTCGTGTGGCTTTCTGCTCCTCGGATAACGCACGTGGTACCCAGCTGGCACAAACCTTGGAATATCCCAAAACATCAGAAACGATACGCTGAACGGTACCATAGCTGAGTCCCAGCTCTGAAACCACTGCACGCACAGTTACTCGTCGATCATTTTGAATCATTTCGTCAACTGGTGCCGTGTTGATTTCTGTCGCTGACGAACTTGGACGGCCGCTCCCTGCCCTGTTGCGGTTTTCCACATCCTCTCTGCCCAATTGAAAAGAGTGACACCATTTCGCTACATGTTGTCGGCTGATTGCTTCTTCCCCAAAAACTTCCACTATTTGACTGTGAATTGCAGATGCGGACACATTTTTTGCCCATAAGAACCGAATTACGGCTCGCACCTCCAAGCGGGACCACTTTTCTAAACGTCTTGCCATTTCAATCGCCCTTACGCGTCTGCGAACTTGCACTAACTTCCCAAACAACCGCTGCCAGACAACTAGCGCCATCTGTTTCCACTCTGGGCAACAAATGTACCCTCCACACTAGTTACTTTTCCAATCTGCTGCTTGTAACCTTTTTTTTTTTTTTTTGGATCTATCCTCGTATGTTCTAAAGGTACGTACGCATATTAAAATAGTGAAGATCCCAGTTTCGGTCGAGTTTCTAAAAAGTACAAATATTCGCATTTTAGCTGCGTTATTGTCACTTCTGTTTTGCGTCAGAAAGGCTATACAGTTAACACGAGGATATTTACTTCGACTAGGAGGTTAGAATTGTTAGCCGAAGGCGGAGATAATGGCTTGGTGGTCATTGTAATGAGCTTACTCCCTTCTTCGTGGTTGCTAATTTAAAATACTCTTTCAGAATCGTTTGTCTGGTAGTCGGCAAGGTTGTGAAGGTGTGGGAGGTGGAGGGGGACATCGTGATGGAACGCGGGAAGTTTCTTTTTGTCTTGTTTTCAGTCACCCTTAGGGGGAAGGGTCCGCGACACATGGGGTAACCCATTGCGTGGAGAAATACTGATAAACAAGCGATTTCATGTCGGTGAATCGGTTTCACAATCTTAACAGTGTAATCAGGTTAGCTTCGCCCTAACTATATGCCCATTTCTAATACAGAACAGTTACACCCTAACTAGATGTGGCGCAGTGGTCTAAGCGCTGGCTTATGATCATTCGTCCGTGAAGGGGTCCGGTGAGGCATGGATGTTGTGTTTGTCTTACGGCACTGGCTTTCTCCCTTCCCTGGAGGCAGTGACTCTAAATTAGGGACGGGCGACTGCTTATAGCCCATGGAGTTGCTCACGGTGGTCGTTAAACCTTCAATATAAAAGTTGAGAAGCAATCCGTTGACCAAAGATTGCACTCTACCCACGGCCCCACGAAAGAGATTACCCCGGTTGATAGTATATGGCGCCGACGGGGAACTCTCGTGTAAAGATTCCGAGGAAGGGATCGAGGGCAGAACCCTGATCTCGAAGACGGGCTTACAGCTCGTTTTCTCATCAAGGGTAAGGGAGGTAGGGTCCACTGGGTGGTAGATGTGAAGCCCAAGGCTTTCAAACTCTTGATGAGGTGGAAGACACTGAACTTGGGTTGGTCAGTGCTCCGTCTAAAGGAGTTTTTACGCGAAGTCTGGTGCTTCCGGTGTAATGGCTTCTGTCATTTCCGGAGCAACTGTCCTGAGTCCGAAGATAGGTGTGGCAATTGCGGTGTAGTTGGGGATCAGCACCGTCAGTGTGCAACCGCACCGAAGTGCAGCAATTGCTCAGCTGCAAATGCTAAGTTCCCGCCTGAAGCTGGATGATGCTCACTCTAGCTTCAGTAAGACGTGTCCAAGTCTTATTAGGGAACTTGAGCAAAGAAAAAGTCGGGTCAACTATGGTTGATAGATTGTGGTACCTCAGAGGTACGTCGCTCTCGAATCAGGATTTTGTTGGTCTTTCGACCAAGGTGTTTCTGATGACTCTGGCCCGGGGTCATCACCACAGCGCTGGCCCTAGTCCTGTGGACCATGTATTAATGTTGTGTGGGTTTAATGTGATTCTGTGTTGAATATTTGTGAGAGGGGTGCATGAAACCCTCATATTGTCAATGTGCATGTATTTTGTTTTATTAGATACCGAATAAAGGACTCTAATCCCAAAAAACTCGCGTTGGCGGACGATCTTCCAGCCACGAGATGTGAATTTTTTTGAAAATTTGTTTGCCCCACCCACAACACGTCACACACACGGGCTATGATCGAAAGGTGCGAGATACTGGTCCCGTGGGGGAGGCAGAACCCTACAGATCCCTGGACCGATTCCGTCCGAGAGAAAGACTTTTATTTCCGGTGTCTGGCGGGCCAGCTGTCGCAGCGCCGTCAGGAATCTAGTAAATTCAAAACTGTGAGTGAGTTACACATATCCCTGCGATGTTTGCAAATTAGACGGTGCAGGTAAAGTCATCAGCCTAGGTTACATTAAATATTGAAGGCCCGGCACGGCCCGCGGGCTGTCCCGGGCTTGTGCAGACCTCTACTACAGGCTGCCGGTTAATAAGGCTGCCGGTTCGTGCTTGCAGCGCCACCACAGGGTGTGCGGTCATGCGCAATCGCACCAAACGTGGATCATTTGCATACCAGCACGCACTCTAGATATTTGCAAAGTTTCGCGGTTGTACACTGAGAAAAACGTTCCGTTGAATCAACAAAAAATTTTGTCAACAAAATTTTTTGTTGAATTTGCAAAATTATTTTGTTGAAAATTATTGTTGATTTAACAAAATGTATTGTTATCACGACAAAACGTTTTGTTGATTTAACAAAATGATTAGGTTAGATTTCTTGGGAATTTGTTTGATCCAACAAAACATATTGTTATTATGACAAAATGTTTTGTTGCTGCAACAAAACATATTGTACAATATGTTTATGCCGCCCCGGTGGCGCAGTGGTCTAAGCGATGGCCTCTGATCATTCGTCCGAACGGGGGTCCGGGTTCGAATCCCGGTGAGGCATGGATGTTGTGTTTGTCTTACGGCACTGGCTCTCTCCCTTCCCTGGAACCAGTGACCCTAAATTAGGGACGGGCGACTGCTTATAGCCCATTGAGTTGCTCAAGGTGGTCGTTAAACCTCCAATCCAAAAAAAAAAAAAAAAAAAAAAAACAATATGTTTATATTGTACAGTATGTTTTGTTGCATTAGTACAATATGTTTTGTTGCATATTTATATAACACATTGTACAATATGTTTTGTTGCAGCAACAAAACATTTTGTCATGATAACAATATGTTTTGTTGGATCAAACAAATTCCCAAGAAATCGACCCAATCATTTTGTTAAATGAACAAAACGTTTTGTCGTGATAACTATAAAGTTTGTTAAATCAACTATAATTTTCAACAAAATAATTTTGCAAATTCAACAAAAAATTTTGTTGACAAAATTTTTTGTTGAATTAACAAAACGTTTTTCTTAGTGTAGCATGTTTTCTTCTAGGTGCGCAAATTTCACTGTTCGTGAGTGTATTATAGAAATGTGCTCCGCCACACCAGTGGCATAATGATCTAAGCGTTGGCTTCTGACCGTTCGTTCGAGTAGGCCCGGGTTCGTGACTAGGATGAGCCATAGGTAGTGTGGTAGCCCGAATTTTATATTGTAAAACAGAGCCCGGGCCCGCACGAGCCCGAAAACTATGATTAATCTGTTTAGGCATTGAAAAAAATCTCTTTCAAACTTCCAGTCCTTCCTCCCCGTGCAATTAACCGATGTCTTTCTCAACTGCGGAGTGGGGAAGGGATGTCTATCTATTTCTATAGTTTCTTGACCATTCATTTCATCCTGAAATGTTTCGAGGGGCCCGGCATCAGGAAAAATCGGGAGGCACAACAATCTACGTATGTTAACAGCATTGGGGTAGGAGCTGAACAGGGCTAAAAAAATTCGCTACTTTAAAAATACTCACCCATGTTTGATAAAGTTGCAGAACAATGCTAGATAATGGTCATTATGTGATGTCTATCCAGAATTCACAGTGAAAGCTAATAATATCAAGAACTTATTTTGAAATAACTATAAGATTATTTGCTGGAGTGTTCATATACGATCCCTTTTCCCCGAAATGTTTTTACCTACGCAGCCTACGCTCCTTGGGATAACTGACAAATGCTGCAGATGACGGCATTTACGGAGATATCATTTCTACATGAAGTTGCAAAATGTTTTGTTTACGTTATTTGGTAAAGTGTCTTTACAATACATAACCGCAGCATAAAAGCACGTTTTGTAAACGAAACGCATACGAATATATGATCACTAAATGAAGAATCTGTTCACCATGATATTTAAAATTTCTTAAATTTCTAACTACTGTGATTGTCCACAAAGAAAAATTACAACAATTGCAGTACAAATAGAGACTTTTACATTGTACAAGTTCTGTATTTTTTTTTCATTTATTTAAATTAAAAAAATCATGTCTTATGCGACAGAACTTTTGGTACAACTCCAACATAATTTTGGTAGTAGCAGTTCTCTCTCTCTCTCTCAAATATTTGTTGGAATTTCAGCACACAAAATTTAAGAACAGGAAGCTCAAAGCTATGAAAATCAAGATTATTTTACGATCTGTCAAATATGAAAAGGCTATATAAGCAATTGTTTTAAAAGCATTTTTAATGTTCTTACTTCAGCGTTCTTAAGAGAAAATTTTAAACAAATATAAGTATTAAGTGTGTCCAAAATTAGAAGCTTCTCCAGCGCAATTGCATACATAATTAACTAAACTAGTGATTTAAACCTGGTTATTCGCTTTTTCCACGTCGATTAAGTGAGTTTGCCACGATATTTAAATATCTTGAAATTTCTAACTGTGATTGTCCACAACAGAGAAATTGCAGTACAATTTTTCTGCAGTAAAATCTTGGCATGGGCCGATGCAAACATTTTCCGCAACACCCACTTCAATTGAATGATGACGGGTGTACTTTTTTACATCTCCTCCCTCCCCCTACCCCAGTACTATGCTTGCCACCGTTTCCAGAGCAACTGTACGTTTTGTTTTGTTTCTTAAATAAAAAAAGTTATTTTCAAATTTATTACGAGATCCGTCAAACCGGACGTGTCCGATAAACCCACGTCCGTCCCCAACCTTATGCTCCGCAGCTCTTTCTGTCCCGCAGAATACAAAACGGCTATCTTCCGTTCTCGAATTCGAAGAGCCTTCGCCGTTTCTTCTGATACCCATTCTAGACAACACGAAATAGAGAGCGTCATGAAGTTAGCCACTGATGCATTATATTCATTGAATCAGATACGTAGCTTTATCCAAAAAGCCAGAGCCAAACATTCCAACCTTCCTGTGCCGCAGCTACGTTATTTAGGCTCAATTCCCGATTCAGAAAATACTACGGCGTCGGCATAAGGTCTCCTGCATCTTTATATACCATACTAAAAAGAAAATAGTCATAAACCACCTCTCTCTTGCGAAGCAGGCGTTTATGTGATCCCCCTACAGTATCCGAACGGCTCTAAACGATACTACATTGGAATGACCAAGCGTTCGTTGGAATCAGAGTCAACGAACACAAAAGGGACACAAAACATGGTAAAGTAGCCACGGCCCTATCCAGAGAAGTCAAATTCAAGTCCGCTACTCCTATGTGGGATGATATAAAGAAATTAGCTGGCTACTCTACCCCTAAATGTACAGCCATTCGGGAAACCTTGGAGATCATTACCAACAGCGATGCTTGCAATGATTGTGTCCAGCTCGAGTTGCCATGAATTTGGAACCAATTCTTCAAGTAACGCCGTTTCTCTACCAGAATCCCGCATGCAACCAACGTGATGCTTCGTATTTTTAAATGAATATAACGTCGCATCTATTTATTGTCAAGTTCCCACGTTCAAATTGTTAAGCGTTCTATTTTTCAGTTTGCAGTTTCTGTCTAACTTCCTTGAAAAAGACATCTGGTTGATGTGCAAACGTTTGGAAACGCTTATGTGTTTATTTCCTACGCCAATAAATCGTATCATTAGTATTACTAAAGTAATTTTCAGTTGTGATACGATAGTGCCGCAGAACTACAACTGAACAGGCCCATTTGCAAAAGTTTTCCCGGGCCATTTTGCGCCAACCAATCCACCCCTGACTAAATGCAACTAAATTTAACACCAGCCATTTATTTAATTGCAAGAAAGTGGATGCTGAAAAAAATGAGATGTATTCCCCATCCTGTAAATGTTTTAGTTAGATCCAGTTAAAAGAGAAACGAAGTATCATAACGATTATCGAGATGACTTTGTTCCATGCTTCGGCATGTATACCATTAATAGGTATTGCGTCATTTCTAACTTAATTCAAGGGAAAATGCATCCAATTCAGAAAATAGTTCCATACCTTTATGAGTCCATTTTCTTGCAATTAAGTAAGCAATTGATACTAAATTTGGTTTCGTTTGGTAGGTTCAATTGAGTTGTACGACTTCCGTTAAGCACATTTTTTTCCTATTTCTGTTTCTGAGAAAATTTCAAAAATTGAGGACAAAAAATAAGAAATTGAGGATACTTGACGTCCTCAATCAGTTATTATGGAATTGAGGACGAAGCGTATAGAAATTGAGAACTGTCCTCAGAGAATGAGGACGTCTGGTCGCTTTACCTAAATTACGAAAGTTAAATGTAAGCAAAACAAACAATGGACTTATCTTTTGAGGGACGTTCCGCTACTACTGCTGAAAAGTGTATAAAAACTCTTGGGAACAAATACATAAAAATCCTAAGAACAACAAATGAAACCGTTATATCAATAATCAGGTTATTTGAATTCAATGGAAGTAGTTATTACTTTCCCGGAAGCATATGAGCGAATATCATACGTACACTACTGTTTGCGGGAATTGCAGCACCATGAAGGACTGCTGGTATTGGCTTGACACTTACATGTTATGTAAAACAAGTTGCGGCATGTAAATGATTAAAATGTCAGTGAAACTGCGCATGTGGATTCGGAGCAGCACCCTGTGTACTATCCGGTCTTGGTTTGGTTTTTTTTTTCGATTGGAGGTTTAACGACCACTGTGAGCAACTCAGTGAGCTATAAGAAGTCGCCCGTCCCTAATTTAGAGCCACTGGTTTCAGGGAAGGGACGGAGCCAGTGCCGTAAGACAAACCCAACATCCATGGATTCGAACCCTGACCCATCTCGGATGAATGATCAGAAGCCATCGCTAAGACCACTGCGCCACCGGGGCGGCCCGGTCTTAGGTATAAAGAGCTGGCTCAAACGAGATGTTGCAATCAGGGGCCGCAGGTGGCCTAGCGGCCAGCATTCGTGACTGCCATGGAGATAACATCAGGTTCGATCCTGGGCAGGTATGGACGTTCGAACCACTAAATGCCCACCGTGCGTCGGATGGGCACGTTAAGCCGTCGGACCCCGGGTGCATGTCCCCCGGTTATAAAGAAGGGAGTCTTCCTCCCTTTTTCTACATCGCTTCCGTGTGACTTTCCTGTTGGGCACTCTAGCACAAATCTCCTAGCTTCCTATTTCTTAGGATTGTTTAAGACCTGGTGTCAGACACTCCCTTCCTAAAATCCTCTACGTATGACCTGATCTGATGTTGCAATCAGTGAAGAGCCGACAATGAGTCGAAAGGGTGTTTCTTGTGTCTCAGTATGCCCCGTCACCGAAGCAGATCGCATTATGAACACCGGACGGATTTTGAGCGAACAAGAGCTGTTGGGATGAGAGAAGCTGCATTTTCCTACCGCGAAATCTCCACTCGTTTTCAGGGAAGAAACGCCAGTACAGTGATGCGAACGTAGAGTGAGTGAGTGGACAGATGAAGCTAGGGAGTACAGAAATTCGTGAAATGGATCGCAAAATCGCACGACTGCACGAGATGACAGAAACAGTGAATGTGGCAGCGACATTCACGATGTTAGCGCATCAGTGGAGCGCTGTCACATGTCAGGCTTCGTCCTCCAGCGCACAGTTCGACATCGTCTGCATAACAGGGGGTCATGTCCCTAGCAGCCAGTCGGACCAATGGCTAGCGTCATTGGGGCGACTGGCCAGGTTTGGGTCACCGTTCAGTTCAGTTCTTTTTTATTATTATTATTATTTCATCGGAGGTTTAACGACCAACGTGAGCTTCAACAATTTTTATTTGGAGCAAACATGGACAGGAAGATACAGATGGCCTGTGCTTAACAGTTGCCAAAAGATAAACAATTAGATGACCTATTTACAATGACGATGAGATATTTACACTATGTGGATGCACTATATACAATGTAAGCGAATTCATAACACTGAGAATAGTAGACGTAAGGGTTGACTTACTCTATGTACATCATATGTTCGCAATGTGCATCAGCAGAGTGCCATCTCTAATAGGTGAACACAAGTACAAGGTATAACTTTAAATTTTACAGTGCATAAATAAACATGTATATTTTGAGCAATCTTGAAAAAAAGAAGAAAAGAGCAAAAGGCTTATGCTTTTCAGTATCTGAAAGATAAGCGAATAAATGATCTATTTACAATGATGGTGTGAACTCTGTACAATTTGAATGCAATATATCTATTGTGAAACGCTGTCAAATTACAAAAGTACTATTACTTAGGCTTAAACAAGTGCCTCAATCACAGTACTATAGCTATAGATTGACTTGTAATGAACAACAACATATGTACACAAGGTGCAACGGCATAGGGAAGACACTAATAAGTAATTACAATTCCATGGTACAACTGTAAATTTCACAGTGCAAAGAGTAAAGTATATTAGTACAAACAGAACTTGCGTGTTACAGAAAATTTATACTTCGGGTACAATACAAATAATGGAAATATGAAACTGACTCTTTGTACAGCAAATGTGCAAAACAGCGCAAAACATTATGTAATATATTGATTATTTCCTGTTAGGCACATGTGACACGAGAAAAACCACACTGCGTAACATTAACAAATAATTGAAATACAAGGTGAAAATATTCCAAATACGTGGCGACAGTTAATAAATAAATACATCGCTCTTTCCAAGTTCCAGAAACACACAGCAACCGAAAAATTGTTTTTCAGCCGCCGCTGTGGAATCGAATCAACAGTAAAGGTAACGCACTCGGCGCGATACCGAGAGTTCTGTTGGTTCGATTCCATAGCGGCTGCTAAAAAACAATTTTTGGTTGCTGTGTGTTTCTGGAACGTGGAAAGAGCGATGCATTTATTTATTAATTGAAATACTATCAAAACGTTTGCTCTGCACCATGAGCATAAAACTTAAGACATGTAATCTTGACGCAACATACGAAATGTGCCGAACATAAATTTTACAGTGCAATTAGGAAATTACATTAGAATATACAAAACTGAGCTTTTGGCATAGTAACTATGCTTCAGGTACAGTACAAATATCTGAATGATGAGCAATTACTCTTAGCCCAACAAAAGTGCTAAACCTCGCAGAACATTGTGTAATCGACTGATCATATCCCTTTATGTACATGTAACATGATCAAAAATCACACTGTGCAAAATCAATAATTAAATTTAAACACTATCAAACATTTGCTCAGCACCGTGAGCATAAACCATATAATATAAAGCCCGGCAGACATAAGGAAAGTGCCGAACATAAAACTTTAAACTTATTCTAAGTGCCTGTGGTGTTACAAGAAACTCATCTACAGGACCTTGTTGGTGAGAAACATGCAGACGTGCAGTAACATTAGGAAGCAATGATGAAGAGGGCATCTAAGAACACGATAATCGCAAAACTATACTTTAGTTAGTCCAAACAATTTCACAGAAGTCAGAACAATAGTCTAAGGTCTTCTGATGGACCAGAAAACCATTGACGAAAAGGTGACCACACTGACATAAAGTGTGGGATTCGATTCGCAGCCTTAGCAACAGTGAAAGCAAGCCTCAAGCGTGAAATCAGTCTGTTCCGGAACTGACTGCACATCGCAGCTACCGCCTGAAAGATGGTAGGCTGTATAGGGGTAGAACGAAGCTGTTGATAGAAGCAAAAAATCACATGTTTTGATACGTTCTGCTGACCATGCATATAGGCATGGTGAAAGAATATAAGTCTGAGCTATTCTAGCTCTTGAGAGGTAAGAAGAACAAAACTGGGAACCTCGCCAGAAGGCTGCAGTTCGAGTAAGGCGTGTTCTGAGAGCATTTCATGTTTCATTTTGAGCAGAAAGACGGACTCCGAGATGGACCCCAAGGTATTTTGGGGATGAAGCAGTCCATGAGGCGCCCCATGGGGTGTCAGTCCTAGAGGCCCACGCTCCGCTCCATAGGCCTGCACTCTTGGATGTATTAAGTGATGCCGCTGAACATGAATAATACTGATCGTAAATCTGGAGCAAGATGTCGAATTGAGCGTCTGTCCTTACACAAAAGGTCGCGCCATCGGCATATGAAGAGTATGTCACAGAAAAGTGCCTAGTACTTGCAGTAGACGGTGGCAGTGCATCTATAAAGGCTCGATGAACAGACCGAAGAAACGGCTCAAATGCAATGGCAAAGAGCTGCCCAGAAAGTGGGCAACCCTGCCGAATGCCTCGCCGAAAAGTAATAGGTGCAGTCAAGAAGGCGGCCGTCTTGACATGGAAAGCAGCGTCCTGATAAAGGGCAAGAATAGAGGTAACAAAAGCAAAAGGAAAGCCGAAAGCAATAAGAACAGCAGAAAGATACGAATGTGAGATATTGTCGAAAGCAGCTCTTTGGTCAAGATTAAAGAGGGAAAGTGGTTCAGAGTTAGTACGAGCCAGATGTAGGAGATCTCAAAGGAGATTGAGATTAGAAGTGATGGACCGACCAGGGACCGTGTAGGTCTGGTCGGGAGAAAGAAGAAATGGAAGAACTTGGTTGAGTCGACTGGAAAGGAGTTTAGTGAAGAGTTTATATTCAATGTTTAGTAGCGAGATAGGACGCTAGTTTCCCAAATCAAGCAGATCGCCTTTCTTGGGAAGTAACACCATATGAGCCTCTGTGAAACCCCTAGGAAGAGAAGAGGAAGAAAGAGCAGCATTGAAAGCGGCGAGAAGAAACGGAAGCAACGAAGGGAGAAAAGTACGGTAGAAAAGGAGCGGAAGGCCATCTGGACCTGGGACAGCACGGGAATTTAGAGATGCAAGAATGGTCCGAAGTTCAGTCTGCGAAATAGGTTGTAAAAGGGAATCAGAAAGATTGGAAGGAACTTGGGGAAGAGCAGAGAGTAAAGTAGCAGAAGCAGAAACTGAAGGCTGAGGAGTTTCACTGTACTTGATAGTAAAATATCGACGAACCTGAGAGCAAACTGCATCCGGATCAGAGGTGATTTCACCATCAGGCCGCCGAAGTAGTCGAAGCTGATGCGACGAGCGGCGTTTTTCTTCTAACGCGGATAGAAACTCAAAAGAGCAGTCCTCTGGTGATAGATGTTGTAGACGGAGACGAAGAATTACCTGACGTGCACGAGGCTCAAGAAGTGCTCTAAGATCCGCTTGGTAAGCTGTATACATGGGATGACTCGCACCAAGCTGTAACAGGATGTTTCGGAGATTTTGCTCTTCCATGGAGCGCTTTGTGCCTTCGGAGAAGGAATGACGTCTGAGAAGATAAATTAGGTAAGATTTTACCTCGAGCCAGTAATTGATGGCACAAGGTACAGTGGACAGGCCCTCTCGCATATGATCAAGAAGATCTCTGATCTCGGTGCACATATTCTCATCAGCTAGGAGAGAAGTGTCTAGTGTCCATGACCGAGCCCTAACATGCAGACGAGATGAAAAGCTACAGGAGATAGTGATGGCACGGTGATCCGATGAGGCTGTAGGAGAGTGCATACAACCCGTTGTAATGGGCAATAACGGAGCAGAAGCGTAAAATCGATCCAGCCTGGCAGAAAGAGAGGAGGATGCAGATGCAGCTCTCCAGGTATGTGAAATGGATGACGGATGCAATCTTCGGAACACGTCATGTAAATCAAAATCAGACACTAATGATCGCAATTGCTCCACAAGACGTGAACGATGTTCAATCCTCGAAGGAGCGCGATCGAGCTCTGGTTGAAGTGTACAGTTAAAGTCTCCTCCAATTAGCACATGATCTGATGGTAATGCTGACTGAAGTGCAGTGCGGGGCGACGAAAATAACAACGTTAGATGTGCAGATGAACATGGAATATATATGTTGAAAACTAAGTATCGTTGTCCATCTAGGACGAAAGTGAGTCGCTGCAATAAATCTCGGCACAGGTTATGAACTTTAACAGAGGAGAGTGCTTGACGAAATCTATTATGTACACCAATCGCTAAACCTCCACGAAGAGAGAGCCTAAACGCGTGATGAAACTGATAGTCCCATCTCCTCCAGCGATGGAAGGGTGAAGTGGATAGACAATTTGTCTCTTGCAAAAAGTAGGAGATCTGCATTGAGGTGGTGGACGTCTTCATACGCTAAAGCATTCGCCAAAGGGGTACACATACCCCTACTATTCAGTGAGACTGTCTTGAACAGAATAGTCTGACGATGGTTGGAGGATGTTGTCGGCTGCGTTCTGTAACTTGGCGAGACGGCTACGGGGACTTATTAGGAACGCATACACCTTCTCCCCAGACACAGGTGAATGTGGAAGAGAGGATGCTTCTAGAATATGTAAAAAGTGTTCACAGGAGATCGGAATAATTGTTCCATCATCTGTATCAGATTCCACAGAGCCTTCAGACGTGAGCATCTGACTACTAGAACAATCACGTCCTGCCCTAAGGGGGGTTGTAATTCTAAACTTCTTATTCTGAGCGCGTGAAGTTCGACGTCGCTTCGCCCGTCCACGACTTTGTGCTGTAACCGGAGTTGGAACTTCCGGGAATTTAAAAGAAACTGAAGAAACAACCTCAACGGTCGGTGTAGCAGTATGACGAGAATCGTCATCAACCATCTCTATAGGAGACTTTGGATTAACAATTGATGCCTCTTTTGACTGAAGAGATGATGGGGGCGCCAATGCATCACCCGAGGTCGAGGGTTTACCCGTAGACGTCGGTTGACCAACGGCTGTCTCACTACTTTTTGTAGACGTGTCGGTTGGCCAACTGCTGTATCACTACTTTTTGAGGAAGTCTGCTGTTGCTGGTCTTTAGCACCAGAAGAGGATGCCGATTGGCGTGACAAAGAGGAAGAAGGTCGTGCTGTTGACTTGGAAAGAGTGTTCGCATTATGAGGGCATAGAGCGCGGGGATGTCCCGTGCCTTTACAATTCGGACAGACGGAGCCTACTGTGATGAATATCTCTCTAATGTGCGTGACACAGCGTACACGTAAAGTGGGTGGAATACGCAGCATGTGCTCCTCTGAAGGGAAGACCACACGAACATTGTGGCGAAACCCGAGTAGGTATCTATCTTCTGGCACCTCTGGAAACGAAGAGTAGGTAGTTACACCTCCAATGATCCGGCCATAAGGAAGAAGAGCGGCAATCAAGAGATCATCTGAAACCTCAGGTGGGACTGGTGAGAAGCTTACAACAACGGAACTCTGTGAAACAGGTTCGGCATGGATGTGACGATCACCAATTGAGATGCCCTTCGACAGTACATGTAGGGAATGGGCAGGAGTAGAGCAGTAAACAACTACTTTGTAAGGCTTCCTGCCCACATGAGTTATGGCTGGTGCAGGAACAATCTCTCGAAGAGCAGCAGTATATGCAGTGAGTTTTGTATTTCTCAGGCTCGGAAACACAACACCATTCTCTATAGTTTGAAGGAATTTCAGACCAGAAGGGGATCTTCTTTAAGGATAACCTCAATGACTTCGGCATTATGCGTCATCTCATATTGTCCAGGAGAAAAGGAAGACTGGGAAGGTCCAGACTTAGATGCGGTTACGTCAGCATATGAGAGGGTAGTTGTACGTTGCTTTGGAGACGATTCCGGCATGGAGTGCGAAACATCCATGGCGTTATCATTAGCTTTCAGAGGGGACATCGTATCGCCGCTGGGAGACTTGGAAGAAGAGGCGATATCCGATGGTAAGGCAGCAACAGAAGACTGCAAGGAGGAGTGGTTTATCGAGATAGACTCGTCATTGGTAGTAGAATTTAGAGAAGCTGTTATCGGGAGATCATCATTTCCGGTAGCAAGGATTAAGACGTCATTCTCCCCGGATGCTGCCATTTGCAATGGCGAGGAGAAGCTTAGCCCTTAGCCAGCTTGGCCAAGTTAGAAAAATAAGGTAAACTAATCAAAATAAGCACTTACCAGCTCGGCAAGCATATAAAAAGAAACACGGGACCACAACACACACACTAAATAGAACACTGACAACGAAGAAAAATAACACACACCGACGAAAACCTGAGGAGCACAGATAAACACGACTCACCCACCGTGAGCAACTCAATGGGCTATAAGCAGCCGCCCGTCCCTAATTTAGGGTCACTGGTTCCAGGGAAGAGTGAGAGAGAGAGAGACAGTGCCGTAAGACAAATACAACATCCATGCCTTAAAGGGATTCGAACCCGAGCTCATCTCGGTGAGAAGCCATCGCTTTGACCACTGCACCACCGGGACGGCCCGTTGGGTTCAATTCGCAATCGAGCCTGATACAAATTGAGGGAAACCTCAACAACCAGCGATACATCAGGGATGTTTTAGAGGCAGAGGTGATACCCTTCATTCAGAGTTATCCCAGCGCTGCTATATTCCAGCAGGACACTGTTTCACTACATGTGGCCTAGAATATCCAAGCCCTCTTCTATGCACGGCAGATACCGTTTCTTTTTTGCCTGCACTTTCACTGGATATGTCCCTGATCGGACTTGCCTGGGCAACAGTGACACACAGGAATTCCTATTGGAGGGGCTATATATTTATACTATATATATCTATCTATCATCATCATCATCATCATCATCAACAGCAACCATTATCAATCCACTGCTGGATGATTTCTTCCACAATTGTCTGTCTTGGGTCTGTCTCCTCCACGTCACTCCAGCATACTTTCGAATTTCATCCTTCCATCTCCCATGGGGTCTTCTTCTGTATCTTTTCCTGTCCCTCGGCATCCAGTCTAAATTTTCGGTTGTCCATCGGTGGTCCGTTCTTCTGGCAACATGTCCAGCCCATTGCCATTTCAGTGATTTCACTCTGGTCATGATGTCGTCCACTCCTGTCATTTTCCTTATCCACAAGTTCCTCTTCTTATCTTTCCTGGTTACACCAAGCATGCATCTCTCCATGCTACTTTGAGTTGTCTGCAGTCTTTGTATGTCTTTTTTAGACTCCACAACTTAAATCTTGGCCCTCAGTCTCCGGCAGCTGGAATGTACCTGGCCAAGGCAGCGGCCAGTGCGATATGAAGGCAGAGGGTGCTAAGAATCCCCGGAGGACCGGATTAGGCTGCCATCTGATGCTGACCTTGGCTACGTACAACGGACGCTCCCTATCTTCTGATTCAAGGCTTCTTGAATTGGAAGAGGAACTACAAAGGATCAAGTGGGACATCGTCGGGCTAAGTGAGGTAAGGAGAAAAGGAGAAGATCTCATTGAACTGAAAAGTGGACATCTCTTCTACTATCGTGGGACAGATACTGGCAGAACTAGTGGTGTTGGATTTATAATAAACAAGAAACTGAAGGATAAAGTTGTAGAAGTTGAAAGTTCCTCTGACAGAGCTGCACGACTTGTTATCCAACTCTCGAGAAGATACCAGGCTCAGATTATTCAAACTTATGCACCCACCACAAGTCATGCTGAAGAAGAAATTGAAGAATTTTATGAGGAAATTCGTGATCTAAATAATAAAGGTAAGCAGCACTTGAAGATAATTATGGGAGATTTCAATGCAAAAATAGGGCAATGGCAACAGAATGAAACTTCAGTAGGTAAATTCGGTCACGGCAACAGAAACCAGCGTGGAAATACTCTCGTTGAGTTTGCAGAGGCAGAAGGGTTTTTCATCTTGAACTCCTTTTTCAAGAAAAAGCCACACAGGAAATGGACATGGAGACATCCAAATGGGACGACAAGTGAAATTGATTTTATTATGTGTAACAAAAAATTCGTCGTAGAAGACTGCAGTGTGCTAAACAAGTTCAACACAGGCAGTGACCATAGATTGGTGAGATGTAAGATGCACCTCAACACTAAACTCGAACGTAGCAAGCTCATAAGACAAACAAAATGTATTGACATAACCAACCTTAAAACACACCATAATACCTTCAAATTGGAACTGAAGAACAGATTCTCTGCTTTAGAAGGCCTAACATCGGAAGAAGTGGATATTTCTGAAGTTAACAGAAAAGTAACTAAAGCTCTTATGGAAACAGCAACAAAATTAGCTGGGTCTAAGAACAAATTGCATGTGAACAAATTATCAGGAAAAACCAAAATGTTGATGCAAAAAAGAAGAGTGATGAGGACAACTAAAGAAGATGTGACTTCCAAAGTGGAATATATAGAGCTATGCAAGACAGTAAGAAAAAGTATCACTGAAGACGTAAGGAAATTCAACTGTGAACTAGTAAGAAAAGCAATTGAAAACAACCAAAGCCTAAAGATAGCAAAGGGACATCTCAGTAAGGGGAAAAAACAGATTATGGCACTGAGAAAAGAAGATGGTTCTGTAACAAGAAATAGAGGCGAAATTTTGACAAGAGTGAAAGATTTCTACTCCAAATTATATGAAAGGGATGATACATGTTCTCCAGACATCATGAAAGGTACCAGTACCAGAGTTCTTCCAGTCCTTCCAGCAGAAGTTGCACATGCAATCAAGAACATGAAGCGGGGAAAAGCTCCAGGAGAAGATGGAATTACTATAGACATCATACAAGAAGCAAGTGGAGAAATCGAAACAGTACTTGCCCAAATTTTCACTCGATGCCTTAATGAAGGGAAAATTCCTGAGGATTGGAACAACGCTACAATGATCT
This sequence comes from Macrothele yani, assembly GCA_039090855.1. Taxonomy (NCBI): domain Eukaryota; kingdom Metazoa; phylum Arthropoda; class Arachnida; order Araneae; family Macrothelidae; genus Macrothele; species Macrothele yani. Next base: position 30,952,875 of record CM077005.1, on the reverse strand, counting down.
TGCTACATAAAAAAGGTGACATTGAGGATCTCAGGAACTACAGACCTATCAGCCTCCTATCAGTGGTTTATAAAATCTTCACTAAAGTTCTTTCACACCGCTTGAAGGTGACACTGGACATGGCTCAACCGAGAGAACAAGCTGGATTCAGGAGTGGCTACAGCACAATAGATCATATCCACGTACTGAGAGAACTAATTGAAAGAGCGAGGGAATATGAGCTTCCATTGTGCATGGCTTTTATCGATTATGAAAAAGCCTTTGATTCGGTGAAACCATCAGCAGTTGCAATGGCTCTGAAGTCCTGCGGTATTGAAGATGCATACATTAATATTATTAATAACATCTATGAAAATGCAAGTGCAAAGATTCGGCTGTTTGAAAATACAACACACATAAAAATTGGAAAAGGAGTGAGACAAGGGGACACCATATCTCCGAAGCTCTTTAATGCCACATTGGAAAATGTCTTTCAATCACTGAACTGGGAAAACAAAGGGATAAAGATTAATGGAGATTATCTAACCCACCTTCGTTTTGCTGATGACATAGTCATTTTTGCAACTACCCCATCAGAGCTACAGAGTATGATCCAGGAACTTGCTGACAAGAGTAAAGAAGTGGGATTAAAAATGAACTTTCAGAAGACAAAAGTGATGTACAATGCTTTTACAAGAAATGAAGATTTATCGATTGATGGAGAAAAGCTGGAGATAACAGACACGTACGTTTATCTTGGACAGCAGATATCAAGTGAGGGTCACATTGGTGAAGAAATTAATCGGCGTACAAAACTTGCCTGGAGAGCTTTTGGAAGAAACAGCATAATTTTCAAGAGCAATATGCCATTATGTCTTGAAAGAAAAGTGTTTGACCAATGCATCCTTCCAGTGCTTACGTATGGTGCAGAGACGTGGACCTTAGCTAAAAGAGACATACAAAGGCTGCAGACAACTCAAAGGGGCATGGAGAGGTGCATGCTTGGTGTAACCAGGAGAGATAAGAAGAGGAACACGTGGATCCGAAAAATGACGAGAGTTGAAGATATCATGATCAGAGTTAAATCCCTGAAATGGCAATGGGCTGGACATACTGCCAGAAGAACAGACCATCGATGGACAGCCGAAATTTTAGATTGGATTCCAAGGGACAGGAAAAGACCCAGAAGAAGACCACATGGAAGATGGGTGGATGAAATTCGAAAGTATGCGGGAGTGACATGGAGGAGACTGGCACAAGACAGACCGTTGTGGAGGAAACTTGGGGAGACCTTCGTCCAGCAGTGTATTGATAATGGTTGACAATGATGATGATGATATATATATATATATATATATATATATATATATATATTCTATAAAGAAACCTAAGCAAAAAAAATATACAAATATAATTTTGACTCACACCTAGTACAACATAGAAAAGGTTATGTATCTACCTGTGTGAGTAAAAGGAGAAAAGAAAAAAAAAATAAAATAAAACTACTGAATGTAGAAGGTGTCGAGAATACTGAGCCTTGGCTTTATCAAGGACCAGCAAAAACTCTGCATTTTCTCACTTCCACAAAGACCTAGTTGGAAATGGGTTTCTGCAAGGCCATAGATGCAAGTAACATTCCCACCTAAAATAGTTTAAAATATATATATATATAAGTCATGTCCTCCGTAGAGTAGCATGACCTAGCACTAGTTAACAATTTCGCTTGCATCCATTAACCTTCATGGCCCGACCCATGCTCTTCATCTGTTACTATTAAACAGAGAGAAGAAGATTAAAGAGAACTCAAGCTGTGAGAGTGACATAATAAATAGAAATGATTTTCAGCTATAACGAAATTCCAAGTTCGTTTGAGAGAGAATTTAAACCTGAAAAACAAATTTTACATTGCAATTAAAAAAGGAAATGTTAATTTATAACGAACAGATTTTTGAAAGAAGACTTGAGTCTAAAACCCCTACTCTACAACTTATGACAGCACGAAAACGAGAATAAGTTAAAGATAATAATTAACTAAAGAAAACTTTGTGAAAGTTATATACCTTAAACAGTTAGTTGCAATATGTACAAAGTATTTCAGCAGTGCTTTAAGTGCATAATTAATTAGTTATTAAGAACTTAACTACTTTGAAAAAACAGCGCATAGACAGCGCATAGAAAAGGAACAAGCTTAGCCATCTTCTGTTCCTAGGTACCACAAAAGACGCTCAAAGTTACAAAGAAAAGTAAGAGTTAAAACCCGCATAAATGTTAACAGACAAACCAATGCTTAAAAGCTGAAAAGCTAAAAAAATACAGAGAAAAGGTACATGAAGTACTAACATTGAACTTATAAAACCTAGAGCCCAAAAACAAGGAAGAGAGCTTACCTCTTGTGTTACAAAAACTTTTCTCCTCACAAGAGGAGAACATGGCTGACCTCTTCCGCCACTCCCTAGACGCTGGGGGGCAGTGAGGGTGGGGCTGATGGCCTCCTCATACAGCAAGAAACCAACGCGCGGAGATTTTAACCAGAGAAAAAAATATAAACTTAAGACTGTGGATCTGTATGATCAGAATGAGCAGAATTAACTCTCCAGAATACATGAGAAATATTATAAAATACACGAGCAGTTTATTTAATAATCTTTGCATGTATTAAATCACCTTAGTGAGCTTCTATAGATTAATCAGAATCTTATTAATTTTAATGTTGGTTTTACTATTTTTAGTATAGCTATCCTAGTGATGAATAACTAGTTTTCTTTTTTATTTGTTTTTATTTTCTTTTATAAACAGATTTTTAAGCTTTTTTGTGATTTTGTTTATATTATTTAATTTTTTTGTTTTAATAGGACCGTCATATCCATAGCACTAAGGTTCCTTTAGGTAGTTAATAGGCATCCTCTAGCCAACTTCCTTACGGCTTTGATTGGTCAGAATCATATTATTAACTGTGTAGAAAATTAAAGCAGATCTGCCAACCTTACTCTATTATTCTAACCAGAGAAAAAAATATAAACTTAAGACTGTGGATCTGTATGATCAGAATGAGCAGAATTAACTCTCCAGAATACATGAGAAATATTATAAAATACACGAGCAGTTTATTTAATAATCTTTGCATGTATTAAATCACCTTAGTGAGCTTCTATAGATTAATCAGAATCTTATTAATTTTAATGTTGGTTTTACTATTTTTAGTATAGCTATCCTAGTGATGAATAACTAGTTTTCTTTTTTATTTGTTTTTATTTTCTTTTATAAACAGATTTTTAAGCTTTTTTGTGATTTTGTTTATATTATTTAATTTTTTTGTTTTAATAGGACCGTCATATCCATAGCACTAAGGTTCCTTTAGGTAGTTAATAGGCATCCTCTAGCCAACTTCCTTACGGCTTTGATTGGTCAGAATCATATTATTAACTGTGTAGAAAATTAAAGCAGATCTGCCAACCTTACTCTATTATTCAGTTTTGCTCTTAAGTATATATATATATATATATATATATATATATATATATATATATATATATATATATATATATATATATATTAAATACATATTAATCTTTATCTCTTTGTTTTCCCAGTTCAGTGATTGAAAGACATTTTCCAATGTGGCATTACAGAGCTTCGGAGATATGGTATCACCTTGTCTCACTCCCTTTCCAATTTTTATGTGTGTTGTATTTTCAAACAGCCGAATCTTTGCACTTGCATTTTCATAGATGTTATTAATAATATTAATGTATGCATCTTCAATACCACAGGATTTCAGAGCCATTGTAACTGCTGATGGTTTCACGGAATCGAAGGCCTTTTTATAATCAATAAGAGCTATGCATAATGGGAGTTCATATTCTCTTGTTCTTTCAATTAGTTCTCTCACTGCATGGATATGATCTATAGTGCTGTAGCCACTCCTGAATCCAGCTTGTTCTCTTGGTTGGGCCATTTCTAGTGTTACCTTCAAGCGATATGAAAGAACCTTAGTGAAGATTTTATAAACCACTGATAGGAGGCTGATGGGCCTGTAGTTCCTGAGATCCTCAATGTCACCTTTTTTTTATGGAGCAAGATCATTGTAGCATTGTTCCAATCCTCAGGAATCTTCCCTTCATTAAGACATATTGTGAAAACTTGGGCGAGTGTAGTTTCAATTTCTGCACGTGCTGCTTCTATAATGTCCACGGTAATTCAATCTTCTCCTGGAGCTCTTCCCCGTTTCATGTTCTTAATTGCATATGTAACTTCTGCAGGGAGGAATGGAGGGACTTTTGGCACTGGTACCTGTCGTAATGTCTGGAATAGATGTATCATCCCTTTCATATAGTTTTGAATAGAAATATTTCACCCTTGTCAAAATTTCGCTTCTATTTCTTGTTACAGTACCATCTTGTTTTCTCAGAGCCATAATCTGTTTCCTTTCTTACTGAGATGCCCTTTTGCTCTCTCCAGGCTCTGGTTGTTTTCAATTGCTTTCTTCACTAGTTCACAATTGAATTTCCTTATGTCTTCAGTGATACCTTTTCGCACTGTCTTGCATAGCTCTATATATTCCACGTTGGAAGTTACGCCTTTTTTTGTGCTAATCTCCCTTCTCTTTTGCATCAACATTTTTGTTTTTCTTGAAATTTTATTCATATGTAACTTGTTCTTAGTACAACCTATTTGTGTTGCTGTTTCCATAAGAACCATGGTGAGTTCTCTGTTAACTTCAGAAATATCCACTTCTCCCGATGTTAGGCCTTCTAAAGCAGAGAATCTGTTCCTCAGTTCCAACTTGAAGGTATTATGGCGTTTTTTAAGGTTGGTTATTCAATACATTTTGTTTGTCTTATGAGCTTGCCACGTTCGAGATTAGTATACATATATACTGTATACTATATATATATATATATATATATATATATATATATACATATAGTATACGTACACAATGTGTGTACATAAATACACTCACGGGCATTGAAATTTGCGCACCTAGTAGAAAACATGCTGCAACCGCGAAACTTTGCAAATGGCTAGAGTGCGTGCTAGTATACAAATGATCCACGTTTGGTGCGAGTGCGAATGGCCGCACGCCCTGTGGTGGCGCTGGCAGCCCGAACCAGTAGCCTTATAAACCGGCGTGTAGTCGATGCCTCATGAAAGCAAAAACCACCGGCCGGCGCAAGCAAGAGCACACGGTGACAGGAATGCCGGGTAGACGCTAGAGACGTCGATTTACGCAACTTAAGGACTTTGAGAGAGGCCTGATCATCGGGCTGAGAACCTCAGGGTGTTCGGCGCGCCATATAGCCCGCCACGCTGATCGTTCTGGCCATACCGTCCGACTGTGTTGGAAGCAGTGGATACGTGACGGCACTGCCACACGGCGGAGCGGCTCTGAACGGACCAGGAGGACCACCGGTAGAGAGGATCGAGGGATCGTGCGCCAGGTACGAACGGATCCCACGGGTACCCGGTCCACTATACAGGCAGATGTAGAGGCTCCTGTGTGCCCACGAACCATTTCCCAACGCCTCGCGGAAGCGAATCTGCGATACCAGCTCCTCTTACGTGTGCTTCCATTGACACCGGAACATCGCCGGCTCCGTATGCAATGGTTCCAGGCCAGAGGGACGTGGAACGCCACAGACTGGCTACGTGTGGTGTTTAGCGATGAGTGCCGCTTCGTTTTGGAACAGATGATCATTGTGTCCGGGTGTGGAGGTCCCCAGGACTACAGCACAATCCCAACCTCGCTACTGAGCGCCACACCTCTCCCACTGCAGGCATAATGGTCTTGGGAATCATTGCCTACGATAGCCGATCAGCTCTACTAGTGGTACGTGGATCATGGACGGGCAAGCGGTATGTGGATGTAATTTTACGACCCCATGTGCTCCCATTCCTGGCCGGGATTCCAGGTGCGCTATACCAGCGGAATAATGTCCACCCGCATACGGATCGGGTTGCCCAGGACTGCCTACGTCATGTCCAGACACTTCCATGGCCTGCCCGCTCCCCTGAAATGTCCTCTATCGAGCATGTGTGGGAGCAGTTGAAACGCCTGCTGCCTCCGTGCCGCACTATCCGGGATTTGGAGCACACCATACAAAAAGTGTGGGCCTGACTGCCGCAGGACAACACCAGGCGTCTGTTTGCCTCCATTGCGGACCGTATTGCAGCATGTATCGCCGCACGAGGCGGTGCGACGCGCTATTTAAGATGACCGGACTGCGTGCCACAGATCCCTCTGTAATTATCCTGCAGCTCTGTTTTTGCCATCATGTCTGTCATTCATCTGTATCATTACGTCCATAAAATTTCAGTTAAATCCGATTCTTCCTTCTTGGCGCGCAAATTTCATTGTCCGTGAGTGTATGTAGTGTACTCCTATAGTTTCTGTACGGTTGTGACGTACGTCGCTTTTAATCTCTTTGGGGCTTTGGGAAGAAGACACTATGTAATACAAGACACTATGTAATTTTTGCACTTATAAAATAATATTTTTGAATGTTTAATTTGTGACGTACGTCGCTCTTAATCTCCTTGGAGGAGGCTAAAGCCCCCCAACACCCTCCGTGGGTGCGTCAATGCTGGGCCATGGTAACTAAGCGACTTGCCCCATCAAGTGCCTCCGCCAGTCACCACAAATGAAGTCTGGTCTCGCATAGAAACAACCTGGAAGGCTATTCCCCAGGACGATATCTATTCAACATATCTGGGACATGGTAATTAAGCGACTGGCCCGTCAAACGCCTCCGCCAGTCACCACAAATGAACTCTGGTCTCGCATAGAAACAACCTGGAAGGCTATTCCCCAGGACGATATCTATTCAACATATCTGGGACATGGTAGCTAAGCGACTGGCCCGTCAAGCGCCTCCGCCAGTCACCACAAATGAACTCTGGTCTCGCATAGAAACAACCTGGAAGGCTATTCCCCAGGACGATATCTATTCAACATATCTGGGACATGGTAGCTAAGCGACTGGCCCGTCAAGCGCCTCCGCCAGGCACCACAAATGAACTCTGGTCTCGCATAGAAACAACCTGGAAGGCTATTCCCCAGGACGATATCTATTCAACATATCTGGGACATGGTAGCTAAGCGACTGGCCCGTCAAGCGCCTCCGCCAGTCACCACAAATGAAGTCTGGTCTCGCATAGAAACAACTGGAAGGCTATTCCCCAGGACGATATCTATTCAACATATCTAGGACATGGTAGCTAAGCGACTGGCCCGTCAAGCGCCTTCGCCAGTCACCACAAATGAAGTCTGGTCTCGCATAGAAACAACCTGGTAGGCTATTCCCCAGGACGATATCTATTCAACATATCTGGGACATGGTGGCTAAGCGACTGGCCCGTCAAGCGTCTCCGCCAGTCACCACAAATGAAGTCTGGTCTCGCATAGAAACAACCTGGTAGGCTATTCCCCAGGACGATATCTATTCAACATATCTGGGACATGGTAGCTGAGCGACTGGCCCGTCAAGTGCCTCCGCCAGTCAGCACAAATGAACTCTGGTCTCGCATAGAAACAACCTGGTAGGCTATTCCCCAGGACGATATCTATTCAACATATCTGGGACATGGTAGCTAAGCGACTGGCCCGTCAAGCGCCTCCGCCAGTCACCACAAATGAAGTCTGGTCTCGCATAGAAACAACTGGAAGGCTATTCCCCAGGACGATATCTATTCAACATATCTGGGACATGGTAGCTAAGCGACTGGCCCGTCAAGCGCCTCCGCCAGTCACCACAAATGAAATCTGGTCTCGCATAGAAACAAACTGGTAGGCTATTCCCCAGGACGATATCTATTCAACATATCTGGGACATGGTAGCTAAGCGACTGGCCCGTCAAGCGCCTCCGCCAGTCACCACAAATGAAGTCTGGTTTCGCATAGAAACAACTGGAAGGCTATTCCCCAGGACGATATCTATTCAACATATCTAGGACATGGTAGCTAAGCGACTGGCCCGTCAAGCGCCTTCGCCAGTCACCACAAATGAAGTCTGGTCTCGCATAGAAACAACCTGGTAGGCTATTCCCCAGGACGATATCTATTCAACATATCTGGGACATGGTGGCTAAGCGACTGGCCCGTCAAGCGTCTCCGCCAGTCACCACAAATGAAGTCTGGTCTCGCATAGAAACAACCTGGTAGGCTATTCTCCAGGACGATATCTATTCAACATATCTGGGACATGGTAGCTGAGCGACTGGCCCGTCAAGTGCCTCCGCCAGTCAGCACAAATGAACTCTGGTCTCGCATAGAAACAACCTGGTAGGCTATTCCCCAGGACGATATCTATTCAACATATCTGGGACATGGTAGCTAAGCGACTGGCCCGTCAAGCGCCTCCGCCAGTCACCACAAATGAAGTCTGGTTTCGGATAGAAACAACTGGAAGGCTATTCCCCAGGACGATATCTATTCAACATATCTAGGACATGGTAGCTAAGCGACTGGCCCGTCAAGCGCCTTCGCCAGTCACCACAAATGAAGTCTGGTCTCGCATAGAAACAACCTGGTAGGCTATTCCCCAGGACGATATCTATTCAACATATCTGGGACATGGTAGCTAAGCGACTGGCCCGTCAAGTGCCTCCGCCAGACACCACAAATGAAGTCTGGTCTCGCATAGAAACAACCTGGTAGGCTATTCCCCAGGACGATATCTATTCAACATATCTGGGACATGGTGGCTAAGCGACTGGCCCGTCAAGCGTCTCCGCCAGTCACCACAAATGAAGTCTGGTCTCGCATAGAAACAACCTGGTAAGCTATTCTCCAGGACGATATCTATTCAACATATCTGGGACATGGTAGCTGAGCGACTGGCCCGTCAAGTGCCTCCGCCAGTCAGCACAAATGAACTCTGGTCTCGCATAGAAACAACCTGGTAGGCTATTCCCCAGGACGATATCTATTCAACATATCTGGGACATGGTAGCTAAGCGACTGGCCCGTCAAGCGCCTCCGCCAGTCACCACAAATGAAGTCTGGTTTCGCATAGAAACAACTGGAAGGCTATTCCCCAGGACGATATCTATTCAACATATCTAGGACATGGTAGCTAAGCGACTGGCCCGTCAAGCGCCTTCGCCAGTCACCACAAATGAAGTCTGGTCTCGCATAGAAACAACCTGGTAGGCTATTCCCCAGGACGATATCTATTCAACATATCTGGGACATGGTAGCTAAGCGACTGGCCCGTCAAGTGCCTCCGCCAGACACCACAAATGAAGTCTGGTCTCGCATAGAAACAACCTGGTAGGCTATTCCCCAGGACGATATCTATTCAACATATCTGGGACATGGTGGCTAAGCGACTGGCCCGTCAAGCGTCTCCGCCAGTCACCGCAAATGAAGTCTGGTCTCGCATAGAAACAACCTGGTAGGCTATTCCCCAGGACGATATCTATTCAACATATCTGGGACATGGTAGCTGAGCGACTGGCCCGTCAAGTGCCTCCGCCAGTCAGCACAAATGAACTCTGGTCTCGCATAGAAACAACCTGGTAGGCTATTCCCCAGGACGATATCTATTCAACATATCTGGGACATGGTAGCTAAGCGACTGGCCCGTCAAGTGCCTCCGCCAGGCACCACAAATGAAGTCTGGTCTCGCATAGAAACAACCTGGTAGGCTATTCCCCAGGACGATATCTATTCAACATATCTGGGACATGGTGGCTAAGCGACTGGCCCGTCAAGTGCCTCCGCCAGTCAGCACAAATGAACTCTGGTCTCGCATAGAAACAACCTGGTAGGCTATTCCCCAGGACGATATCTATTCAACATATCTGGGACATGGTAGCTAAGCGACTGGCCCGTCAAGTGCCTCCGCCAGTCAGCACAAATGAACTCTGGTCTCGCATAGAAACAACCTGGTAGGCTATTCCCCAGGACGATATCTATTCAACATATCTGGGACATGGTAGCTGAGCGACTGGCCCGTCAAGTGCCTCCGCCAGTCAGCACAAATGAACTCTGGTCTCGCATAGAAACAACCTGGTAGGCTATTCCCCAGGACGATATCTATTCAACATATCTGGGACATGGTAGCTAAGCGACTGGCCCGTCAAGTGCCTCCGCCAGTCAGCACAAATGAACTCTGGTCTCGCATAGAAACAACCTGGTAGGCTATTCCCCAGGACGATATCTATTCAACATATCTGGGACATGGTGGCTAAGCGACTGGCCCGTCAAGTGCCTCCGCCAGTCAGCACAAATGAACTCTGGTCTCGCATAGAAACAACCTGGTAGGCTATTCCCCAGGACGATATCTATTCAACATATCTGGGACATGGTAGCTGAGCGACTGGCCCGTCAAGTGCCTCCGCCAGTCAGCACAAATGAACTCTGGTCTCGCATAGAAACAACCTGGTAGGCTATTCCCCAGGACGATATCTATTCAACATATCTGGGACATGGTAGCTAAGCGACTGGCCCGTCAAGTGCCTCCGCCAGTCAGCACAAATGAACTCTGGTCTCGCATAGAAACAACCTGGTAGGCTATTCCCCAGGACGATATCTATTCAACATATCTGGGACATGGTAGCTAAGCGACTGGCCCGTCAAGTGCCTCCGCCAGTCAGCACAAATGAACTCTGGTCTCGCATAGAAACAACCTGGTAGGCTATTCCCCAGGACGATATCTATTCAACATATCTGGGACATGGTAGCTAAGCGACTGGCCCGTCAAGTGCCTCCGCCAGTCAGCACAAATGAACTCTGGTCTCGCATAGAAACAACCTGGTAGGCTATTCCCCAGGACGATATCTATTCAACATATCTGGGACATGGTAGCTGAGCGACTGGCCCGTCAAGTGCCTCCGCCAGTCAGCACAAATGAACTCTGGTCTCGCATAGAAACAACCTGGTAGGCTATTCCCCAGGACGATATCTATTCAACATATCTGGGACATGGTAGCTAAGCGACTGGCCCGTCAAGTGCCTCCGCCAGTCAGCACAAATGAACTCTGGTCTCGCATAGAAACAACCTGGTAGGCTATTCCCCAGGACGATATCTATTCAACATATCTGGGACATGGTGGCTAAGCGACTGGCCCGTCAAGTGCCTCCGCCAGTCAGCACAAATGAACTCTGGTCTCGCATAGAAACAACCTGGTAGGCTATTCCCCAGGACGATATCTATTCAACATATCTGGGACATGGTAGCTGAGCGACTGGCCCGTCAAGTGCCTCCGCCAGTCAGCACAAATGAACTCTGGTCTCGCATAGAAACAACCTGGTAGGCTATTCCCCAGGACGATATCTATTCAACATATCTGGGACATGGTAGCTAAGCGACTGGCCCGTCAAGTGCCTCCGCCAGTCAGCACAAATGAACTCTGGTCTCGCATAGAAACAACCTGGTAGGCTATTCCCCACGTTGTCCTCTGTATTCCGTTATTATGCTGTATAAATTTCTTTGGTATCAGACGTCTCCTTTTTGGTGTTCTTATTTCACTTTCCGCCAGTGTAATTACAAAGCCTATCTCCATAACTATGAACGTAAGCACTTTCTGTGAACCGTAACATAGATCTGGAATTAGGGGTATTCAAAATAGTGGTATCCGATCTTTCGGACATAATAAGATCTTTCGGACATAATAAGATCTTTCGGACCTTTTTTAAAGACACGAAAAATCTTATGCCATTGTGTATTTTTAACGTAATACATTTGAACCTTGAGTCTTAGGTTTTAATGTATCGTGCATTAACGGTAACTTTTCTTATATTTATGTAGGAAACCTTGGTTTCTAATCCCACACCCACCCCTCACCTCCAAAGGTTATGTGTTATATGCTGTCAAAGTACAAAATCAGATTTCCGAGAATGAATGTTCATATGATTTAGTCCCGCGAATTGATAGACACCATCGTAATGCAGTTCAGCTTTTATACGTACTAGATTAGGAAACTATTATATTAACAGAACAGAGGGAACCAACTTCAAGACTCATTTGTCGCCACTAACGAAGCTGTCGCTTTATGTTGAAAATAAGACAATGCAAGTAGATTTTCTGATATTATTTCTTGCCTAATATCAGCCATTTCTATGCCTTTATATTAGATATGAGCTATTTCTGCTTACCTTTATATAAGTAGACACACAAAAATTGAAAATTAATTTTAATGTTGAAAACAAGTAATTGCTAATGGTTTCTTATCAACTTGAAAAACGTGTCGAGAGAAAGTTGAATACTAGCCTTCTTCTCTTAATAAGGGAGTCTAGAAAGCTGCATTCCTGTCATCAGCTCTACGCACTTGCTAATGGTGTCTTACCAACTTTCTTGAATCAACTTGTCAGAAGAAAGTCGAACCCTTGCCTTCTTTCCTTGACAGAGGAGTCTGTAGTTAGCTATCTACCATCCTAGTGTCGCACTGGTCTAAGCGTTGGCTTGTGACCATTCGTCCCAGATGGGTCTGGGTTCAAATCCGTGTGAGGCATGGATATTGTGTTTCTCTTACAGCGCTGGCTCTATACCATCCCTGGAACCAGTGGTCCTAAATTAGGGACGGGCGACTGCTTATAGCCCTGTTGAGTTGCTCACGGCGATTGTTAAACCCCCAATAAAAAAAAAAAAAGTCAGCTATATCGCTGTCATGGGCTCTGTGTGCATGCTTGCTAATGGTGTCTTACCAACTTCCTTCAAAAAATTGTAAAGTTTAGCAGTAACCTTCTTCTCTTGATAAAGTAATCTGTAGTAAGCTGTATCAGTTAACAGCTCTACGTACTTGCTAACGGTGTCTCACCAGCTTTCTTGAAAAAACTCTCAGAGAAAGTTGAACTCTAGCTTTGTTCTTCTGTTTATAAAGGAATCTGTAGTAAACTATATTGCTGTCAATAGCTCTCCGTGCTTTCTAATGATCTCTTACCAACTTTCTTGAAAAAAATTGTCTAGAAAAAGGTTCCAGGGAAATGGAGAGCTAGTGCCTCAAGACAAACACACCGCCCATTCCACATCTGGGACTTGAACCCAGTACCATCTCGGACGAATGATCAGATGCCAGAGCTACAGACCACTCGGCCACCGGGATAGCGGAGAAGTATTTGACATGCCGGATAATAAATTGATCATGCGAACAGTTCAGAAATGGACTAACCTCTGTGAACGATGAGGAAAGGTCTGAGAAGTGCAAAACTTTTGCCAAAGCAATTAATTGCCTCGTGCAGGTCAAGGACTTGCTGCCGATCCACCAATCTGATAAGGAATCTCTTCAGTATAATCGATTGTTTCCTACCTGCGTTATAATAAGTTCGGAAAACAAAGAGCAGACTCGATTCCGGAAACACTCTCATCACTGAAGACCAAATGACTGTGCGCGCGGAATTCAGTCTGCAGCAAAATGTGGACGAATTTTTTGAATCGCATAGTTACAAGAGACGAAACCTGGATCTTCTGTTGAGTTCCAGATAGGCAGTCGCAGAGTAAGGGAATGCAAGCTAACCTCTTATCATTACTGCATAGAACTTCCAGTGAATCTTTCATAGAGGGAAGTGATGTTATTGTTTGAGACAGCAGATAGGTAATTTCAGAGAATTTCTTTCCTTTGAGAGCTTAATTTTGCATCATTTGGAGACACGTTGCATGTCTGTGTTCTACCATAATGAAAAGTTAACTGGTGCGCTCTAAAGCATTCCTGCTTCATGAAAATGCCGGAACACACACACACACACACATGTATAAGTTCATTTAAAGTGTCTTGTTGCAAAATTTCTTTTAGGGGGGATGACGAAATGAGTGACCTGACAGACTTCGAAACAGAGCTAATTGTTGGTGGCTGGCTATAGTTGGTGTTTCCGTGGCAAAAGTCACCAGGGTAAGGGGGGAGGGTATCGAGAGCTACTGCGTCTAGCATCATGATAGCATACCGCGTTCGTGGCAAAATACAAGAGCGGCCGGAAAACCGCCTGCGAAACACAAAAGCGGCCGGAAAACGAATTTGACTGACAGAGACAGGAGAGCATGTGACGTGCCTGCCCTGCAGGACGCACACGACATAAAGGCAGATAGCGGCGAGAACGAACGTCTGCGCTGCTCAGTTGGTAGAGCGACTTGTTCCGGAATAAATGGACTCGGGTTCGATCCCCGGCGTGGACAAAAATGACGGAGAAATTTACTTCGTTATAATGGCGCCCGAACTTCCCGGATGACACGACCGTTCAAGATCTTGCAATGGTGTGATGTTCTTTCCCCACCGCGACGTAAGAAAAATAAGACAATCCTTTCTCCAGCGCTTCGAAAAATAAATGTGTGTGACGTTGCATTCCACACACCAGATTGAATGGGAGTTCTCAAGTGCACGTTCTACAGCGGGTGGCCCCCGGCCGTCTTTCCGGGGGGGGAGATGTGACGTGCCTACCCCGCAGGACACACACGACATAAAGGCAGATAGCAGCGAGACGAACGTCTGCGTAGCTCAGTTGGTAGCGACTTGTTCCGGAATAAGTGGACTATGGTTCGATCCCCGTCGTGGACAAAAATGACGGAGAAATTTACTTCGTTATAAGCAGTAAAGCGGATTGTTACCCGTAATAAGAAGACCACGGCGCCAAAAATTAGTGCGGAGCTCATTCTGCATCTCTAGACTCCATGACCAATAGAAACAGTTCACAAGGAACTGCATAAACACGATTTTCATGGCAGAGCTGCTATTGCAAAACCTGTGGTGACCTGGATGAATATACAACGGCAACGGCAGTGGTGTCAGGAGCATACCACGTGACTGCCGATACATGGAAGTGCATAATGTGGTCGGAACATCCACATTCACACTATTCCCCACCGCAAGATCTGGCTACGTGTGGAGAACACCGTCAGAAGCGAACAGCCCAGACTATCTGCTCCCAACAGTGCAGAATGGTGGTGGTTGTGTCATGCTCTGGGGTGTAACATCTTGGTTTTCAGCAGGTCCCCTGATCAGCTTGAAAGAGCGGGTGACTGGAAGGGCGTATGAAACCATTTTGGCCGACCAAGTCCATACAATGGCTCAAGCACTGTTTCTTGCAGGGGATGCCATCTATCAAGATGATAACGCCCCAATTCACAAAGCTTGGAATGCCCAATCATGGTTTGAGGAATATGAGGGCGAACTTTCACACCTACTTTGGCCTTCCCAATCACCAGATTTAAACATCATCGAGCCACATTGATCTGTGTTGTAAAACAGTGTAAGGTCGCGTTATCCTCCTCCTGCATCTCTCAAGGAGCTGGAGCAGTTTCTTTTAGAAGAATGATGTAACATCCCACTAATCACCATCCAGGATTTGTATGCGTCCATTCTAAGGAGGAATCAGGTGGTTTTGAATGTCAAAGGTGGTCCCACACCCTATTAGGTACATAAAATCTTCTTTTCTTAGGTGTTCACATTATTCTGTCCAATCTCTGTATTTTACATGAAACGTAAGGGCTAACAAAACGTAGTTGATTCTTCGTGACAAATCTGAAGATTTTAAATGTGCTTGGGGAACAATGAAGAAATCCAAGCTAAGAATCAGTTTGAAGCTATTTCCATTACTCCTTAGGAACAAAGGTTTTTCCATACGACGCAAACGCCTTTCGTGAAAGAATAATCATCGTCAATAAGGAAATGACTGATTGGTTCTAAATACTTCGTTTCCCTTCATTTATTTATTAATTTACAGTGCTTTTTAATTTTCACGACATTATACATTTACTGAGTTTAGTATGTTAAATTTTCTGTCCTTTTTTTTTTTTTTTACTTGTAAATTCTTACAATCCGCTGCTGTGCAGTTCAAAAGCTTCCACGCAAATAAAAAAAAAGTGGCATAAAAATGCGCAGAGTAGTAAGAATAAGAATAGTAAACGCTCTTCCTGTCGTCCGTCCCGTTCGGCGATCTATTCTTACATTCTCTTTGTCAGCTCTAAACATCAAGCAGAAGAGAGTCCCCTGGCTGGAATAATCGCGGAAGAGGATTCGCGAGCGTTGTCGAAGACTTGACTGGACTTGACATGCCTGAAACGCCGAAGAATTAAAGAGCTGAATAGTTTTGCAGCCGTGGCACTGTGTCATTTTTTTTTTTTAACACGTGGCGAAGCGACGGGAAGACAATAATAGTTCGGGTCGTTTATCCCAGTAGACTTTCAAGAGACAGAGCAAGAATGAGAATTCGCAAGAAATCAACGGCCCTCTTGTTTTTACTCATTTCGATGTTTTCGTGTGGCAACCGTGGCAGCGGGCTTAACGCATCTGCCTACGAGCCTTCGTTTTCAATGTGTGCTAACTACGCGTTCTGCGCCACCGAAACGTTGACGATGCACTCATAACTCGAAGTACAACACCTTGACTTGCAGCAATCAGATGTCACTGGATCATTGTGAAATTACATGGCATCGTTAGTAACCTGAGTTTACTATGACTAACGACTCACTAGCATAGATATCACTCCGCACCTCATGTGACGTACTACAGAGGTGAATCACGTGTGAAGACGACAAATCTGCTGCCACACATTCTGTCCGTGAAGCTTAGTTGGGAGAGCAACTTACTCCGGAGTCAGGAGGAGTGATTTCGATCACCGTCACGGACAAATCTGTGTTTTCACACTGTCGCCCGAACGTAAAAATGGATGTAATGGGAGTTAGGTTCTTCCAAAAATATGTGATGTTTGTTACACTCATCGTCTAGAATTAATGAAAAATTCCTTCTTCGCATCAAGAAAAAAAAAGAAAAAAAAAGAAAGAAAGAAAAATTAAGAGGAAGATGATGTGACGTACTACAGAGGCGAATCACGTGTCAAGACGATAAATCTACAGTGATACATTCTGTCCGTGCAGCTTAGTTGGGAGAGCAACTTACTCCGGAGCGAGGGAGCGCGGTTTCGACCTAAAAACTTGTGTTTTCACACTCATTCTTGAAATACCACTGCAGAAAACATTTTTCACCGGCAAAAAAAAAAAAAAAAAAAAAAAAAAAAATCGAGAAGAAAAAAGAAGAAAAAGAGAAGTTAGATTCATAACTAGTAATTTCAGATTATCTTTCATAATTTTATTCCGAAAATGACATCGATTTCTTTTTTTAATCTATAGCTAGGTGCTAGGACAATTCTCTAAAAGACATTTTAGTATCTGATACTTTTTTGTGTGTGTCAGCTATAGCTTCCCCCTACGTACGTATGTTATCCCATTAGGACGGTGCAACCGCTATTAACGGACACCTCCGAGCAACGGCAAGTTTTGGTTGGTACCGAAGAGCTTCAGTTGGATTAACACTAACGATAACCTCGGAATAACGAAACCTCTTAACTGCGGTCAACGGGCACGCGAACCTATTGACGGACACCTCCGAGCAACGGCAAGTTTTGATTGGTACGGTAGAGTTTCCGTAGGATTAACATTAACGATAACCTCCGAATAACGAAACCTCTTAACTGCGGTCAACGGGCACCCGAACCTATTGACGGACACCTCCGAGCAACGGCAAGTTTTGGTTGGTACGGTAGAGTTTCCGTAGGATTAACATTAACGATAACCTCGGAAAAACGAAACCTCTTAACAGCGGTCAACGGGCACCCGAACCTATTGACGGACACCTCCGAGCAACGGCAAGTTTTGGTTGGTACTGTAGAGTTTCCGTAGGATTAACATTAACGATAACCTCGGAAAAACGAAACCTCTTAACAGCGGTCAACGGACACCCCAATCTATTGACGGACACCTCCGAGCAACGGCAAGTTTTGGTTGGTACCGAAGAGCTTCAGTTGGATTAACATTAACGATAACCTCGGAAAAACGAAACCTCTTAACAGCGGTCAACGGACACCCCAATCTATTGACGGACACCTCCGATCAACGGCAAGTTTTGGTTGGTACCGAAGAGCTTCAGTTGGATTAACATTAACGATAACCTCGGAATAACGAAACCTCTTAACTGCGGTCAACGGGCACCCCAGCCTACTGACGGACACCTCCGAGCAACGGCAAGTTTTGGTTGGTACGGAAGAGCTTTCGTAGGATTAACATTAACAATAACCTCGGAACAACGAAACCTCTTAACAGCGGCCAACGGACACCCCAATCTATTGTCGGACACCTTCGAGCAACGGCAAGTTTTGGTTGGCACGGAATAGCTTCCGTGGGATTAACATTAACGATAACCTCGGAAAAACGAAACCTCTTAACAGCGGTCAACGGACACCCCAATCTATTGTCGGACACCTTCGAGCAACGGCAAGTTTTGGTTGGTACGGAATAGCTTCCGTGGGATTAACATTAACGATAACCTCGGAAAAACGAAACCTCTTAACAGCGGTCAACGGACACTCCAATCTATTGACGGACACCTTCGAGCAACGGCAAGTGTTGGTTGGTACGGAAGAGCTTTCGTAGGATTAACATTAATAATAACCTCGGAACAACGAAACCTCTTAACAGCGGTCAACGGACACCGCAATCAACCCCGAAATAGATCTAATGGACACCCTGTTCCTTGGATTTTACGTCAAGGGGGATAAGACAGGGGCAAAGAATAGTTATTGCTAAAAGCATAATAGGTTATATTAAGATTGGTACAGTGGCATGGTTAAATGAAAAGAAAGGAGTTAAAAGTTGAGTTCCACGTGACGCGAACTGCAGTTCCATGTAAGTTTCAGTTGTCCCTTGGGGCTGTTGCTGAATACAAGCACGGACTGAGCCGCCGGAGTTCCCGGAAAACTCCCGGTAGACCGCCATATTCTGTGCCGGTACCTTTTGCTTACTCAAGAAAAAAATACAGGTAGGCTCAGTTCTCATTGAGCCATCAGTTTGGAACTTAGAACTACGACTTGCAGATCGGAGAGTTGAAATGAACTTGTCGAGTATGGTGTCAAAGCGTTTATTTAATTTGTTGTAGCCAACACAGGTCTATGACATGAAAAGTATCTTACATGATTTTTACAAATAATACATTTCGAACACAAAGTAGATCGATACACGAATTACATATAACCCAACGTTGTGCTCCGTCTTCTTGGGTTTCTTAAATTCCTCATCACGTGCTCTTGCCTCCCCGTTTTGATTTTCTCCACTTTTGCTTGCGTTCATTTTGCGAATTCCGCGGCATTGTCGAAAATGTTAACTGGTTCACACGAAAACAATTTTTTTAATTTCAGTTTAAACCACTGTGATATGTTTTTTATATATTTGAATAGATCTCGTCGAGAGCTTTAAAATTATACCACGCACAGTTGTTTTGCACTCACGGTTGTCCAGATAAACCGCGATATTGTCAAGAATGTTCACCGGTTCATAAGAAAGGAATTTTTTAAATGCTCAGTTCAAGCCATTGCGAAATGTTGCTCGTATATTTGAATAGATCTCGTCGAGAGCTTTAAAAAATACCAAGCACAGTCGTGATGCGCTCACGGTTGCCGAGATAGACTGAATCAAACGCGGCGGCACCCCCAGAAATATTGCATCATCTCCCCCGCACACAGGGAGCGAGGGGAGCGTCGCACGCACGATGTATTGCGTAGTACGCGAATTGGACTCCATGCTGTTTACGAATATGCTAACACGATTAGTGTGCGGCACGTATTTTTAACGCTATGATGATTTCAAATGCGACCTATTTTTGTCATAGGCGGTTGGCCTTAAGTCGCCCCATATTATCTGCGGAATTAGACGTAGTCCTACGTCAAAAAAAATGAAGTAAACATTTACTTGTACACTATCTACCAACAAGTAATTGGACACCTGTGATAGCAAAGGAAAACGAAGTTTACTCAGCTTCAATAGTTGGTGGAGCCTCCACGAGCGGCGATTACAGCTGCGACCCTCCAGGGCATACTCTCAACCAGGCGTTGTACGACGGCTAGCGGTATTTTCTTCCACTCGGCTTGGAGAAGACATGTCAGTTCCTTCACCGATTTCGGACGGTGGGGCCACCCCTTACATCGACGCTCTAACTCATCCCAGAGGTGCACGATAGGGTTAAGGTCCGAGCTGTGCGCAGGCCAGTCCATTCGATTAACCCCATTGTCACCATACAAAGCCATGGTGGACCTCGCAACATGTCAGGTGGCATTGTCATCCTGAAAGTAACATGGGTCCACCCCGTAAAATTGCCACAACGTAGGAAGCGCATGGTCATCCGAAATGGTGCAGTAGGTCTCAGCGTTGAGTCTGCCAGGAATTGCGACCAAGGGTCCCGTGTCATACCAGGAGAAACACCCCCATAGCATAATTCCACCGCCGCCGAACTTCACAGTTGGCACAATATATTCCGACAGGAGGCGTTCTCCAGGCAGACGCCAAACCCAGACCCTGCCATCCGAACGGTAGAGGGTGAACCTTGATTCGTCGCTCCAGAGAACCTGTTTCCACTGTTCAACGGTCCACTGTCTACGTTCTTTGCACCACGTTAACCGAGCAGCGCTATTGAACCTGGTGATCAAAGGCTTTTCGGTGGCAGCACGTCCATGATAACCGAGCAGATGGGCTTCCTTACGGATGATATTCATCGAAAGAACACTCCAGGATGCCTGTTGAAACTCGTCGCGGATGTGGCCCATCGATTTGGTGCGGTTCTTCCGAATTTTTCTGGCCAGCACCCGTCGGTCTCTAAGTCCCAGTTTTGTAGGTCTGCCGGGTCGGGGCACATTCCGACTGTCACCTCTCATCTTCCACTTGCCAATCACGCAGGCCACTGTCGATTTTGGGTACTTCAACTCGCTGGATATGTCACGTATGGATCGACCATTTCTGTGATACCCGACGATTACACCTTTCTCGAAGTCAGAGATCTCCGAACTGCGTGGCATCTTGCATACGACAGGTTGCGTTCTTGTTTCCCACACGATATTTAACGGCGGAGGCCGTGACGTGTATCAGGACCACAGATATCGTCGATTGCAGGGGTGTCCAATTACTTGTTGGTAGATAGTGTATACCTCAATGGATTGAGATTTACGTATGGTAAAAATTTGGAGTTTTTTTGTTTGTTTTTTATTGAAGGTTTAACGACCACCGTGAGCAACTCAATGGGATATAAGCAGTCGCCCGTCCCTAATTTAGGGTCACTGGTTCAAGGGAAGGGAGAGAGCCAGTGCCGTAAGGTAAGACAAACACAACATCCATGCCTCACCGGGATTCGAACCCGGACCCCTTTCGGACGAATGATCAGAGGCCATCGCTTAGACCACTGCGCCACCGGGGCGGCAAATTTGGAGCTGCTGCTTGTTATTTGTACATGCTCATGCTTTCCGTTTCTTGTAACAGATCTGCATCTGATTTACTACTTTTTGGGCTTTCCAGTTACACGAATTCTTGAATTGCAGTTCTGGGAAGACTGTTTTAGCCACAGCAAAAATACTTTTTTCACTTTCTTTCTTTTTTTCTTTTTTTTGCGAGGGGGAGGGGGGGCGGACAACCACCGTGAGCTACTCAGTCTATAAGCAGTCTCACCCGTCCATAATTTAGGGCCACTAGTTCCAGGTAAGGGAGTGAGCCAGT
This sequence comes from Macrothele yani, assembly GCA_039090855.1. Lineage (NCBI taxonomy): Eukaryota > Metazoa > Arthropoda > Arachnida > Araneae > Macrothelidae > Macrothele > Macrothele yani. The sequence continues at coordinate 30,931,435 of CM077005.1, read as the reverse complement.
GCCGTAAGACAAGTACAACATCCATGCCTCAACTGGATTCGAACCCGGACCCATCTCGGACGAATGATCAGAAACCAGAGCTTTGACTACTGCGGCCTTTTTTTCCAGTGAAAGTAATTAAACAGAAACTAATTTTCGCATTCTTTACACTTTATGAATTTGCACGGAAATTCTGGACTTTTTCAATTTTCTCAGGAGATTTTTTTGCCAATATTTTATTAATTACAGGAAAATCTTGAAAAATAAATAATTTCTGGTGCGTTTGGACTTCCGTTCTCACTAAAACCGAAGCGTTACAAGTTCTGAGAGAGAGAGAGAGAGAGAGATAGAGAGAAGCAGATATATATAGAGAGAATTAAGTTATCGCGCAGTAAAATTCATAAGAATGAAATAAAGTCTCTCTCTCTCAGAGAACGCTTGTTGCTTCTCACCAAAGGAAGTGTTACAAGTTCGGAGAGAGAGAGAGAGAGAGAGAGAAAGAGAAGGAGATATAGAGAGAAAGAATTCAGTTATCGCGCAGTAAAATTCATAAGAATGAAATAAAGTCTCTCTCTCTCTCTCAGAGAACGCTTGTTGCTTTTCACCAACGGAAGTAATTTTTATTTTACATTACATTTTACTACAGAACAGAGGTGTGTCCAGAAAAATGAGTAAAATGTTCGTGAATGGAATACGGGATTACACCGTACAATACAAATTTTGAAGTTGACAATCCTTTTTTTGGTGTAAATATGACCAGGATGGTAATTCAGATAATATCCGAAAACTTGAAAATTTCGTCTTTCTAGAGCGGGAATAGAATCCGCGTCTCTCAGATAGCGCCCGTGAATACTAACCACTACACCACCCAGAGCGACCAAGTCTCAAGTTTCAAATGAATCGGAAACTTGAGATTCGGGCGTTTTGAGCTGAGTAGTGGTTAGCATACTCGGGCGCTATCTGGGGACTCGGGTTCGATTCTTGCTCCAGGACGAAGAAATTTTCAAGTTTCCGGATATTATCTGAATTATCATCCTGGTCATACTGTATTTACACCAAAAAACGGGTTGTCATCTGCAAAATTTGTGTTTTGAGTAAAATGTTGTTAAATGTTATTATCTTAGTACAAAAAACCTCAATGATTCGTAGACTTGTGTTGAAAAGGTGTTTAAATGGTGATGCTGATATAATGATTTTTCTTTCTTTCTCTTTTTTCTTTTTTTCTATGAGGTGCCTTGATAATTTTCCCCAAAAATCGGGCGCTCAAAATCAACTCAACTTCCAGAGCCTCTTATGGGTCGATAGTCCGCCACTGGTTGAGGGGGCATGGAATTTTTCCCTTTATTTTGGAGGCGATGTTTCTTGGTTTGGACGCTGTGGGCTCTGTTCCTGCTTTACGGCTGGGGGAGGGGGGGCAGATAGCTGTGCTGTTACGCTTTACTGTCTAAAATATCTTTTTTTTCTTCATATAGCATACACTAACTTTAATCTAGCTTGCGGGCCGCGGGTGGCCTAGTGGGCAACGTTCGTGACTGCCACGGAAAGGACCTCAGGCTCGATCCCAGGCAGGTACGAACGCTCGATCCACTAAATATCCGCCGTGCTTCAGATGGGCACGTTAAGCCGTCGGACCCCGGGTACTGCCCCCCCGGTAATAAATAAGGGCGTCTTCCTCCCCCTTTCTACTTCGCTTCCGTGTCACTTTCCTATCGGGCACTCTAGCCCAAATCTCTTAGCTTTCTAAGGGTTGTTTAAGACCTGGGGTCAGACACTCCCTTCCTAAAATCCTCTACACCGTGAATTATTTATTTAATTATTATATTCAGTTTTATTTAGCAGTCAGAATTTGGAAAAAGCACTCCAACGTTTTCTTTATTGTGCATAAGCTCAGCTTCATATTTTTAATATAGACATAAATCAAGCTGCTTTTTTTCATGTAACATAACCACAGAAATTTGAATCATCCTGGAACGGAAATTGAACCTGCGTCTCCCGATTTGCGCTCGAGTATGCTAACCACTACACCACTCAGGACAATGAAATGCAAACAACTGAGGCATTAATCTGAAACGTCAGATTTATTTATTTATTTTATTTTTTTTGATTGAAGGTTTAACGATTACCGTGAGCTACTCAATGGGCTATAAGCAGTCTCCCGTCCCTAATTTAGGGTCACTGGTTCCAGGGAAGGGAGAGAGCCAGGGCCGTAAAAGAAACGCAACATCCATGCCTCATTGGGATTCGAACCCGGACCTCTTCGGGCGAATGATCAGATTCCTCGCTTAGACCACTGCGCCACCGGGGCAGCGACGTGATATTTTGATTTCACTGCACCAGTCGGAGCAAACGCGTCTCATCGGAGTTCAAAGCTAGGTCACCAGCAAATGAGTAAATATCAAGTTCGAAACACATGGAATAATAAATATAGACATAAATCAAGCTGTTCTTTACATGTAACTTGACTACAGAAATTTGAAAATTTAATCGTAGTGATATAACTTAATACTACGATGAGACGCGTTTGATTCGACTGGTGTAGTGAAATCAAAGTCTGGCGTTTTATATTAGTGCCTCAGTTGTTTGGATTTCGTTGTCCTGCGGTGGTATAATGGTTAGCATAATCGAGCGCAAATCGGGAGCCGCGGGTTCCATTTCTGTTCCAGGATGATTAAATTTCCAAATTTCTGTGGTTATGTTACATGGGAAGAACAGCTTGATTTATGTCTATATTAATTGTTCCACGTGTTTCTAACTTGATATTCATATATCTATACTGCCTTTGCAGAAACGCAACGGCCGGAACTGTTAACTTAGGTCTTGCTTCCGAACAAAGGACCCCCCCAGCAACTGTCACTTTTTACTAGTCCGAGCACTGGCCGATATTCGGAGGTTGTATTAATAAATAAATGTGTTTACTCTTAAATTGTTTTTATTCTGTTACTAGAGGAGGTACCGAGCACTGACCGATAGCGAAGAAGCTAATTCACATATTTTTTTTAACAAAAAAAATATGTGAATTAGCTTCTTGGCTATCGAGCTTTCCTTAAATTACGAATAGGATATATTGCACGGAAACGTTTTATTGAAACATTGTTCCAGTAATGAAAACAAAAGGATTTTTAAAAAATAAACGAATAAAATCTATATTTGTGCGGGAAGAATTGGCTTTAACCAGTAGCAGTCTTTATTAACTGTGAATGCAGGAAATTTGAAATATTTGAAACATCAACATTTCCCTATCGTGTTGTGATCAGCGTAATATACAGGGTGATTGTAAATTCCTTCAACAATACAAGATGGGTGATAGTACGCATCAAGACGAACAATATTTGCAATGGAACCTAGAGCCACATTCCACTCCTAGTGCCAGAAAAGAGCATGTTCGGGAAACGTCCAGCAGGCACACGGAGTTCCAACCAGTGCACGAGAAGCACAAGATGCAAATCAGGTGCGCTGAACACGTGCGTAGACGATGAGGAGCAAACGTTTAAAAACACAGCCAGACCCGTTCAGCGATATTACCGTGCGAACATCACATGAGAATTGACGTATACGTCTGACCGGCGCAGCGTACCGTGTGTTCCTGGAGCAAGTGCTTCCCGGTCTGTTGCACGATATTCCACTCACCACACGGAGGGACATGTGGTTTATGCATGATGGGGCCCCAGCACACTTTTGCCACCGAGGTTCGATACTTCCTAAATGCGACATATTCCGGGAGGTGGATTAGACGCGGTGGACCTGTGGCTTGACCTCCACGCTCCCTGGACCGTAATCCACTGGACTTCTTCTTCTGGGGTCACATGAAAACAGTGGTGTACGAGACACCTGTGGACTCCCTGGAAGATCTCATCACTGATGCTGTGGACAAGATCAACACAACGCCGGGAGTCCACGAGAGGGTGCGGCAGTCCTTCATTCGCCGGTGTGGGCTGTTCAACGATGCCCTTGGACTCCAGTTGGTTGGAGCTGCTGCTTTGAGTCTTTTCTGATGCGATTGGAATTGTGCAACTCATAAATTAGGTATGTCTCTTTGCTTTCAATGTTGAAGGCTCAACGGAGTGGAATGCGGCCCTAGGTTCCATTGCAAATAGAGTTCGTCTTGATGTGTACTATCACCCCTTTTGTTTTGTTGAAGGGGTTTACAATCACCCTGTATATTTAATTCGAAGGGCAAGTAAGTTTATCCTTGAAGAGCCTCTGGTTTGACGACGTTTAGTGTTCTTTTATTTAGAACCAAGATAAAGTTTTTATTTTTACCAGCTCGAAAGCAACCGACATAGAGATGGCCATGGAAAACGCATGCGTTTTGTAAGTTGAGCCCGACAACTTTTAACGATTAAACCTGTGTCCTTTTTTTATGCTCATGGCAAAACTGAAAACAACAGGAAACTGCAGGACTTTAAAATGAAATGGAAGGTGAGATGGAACAGTTAGAATGCGTGGAATAAAATCATGGTCTCCTGTAGCATGGCCAGTCATGATAGTAGCTCCGATGATGTTTGACACGAGTTCCTAGATAGTCAGTCGTGTTCCATTGTAGAGTGAAGGAGGATCCAGATTTCATCACGATAAAACAAATAAATCCTTAAGATGATGTGGAAGAATGCGCGAACGGAGGAATAGCAATGCTAAACTTTAAAGGAAAGAAATGCGATAAAATTCACATTGCATTTCTTTTATTCAATTTGCATTTCATGGAAATATATTTCCTTCCTAAAAAAACATCGCGGAGCTATTGTTGTTTTAAATAGTGGAACTATTTACTGAGCGTACTGATACACGGAGGGCCACGTTGTTAAATGTAGACGAACCCGCCAGTAACTGAGGGGAAAGGATACATGCAACACATCGGAAAACTAACACAATAAATTGCCAATCAAATTCCAAACCACTCGCATTATGTCAAATTGAAAACAACGATTGAAGAGACTTGATAAAAATCTTCCCATTCATATAGCTTGGAACTATTTACAAAAAATCGCAACACACGGAGAGGCCGTCTTCTGGAACGTAAACAAATCCGCCGTCCACTCCTGCGAGAGGATACGCTTCGGAAGTCTAATTGCGAGATCAAGTTTCAAATTGTAAATCGCATGCGCTTTTAATGAATCGTTGAAGAAACGTTGTCAAAATCTTCTCGTAGAAATTGCTTTGAATTATTTATAGTGCATAGGCAGTCCAACGTACGAGTCTGGGTGTGGAAAATGCCAGGTGAATACTACCTGACCGACTGCGTTGTACCAACTGTGAAATTTGGTGGAGGAGACATCATACTCTGAAGATTTTTTTGCCCTTCATGGTTTTGGGGCAAAGACCCCTAGTTCTAGTCTACGCTGCTGCCTATAATGACATTCTCTACAGTTCTGGGCTTCCAACGTTATGACAACAGTTCGGTGAAGGCGCTATCCTATACCAACAAAAGAACGCCCATTCCACAAAGCGAATTATCTGATGGAATGGTTTGATGAGATGAGTGTAAAAGAACTCGACTGGCCTGTCCCAAATCCCAATCTCAACCCTTACATGGAACACTTTCGGGATGAATTGGATACCGACTGTGAGCCAGGCCATTCGGAATGAATTGGAACGCCGAATGTGAGCCAGGACATTCGGGATGAATTGGATATCCACTGTGAACCAGTCCATTCGGGTGAATTGGAACACCGACTGTGAGCCATGCCATTCGGGATGAATCGGATATCCACTGTGAGTCAGTCCATTCGGGATGAATTGGAACTCCGACTGTGAGCCAGGCCATTCGAAATGAACTGCAACGCAGCATGTGAGCCAGGCTATTCGGAATTAATTGGAACACCTACTGTGAGCCAGGCAATTCGGGACGAATTGGATATCCACTGTGTGCCAGGCCATTCGGGATGAATTGGAACACCGACTGTGAGCCAGACCATTCCGGATGAATCGGAACACCGACTGTGAGCCAAGCCATTCGGGATTAATTGTATGCGAATTGTGTGCCTGGCCATTCGGGATGAATCGGAACACCAACTGTGAAACAGGCCATTCGGGATGAACTGGATATCGACTCTGAGCCAAGCATTCGGCATAAATTGATACACAGACTGTGAGCCAGACCATTCCGAATGAATTGGAACACCGACTGTGAGCCAGGCCATTCGGGATGAATTGGATACCGACTGTGAGCCAGGCTATTTGGGATGAATTGAATAATGTCTGAGTGGTCTAAGCGCTGGCTTCTGACCATTCGTCCGAGATGGGTCCCAGTTCGAATGCCTTATGGCACTGGCTCTCTCTCTCTCTCTTCTTCGGGACCATGCAGTGACTCAAAATTAAGGACGGACGACTGCTTATAGCCCAATGGGTTGCCCACGTGACTGTTAAAAGCCCCTTTACGAGAAAAAAGTAATTTTCATAAACCACCAAAAATTATTTAGTATTTACAGCAAAGTCCATTTCCCAGGGCTGGGGGCATGTTTGCCTTGCAGGGTAGGGAAGCAGAGAGCCCCTCTAAACCCTGTTAGATATTGCCCCTCCTTATAGTTTTAAATTGTATTTATCTGTTGTGTGTGTATGTAGTAAAAGTGGTTAAACAACACGGAAGACGCAGTTGAAATTTGCATATGGTGTTTGTGTGTGTCATTTCTATTTCCAATTTCTACTTGGCCCCTTTTGAAAACTAAGCTACTAGCACCCATGCATAAAAATAAGATCGACAGAGTAGCGTACTACTGCTGTACAGAAATGCCAAGTACCATTTTATTTCGCGGTATTTATGTTGTGGCATGTTTATAACGATGCAAGTTCTTCATCCGTTTATCCGAAAATCCCGAAACCGAAAACTTCACCGAAAACTTCGCAATTTTTTCGAGCGACGTCATGACGTCCCGAATGGAAAATTCCAGAAGGCTTTCAGGCGTTGCTCAGGTTTTTGATCAAAACGACGGTTACGACACGTGAACTCGGATGCACTGGTTAGAGCTCTGATGCTCTGTTCTGTTGCAGCGATGCACAAATCGATTCTTTAGGAAAAAGAAAGATCCTTTCGTTCCGACGCACTAAACCAATTCATTCACCCTGATTCGTTCTTTCACACTTCAGGTGAACGATATCTGTAGGGAATGACGCTGGCGAATCAGTTCAAAGTCGGATACGTCTGGGCCGTTCGTTGTCTCTGTAACGTACCAGGAGATGGGGCAATTGATAGAGTGACTTATTCCGGAATGAGGGGATCCGGGTTCGAATCCTGGCGTAGACCAAAAATGATGGAGAAATTTACTTCGTTATAATGGCGCCCGAACTATCCGGATGACCCGACCGTTCAAAATCTCGCAATGGTGTGATGTTATTTCCACACCGCGAGATAGGAAAAATAAGATCCCTTCTCCAGCACTTCGAAAAAAATAAAATAAAATAAAAATGAAGGGGAGATGATGTAACGTACTAGGAGATGTGACGTACCTGCCAGAAGGACGCACACGACATAAAGGCAGATAGGAATCAGAATAAAACGTCCGCGTAGCTCAATTGGTAGAGCAACTTATTCCGGAATGAGGGGACCCGGGTTCGAATCCTGGCGCGGAAAAAAATGACGGAGAAATTTACTTCGTTATAATGGCGCCCGAACTATCCGGATGACCCGACCGTTCAAAAATCTTGCATTGGTGTGATGTTCTTTCCACATCGCGCGATAGGAAAAATAAGAGAATCCCTTCTCCAGCACTTCGAAAAAAAAATAATAATGGGGAGATGATGTAACGTACCAGGAGATGTGACGTACCTGCCAGAAGGACGCACACGACATAAAGGCAGATAGGAATCAGAATAAAACGTCCGCGTAGCTCAATTGGTAGAGCAACTTATTCCGGAATGAGGGGATCCGGGTTCGAATCCTGGCGTGAACAGAAATGACGGAGAAATTTACATCGTTATATCTCTTGCTGTGAACAATTTCTGTAAGGAATGACCCTCGCGAATCGGTTCAGAGTCGAATCTGTTTGAGCTGTTTGTGTTGACTCTTCCGGTGAACAATTCCCGAAAGGAATGACTCTGATGAATAGGTTTAGAGTAAGATCCGTTTGTGCTGTTCGGTGACCTTTCCGGTGAAAGATTTCTGTAGGAAATGACTCTCACGAATCAGTTCATTGTCTGATCCGTCTGTGCCATCCGTTGACTTCCGGGGAACGATTTCTGTAGGAAATGACTCTCACGAATCGGTTCAGCGTCGGATCCCTTTGTGCCGTTCGTTGACTTCCGGTGAACGATTTCTGCAGGGAGTAACTCTCGTAAATCGGTACAGAGTCGGATCCGTTTGTGCCATTCTTTGACTTCCGGTGAACGATTTCTTTAGAGAATTACTCGCAAATCGGTACAGAGTCGGATCCGTTTGTGCCGTTCTTTGACTTCCGGTGAACGATTTCTGTAGGGAGTAACTCTCGCAAATCGGTACAGAGTCGGATCCGTCTGTGCCGTTTGTTGAGTTCCGATGAACGATTTCTGTAGGGAATTACTCTCACGAATCGGTTCACTGTCTGATCCGTGTGTGCCGTTCGTTGACACTTCCGGCGAACAATTGTCGTAGGGAATGGTTCTCGGGAACCGGTTCAGACTCGGATCCATTTGTGTCGTTCGTTGACTAGGTTCAGTGAACGACTGTGAGTTTAAATTATTTCTAAATCTTACGGAATATGAATTAATTTAGCGTTTAAACTCGGTCCCATCCGCAACGAATTTCATTGTATAGGTGTACTATAGGCAAATACTCCAAGATCCGGAAAAATCTGAAATCCCAGATACTTCCGGCCCCAAGTATTTCGAATAAGTGATGCTCAACCTGCATTAAAATCTGTAGCGAAGTTTGGATTTATCCCTTAGGAAATCTTCTGGGTGCGGCCCTGTACGAGGAGATTCCGCATTTCACTGTTCCCTCTTGGTCACAGTGTGAACTGATCACCCGTAGAAATAAATACAGTTCTTTCTTCGTTTATATCAAATTAAGGTGGATAGAAAATTGCACATTCAGCGATTCTCGTGCTAATTATTTTACGTTCCTGCGCATTAAACGTTTATTCCACGATCAGTGATTTTTTATTTAGAACTTGTGGTGCGAGAATTCACAAAAAGCGATGAAGAAGTACCTCTCTCAGCAAACTAGATCTTTGTTTTCTTAAATAAGACCAACCATGTCTGCTTGTTCAGCATTTGGAGATGTTCCACAAAATTCAGCGCCATCTGTACGGCGTGAAGTCAAACTGTTATGGTAATTGGTGACGAGCTGTTTTCTTTCTTTCTTTATCCCCCCCCCCATCCCCTTCACATATTCGGCATGAAAGCTGACATTTGCGTTTTCTTATTTTTCTTTTTTTATCCGCCGTTCTTGTCCCCGTTCCTCTCTCAGCTTGTTGCAAAAAGTAGGGGTAACTCCAACACTTTAGTCCCTAACGTTCGAAGGAATAACAACGCTATTCGCGGGACAGTTTTGATGAACCAGAGTTTTAAAATGTAAATCTTTGATAGCTGTGGTTTACGGGAAAAAGAGTGTGCTTCAGCGTTAGTGGGATTTTTACGAAACCAAATATATTTATCGGATAATTACTAATGACAACAGGTAAATATATTTTCAAACAGTTTTTGCATGTTAAAAAAAATGTGTAGGCTAATTTTGAATTCGTATACCGTGAGAGTTATAAGGCTGGTTGTATTTTTTCTTTTAAATGAGAAACGAAAAGAATTTCTTCTTCTTCTTCCGAAAACAGACTTTATTTTTATTTTTATAATGCAAAGCCGTGTTTCTGGGCAATACTTTCATTATCATGATAAAAAAAAAATACGAGTGCACAATCACTTTATATATCAGCCCGTTTATCTGATGAATGAATGATGTACTCACTATGATTTCTGATTCTTGTTCTTTTTTCTTCAAAATTCGTTTCCGAATGATGAATATTAGAGATGCACACCGAGGCGTAAAAATCGATTTTGTGAATTTTTTTTTTGTTTTCTTTTTTTTTCGTTTTAGTTAAATAAAATATTCCTCTTGTGGCAATCAGGAGAAAACTTGAACTCCGATAAAATAAAATTTGTCTCAGTTGCACATGGATTCTAAATATTTTGATCTTGAACTGATCTTGGACAATAATATATTATTCTGGTATACAAAGTCGATGGTCTCCCTTCCCTGGAACCAGTGACTCTAAATTAGGGACGGGCGACTACTTATAGCCCATTGAGTTGTTCACGGTGGTCGTCAAACCTCCAATCAAAAAAAAAATAAATAAAATAAAATAAAAGTCGATGGCGTTGACTCATTAAACAATATAAGCAGTCTAAGACGAACTGTAACAGTAGCCTACATTTGGGGGAAGCTGCCAACGGTCAGAGCGTAAATAATGCCACTAAGGTGCATTTCGTTCGGCACCTTAAATTTTTTTAATAGTACGCATTTTGAGGAAAGCATATGGAACAGTTTCAGCCCCAATAACGCATCGGCGATGCCTTTTGTAAACAGTAAACTTGCCGATTTTTCTTTTGTGTAAGTTTTATTTTCGCAGCGCTGTGGATTTCCCACACATCTTTCAAATTTTCCATTGAAGGTGTCCACAATATGTAAAAGTTCAGTTTTAGAACTTTCCGTGTCTTTGAAATTTCATCCTAATTTTAAAACTTTTAATCAATTGATTGGCTATTATCAACTTTAGGGACAGTTTGTTTTAACCTTTAAGTGGCCGATTCACCTGAACCAAACAGTACCCCAAATTTTCTACGATCCTTAAAGATACGTTAACATAGCGGCCGCGTATTACGAAAGCTCCTAATTTCAGCAGTGGCGTCTATAAATTTGTCGCTGGTGATTTAGTTCCTGTTAAAGTCCTTAGTTTTGCCTATAGTCTGATTCTATCATTTTTTATCCTTTTTTTAGTTTCGTCGCCATTTTTATAGCATTTTTTTAGCGGAAAAGGCAAGTAGACAGATAGCATTGAGGCAACCATTCCCCTTAAATGACAATTTTCAATGAAAAGCCTAAAGGGAGAGCAATGATTTCTGATGCGGAGGTTCACTTATTTCATCCGCATTTGGCCTACTTCTTAGACAGCGAATATATTCGTTCTAGCTGATTTCTGCCCATTTAGCTTCACCCAAGTTTATTCGTTCCAGCCCGTTAACGGGTTAAAATTCCTCTAGTGTTCCTTAGATCATGAAAAACTAAAAGTTTTGCCGCATTCAAATGAATTTCATTTACTTATTGGGATAAAAAAAGTTCATTTATTTCTGTTTGACATACACTAGTCATAAAAAATTCTTCACAGGGATAATTCTGAACCAAAAGTGAATAGAAAATATAAGCATGCTCACTGTAACAGATTAAAAACAACTCCAATCTACTTTGTCTTATTTGATCAGATCATATATAGAGGATTTTAGGAAGGGAGTGTCTGAACCCAGGTCTTAAACAACCCTTAGAAACAGGAAGCTAGGAGATTTGGGCTAGAGTGTCCGATAGGAAAGTCATATGGAAGCGATTTAGAAAGGGGGAGGAAGACGCCCTTATTTATTACCGGGGATGGGGGCAGTGCCCGAGGTCTGACGGCTTAACGTGTCCATCAGACGCACGGCGAATATTTAGTGGTTCGAGCGTTTGCACCTGCCTGAGATCGAACGTGAGATCTCTCTGTAGTAGACACAAACGTTGACCACTGGGCCATCTGTCGTTTATACCCAAATTCAAACCGAACTCGGACGAATGGTAAGAAGCCAACGCTTAGACCGTCCGTCGTTTATACTACTAGGCAGTTTGTCATTTATATTTAAATACGTAGAGCCACTCGTGTGGCGCAGTAGCCTAAGAGCTGGCTTCTGACCATTCGTCCGAGATGGGTCCGGATTCGGGTCCCAGTGAGGCGTAGATGATGCTTTTCTTATGGTACTGGCTCTCTCCCTTCCCTGAAACCAGTGACCCTAAATTAGGGACGAGCGACTGTTTATAGGCCACTAAGTTGCTCATGATAGCCATTAAACGCTATAAAAAATGTAGACCACCCTCAGTGGCCGAGGGGTCTGAGACGCTGGCTTCGAACACATTTTCCGATCTGGGCCCGAACCTCCAATAAGGCATAGGTGGCTCGCCTGCCTGGTGGCGTTCCTCCCCACTATGGAACCAGTTACTCTAAATTAGGGACGGGCACAAATGCTCATAGTGGTCGTTAAATCCCGAAAGAAAAATTAAATAAGGAGCGAACGAGAACTGAAGAAACAAACATAAGATCCACCGCTTATGCGAAATTTGAACCAGTTTGAGAAATCAGAGCCCTCATTGGGCGACAACTACCAAAACTAATGCCAATGCTATTCAATTCAATGACAATCCTAAAACTGAAACAAGATCAACAAGTTAGTAAAATCATGCAATGCATTGATTACGATACGTTTTCCAACATACCAGAAATCATTACTTAAGTTATTACTCACGTTATGAGGATAATGGCTGTGGAATAAATCTGTCTCCTGTGTCCTGACCATTGACCCCATTTCGATAATATTAAACAGAACCGGTTCAGTGTACCTCCAGAACAACATACTAAAGTTTTTCGCAAAACTTTAGTATGTTGTTATGACGCATAAGGGCAATGGAATGGATCCCGCTCCTATGTCGTGACCTTTGACCCCATTTCGTCCATTTTCAATAGGGTTCGTCTCCAGTGGTCCCCTACCACATACTAAAATTTCGTCGGAATCGAACCATTTTTACGCAAGTTATGACGCATAAGGGCTATGGAATGGATCCCGCTTCCATGTCGTGACCTTTGACCCCATTTCGTCCATTTTCAATAGGGTTCGTCACCAGGTGGTCCTTTACCTCATTCTAAAATTTCATCGAAATCGAATAATTTTTACGTGAGTTATCGTGCGGACGGACAGACGGACAAAGCTGGAGCATATACGCTTCTTCAACTTACGGTTGGAAAGCGTAAAATACAGAAAACACTTTCATTATCATCGCTTCGTTACCTTTACCAAATTTGCACTAACCCGACCTCCCTTTATCATTTCGCTGTCCCATCATCCATGACTTGTAAAACAATCATTACTAAACATATTATTACCAACGGGAACAGAACTGAATATATAGGACTTATCTGTGGAATATTTACTTCTCCAGCCTGACAAACTGACGGCTTTACTACTTCGGTGGCCCCTAATAGTATGTAAAATATGTAGTACATATTATGAAATATGGCAGAAATACAAAATAAATTACAATAATCAATATCTTGTAGTGTATCCTCCAGATTTTATAATTTCTTTCCATCTATTAGGCATAGATTTTACCAGTTTTTTAGTTAAATCGGGGCTTATTTTGAGATGTGCACATTGTTGCCTTCATTTGGTCCTTCATAATGGTGTAGAAGTGAACGTTTAGCTGGACCTTGAATAAAGTCTAATATCACATCATTATGTTCTGGAGCATCGCTTTTTGCTTGAAGATCCGTAATATCTCTTTCTGTTTTCCTAGAATTCGTTGCTTCATCTGTATGTAGGCTTCAATAACGAACCTTTCTGTCTCTCTATTAATTGTTCAGCTTCTTTTTCTTTTTCTTTTTTCTGCACCACTGTCGGACTTATACCCTTTAATTCCGGACATATTTAGATACAAATGCAACTACAGGGGAAAATACCTCTTCGTAGTATCCATGAATCCCGATCCTATGTCGTGACCTTTGACTCCATTTCGTCCATATTCAATGGGGTTCGTCCCAAGTTGGTCCCCTACCACATACTAAAATTTCGTCGGAATCGAACCATTTTTACGCAAGTTATGACGCATAAGGGCTATGGAATGGATCCCGCTTCCATGTCGTGACCTTTGACCCCATTTCGTCCATTTTCAATAGGGTTCGTCACCAGGTGGTCCTTTACCTCATACTAAAATTTCATCGAAATCGAACCATTTTTACGCGAGTTATCGTGCCGACAGACAGACGGACGGACAAAGCTGGAGGATATACGCTTCTTCAACCTACGGTTGGAAAGCATAAAAAAAGGAGAAAAAAGCTTTTCTGGATCGACGCAGACGAGAAGAAATGCCTCCTATACTTCGGCTAATAGGTATTTCAATTTATGTCCCTTTCCCGTGAATCCCTAAGCGGAGCTATATATAACCTTTTAATAGCCAGAAGATATTTTAACTCCCTCGAATGGAATATGGTCCGCTCCGAAATTTGCCGGAAATTTGTATCACCAGCTTGAGAGGACAAAAAAGCTCGCTATCTCCCCATGACAACTGACTAATCAATTAGGGCCATTTTCCACCACCAGAAACTTCTCTCTTCTGCCCTGCAGCCGGTGTGGGCTTTTCCAGTTTTCCGTCTACTTTTCCGTTTTCCTTTGTATAACGAGTAACAGTATAAATGATACTTCCCAAGCAGATTGTAATGGATTCCCCATGTAACCTCCCTAATTCTCTAGTCCTCATCCTTTCATAAGCAACAGAGCTCATTTAGATTTATATAAGTCAAACGGTCTACTGTAGTCAAAAGTATAGGAACTGTAATCTGGTTAAATTAGCAAATTGCAGACGTTCTCCTTTTCACTCAAACCCGGAAACTTTTGCCTGGCGTTTCGTTTACTGCCTACATGTTTCTCCTTTGTCATTATCATTTTGTATGTAAAGCTGGCGGAAAAGAAACTAAAATTCATTGCAAAGCATAAAGAAGGGGAACAGTTGTTTTTATATAGATTCATTTAGCGGAATCCCCCAAAAAACTGGTGGGACAAAAGAAAAGGCGTAATTCGACTGTTTACCTTTTTAGAGGTTTTTTTTTTTAATAACACAGATGAAAAATTGGATGATAACAGAAAATCGATATGTAAATAAAATTCGCGGCCCCTAGAATTGGCGGCCCTATGCAGCCACCTTGCTTGCTTGATATTACTATAACTTCACCAGTGGCGGATCCAGCGGGGGGCGATAACTTCACCAGTGGTGGATCCAGCCCCCTGCCTCCTAAACCCCAATGAAGTTTTCATGTTCAAAGTGGCGAAGATCGTAAATGATTAACTTTGCATATTTTGTTTTCAGTTTTTCTAAAAAAATTAAGAATTAAACTTAGTACGGAGGATTTAAAATACTTATTACATTGATTTAGGTTCAGTAAAAAAAAAAAAAGAAAGAGAAGGGAATAGAATAAAGAGAGAGAGAGAGAGAGTGGGGGGGGAGAGGCGCAAAAGGTAAAGGAAAAATAGGGACAGCACTGTTGAAAAACATGGGGATATTCTTTGTTAGTTCTTTGCTATTGTCATATTGTCTAGCATCTGTAACGTCTCGAAACAGGGCAAGGCAGAGCTTGGTACTGAAATCAGAGTAAGTGGGAGAAACTGTGAAAAACAACGTACGTATCTTAATTGGGTCATAAAGAAAATTCGTAAAATTTCTCCACAGCTTCCTCCCAGGTGGTCTTTTTAGGACTTCTTTCTTTTTTCTTATTTTTCCCGCTCCCTCACGCCTCACGGGCGCTTCCCGTTGTTCCACCCACTCCGAAGTCAATCCCCGCTTGGGTGGGCTGGGAGGGAGGCAGCGTGGCTAATACGGGGTGATTTTCGGCATCTATTGCTACTAACATTATATATATATAAATATGTGAGAGTAACATGGAGGAGACTGGTACAAGACAGACCGTTGTGGAAAAAACTTGGGGAGACTTTCATCCAGCAGTGAATCGATAATGGTTGACAATGATTATATATATATATATATATATTCCAAGGGACAGGAAAAGACCCAGAAAAAGACCACATGGGAGATGGGTGGATGAAATTCGTAAATATGCGGGAGTGACATGGAGGAGACTGGCACAAGACAGACCGTTGTGGAGGAAACTTGGGGAGACCTTCGTCCAGCAGTGGATTGATAATGGTTGACAATGATGATGATGATGATATATATATATATATATATATATATATATACATCATCATCATCATCATCAAAAACCGCCCCCACTAGAGTAAACTTCTGGATCCGTCCCTGAACTTTACTATCCTAATTCATATAAGAGACTAAGACCTCAACCTCGGCCACTCTTCTACATTCACTGTTTCAAAAAATTAAACTTTCTCATCACACTCAAAACAATAGGCATAAACCAATGATTAGCCCCACAAATTTCTGAACACTGCCCCACATAAACTCCCGGCCGATTAATTATAAAAAATTAATTAATTTAAACGACCTGGAATCCAGTCACCCTCAACCCTTAACACCGGCACTGTCCAAGAATGAATTACACCCCCTCTAGTCAAACGTTTAAGAAAACAAGTGGCCTGACTATATTATTACACTTCGACCCGGCGGCGCAGTGGTCTAACAGCTGGATTCTGACCATGGGTCCGGATTCGAATCTCAGGGTGAGGCATGAATATTGTGCTTGTCTTTCGGTACTGGCCCTCTTCCTTCCTTCAAACCAGTAGCCCTAAATTAGGATCGGGCGACTGCTTATAGCACACTACGGTGGTAGTTAAACCCACAAAAAAAAAAACAAGAAAAAAAAAACATTACATACACATTTGCACCAGCTAGTGGCAAAACGCTGCTCCAGGAAGAGACGGAAAATTTTGGACATTTTTGCTTTAGTCTGATCCCGAAATATGATTAAGAAAAAATCATGCCAATGCAAATTCTGGGAGCCGAAATATTATGTCTACGAAAAAACTGACAAATTAACCTATTTTTTTTAATTAAAGACGTATATGTATGTCACAAGATGTGTTTTAAAAATAAAGGATATACGAGCGTTCGAATTTTAATAATGAAAACAGCGTGTATACGGTGGAACATCGGTTATACGTTTCACTAGGGGATGGCCTTAAGAAAAATGTAAATGAAAAAAAAAAACATATAAAAGAAATTCCAAAATGTTAAATGCCATTGTAAAATTTTGAATGCCTACAAAAAGTGGGAGGGAGAGCACTCGCAATTTTAGATTTCGTTAATTTATAATGTAAGACGTACATACATATATAGTTTGATACCTTAAGCTTGTATTTTGACTTTTGTATTAAATTTTTATTCTAATTTCAGTATAAAAACTAGGTTAAGAAACTGTACGATTTCATGCTTTCAATATGTGAAAAAAAAAAAAAAAGAAAGAAAGAACCCTTACTTTTAAAATACTTGGTAGTAAACCCGAATGCGATCTTGATGCTTTATATTCAATATCCCTATTATACACATTCTTTACTTCTAAACATAGCTCTTTTCAAAGTATAGTTTTTCCAGTAGTTGATTTAATAAATGCCGAGTAATATATTCACTAATCATTGCTTTCAAATTTTTTTAATATTTCTATTCTAAAAAGAAGTAACTGCCTCCGCTGCTGCTGCTGCCGCTGTTTTAGAAATTTTGCGACACTCTTGCTTTCCTAGCTCGCAGCGAAAAACGTATTGAACAAAAAAATATGAAATTTGCATCGTTTGTAGAGAATTGTTTGGAGAAAACGCTGAAATAAACCGTTTTTCGATTCTGGAGATACTTCAAGAGCTATTATATTATTAAGTTAAGGTAAACAAAAAAGTGCTATCAGGTCGCGTTCCGGACACACTAACAGCAACAGAAGCACGAAACTTTATAGGCATGTAGTGCTATGACGGAATTTTTGCACCTCGTCACCCTTTTTTACCAATTTCGATTTAGTTTACGATAAATTAAAATTTTAAATTTCACAAAATTTTCTATTTCGCAATGGGATCCATTTAAAAAAATGGATATATGGCAAACTATAAATCATAACGCTTTCAATTTTTACAGCATAAACTTACAACTATCATCCCTTTTTTACAAAAAAAATTAAGAAAAAATCATTTTCTGATTTTTAAGCATATTTTAAAGACGCAAAGGAAAGAAACGAACGGCTTCTCTGTCTTCACGATAACCACAGAGGAATGTTCTGGTCCCGTGACCTGCTGTCATGGTGACGCAGATTATGTGTTATGCATTTATATGTTTTGTTGGTAAAGCTATTTCAGTTGTTTAACGGTTTAGCAAAACGGTTTACGGAAATACTTTTTGGACCGCTTTTGTTTTCCTTAGTGGTAAATTTAGTAAGTGATATAAGTTCAAACGACAAAAGTCCGCCCCTCCAAAAAATAACGACAGTAAAAAAACTTGGAAACTTCGGAATGGCGGTGGAGCAAAGCCCTTCAATAAAAATAGAAGGGAATTGAAAAAAGTTTCGCAAAAATCCAACAGGGAGTTCACCAGGAGAGAAACAAAAACTGTAAACAAGCAGCCATCTTGCAATCGATACAGCGTAAAAAGTATTGAACAATTGGGAGAACATTTCCCTTTCGTTAGATGACATCACCGGAAAGAGATAGTCGAACACATTTGTGGACGATTCTGACGATAGACATGCAATAAAAATTGAGATTTATATGAATTTTCCAGTTTTTATTTCATGTGATATACTTGAAGATCGGGCTGCAGGGCCCGAACGCTACTCTGGAAACGAGCGTAGCGAGCCTAGAGGCGCAGCCCCTAGTTCAGACACACACAAAAAAAAGATAATTATGAATGTCATTTAGTAAATTTTTAGTTGCATCATCTATTTGATGGCTGCAAAAAAAAAAAAAAAAACGCTGTTTCATTTCTCTCAAAGTTGTAACATACCGGGTTACTAAATTTGATACTAAAATTGCTAGTATACGTTTAATTGAAACGTGCTATGGAGATATATAATAATATCATACACCTTAATAAAAAGTGTGCATGCTTGTAGAAAAACTCTTTACACGTTGCTGTTGAGTAGCTAAGGGCACAGACGTCATTGAAGTCTAATGGATAACAGCTAATATATATTTTACTAACATTTATTTTATAAAAAATTATTTAGTTAAAAAAATGTATGATCTGTCCGTTGCTATTGTCATTGCAATACGTTGCAAAAGTTATCTATGCGAATGATTTTATGTACATACACTATTATGTTCAAACACCACTGTATATATTCATCTAATTCAAGTAAGAAATTATATGGCAAGTCCAATCTGCAAAAACTTGCAGATAGCAAGGGACAGATCATAATTTTTTTTAATTATATAATTTTTTATAAAATAAATGTCAGTAAAATATACACTATATTGACAAAAGTCACCGGACACATAGAAGAGAAACACAACATACCATTTATTGACATACATTAGTACGGTGTCGGTCCACCTTTGGCCTTAATGCATGCACCGACGCTTCGAGATATGCTTTCGATAAGGTTTCGGAAAACAGCGATAGGTATGCGCTTCCATTCAGTACATAATGTTGCCGCTACCTGTTGCTTAGTAGTAGGCCTTGGTTCCAAACTTCTTATGCGGCGCTCTAATTCATCCCACAGCTGCTCTATGGCATTAAGATCAGGGCTCTGTGCTGGCCAGTCCACACACGATACGGAATTATTGTCAAACCACGCCGTAACAGCCCTTGCTTTATGGCTCGGTGCATTTTCCTACTGGTACCAACAAGTTTCGGTTCCACAGTATTGCCACACAGTTGGTAGGGCATAATTGTCCAGAATATCGAGGTAGACGTGCTGGCCAACAGGTTTGTCCACGATAACCAATAGGCCGGGACCATACCACGAAAAACACCCCCACACGGGTACACTGCCAGCTCCAAAATAGCGTTCCCCCAACTGCTGCCATACCCACACACAGCCATCAGACTGATGGATCGTGTATCTGGATTCATCAGTCCGTAGGACCAGTTTCCATTGATCTACGGTCCACGATAAATGTTCTTTACACCATGCTAAACGACGAGTAGCATTCCGAGTGGAGATGAAAGGCTTATGAGCAGCCGCACGACCACGGTAACCCATGGAATGAAGTTCTCTGCGAATGGTACGTATACATACCGAGGTTCCAGCATTTTTACTCATCTGTACACTGAGGTCTTGTGCATTACTCCATCGATTAGCTGTAACGACTCTCTTGAGGCTTCGACATCCTTTATCACTGATTTTCTTTGGTCTGCCAGTATGTTTTGCTGCTTCAGGCAAGCCATGTGTCTTCCACTTATTCAGTACATCGAAAACAGTTGACTTAGGTATGTTTAAACGCCTCTCGGTTTCTCTTATGGACAACCCACTTATATAACACCCAACAATCTTTCCTTTCTCAAAGTCAGTTCTCTCTCGCCGCAGCAGTTTTACTCAACCTCACAGTGCGATATGATCGCGGTCAGCTGCAGGCTTGTTTTTATACATTTTTCAGATGTACTGCGCATCTTAACAACGCAGCGGATCCGTTCATTTGCTTTTGACGGGTGTCCAGTGACTTTTATCAATATGGTGTATATTAGTTGTCATCCATTAGACTTAATATATTTCAGTGACGTCTGTGTCCTTAGCTAATCAAGAGCAACGTGTAAAGAGTTTTTCTACAAGCATACACACATTTTATTAAGGTGTATGACATTACTATATACCGAGATACGTTAAAAAGAACCCGAGAATAGGTGTGTTTTTGAAAATCTGAAATTCTACAATTAATGTATAATCTCAAAAAGTGTTTAAATGAATTACGTATAACTGAATGGAAGAAGCAATAGAAACTACAGTAAAATATCGAGCCAAGCACAAAATCACATGTTTTTAGCACGTCTTTTGTAAAAAAAGATCGTGCTTATGTTACCGGTTCGTCCGTCCGTCCGTCTGCACCCATGATATCTCTGCAACTATAAGTCCGATTTGAAAAACTCTTTTTGCGTTGGGAAGCTTGAAATATGCGAATGATGCTCCTTCATTTCGTTTTTTTTTTACGATGTACAATTTCACCGCTAGAGGGCGTAAACGCAGACGATATCGAATTCAAAAATACGTTTTATTTCACATATATGCTTCTAAACATCCGATTGAAAAAACTCTTTTATCTTTCGATTCCATTTATGTCGAAGAGTGTTTCAGATATAGTTACTTTTTCAAATTACGCATAGATTTTCCGCTAGAGGGCGTAAAAATAAATTACATTTTCCTGATAACTCTTCTTCTAAAACTCCGAATTTAAAAAAAAAAATTCAGCGGATACACCTCCTGATTGAAAATTTTTTGCATATAATTTCAAATTTTTGGTAAAGAATACTTTGGCCACCAGGTGGCGTAAGTGTTCATTTTTGCTTCTGATGTATTTGCCATAAAATCTGAGCTTCTAAAATATCGATGGAAAAAATTATTTCGTGGACTGATGCCACTCACATCGATATAAACCTTTTCGGAATATTTTCTTCGTAGAATATTCCACAGTTTCTCCTATAGGTTGAAACTGATATTGACAAAAATAGATGTATATCTTATTTTTGTCAATATCTCTACTTCTAGGAGTCCGATTTGAAAAATTCTTTCTTTGTTGGATAATGTTTTCAGTGTGACATGTTTTTCATATAATTTCAAAATCTTCAAGCAATTCATACACTTTCTGTTAGGGGGCGTAGAGGCAAATTGCGTTTCCCCCTACATCTCTGTTTCAAAATCTCCGATTTGAAAAATTCTTTCTGCAGCGGATACAGCTCCTGATGGGAAATCGTTTGCACATAATTCCTAATTTTGTAAAAAAAAATGGTTTGGCCACGAGGGGGCGTAAATCTTAATTTCCGCTTCTGATGTATTTGCAGTAAAATATGAGCTTCTAAATTCTCGATTGAAAAAAACGTCGTTTCTAGGCCGATACTACTCCTGTCGACAAACCTTTTAGAAACATTTTCTTCTTAAAATAGTCCATGGTTTCTACGCCAGGGGGCGTAGATGCATATCTTATTTTTGTCAATATATCTACTTCTAGGGGTCCGATTTGAAAAATTTCTTCTTTCTTGGATAGTATTTCCAGTGTGACATGTGTTTCATATAATTTCAAAATTTGCAAGTAATTCATAGACTTTCCGCTAGGGGCGTAAATGTAAATTGCTTTCCCCCTTATATCTCTGCTTCTAAATCTCCGATTTGAAAAATTCTTTCTGCGCCGGATACAGCTTATGATAGGAAATCCTTTGCACATAATTTCTAATTTTGTAAAAAATTGTTTGGTCACCAGGTGGCGTAAGTCTTAATTTCCGCTTCTGATGTATTTGCAGCAAAATATGAGCTCCTAAAATCTCGATTGCAAAAAAAGTCGTTTATTGACCGATACTAGTCATGTCGGCAAACCTTTTAGGAACATTTTCTTCTTGAAATAATGCATGGTTTCTACGTCAGGGGCGTAGATGTATATCTTATTTTTGTCAATATATCTACTTCTAAGAGTCCGATTTGAAAAATTCCTTCTTTGTTGGATAGTGTTTCCGATGTGAAATGTTTTTCCTATAAATTCAAAATTTTCAAGGAAATCATAAACTTTCTGCTTGGGGCACAAAAGTAAATTGCGTTTTCTGCGTTATTTCTGCTTCTAATACTCCGATTTGAAAAATTCCTTCTTTGTTGGATAGTGTTTCCGATGTGAAATGTTTTTCCTATAAATTCAAAATTTTCAAGGAAATCATAAACTTTCTGCTGGGGGCACAAAAGTAAATTGCGTTTTCTGCGTTATTTCTGCTTCTAATACTCCGATTTGAAAACTTCTTGCTGTATCGCATACAAGACCTGGTGGAAAATATTTTCCACATAATTTCTAATGTTTGGTAAAAAATGGTTTGGCTACCAGGCGGCATAAGTATTAATTTTTGCTTCTGATGTATTTGTAGCAAAATCTGGTCTCCTGAAAACTCGACTAATTTTTTTTTCTTGGACCGATACCTCTCATATGAAAAAATCTTTTGAGAATACTTTCATTCCTAAAGTAATGCATGGTTTTTCCACCAGGGGATGTAAAGTCACATCTTATTTTTGTCGATATCTCTTTTTCCAAGAGTCCGATTTGAAAAATTCTTTCAGTGTTGGATATCGTTTCCGGTGCGAAATGTTTCTCATATAAATTTATGTTTTTCTTAACGCAAAAGTCTGCAACCAGTTTACAGGAATATCTGAGGGATTAAAAACCCGATTGAAAAATTTCTTTCCTCCGTCAGATACTATTGTTTTCTATACCGGTTCCAATGACTTTGAATAGCTTTGATAAATTTAATTTGCGTCAGAACGGATTCAAAAAACGCGCTTATTACACCCGAAAATTCGGTGTCATCTTTCTTGTTGATTTTGGTTCTGAGTTCAAGAAAGGGAAATCCGTACCGACGGCCGAGTGGTCTAATGCGCAGGCTTCTGATTATTCGTCCGAAATGGGACAGGGTTCGAATTCCGGATGAGACACGGATGTTCTTTTTGTCTTACAGCACTGGCTCCCTCCCTTTCATGGAGTCAGTGACCCTAAATTAGGGACTGGCGACTACTTATATATCCCATCGAGTTGCTCACGGTGGTCACTAAACTTCCAAACAAAGAAAAAGTTTCCCTTTAGCCAGTGGCTCCAAATTAGGGTCGGGCGACTGCTTATAGTCCTCCGAGCCGCTCGTGATGATCGTTAACTAGAGGTCCGCACGGGTCAGGCGATCCTTTTCAAGTTTAGAGAACAAAACAGCGGACCGGGCTTTTCCCCAGACTCATACGGCCGGGCCAAGTAGACCCATTCTCTTTATCGCAGTGGTAAAGAAAGAAAAAAGTCATGCTTCCCGATTTCCTGGTCTGTTTAACTGTCTTGCTGGCTTTTCTTACTTCCATGACATAGCCCAGGACGTAATCACAGAAGCGAGGAGAGACATTCAAAGTGTTCTTACCATCTGGAGGTATTAAGATGGTAAAAACACTTTGGAGCTTGTTGAGAACAAAACTTTTGATCCCGAGCTAGTGTGGTGTAGGGGATGGGGGTGCCTGCAGTGATGTGGGGGATGGGGGTGCCTGCAGTGATGTGGGGTGTCAGTGTGTGCGCCATCGATTTTTCCTCTTATTCCTACGTTATATAGGGATTAAAATTTTGTAGTGTTACCGCGTATTAGTTCAGAGAAAGGGAGATTTTGAACTTGCATATCTTGTTTTTTCTTTTTTTTTAAAGGTATTCTTTCTGTATCCCGCCCGCCAATGGCGGGTTGAGTTCCGCAAAAACGACAATGCGCCCTCGAGGATTATTGGAAAATTAATGCAGCCGGCTTGACATTCCGATGCTGCATACGGGTGAGAGACAAAGTGCGTCCGGGGCCCACTTCACAGGGAACCAACCACCTTCGCGTTTGCGTCCCCAAACACAGGGAGTCTGCAGAAAACCCCGGAAAAACCGCAGACTAGATGGCCGGCAGGACCGGGATTCAAACCCCAGGCAGAAACGTCAGTCTTCCCACACACCGCATAACGACATAAACAACTGTGCTATGCCGGTGGTTTAAAGCTTACATCTTCAAAAATTGCCCAAATTTAGTTAATATTTTTAGGCTTATATTCAAATAAATATTTTCAATATCTTGCTCCATTACGTATTAAGAGAATACAACGTGGTTTGTTTTAAATATTTATTTTTTCAAGTCGACCGTGGTTTTTATGAGTATTGACCTAGCTTCATCAAGACGAATGGCACGTAAATATTCAAATTGTATATGATATCACAAACGGTGTTTACAGTCACGGGTTTTGGTTAGTTGCTTCCACGCGCTTAATAGAAATGGGCTGGATGCCATGTCATTAACAAGTTGAGAAGACTTCTGATATATATGGTAAGCTTCCAAAATATCAAGTTTGGTGGTTGAATCTGGTTTTTTCAAAAACTTCTGATATATATATGAAAGACCCCAAAATATCAAGTTTGGTGGTTGAATCTGGCTTCTTCAAAGACTTCTGATATACACTGGCGGAAAGTGAAAAAAGAACACCAAGAAGGAGACGTCTGATACCAACGAAATTTATACAGCATAATAACGGAATACAGAGGATAACGTGATCAAAACATTATGGCAAAATACAGCTGTATTTGCTGGTAAACTGAAAAATAACATTTCCATGTAACATGGTTAGTACGAGGTTGAACCATCATGAATTGCGTCACACTGTGCAATTCTGGCATGGAGTCTGTCGTACAGATGTTGGATGTAAGTTTGGGGTATTGAGTTCCAAGCATCCTCAACCTGGACGCGTAAATCGGGGATGGTCGTGGCTGGCCGTGGAGACAGGAAAGTCGTTGTCCCATAAAATCCCACACGTGCTCAATGGGGGACAAATCCGGTGAACGTGCAGGCCATGGAAGTTGTCTCACACACTGAAGTGCATGTTGCGTTGCACGTACCGTGTGTGGGCGTGAGTTATCTTGCTGGAAAACACCACGATAGACCTTACAAATGGCACAACAACGGGCTGAATGATGTTTTTGATATAGGAGGGGCTGTTTAACGTACCCGGTACAAACACTAGTTGTGTACGGGAGCGATAGCTGATCGCTCCCCACAATAGGAGACCAGGTGTAGGCCCTGTGTGTCGCTGGCGGATGCGAGAAGGGTGGAGACGCTCCCCTGTGCGTCTGCGAACACACATACGGCCATCGGAGGCTCCCAAGCAGAATCTGCTTTCATCGCTGAACACGACAGATCGCCATTGCGTTCTCCAGTGCAGACGTTGGCGAAACCACTGCAGCCGTTCCTGACGGTGGGCTGGAGTCAGAGGTACACATGCCAGAGGCACACATGCACCTAGTCCTGCATCCAGTAGACGCTTGCGGATTGTTCGCACAGTCACCTCAGGTGCAACAGCAGCTCGGATTTGCGCCGCAGTGGATGTTCTGCTTGACAACGCCGCTCTTCTTATGCGTCGATCGGTCGGCTCATCAATCCGTCTGTGACTCCCGGTTCCACGTCTTATCGTGTGGGAATGTTTCTCTGACCATCTACGCCACCATCGTACCACCACCGATACTTCCCGTCCAATTCGCTCCGCAATACGACGATACGACCACCCGGCCTCTCGGAGTCCGACTAGACGACCTCGCTCAAAGTCCGATAACTGCTGAAATCGTATATGTCTTCCATGTCCAGGCATTGCAGCTTCTTCAGGGTCTTCGCACGTATCCGTACGCCGACGACTGATTAAATTCACTTCGCCGTACTCCTTAAATACCACCGACGATAATTTGCATATCATGCCGTGCTGTGGCTTAAACGCTCACCGGTTGGTCCCGAAATTGACATCACACCTACGTAAACTCGACCCCATTAACATATGTAAATTTCATGATCGTCCGCCAATTCCTTCTTGTTGTTGTTTTTTCACTTTCCGCCAGTGTATATATGAAAGCTTCCAAAATATCAAGTTTGGTGGTTGAATCTGGCTTCTTCAAAGACTTCTGATACATATATGAAAGCTTTCAAAATATCAAGTTTGGTGGTTGAATCTGGCTTCTTCAAAGACTTCTGATATGTATATGAAAGCTTTCAAAATATCAAGTTTGGTGGTTGAATCTGGCTTCTTCAAAGACTTCTGATATGTATATGAAAGCTCCCAAAATATCAAGTTTGGTGGCTGAATCTGGCTTCTTCAAAGACTTCTGATATATATATGAAAGCTTCAAAAATATCAAGTTTGGTGATTGAATCTGGCTTCTTCAAAGACTTCTGATATATATATGAAAGCTTTCAAAATATCAAGTTTGGTGGTTGAATCTGGCTTCTTCAAAGACTTCTGATATATATATATATGAAAGCTTCCAAAATATCAAGTTTGGTGGTTGAATCTGGCTTCTTCAAAGACTTCTGATATATATATGAAAGCTTCCAAAATATCAAGTTTGGTGGTTGAATCTGGCTCCTTCAAAGACTTCTGATATATATATATGAAAGCTTCCAAAATATCAAATTTGGTGGTTGAATCTGGCTTCTTCAAAGACTTCTGATATATATATGAAAGCTTCCAAAATATCAAGTTTGGTGGTTGAATCTGGCTTCTTCAAAGACTTCTGATATATATATGAAAGCTTCAAAAATATCAAGTTTGGTGGTTGAATCTGGCTTCTTCAAAGACTTCTGATATATATATATGAAAGCTTCCAAAATATCAAGTTTGGTGGTTGAATCTGGCTTCTTCAAAGACTTCTGATATATATATGAAAGCTTCCAAAATATCAAGTTTGGTGGTTGAATCTGGCTTCTTCAAAGACTTCTGATATATATATATGAAAGCTTCCAAAATATCAAATTTGGTGGTTGAATCTGGCTTCTTCAAAGACTTCTGATATATATATGAAAGCTTCCAAAATATCAAGTTTGGTGGTTGAATCTGGCTTCTTCAAAGACTTCTGATATATATATGAAAGCTTCAAAAATATCAAGTTTGGTGGTTGAATCTGGCTTCTTCAAAGACTTCTGATATATATATATGAAAGCTTCCAAAATATCAAGTTTGGTGGTTGAATCTGGCTTCTTCAAAGACTTCTGATATATATATGAAAGCTTCCAAAATATCAAGTTTGGTGGTTGAATCTGGCTTCTTCAAAGACTTCTGATATATATATATGAAAGCTTCCAAAAATATCAAATTTGGTGGTTGAATCTGGCTTCTTCAAAGACTTCTGATATATATATGAAAGCTTCCAAAATATCAAGTTTGGTGGTTGAATCTGGCTTCTTCAAAGACTTCTGATATATATATGAAAGCTTCCAAAATATCAAATTTGGTGGTTGAATCTGGCTTCTTCAAAGACTTCTGATATATATATGAAAGCTTCCAAAATATCAAATTTGGTGGTTGAATCTGGCTTCTTCAAAGAGAAATTTATGGTCCTTTTCGTAACAGTGTTTAGCCATCGATGACTTCTTTAGGTCACAGTTCCGGAATGTAGGTCTTGTGCTCCTTCAATCGAAAACGCAAGGCTCTACGGGTCTGTCCTATATGCGAAGCGCCACATTCACATGGAATTTGATAAATTTCCCACAAGTTTTTGTCTTCAACATAGTCCTTAGATCATAAAAAGTTCAATTTGTTTGTCGATTTAAAAATTACTTTAAAATTAAAGTTTTTGAGAATTTTTGAAGTTTTGGAAGCAATGTCACGGGAAAATGGAATAATGGCAAAATTCTCTCGCAATGGACGCATCACAGGAGTTAACATGGAGATAGTCTTCGGTTTCCGGAATTTTGTTAGAGCCTTGTCTGTAATGGAAGGGATGTATTCTCGTTGTACTGCATAACGTTTAAGGAAATAAAGTTATTTTTCCAAACTGTCTTTATCTGAACATATATGTACCGCGCGATATACACAACTGTAAAAGGCGCTGAGTTTTTGTTATCAAGGGTCATTGGACTTGGCATGTGGAGGGGAAAAAACAGCGAAAGGCTTCCGATAAATTGTGGTTGCAAGAGATCCATTTGAACGAGTAACCAGGACGTCAAGGAATCGTAGGCATCCGTTATTTTCAGTTTTGCAGCTGAACTAAAAGTGAGGATCAATGGAATTTATAAGTTTAATTAATTCTGGAATTTCAGAATTTTTTCCTTTCCATAGAAAGAAAGTATCGTCTACATGTCGTATCCATAAGTCAAATTTTACAAGTTTGAAAAGTTTTTCTTCAAATCGACGCATGTAGATTTCACATAATAAACACTGAAGAGCAATTGAATTAGAGACAGCTTGCGTTATGCAAATGTGGCGCTGTGGGCGGCTCTATAAACGGAAACGACATGACGTATGCAGCTATCCGACAATATAAGGAGTGATGCGACGGGAATCAGTAAGAGTCGGACGCAGTATGGGTAAGACGAAGGATCTAAGCGCAATTGATCGTGGGAAAATTGTTGGGGCCCGACGAATGGGTCACTCCATCTCGGAAGTCGTGAAGGCACTGGGATTTTCACGAGCCACTGTGTCACGGGTGCACCGTGAGTACATCGAATCCGGTAAAACCATCCATGCAAAGGCCAACTGCCGAGGACAACAGCGTGTGGATGAGCGGGGTCATCGTCGGCTAGCTCGCATTGTAACAGCGGATAGACGGGCCACAGTGCGAGAAATCACTCGGAAATTTAACGCTGGTGCACAAAAACGTGTAAGCAGCTACACCATCCAGAACCATCTCCTCGCTATGGGGTACAGAAGCCATCGTCCCACTAGGGTACCGCTGCTGACCGTACATCACAGGGTGCAAAGATTAGCATGGGCACGGGAACATCGCCACTGGACCCTAGACATATGGAAAAATGTTGTCTGGGCTGATGAGTCGAGATTCACGTTGGTACATGCGGATGGCAGGATACGAGTACGGCGCAAACCACATGAAGCGATGGATCCTTCTTGCCAGCAGGGTACTCTTCCAGCTGGTAGGGGTGGCATTCTCGTCTGGGGACTGTTTACGTGGACTGAAATGGGACCCCTGGTACGTGTGACATCGTCCCTCACAGGTCAACGTTACCGGGATATCCTGGACAATCATTTGCTCCCGTTTGTGAGTCTTCAAAATCCCACTGGGGACCTCATCCTGCAACAAGACAATGCAGCTCCCGAATTGCATCCGAATGGTTGGATGAACACTCCATCGACGTGACCTCGCTTCCTCGGCCAGCTAGGTCACCTGACCTCAATCCCATCGAGCACATCTGGGATGCCATCGAGAGAGAGAGAGAGAGAGATGTTCGAGGCATTGTCATCCTGAAAGTAACATGGGTCCACCCCGTAAAACTGCAACAACGTAGGAAGTGCATGGTCATCCGAAATGATGCAGTAGGTCTCGGCTTTGAGTCTACCAGGAATTGCGACCAAGGGTCCCGTGCCATACCAGGAGAAACACGCCCATAGCATAATTACACCGCCGCCGAACTTCACAGTTGGCACAATATATTCCGGCAGGAGGCGTTCTCCAGACAGACGCCAAACCCAGACCCTGCCATCCGAACGGTAGAGGGTGAACCTTGATTCGTCACTCCAGATAACCTGTTTCCACTGTTCAACGGTGCACTGTCGACGTTCTTTGCACCACGTTAGCCGAGCAGCGCTATTGGACTTGGTGATCAAAGGCTTGTAGGCGGCAGCACGTCCATGATAACCGAGCAGATGGGCTTCCTTACGGATGGTATTCATCGAAAGAACACTCCAGGATGCCTGTTGAAACTCCTCGCGGATGTGGCCCATCGATTTGGTGCGGTTCTTCCGAATTTCTCTGGCCAGCACCCGTCGATCTCTAACTCCCAGTTTTGTGGGTCTGCCGGGTCGGGGCACATTTCGACAGTCACCTCTCATCTTCCACTTGCCAATCACGTAGGCCACTGTCGAATTTGGGTACTTCAACTTGCTGGATATGTCACGTATGGATCGGCCACTTCTGTGATACCCGACGATTACACCTTTCTCGAAGTCAGAGAGCTCCGAACTGCGTGGCATCTTGCATGCGACTGGTTGCGTTGTTGTTTCCCACACGATATTTAACGGCGGCGGCCGTGACGTGTATCAGGACCACAGATATCGTCGATTGCAGGGGTGTCCAATTACTTGTTGGTAGATAGTGTACCATCTAGGTCAACGTTTCCCAAACTGTGGGTCGAGATCCACTGGTGGATCGCGAGTCGATTTTTGGTGGGCCGTGAAATGTTTTTGAAATGTAAAAATTATGTAATAATTGGAAAATAGAAAATCATGAAAAAACGAAAAAAAAAACAACATTTTTAAAACGGGGGAAAAAATAAGACGCATAATATACTGATATGGTAATCGGGTTTCATGTTTGTGCCTGTGGGTCCTTCCGAAACAGGACACATCAAAAGAACATTGCAATTTTTATTATTATTATTATTATTATTATTATTATTTTGAATAAAATTGCTGATATTAATTGCCACTTGCAACGTGAACTTTGCTACCCCCTAGAAGTTTAGTTTTTGTAAAATTATACACAATAATAAATTTGAAAACACAGTAGTTAAAAAATAAGCCTCCTCTATGGCGCAGTGGTCTAAGCAATGGCATCTGATCATTCGTTCGAGATGGGTCCGGGTTCGAATTCTGGTGAGGCATGAATGTTGTGTTTTCTTACGGTGCTGTCTCTCTCCCTTTCCTGGAACCAGTGACCCTAAATTAGGGACGGACGACTGCTTATAGCCCAATAATTGCTCACGGTTGTCGTTAAACCTCCAATGAAAAAAATAATTAAAATAAAAAATTCCCCATCCCGTCATGGCGCCCGCTTACTCGTAGCCGCCCCTCTGTTCATTAAAGCTACGTCAGTCGCGAAAGTTTTAAAAATTTGGTCACTGTTCTAAAATGTTTCGATAGCACTGGTCTAAGCAAACACGTTTCGACGCGTCTGTAGGATATGAATCTGAGGAATCATCCAAAATTTGCTAATCGAGGCGACTGCTTACTCGTAGCAGCCTTCTTCCTAGTAACAGCAATCTAAGTCAGAAATCAATAGTTCTTCGTTTGTGGACTTGGAAATTAACTAAGCAACCACCAAAGTACACGACAGTTACATGATAACATTATTTTTTGTCAGCGTAAAAATGCAGTTATTAATTATCACTTGCGAGGCGAACTTCTGAGCAAGGGACAAAAACATTTCCATTGTTGTTTTTTGTTTCCCTTGTTAAAGGAGCTAAATTTACGCGCAGATGAGTGAAGTTGTCGCCGGACAGAATTACAGTTTATTTTAATGGGGAAACTACAAAAGAGAGATATCTCTGAATGATCAGTAGTAAATGCATTTATGCTACAATGTTTTCTAAATTTTTGTAGTTAAGTTGACTACTGCTATCATCTCGACATTCTGCTTCAAGAACTCAGTTGAATCAGCCTATGTGAAGAAGAAACTTTTTTTCATTTAAACAGTTTCAAATAACTTATTTTTAATGATCTGAAAGACTTATCTGAACAGTTTGAAAGATTTGTTTCAGAAAGTTTAAGTGCTTCTCCTATACCTTTTGAAAGGTTTGTGCTCATTATTTAAAAAAATGATTTGGACAGAACGAAAGGTTCATTTTGAGCAGATTGAGGGATTTCGCTTTTGCAGCTAAGACACGAAAGGATTGTATTTTTGTTTTGTTTGAAAGATATTTTTGAACTGTTTGATAGATTCATTTTAAACAGTTTAAAAGATT
Source organism: Macrothele yani (assembly GCA_039090855.1). NCBI lineage: Eukaryota > Metazoa > Arthropoda > Arachnida > Araneae > Macrothelidae > Macrothele > Macrothele yani. The sequence continues at coordinate 30,899,463 of CM077005.1, read as the reverse complement.
GAGGATTCTTTTTCAGCATCCTGAATATTTATGATTTTAATAGTTTGAAATATTTACTTGAAAGATTTGTTTTGCAGCGTTTGAAGTATTTCTCTTGAACGTTTAGAAAGATTTGTTTTCATTATATCGAATAGTATGAAAGGTTTATTTTGACCAGTTTGAAGAATTTATTTTTTGCAAATGAAGAGATTAGAGGATTTTGTTTCTATTGCTTGAAAGATCATTTTGAGCAGTTTGAAAGTCTTATTTTAAACAGATGATTGAAAAATTCGTTTTCAGTATTTTGAACAGTTTGAATGATTCATTTTGAAGAGCCTGAATATTTTCCCTCGTGTACCCTTTGTTAGAGATTTATCGGGAATAGAAGTTTTAAACAAACCGAATTTTCATTTATAATGAGCACAACTTTTGAATCCTTTCCAACGCAAATAAAGTTTATCAAAGTTTTACAAAGCCAATGGAGCCGGTTAGAAAAAATCAACCGGATTTTTACAATCGATAAAAGATCCAGAATCAGAAATAGCTATCCACTTTCACCAGGTTGCGAAAATTAAACAAGTTAGTAAAATCATGCAATGCATTGATTATGATACACTTTCCAACATACCAGAAATCACGCGCAGACAAGCACTCCTCCCTACCCTGACTATTGATTCGTTCAGTATACCTCCGGAACAACATACTAAAGTTTTGTCGCAATAGAAGCATTTTTACTCAAGTTATTACACAAGTTATGAGGATAATGGCTGTGGAATAAATCTCGCTCTTAATTGTGCCCTGACCTTTGACCCCATTTCGATGATATTAAAAAGAATTACTTCAATATACCTCCGAAACAACATAATAAAGTTTTGTAGCAATAAAAGCATTTTTACTCAAGTTATGAGGATAATGGCTGTGGAATAAATCTCGCTCTTGTGCCCCGACCTCTGGCCCCATTTCGATGATATTAAACAAAATTGGTTCAGAATACCTCTGGAACAACATACTAAAGTTTTGTCGCAATAGAAACATATTTACTCAAGTTATGAGGATAATGGCTGTGGAATAAATTTCGCTCTTGTGCCCCGACATTTGACCCCATTTCGATGATATTAAACAGAATTTGTTCAGTATACCTCCGGAACAACATGCTAAAGTTTTGTCGCAATAGAAGCATGTTTAGTCAAGTTAATGGCTGTGGAATAAATCTCGCTCTTGAGCCCCGACCTTTGACCCCATTTCGATTATATTAAACAGAATTGGTTCAGTATACCACCGAAACAACACACTAAAGCTTTGTTGAAATAGAAGCATTTTTAGTCAAGTTATGAGGATAATGGCTGTGGAATACATCTCGCTCCTGTGCCCTGACCTTTGACTCCATTTCGATAATATTCAACAGAACTGTTTCAGTATACCTCCGGAATAACATGATAAAGTTTGATCACGATCGAAGCATTTTTACGTAAGTTATGACGCATAAGGGCAATGGAATGAATCCCGCTCCTATACCCTGACCTCGACCCCATTTCATCCATTTTAAATGGGATTTGTCCCGAGCTTGTCCCCTACCACATACTAAAATGTCATTGAAATTGAACCATTTTTACACGAGTAATCGTGCAGACGGACAGACAGACAGACGGACAAAGCTGGAGCATACACGTTTCTTGAATCTACGGTTGGAAAGCGTAAAAAATGGTGCACAAAAAGTTTCTCATTTCAGATGAAAGGTACCAGAGAAAAAGATATTCTCGTATCGAACAGTTAAAAGACGAATACAGAAGGAAACATGATATAACTTTACGCTTCCTAGCAGAAGAATTTTGCATGTTGGAAAAGTTGAAAACATGCGAAAAGCATTCCTTATGGCAAAAGTTGTGCTGACGCCGCATATATATTCAGTCAGACACAGTGAGGATGCAGGATTTGTCATTTTCATGTAGGACTTCCGTCCACAGGGAGTAGAGTTTAGGTCCCAGCCACCTACAGCGAGATCGCCTTTTGGGCAGGACAGAAACGGAAGGAATGAGAGCAAGTCTAGCGACTTTGACAGAACAGTTTGTAGTGAGATTAGAGTACAGTAGATGGCGCCACCGTACAAGTACGATATTGCACATAGATGGGTGAGAGAATTTCAGGGAGGACATAGGAAAGGATACCCATTTAACCAGTGGGTCCAGCCACTGGTTAAATGGGGGCCGAGCCGTCACTTTACGTGCTCGTCCGATGCACGGCGGATATTCAGCGATTGTTAGTAAATCACGCCATCTCTGAAAGATCAGCCCAGGCTTGAACCTGGGGACCCAGCATCGACAGTCTGAAACACTAACCACTAAGCCATCCGCGGCTTAAAGTTGTGCTGAGGAAAAATAATTTCTTAAATACGTCTCCCGGAAGCGGAAATAGTGAGAAAAAAGTTTTGACATTTACGCCCCTAGCGGAAAAGCTGGGTATTATTTAAAGAGGATAATGCTCCCATCTTTATTGCAGCGAATGGCCTACAGTAAAATAAGAAATTTCTCAATAGGGCTTTTAGGAGCGAAGATACAGCTACAAACGGAAGTATACAAACACCACCTAGCGACGGAACTGTGAACTACAAAACTCCTTAAATACAAACCTAAAGTGTTGAAAGATTTTAAATTGCACATTTAGAAGTAGAGATATTCAGAAAAACAGATTAAATATTTGCGCCCCATATCGGCGAATTTGTGCATTATTCTAAAAATAAAATGCCCATAAAGAGATTTCACAGTAAGTAGTATTTTACCAAAAAAAATTTTTTTCATTTGGGTTTTTAGTTTCGCAGATATCGCTGTAAACGGAAACATGAACTTAAGCCCTCTAGTGTCACATTTGTGCGTTAAGAAACATTTTAAATTATGAGACACATTTCGCACCGGAAACACTCTCCAACAGATATCTTTTTCTTTTAAATGGGACTTTTAGAGGCAGAAATATTGACAAGAACATACACCTACGCACCCTGGCGGAAAACTATGGGCTGTTTCAAGCGGAAGGTATGCTCAAAAGGTTTTTCGAGGCGAGATGTATAGGTTCAAAAAAAAAAAAATCAATCAAGTTTTCAGAAGCTCAGATTTTGCTGCAAATACATCAGAAGCAGAAATAAACACTAGTGCCCCCTACCCCCTAGTGGCCAAACCATTTTTAACCAAAAATTAGAAATTATATGTACATTTCTTATCAAGAACTGTATCCGATACAGGAAGAACTTTTCAAATGGGACTTTTAGAAGCAGATATATCGGGGAAAATGCAAGTTACCTTTACACCCCCTAGCGGGAAATCTATGCATTATTTGAAAAAGAAACTGGGCCTAAAATAGTCTTTGATATAAATGGCATCGAAAGGAAAAATAATTCCTTTTCAATCGAATATTTAGAAGCAAATTTGATTCGGTGAAACCATCAGCAGTTACAATGGCTTTGAAATCCTGCAGTATTGAAGATGCATACATTAATATTATTAATAACCTCTATGAAAATGCAAGTGCACAGATTTGGCTGTTTGAAAATACAGCACACATAAAAATTGAAAAGGGAGTGAGACAAGGCGACACGATATCTCCCAAACTCTTTAATGCCACTTTGGAAAATGTCTTTCAATCACTGAACTGGAAAAACAAAGGAATAAAGATTAATGGAGATTATCTAATTCACCTTTGTTTTACTGATGACGTAGTCATTTTGCAACTACCCCATCAGAGCTGCAGAGTATGATCCAGGAACTTGCTGACAAGAGTAACGAAGTCGGATTAAAAATGAACTTTCAGAAGACAAAAGTGATGTACAATGCTTTTACAAGAAATGAAGATTTATCGATTAATAGGGAAAAGCTGGAGCCAACCAATACCTACATTTATCTTGCACAGCAGATATCAAGTGAACGTCACATTGATAAAGAAATTAATCGGCGTATAAAACTTGCCTGGAGAGCAAGCAAGAAACAGTATGATCAATGCATCCTTCCAGTGTTTACGTATGGTGCAGAGACATGGACCTTAACTAAAACAGACATACAAAGACTGCAGACAACTCAAAGCAGCATGGAGAGATGCATGCTTGGCATAACCAAGAGAGATAAGAAGAGGAACTCGTGGATCGTAAAAATGACAAGTGGAAGACATCATGATCAGAGTAAAATCCCTGAAATGTCAATGGGCTGGACATATTGCCAGAAGGACAGACCATGGATGGATAGCTGAAATTTTAGACTGGATTCCAAGGGACAGGAAAAGACTCAGAAGAAGAACACATGTGAGATCGGTGGATGAAATTCGAAAGTATGCAGGAGGAGACTGGCACAAGACAGACCGTCGTGGAAGAAACTTGGGGAGACCTTCGTCCAGAAGTGGATTGATAATGGTTGACAATGATGATGATGAAGATATGAAATAAAGGTTTTTGGAATTCGATAGCATCTGCACTTACGCCCGCTAGCAGCAAAGTTGTACAACGAAAAAAAAAAAAAACGAAAAAAAAAACGGAGTGCAAGGGTCATCATTCTCACATTTCAAGCTTCCCGATGCAAAAAGTATTTTTAAATCGAGCTGAGAGTTTCAGAGGGGGGCAATCCCAGGAACCATGAACCCAAATCACAGGGACGGGCTACTTGCTTACAACTCTTAGAGTTGCTCACGGTGGTCTTTAGCTAACTCCCCACCCCCACCCCCAATCCAAGAAAAAAAGAAGATTGAAGAACTTGTTTTCAACAATTTGAGTTTTGGAAAATTTCAAGAGGTTTACAATACAGGGTGATTCGAAAAGGACTTTACAACTTTGAAAGCGTGTAGAAATTTATTACCGTAGGCTTACAAAATTTTTGGAATCGTTAATGTGTAGCAAAGCACATCAAGTTTTACCTCACGTAGTGCCAAAGCACCGAATTCCGTAACCGCGACCGCCAGAGGTGTACATACTTAAATTCACACACACACACAATTTTTTTTTTTTGATTGGAAGTTTAACGACCACTGTGAGCAACTCAATGGGCTATAAGCAGTCGCCCGTCCCTAATTTAGGGTCACTGGTACCAGGGAAGGGAGAGAGCCAGTGCCGTAAGACAAACACAACATCCATGCCTCACCGGAATTCGAACCCGGACCCCTTTCGGACGAATGATCAGAGGCCATCGCTTAGACCACTGCGCCACCGGGGCGGCACACACTATTTTGTCTCTGAGAGTAACAGCCTGCACGAACATCGGAGGCTACACGGAGTCACGCGTCCCTAATTCAGGGTCACTAGTTCTAGGGTAGGTAGAGAAGCAGCGAGAAGCAGCACACAGCGCATATATCATCTGGACCTAAAACCCTGGATGTTTATAAGGATCAGCAAGAAACTCGCTCATCTGACCACTCAGCCACGATGGAGTCATAAAGTATTTCAAACTAATAAATGAAAAATGATGGTATAAACTTGCTAGTTCAAAATAGCTGCTTTCACAGGTGTGGAGCTTTCTCGCCGTGCAGTTTGGTTTGAAGAAACGAAATCCGCGACAACTATTCAACGGAAATTTCACGCACAATATCGTAGGGATCCTCCCACTAGACCCACAATTTATTCTTGGCATAAAAATTTCGTTGAGACTGGTTGTTCTGTTCGTCACGAGAAATCCCTGGGCGTTTCTACCGTTGTCGCGGAAAAAGAGGAGAACTTATGTTCGTAGTCCCACGAAATCAGCAAGACACGCGTCTCGTGAAATGCGTATTTCGCAACCGAAGGTGTTACCAAAATGATTGCATTTAATTTGGTTCCACCTAAAATCTCTGCCTTATGTTTCCAATGGTAAAACTTCTTTACATATTTTCTTCGCAATTGAAAATTTACACATCGATAAAACTAACTCTAAGTTATAGCATAGGATGCTTAATGCTTGCTAAAAACATAACCATGATTAAGCAATCCAACATTTGTTTGTCTACTGACGTCATCAATGTACAGGTCGCGCCATCTATTAATAGGTCTGAACATCACTCAAAGAAAAATGATTGGTTTTTAATATAATTATGTTTATATTTTAGCAAGTATTCAGTATCCCATGCCATAACTTAAAGGTAGTTTTATCGATGTGCAAATTTTCATCCTTGGGAATACATTAAATTGCGAAGAAAACATGTAAAGAAATTTTACCACTGGAAACATAAGGAAGAGATTTTTAGGTGGAACCACCTGTTAAAGCCATACAATACAGATTTTCCATTTTTTCGAGAACTTAATAGCACAGATTGCGTGGCTCGTCAGGAATTCTGAGCAGAAACGTTGCATCGGATAGAGGAAGACGGGACATTCCTGGACTACGTAATCAGTGATGAGTCGACATTTCATATATTATCAGTGATGAGTCGGCATTTCATGTATTATCAGTGATGAGCTGACATTTCATGCATTATCAGTGATGAGTCGACATTTCATGCATTATCAGTGATGAGCCAACATTTCATGCATTATCAGTGATGAGTCGGCATTTCATGCATTATCAGTGATGAGTCGACATTTCATGCATTATCAGTGATGAGCCGACATTTAATGATTATCAGTGATGAGTCGACATTTCATGCATTATCAGTGACGAGGCGGCATTTCATGCATTATCAGTGATGAGTCAACATTTCATGCATTATCATTGATGAGCCGACATTTCATGCATTATCAGTGATGAGTTAACATTTCATGCATTATCAGTGATGAGTCGACATTTCATGCATTATCAGTGATGAGTCGACATTTCATGCATTATCAGTGATGAGTCGACATTTCATGCATTATCAGTGATAGGCTGACATTTCACGTCAGTGGAAAGGTTAACACCCACAACTTCAGGATTTGGGGCGCCGAAGATCCCCGCGAATCTCTGGAACATGTTCGTGACAACCCAAAGGTGAATATGTTTTGTGCACACATAAGGTTTACTGCCACCTACTCTATTTTTTCGTGAGAAACTCATCAACGGCATCGTGTATTTAGACATGCTTGAAAATCGTCTCATTCCAAAGTTGGACGATGATGACCAAGAAAGACGCATTCAGTTTCATCAAGACGGCGCATCACCTTTCTGTACAGATGTTCGGGATTTCCTCAATAAACCTTTCCCAAGCCTATGGATTGATCGATCAGGGCCGATAGCATGGCCAACTAGTTCTCCGATTTTTCCTATAGAGTTTCATTAAAGATGCAGTGTTTGTTTCAAGATTACCAGCAAATCTCGCTGAACGCAAAACTTGAATCACCGCCGCATCTGCAGAAGTGACAACGAACAAGTTGCTTCGAGTTTGGGAAGAAACTGACTTCGGGTGGGATGTCTGCTGTATCACCAACAGTAGTCACATCGATCCAAAATAACTATGTGGGATAAAATTTGATGCGTTTTGCTACAGATTAACGCCTGGAAACATTCGGGAAGAATTCTGAATAAATTTCTATGCGCTTTCAAAGTTGTAAAGTCCTTTTTGGGTCATCCTGTAGTTTTTCTGTTATCCTCTGAAGGATTTGTTTTTAATAGTTTGAAAGAATTGCTTTTAACGGTTTGACCATTCCCTCTTTTGCAATTTGGAAAATTTATTTTAAACAGCTTAAAATATTTATTCTGTTTCGGGGTTTAACTATCCCATAAGGATCCAAAACTGGTTTGCTCTGGTGGCGCAGTGGCTAAACGCTGGCTCATGACCATTCGTCCGAGATGGGTCCGGGCTGAAATTTCAGTGAGGCATGGTTGTTGTGTTTGTCTTACGGCATCGGCTCTCTCCCTTTCCTGGAGCCAGTGGTCCTAAATTTGGGATGGGCAACCTTATAACCCATTGAAGTGCCCACGATGGTCGTTAAACCTTCAATCAAAACAACAACAACAACAAAATCTGCTGTAAGGAGTCTCTTGTCCTCAATTTGAAGAGTCGTTGGTTCCAGAAAAGGGATAAAACCAACACTGTAGAAAACACTCCATAGCCGTGCCTGAAATGGACTAGAACCCAAACTGGACTTAGATGATCTTCCAGAAGAGTCTGGGCTCGAAACGTAGATGACACATGGGTGGCGTGTTTGTCTAATGGCGTTGGTTCTGTCCCTTTGCTGGAACCAGAGGCCCAAAACTAGGGACACGCGACTGCTTATAGACTGCATCGGCAGTTCAAGTAGTCGTTTATTTACGCTTTCCAACCGTTGATTGAAGAAGCTTATATGCTTCAGCTTTGTCCGTCGGTCTGCCTGTCCGTCTGTCCGTCCGCACGACAACTCGAGTAAAAATGGTTCTACTTCGATGGAATTTTAGTATGTGGTAGGGGACCACATGGGGACGAATCCTCTTGAAAATGGACGAAATGGGGGTCAAAGGTCAGGACATTAGAGCGGGATCCATTCCATTGCCTTTATGCGTTATAACTTATGTAAAAATGCTTCGACTGCGACAAAACTTTAATATGTTGCTCCGGAGGTATACTGAATCGGTTCTTTTGAATCTCATCGAAATAGAGTCAAAGGTCAGGACACAGGAGCGAAATTTATTCCACAGCCATTATCCTCATAACTTGACTAAAAATCCTGCTGTTGCGACAAAACTTTAGTATGCTATTCCGGATGTATACTGAACCAATTCTGTTTAATATTATCGAAATGGGGTCAAAGGACAGGGCACAGGAGGGAGATTTATTCCACAGCCATTATCCTCATAACTTGAGTAATGATTTCTGGTATGTTGGAAAGCGTATCATAAACAATGCATTGTATGATTTTACTAACTTGTTCTTTTTCCCCACTACCAGCAGATCATGGGCATTTCATGTACGATTGAAGACATAATTTCAGTTGCGACGTCATCTCTAGGTGACTGATCTACTACACAATCGTAAAACGCTGAAGCATCAGCAGGATACTCTTGTATCAGCAGTTGAAGTAGTCGTTACTTCTTTTTTCCCTCCCGCAGAAGGTAATAACAATCCAAGTATCACTGAAGACGTAATTCCAGAAACAACAGCCTAATCAAGAGTAAAAATGAGTTCATTCTTTTCAGGAGTCAACCGAGTTACGTAAGACACAGGGCCGTAACTAGTGTATGACCACTGTGGCTCCTGCCAAAGACGCAAACTAAATAAAGACGTCCTACGGGCTTTAAGATAGTTAAATAGATATAACAGCCATTTGAAACTGTAACGTTTAAAACGGCACTGGACGCACGACCTTTCTACGTTCTTGAATATTTTCATTATTTTTCTGTATACACTGCCTGATAGGGAAAATGCCACACCATGGAGGAATGCTCGAAAACAGACCAAATTCCACATACAAATAGCCAAGTAGGTCCCGAAGAAATGATTTAATTGTCATACAGACGAGGCTCCAGTGGCCGAATATATAGGATGATCAATAAGTAGTGTGACCCCCATTTTGGGCGACACAGCGTTGAATCTGACGTGGCATCGAGGCAATGAAAATCCGAATGGAGTCCTGGGGTATCGTGGACCATGTGGTGTTGATCCGAGTCCACCGTTTATCTTCATTTTGCGGGTAGGAGGGTATTCAACCGACGTCCAATTGTGTCCCGTAGATGCTCGATGGGCGAGAGGTCGGGGGATCGTGCTGGCCGCAGAAGCATCAGCACACAGTTTAAAGCATTCAGGCTGATCCGAGTGGTATGCGGCCGGGCGTTATCCTGTTGAAAAACGGCGTTTGGGATACTCTGCAGATACGGTAGTGCCACGGGCAGCAGCACATTGTTGGCGGCGTGCCGTCAATGTGCCCGTAATGCGTACCAGAAGGGAGCGGCTGTTGACGCAATTAGCATCCCACACCATGATTCCACGCTGCCGGGCCGTGTGGCGCTTCACAATGGCGGAGGAATCCATCCGTTGGCCACGTCGCCTCCAGACTCTCACACGGCGATTATCCGTGGTGAGACAGAACCGCGATTCGTCGCTGAACACCACATTTTCTCATTCGGCACCCCAAGCAGCTCTGGGGCGACACCACGTCAAAGGGTGACGACGATGACTCGCTGTTAAGGGTAGCCTTCGCAATGGACGGCTGGACAGCAAACCATACGCAGCCGATCAGCGCGACGCTGTCCGCGTCGATATCAAAGCATCCAAGCCTCCTCTACACACCGCAAAATGTCGCCCGTTATGGCCTGTTGGTCTGCTACGGCATGACGTCGGATGCGACGATCTGTGAGCTCGAACGTCCGTCTCCGTGCTCCGGTCCCCCTACGACGTGGCACAGATCCTTCCTGGGATCACTGTCTTCAAATGCGACCGACGGTTGTGGCATCTCGTTGCGTTTCTTCCGCAGCACGACGCAAGAACCATCCGGCTGTACGAAGGCCTACGATGAAACCTCTCGTGAACTCGTGCGTTTGACGAAATCGCATATGACGGCATCATAACGGCATTGGCACTACTTGTTCGTTCTTCAGACACGGTTACAGCAGAACCACTCATTCTCGCGGCCGTGACGACGTCTCGATTGACACGGGCTGGTTGTCCGCCTATATCCCGTACGCTGTTTGTGCGATTGGCCTGCAAATGCAATCATTTGCATAACTTGTACGTATGCAGCCACCCTGCAATTTGCATGGCGCTGCGGTCACGTCTTCGTGGTGTGGCATTTTCTCTGTCAGACAGTGTACATACATACACAGTCGTATCAGAATAATATGACCACCTACCTAATAATGGGTTGTAACGTATACTCTATATTCACTTTCCTTTTGATTTTACTATCTCTGGTTATTTTATTTTACTATGTAAATTATCTTCTTACTGAACGAAATATTATTTCACCCGATGAAGGAGATCTGGCAATGAGTGTAAGTCATGACGTGGTGGTAGCTAGTATATAGGCGCGTTCATCGAGACTTAGAGAGAGCTTTTGTTGTTGTTATGAGAGAGCGTTGTTGTCTACGGAGAGCGTTATAATACGAGGAGAGATTGTGTTGTTATGAGGAGAGATTCTTCATTAGTGTAAAACAAGTTGTGTGTGTGCTTTAGTTGACCAAGAGTCTTATAATAAAGAAGTTTGTGTAAGTTAGTTTTTCTCAATTCATAGTTTTTGTCAGACCTCTGTCTGGCTGTTAGGTTTACAATTAGTTTCTTACCATAAATAACCAGCGTTAAGACTTTATTTACGTTCGTAATTAACTAGTAACAACACCCTTTTGAATTCACTACTTTGAAGCTTAGTACAAGTATATCATTAGCTAGCTGGTAGGTAGAGCATTATTCATTCATAATAATTAGCTTAGCGAAAAGATAAACAAAGCTAATTCATTATAGGGTATAACCACCCTTGGCTCAGATGAGAGCGGCGAGACGGCGTAGCATAGACGCAATGAGGCCGTGGAAGGTTGCGCGAGGCACACGAGCTTATTCGGACTGCAGCAGAGCACGGAGGTCCCGGCAATGACGTGGTTGTGGGTCGGCACGTCAAACCTGTCGATCCAAATAGTCCCACAAGTGCTCTATAGGATTGAGTTCGGTCGATTTCGCCGGCCAAGGGAGAATGGAGACATTACTGTCCTGTTCTTGGAGTCAGTCACTCTCACTCGCTTAGTCACGTGCACGGCGCGTTGTCCTGTTGGTAGGCACTATCACCACCAGGATAAACATCCAATATGAAAGGATGCATGTGGTCAGCGAGGATGGAGAGGTAGCCATTGACGTTGAGGGTCACAACTGGTGCTCCCAACAGTCTCAGGTCATACCAGGAAAACATTCTGCAGACATGCACACTGCTACCGCCGGCCTATACTTGACCGACAAGTGAGTCCGTGTGTTGGTTCTCATGTGTCTGATGCGCCACCTCCCGTTACTTCTGTGGAGTAGAGACCTCGATTCGTCAGAGAAAGCAACATTTTCCCACTCTTCCACTGTTTAATGACGATAGTCCCACGCGAACTGCAGGCGTCGTTGCCGATGGACCTGGGTTAACATGGGCGCCTTGACGCGGCGTAGTTTCCGGAGACCCATGTTCGCTCTACTGATATCGGGGACACGTGCCTGGATTCCCCAGCGTTCATTTACGTGGTCAATTGCTGCACTGTTGCGCGTCGATTGTCCTTTATCAGTCGACGTTCTCCTCTGGCGTCGATGGCCTTTGTGGCTCCACAGCTATGACGTCACGAGGTACTCGGTGTGCCAGCGGTCCATTCTTGGTACACCTTTCCTATAGCACCTGGCGAACAGCGCACGAAGTCTGCTGCTTCTGAGATGCCTGCATCCTTGGCGCGTAGAGGTTTCTCTGAAGACTAGGTTTAGACCGAGCTTTCTCAGCCTGAGAAAGCTTGTTTGTCAGGCATGAGAGCAGTAGAGGACAGATGGAAGGATGAATGAGGGGGGGGGGGTTGTGGGGAGCGGTAGGGGATGGATTTGATGAAGTGATGACATAATTTTTAGCTGGCTATTCCATGCCCTGGGTCCGCCAGCTTAGCGCGCTCTCCAAAACGCGGTGGGTATTAGCAGGTTTTGAACTCGCAATTGTAAGATTGGAAGTCGAATCAGTAGGTTACCCATAACTGTCGACGTACTTAAAATTCATTCTCACGAAAGTCTTATTTTATTTTTTTTTAGCAAAAATGATAGTGAAATGTCCAACGCTGTCTAACCAATAGAGGGCATGTTATGCCAGTTGTATTTGAAACATTTTCACGGTTCCTTGCCCATGCGCAGTGAGAGAAGTGAGATTGCGCTACCGAAAGATCTTTGTCGGAGAAGTTTTACTACATCTCTTCTTTTCCTTTAAAAGGAACGTTTCTTTCTGACGTAGGACTACATCTAACTCCGCGGATAGAATGGGGCGACTTACGGCCAATCGTCGCCTCTGACAAAAATAGGCCCCAAGTGAAATCATTGTAGCGTTAAGAATACGAGTCGCACACTAATCGTGTTGGAATATTCCTAAACAGCACGGAGTCCAATACGCGTACTGTGCAATACATAGTGCGCGCGACGTTCCCCTCGCAACCTGTGCGTTAGGGAGATGATGCAATATTTCTGGGCGTGCCGCCGCGTTTGACTCAGTCTATCTCGGCAACCGTCAGCGCAACACGACTTTGCGTGGAATCGTTTTAAAGCTCTCAACGAGATCTATTCAATTATACGAAGAACATTTCGCAGTGGTTTGAACTCAACATTTTAAAAATTGCTTTCTTGTGAACCGGTGAACACTTTTGACAATATCGCGGTTTATCTGAACAACCGTGAGTGCAAGACGACTGTGTGTGGTATCGTTTTAAAGCTCTCGACGACATCTATTCAAATATGTACTACATTGACAAAAGTCACCGGACACCTAGAAAAGAAACACAACATAGTAATTATTGGCATACATTAGTACGGTGTCGGTCCACCGTTGGCCTTAATTGCATGTAGTGACCTTTCGAGACGTGCTTTCGACAAAGTTTTAGAACACAGCGACAGGTATGCGCATCCATTCACTACATAATGCTGCCGTTAACTGTTGCTTAGTAGTAGGCCTTGGTTCCAAACTTCTTATGCGACGCTCTAATTCATCCCATAGGTGCTCTGTGGGATTAAGATCAGGGCTCTGTGTTGTCCAGTCCACACACGATACGGAATTATCGTCAGACCACGCCATAACAGTCCTTGCTTTATGGCTCGGTGCATTATCCTGCTGGTACCAACAGGCTTGGTTCCATAGTATTGTCACAGAGTTGGTAAGATATAACTGCCCAGAATATCGAGGTAAACGTGCTGGTTAACAGGTTTGTCCACGATAACCAATGGGCCGGGACCATACCACGAAAAACACACCACACACGAGTACACTGCCAGCTCCAAACTTGGCCGTAGGAACTGTACACTGTGGTAAATAGTGTTCCCCGGCTGCCGCCATACCCTCACACGGCCATCAAACTGATGGATCGTGTATGTGGATTCATCAGTTCATAGGACCCGTTTTCATTGATCTGCGGTCCACGATAAATGTTATTTACACCATGCTAAACGACGAGTAACATTCCGAGTGGAGATGAAAGGCTTATGAGCAGCCGCACGACCACGGTAACCCTGGGAATGAAGTTCTCTGCGAATGGTACATGTACATACCGAGGTTCCAGCATTTTTACTCACTTGCACACAGAGGTCTTGTCGATTAGCTGTAACGACTCTCCTGAGGCTTCGACGTCTTCTATCACTGATTTTCTTTGGTATGCCGGTACGTTTTGCTGCTTCAGGCACGCCATGTGTCTTCCACTTATTCAGTACATCCAAAACAGTTGACACGGGTATGTTTAAACGCCTCTCGGTTTGTCTTATGGACAACCCACTAATATAACGCCCAACAATCTTTCATTTCTCAAAGTCAGTTCTCTCCCGCCGCTACATTTTCACTCAACCTCACAATGCGATATGAAAGCGGTCAGCTGTAGGCTTGTTTCTATACGGTTTGCAGCTGTACCGCGCATCTTAACAACGCAGTGGATCCGTTCATTTGCTTTTGAAGGGGTGTCTGGTGACTTTTCTCAATATGGTGTATAAAGAACATATCGCAGTGGTTTAAACTAAAATTAAAAAAATTGTTTTCGTGTGAACGGGTTAGCATTTTCCACAATGACGCGGAATTCGCAGAATTAACGCAGGCAAAAGTAGAGAAAATCGAAATGAGAGGCAAGAGCAAGTAATGAGGAATGTGAGAAGCCCAAGAAGACAGAGCACTACGTTGAGCAATTCGTGTATCGATCTGCTTTGTGTTCGCAATGTATGCAGCATTATTTGTAAAAACTATGTTAGCTACTTTTCATATCATAGACCTGTGTTGGCTATAACAAATTAAATAAACGCTTCGAAACCATACTCGACTAGCTCATTTCAACTCTCTGATCTACAAGTCGTAGTCCTACGTTCCAAACTGACGGCTCAATCAGAACTAAAACTGTATTTTTTTCCTTTTTACCCTCTGCCCTGTTGGAGTGTTTGTAGCTTCAGTTGATCATTTCCTAGGAGGCTTCTAGTACTTGGCACTCTCTCTTTGTCTTACGCCAACCTAGAACCAGGAAGAACAAATAATAGTGTCGCGTGTGAAACTGAAGCAGAAACAACACAATGACGGCTAAGCTTAAAAGATGCCAAAACTGTGTTCAAACAGTGAGTTAACAACTGGAACCATTGGGAATAGAAGGAAGGTGTTTATACAGCAGTACAGAAGGGGTGAGTTTATCATATTATTTTACTGGTCACTGCAGCAATAGAGTAAAATTTTCGTAATAGCCTCGTGTTGAATGAACATCTTTCCCTGCACGGCCTTCCTATCTTTTTCTGAGCAGCCTTTAGATAACAATAGATGTTTTACATACCAAACTGGAGACATGTCAGCGTTGTGCCAGACGTCTGACGCCTCTTTCGAGGTCATAAAGAGCATCATTCAACCATCTTTTTCCGTTCATTTGATTGTTCCTGTACTCTCAGTACTTTTATTTTCGTAATTTTTAGAGCTTCCTTCGTTCAGGTGTTTATTTGAAAGCTTTTCACGATTTCCTTAGGTGAAAATTTACACCCGGATGTTCATCATTTAGTAGAAAGTCAATAAACAGGAGCTTTTAAACATGTCAAAAGCATTTTTTGAGATTTTCGGTTGCAACTGAAATTTTTTATGCTTACTTTGCGTGACACAAATAATTCTCTACTTGCATGTAAGCTGGAGGACTTTAAGACGACTTCTTGATTGTTTACAGCACACAATGAAAAGAAAGCAGACGGATTTGATTTTTGTTAATAAGAGATGAAGTAGCGCGTGGCTGTTGCTAAAAGTTCCAGAAACAAAGGAGGCTTCTATGTGGATTTCTTGGCCATATATTTTAACAGATTCATTTGGTGAGCTTCTTTTATTTTCTCTCTAATTTTTTTCATTACAGTGTAACTTTGAAAAAAAAATCTTCATCCCAATACGACGGCTTTAGTTTTGATTTAAATGAGATAAAAATATCTGGTGAAAATAGGTGGAGAGAATTTAAATGGACAATGCCATCGCTCTGTCCACGTTATTTTAAAAACAACGCAAAGCAACTGAAAAATTGCGTTCCGACACCGCTGGGATCGAATCCCAGATCTCTCGATAACTAGTCGAGTGCGTTCGCATTTACGCTACGGTGCCAACAATTCTCAGCGCCACGCGTGGTAAGATAACGTGGACAGAGCGATGACGTCGGTTTATAAAAATATCTACCAGCTAAAAATAGCGCGTTTAGTTTAAAAATCAAAGGCGAAGCGTTGTAAAAATGATTGAAATAAGAGTAACTCTCAAAAATAATCGAAATATGTAGCTTTTTCGTTTTTGCCAGAGAGAGGTCTGAGGTGCTCGCTTTAGATTTTTCGTTCAAGATGGGTGCGGGTTCGAGTACCGGTGAAGCGTTGCTGGTGCATTCATTTGTCTGATGGAGCTGCCTCTGTCACTTTACTGAAACCATAAATTAGGGACGGGGAAAGTGTCTGTATGTAGCCCTGAGTAGCGCGTGGAGGTCGTTACTTCCCCTACCCCCCCCCCCCCCAAAAAAAAAAAAACTTGTTTTTACGAATGAATTTTTCTGTACAAAACATGAAAGCTGTATGGTCAAATGTTAAAGTACCTATTTTATTTTTGTTCACCATACATGAAAATAAATATTCTAATTTCTCTTTAAAAATCTGGTAATTCCCAATTTCCTTCCTTGTGAGTAATTAACTTCCCGGAAGATTTATGACAATAATTCGGAATTTCGCAGTGGTTTACTTCGCCTCCATTCTTCATCATTTGACAACTTTTTTTGTTTTTTGTTTTACGGTTTTCATAACTACCCCTCAGTGTTCCTTCCTACTGAGGGGTAATTATGAAATGAACATCCACATTTTGGAAACTTTCAACTAATCAGAAGCTTGTGAAAACTAATGTTGCTTTGAAACATTTGCAGAAGTTGCTTAATTCAAAAGAGCTCCAGGGAAGGGACAGAGACAGCGCAATCTGACAAGCGTATACCACCCATGCCACATCCGGGACCCGAAACCTGGCTCATTTCCGACGACTGATCCAAAGCCTGTGTCGCAGATCACTCGGCTACGGAAGCGGCCATCTTGCTTAGTCGAAGTTTCTTTTGCTCCAAAGAGATTTTTAGTACATAAATAAACACGATAAAATGCTTATCGACATCATCATCAACTATTCTCAATCTACTGCTGGATGAAGGTATCACCAATTCTCTTCCGCAACTCTTTGTCTTAAGCATTATGCTTCCGAAATTCATTCGACCATATCCCGTGTTGTCCACTTCTGAGCGTTTTCCTGTGTCTAGGTATCAAATCTAGCAGTTCAGTTGTCCAAGAGTGGTTAGTTCTTCTAACAATATGTCCAGTTCATTACCACTTGCAGGTCTTTACTTTGATCATGATGTCATCAACTCTTCTCATTTTCCTGATAAACGAGTTTCTTTCTCTACCTTTGTTTTGGTTACACCAATCTGGTATCTCTCAATGCTTCTGTGAGTTGTCAGCAGCCTCTGTATGTCTTTGTTTTAGTTAAGATTAACGTCCTTGTTTTTTGTTTTGTTTTTCTTGGTTGGAAGTTTAACAACCATCGTGAGAGCAACTCAGTAGACTTTATAAGTAGTCGCTCATCCCTAATTTAGGGCCACTGGTTCCAGGGAATGGAGAGAGTTCATCAGAGTTCGAACCCGGGCCCATCTCGGACGAATGGTCAGAAGCCATCGCTTGGACCACTGCGCCACCGGGGTGGCATGGTCTGCGATTCATAAGTGAGAAATGGAAGGATGTATTGAGGTGATGCCATTTGCAGTGTTGACTATTTACCACCGCCATCTAGAAAGTACAAAAGCCGGCCCGGTGGTGCAGTGGTCTAAGCGCTGGCTTATGACCGTTCATCCAAGTGGGTCTGGGTTCAAATCCCGGTGGGGAATGGATGTTGTGTTTGTCTTACAGCCCGAGCTCTCTCCCTTTCTTGGAGTCAGTGGCCCTAAATTAGGGACGGGAGACTGCTTACAGCCCATTGAGTTGCTCACGATGGTCGTTAAACCTCCCTCCCCTTCCCCAAAAAAGTACAAGGGCATGAATTTAGAGAAAAAGAGTTCCTTCTTTTAGTGACGTCACGCGAAAATCAAGGTTTCCGATTGGTTTTCAACGTCGTCATGCATGACATCCAACACGATACGGACGTACTGGAAAATGAACCAAGCCCCGGTGGCGCAGAGGTCTAAGCGATGGCCTCTGATCATTCATCCGAAAGGGGTCCCGGTTCGAATCCCGTTGAGGCATGGATGTTGTGTTTGTCTTACGGCACTGGCTCTCTGCCTTCCCTGGAACCAGTTACCCTAAATTAAGGACGGGCGACTGCTTGTAGTCCATTGAGTTGCTCACGGTGGTCGTTAAACCTCCAATAAAAGAAAATGAACCGTATTTTTCGGTGTATAAGTCGAGACCTTTTTGCTTGAGAAGTCAGAGCCTCAACGAGTACGCCACATCGACTTATTTATTGAAATTTCTGAATGAGGAAAAAAATACTGGCCTTAAATTGGGTCGTGATCTAATGAAAGACAAAATTACTCTCTTAAGAAAAAAGCGTACAAAATGTAAAATTCAGTTCACCAAAATCATGTTCAAAAGCAGCTGAAACGTATATTTCCGTTCGACAGAAACATTAAAAATCGTCGTGACCGATTTGGAGTGGCAGCTGTCGTATGTTAATTGCATCATTTTCGCTATCTCCAAGACCCAGTGGGTGGCACGTTCACTTCTGGTTTTGCGAAGTCGCCAGAACTACAATGCGTGCACTTCACTTATCTCGCAATGATTAAACATCTGAAATACGTCGCTGCTACGCAGTTGATTTGTCTGGTGACAATTTCGTCGACAGCCGGCGGCGCATGTGCTATGAGAATAGCAATAACTAGCGTGTAGCGTAGGCAGTCTTTGTTCGCTCTGCCAATCTCTCGATTGTATACCTCTTAACTGAATTAAAATCAGCTATTGCTTTTATTCATTATGCTTATCTTAATTTATTTCATGTTTCCGATAGAAATCAAAAGCCCTTTTGGTTTCTCATTTCAATCAGATCCTGCGCCAAACAGGGAACCATAACCCACGCTGCAAGCCTCACTCTTACTTACCCGATTTGTGTCACCTTGCTTTTTGTTTTTCTTGTCTGTGCTCGGCGATTTCTCCGACTGGTCTTGTACTTTCTAGCCCTTTAACCGGCTGGAAGAAATTAATTCTGGGTTAGCAAAATGGCCTGAAATTAGCTTGTGCGAATCCATTCGCTATCTAAGAAGTGGGCCGTTAGCGTAGGGACGAGTGAACCTGCATATCGAAAAGTGTTGCTATCCCCTTAGCTATACACTGAAGAGCAATTGTATTAGAGATACCTGTCCAGTAACGTGTAGCACCACTTTTTGCCCTGATGACGACGGCGTTTCGTCTCGGCATGGACTCGACAAGACACCGGAAGCGTTGGGAAGCCATACGGATCCACGACCCCTGAACAAGCTCCCACAGTTCACGAAGATTTGATGGAGGGGGCCAGAGCCTCGAACATCTCTCTCGATGACATCCCAGATGTACTCGATGGGATTGAGGTCATGTGACCTAGCTGGCCAAGGAAGCGAGGTCACGTCGGTGGAGTGTTCATCCAACCATTCGGATACAATTCGGGAGCGATGGCACGGTGCATTGTCTTATTGCAGGATTAGGTCTCCAGTGGGATGTTGAAGACGCGCAAACGGGAGCAAATGGTCGTCCAGGATATCCAGGTAACGTTGACCTGTGAGGGACGATATCACACGTACCAGGGGTCCCATTTGAGTCCTCGAAATCAGTCTCCAGACGAGAATGCCACCCCCACGAGCTTGAAGAGTACCCTGCTGGCAAGAAGGATCCATCGCTTCATATGGTTTGCGCTATACCCGTATCCTGCCATCCGCATGTACCAACGTGAATCTCGACTCATCAGTCCCGGCAACATTTTCCCACATGTCTAGGGTCCAGTGGCGATGTTCCCGCGCCCATGCTAATCGTTGCACCCTGTGATGTGCGGTCAGCAGCGGTACCCTCGTGGGACGATGGCTTCTGTACCCCATATCGAGGAGATGGTTCTGAATGGTGTGGCTGCTTACACGGTTTTGTGAACCAGCGTTAAATTGCCGAGTGATTTCTTGCACTGTGACCCGTCTATCCGCTGTTACAATTCGAGCTAGCCGAAGATGACCCATCTCCTCCACACGCTGTTGTCCACGGCAGTTGGCCCTTGCAGGGATGGTTTTACCGGATTCGATGTACTCACGGTACACCCGTGACACAGTGGCTCGTGAAAATCCCAGTGCCTGCACGACCGGCGAGATGGAGTGACCCATTAGTAGGGCCCCGACAATTTGCCCACGACCAAATGCGCTTAGATCCTTCGTCTTACTCATACTGCGTCCGACTCTTACTGATTCCCGTCGCATCACTCCTTATATTATTGGATCGCTGCATACGTCATGTTGTTTCCGTTTACAGGGCCGCCCACAGCGCTACATTTGCATAACGCCAGCTGTCTCTAATTCAAATGCTCTTCAGTGTATTATTCAAAGTGGTCTTTTAGGGAGATGATTGACACTAATCCTTTCTGACGGATTAATTGCTTAAAAGGATGACGTAGTATGACGTACGACAGAGGTAGATCACATGTCAATACGACAATCGGCAGCGATACATTGCGTCCGTGTAGCTTAGTTGAGAGAGCAACTTACTTGGGAGTGAGGGGGCGCTGGTTCGATCGCGTCACGGACACACTTGTGTTTTCACATTGGCGCCCGAACGTAAATATGGATGTACTGGCCGTTGGGTTCTTTGAAAAAGGTGTCATGTTTTGTTCCACACATCTAGAATTAATAAAAATTCGTTCTTTACTTCAAAAAATAAATAAATAAATAAATAAAAATAAGAGGGTCATGATGTGACGTACTACATAGGTAATGCACGTGTCAAGACGAAAAATCTGCAGCGATGTATTCCGTCCTTAGCTTAGTTGGGAGAGCAACTTACTCCGGAGTGAGGGGGCCAGGAATCGATCTTTCTCCCGGAAAAATTTGTGTTTTCACAGTAGAATCTGAGAAAGGAGAGAGAAGATGTTGCTGCCACTTGATTCTACCCATTCACACGATGCCTATGCCAGGGAGACTTTCCCTTCCGCATCGTGCAAAGGACTAGAAGTGAGCACCTAACAGCTTTGACAGGTTTATGGTCGGTACTGCTGAGAAGAGAGAGTGGAAAGGAATGGTATTGCTGTAGCTTTCCTAAAATCCGGCCGCTATATGAATGTTTCTATTTGGGGAGCAGAGAAAATTTTGGGAACCATTTCGTTCAGGAACATTGGCCCCGTTTAAAGGGCTAGAAGGCTTAAAACTCCCCACAATGCTCATGCGATTTGGTGAGTGTGGAGTAGCATTTCAATAACCTCACTGATGCAGTTTTACAGCTGCTGATCGGCCGTTAGAGATCCTTTAGTGAGAACAGAGAAGGCGAAAATGCTGTTTGCAGACTATATTTGTACATCGTTAGACTTCGCATCATACTTATGCTAATAATAATCCACACAGTCGAGTCACATTATTGTGACCACCTCCTACTTTTGACGTCAATAGCCGGTAGCCAATGAAACAAGGCACGTGTCGTGAGCTGGCTTGGAGAGCATATAAGGTGTGCTGTAGGCATTCTGAAAACATATCACTCGTTGCTGTCGTGGATAAAAGAAGCGATTTATCAGATTCGCAAAAATGGACGTTTATCGGCTTTCGGGCCAAGGGTGGCAGTATTTCTGAAACAGCGCAGTTTATGAACTGTTCGCGTACTGCTTTAGTTAAAGTGTATCGTGATTGGAGAAATGGCCCAATTGCGAGTAAACGACGTGCCATTGATGTGACAGGTGAATGTCGGCTTCGAAAGTGCGTGAGGGCCGATCGACACGCTACAGTGGAGCAACTCACTGGCGGAATGAACTAGGGGCTATCGGAAGTGTGTCTGAAACGTCAGTTCAGCGAACCCTGCTGCGTATGGGGCTCCGATGCAGACGGATGGTCACTGCACCTATGCTAACCAAGGTGCATTGGCAGAAAAATCTTACATATGCACGGAAGTATCGGAATTGGACCTCCGCTGATTGGCAAAGGATTGCCTTCTCCGATGAGTCACGTTTTCTGCTTCATCGAACGGATGGACGTTGGCGTATAAGGCGAGAAACATCAGAGAACAAACACTCTTTAACCATTGCTGGAAGAACACAAGCTGGTGGAGGCAGCGTTATGGTCTGGGGAATGTTTTTGTGGCATTATCTGGGTCCACTCATACCTGTGGAAGGCACCATAGACCGAATTCATTATGAATCCATCCTTGTAGACCACGTACACTCATACATGCTGATTGTCTTCCCTGGGGACGATGGGATCTTCTAGCACGACAATGCGACGTGTCACACAGCTAGAAATGTCCGAGAGTGGTTGGAAGAACACGATGAAGACTTCAAAGTACTTCCCTGGCCACCTAATTCCCCAGACTTAAACCCAATTGAGCATCCGTGGGACCACCTCATTCGTGTTGTTTGCTCTATGGAGCCTCCATCACGCACCTTCCAGCAGCTGTCAGAAGCACTGCAGTCAGCATGGCTCCAGATATCTGTGAATATCTTCCAGCACCTTATTGAGTCACTCCCAGCCAGTCTAGCTGCTGTACGCGCTGCACATGGCGGTTACTCTGGATATTAACTGGTGGTCACAATAACGTGACTCGACCGTGTATTAAAGTAATTTTCAGAAAACACACAAGAAAACTACACACATCAGCCCCTGAATGTAAGATTCGGCTGTTTGAAATTACAACACACATAAAAATTGGAAAGGGAGTGAGACAAGGTGACACCATATCTCCCAAGCTCTTTAATGCCACATTGGAAAATGTCTTTCAATCACTGAACTGGGAAAACAAAGGGATAAAGATTAATGGAGATTATCTAACCCACCTTCGTTTTGCTGATGACGTAGTCATTTTTGCAACTACCCCATCAGAGCTGCAGAGTATGATCCAGGAACTTGCTGACAAGAGTAAAGAAGTGGGATTAAAAATGAACTTTTAGAAAACAAAAGTGATGTTCAATGCTGATGGAGAAAAGCTGAAGATAACAGATGCGTACGTTTATCTTGGACAGCAGATATCAAGTGAGGGTTACATTAATGAAGAAATTAATCGCCGTATAAAACTTGCCTGGAGAGCTTTTGGAAGAAAAAGCATAATTTTCAAGAGCAATATGCCATTATGTCTTAAAAGAAAAGTGTTTGATCAATGCATCCTTCCAGTGCTTACGTATGGTGCAGAGACGTGGACCTTAACTAAAAGAAACATACAAAGGCTGCAGACAACTCAAAGCAGCATGGAGAGGTGCATGCTTGGTGTAACCAGGAGAGATAAGAAGAGGAACTGGTGGATCCGAAAAAATGACAAGAGTGGAAGACATCATGATCAGAGTTAAATCCCTGAAGTGGCAATGGGCTGGACATACTGTCAGAAGGACAGACCATCGATGGACAGCCGAAATTTTAGATTGGATTTCAAGAGACAGGAAAAGACCCAGAAGAAGACCACATGGGAGATGGGTGGATGAAATTTGAAGGTATGCGGGAGTAACATGGAGGAGACTGGCACAAGACAGACCGTTGTGGAAGAGGCTTGGAGAGACCTTCGTCCAGCAGTGGATTAATAATGGTTGACAATGATGATGATGATATAGATGTACGTAAACGTCACTTACTCAGCATTTATGCAAAATACGTGGTCACATGCGTCACCACGTGATATAAGCAACTATTTAAGACTGCTGCTCGTCAGTAATCACGAGTATCTACTGTTGACCGCAATGGGAAAAATAAAGGATCTTTCGGAGTTCTTAAACGAGCTTATTGTGGATGCCCGTCTGGCTAGAGCGGCGATTTTGAAAATAACAGAGATGACGAGTTTCTCAAAATGTGATATAACCCGAGTCTTTAATCAGGGGAAAAACAATCCATGTTGACTGTCTAAGAGGGGTAACTGTGGCACGACGATAAAGTGTCAGGAACGAGATCTGTGAGTAAGAGGGGTAACTGTGGCGCGACGATAAACTGTCGGGAACGAGATCTGTGACTAAGAGGGGTAACTGTGGCGCGACGATAAACTGTCGGGAACGAGATCTGTGACTAAGAGGGGTAACTGTGGCGCGACGATAAAATGTCGGGAACGAGATCTGTGACTAAGAGGGGTAACTGTGGCGCGACGATAAACTGTCGGGAACGAGATCTGTGACTAAGAGGGGTAACTGTGGCGCGACGATAAACTGTCGGGAACGAGATCTGTGACTAAGAGGGGTAACTGTGGCGCGACGATAAACTGTCGGAAACGAGATCTGTGACGTACTAGAGATGGGAGAGCAACTTACTCCGAAGTGAGTGAGTGCGGTTTCGATCAAAGTCACGAACAAACTTGTGCTTTCACAGATCACCGTCGTCTGAGAAGTCTTGCACGGAGAAACTGGACTTTCTGTGTGCAACGATTGACCGAAGCATTGAATGAAGGTTGTCCCGACTGATATCACAGCGAACTATGCACAGGAAATTGAAGAGGATCAGTACTGGCATGCTTATACGGAAACCACTCATTCCTTCGAAGAAAGATTCGATAGAAGAAACAGGACTTCTTGTGTGCAATTTAGTGGCTTGATACTAGGAAAAAGTCATGTGGTCCGACGAGTCCTGGTGCACCTTGTTCTGAATCTGTGGTAGGCAGAGAGTTTGGAGGAGTCGCATGAAACATCGGACCCAGCTTGTCTTGTAAACACAACTCAACGTTCAGAAAGTGGTGTCATGGTGTGAAGCACGTTCTGTTGTTAAGAAAGAGGGTCCCCTGATACTGCTGAAAGGTCGAGGGCGCTCCAAGGGTTATCTGAACATTGTTGCCGATCAAGTCCATCCTGCAATGTTGACCTTTTATCCAGCAGATGACAGCTGTTTCGTGAAAAATAACGCTACTTCCAATCGAGCAAGATGTGTTCATCATTGGTTCAGCGAGCATGACAACGGTTTGCAGTGTCTTCTTTGGCCACCACAAAGACTGAATCTGAATCCCATTGAGAACGTGTGGCACATGCTAGGAAAAGAGATCCAGGAGCAAAGTCCACTTCCATCAAATCTGAGCCATTTAATTGATTGTTCGGTGAACGTCGGGTATGTTGCAGACGTAGATGCTCTCCAACACCTTGTGGAATCTATGCCAAACCGCATACGTGGTATAATTCGGACTGTAGGATCCAACAAGGTATTGAATAAAAGTTTCTAATTCAGTTGCAGGTAAGTGTCAGACTTTTTTTTTTTTTTTTTTTTTTTTGGAGGTTTAACGACCACCGTGAGCAACTCAATGGGCTATAAGCAGTCGCCCGTCCCTAATTTAGGGTCACTGGTTCCAGGGAAGGGAGAGAGCCAGTGCCGTAAGACAAACACAACATCCATGCCTCACCGGGATTCGAACCCGGACCCCTTTCGGATGAATGATCAGAGGCCAACGCCTTAGACCACTGCGCCACCGGGGCGGCGTGTCAGACTTCAATGATTTATAACATTCATAATCAATGTTTGAGGGATAACTCGCTTTCTTTGTACAGTACTAAGAGGCAAAATATCGTCACCGCCCCGGTGGCGCAGTGGTCTAAGCGATGGCCTCTGATCATTCGTCCGAAAGGGGTCCGGGTTCGAATCCCGACGAGCAAGGCATGGGTGTTGTGTTTGTCTTACGGCATGGGCTCTCTCCCTTTCCTCGAACTAGTGGTTCTAAATTAGGGACGGACGACTGTTTATAGTCCATTGAGTTGCTCACGATGGTAGTTAAACCTTCCTCCCCCCCCAAAAAGTACAAGGGCATGAATTTAGAGAAATGAGTTCCCTCTTTTAGTGACGTCACACGAAAATCAAGGTTTCTGATTGGTTTTCAACGTCGTCATGTATGACATCCAACACGATACGGACGTATTGGAAAATGAATTAGGCCTTGGTGGTGCAGTGGTCTAAGCGATGGCCTCTGATCATTTGTCCGAAAGGGGTCCGGGTTCGAATCCCGGAGAGACATGGATGTTGTGTTTGTATTACGGCACTGGTTCTCTCCCTTCCCTGGAACTAGTGACCCTAAATTAGGGACGGGCGACAGCTTATAGTCCATTGAGTTGCTCACGATGGTCGATAAACCTCCAATCAAAACAAAAAGTCGTCCAGCTTTATCTCCAGATTCGTCCTGGATCGTTGCAACGACGAAAGAAATTGCTATCGTTCTTGCTAGAGCGTATTTACACACCGCGCCTGGTAATGGTATTGAATATTTTATTTTCTGGTGGACAGCCGCTGCGATGACTTAATCATTAAATTTACGATTTTCTTGTTCACGTTTCGCAAATGTACATTTGCATTCGGAACGCAGTAACAATAATTCCAGAATAAAACACGTATAGAAAATTTCTGCAAACGTTCGTAATAATACAGTATAAGAGGTATATTAACAGAAACGGAAAGAAATATACGACTATGTAGTCTCAGGTCGGCTTTACCCTTTACCAGTTCGACGGAAAAAATTCTTTTTGCGTACATGAGCTACACAGCAAGAAAGATGTTTTAGATGATTTTTTTCATTTTTTTTATAGCAGTTTTCAGGGATTGCAAAAATTCTTTTTGAGGCGGATAACTTCAAACCGAAGATTTCTAAGCTATCATCAGCTTCACTTGAAGCAATCTTCCCATTTTCTCCAAATGATCGCTAAACGTGAATAGCGCTGATATCCAGCTACTGCGCTTTAGCGTTCGGTGATCACGCTTTCCTACAGTATCACGTTGGTGGCTGATTATTTTATTGGTGGAATGAAGTTCGGCCCGGGACACAGAGAATGCGCACCTTGGAGAGGTTTCAAAACGAGTTCTGGACCACAGGGTAACAGATGCGGAAGATCAAACGTGAAAAGGCCTTAGAATTTCTGTTGTTCACTCAAGCCATATGTGCAGAGATTGTTCAGGAAAGCTTAAATTGACAGTGTTGTTAGTGTCGTAAGAAGTAGCCCGTGCCTAATTTTATAGCCACTGGTTCCAGAGAATGGGACAAACCCACGGCCATCAGACAAGCACAACACCCGTGCCTCGAGTCACTGTCCATCGCGGACGAATGGTCAGCATCCATACCCTTAGACCACTTGGGCACTGGAGTGGCTAGGGATTGTTTCGGACTAGGTGTTTTCCTACATGGTGACCTTGTAACCATATGGTGCCGGACTCTCTGAGAAAGACAATGCTCCATGTGACAACGCCTTCATTGTACAAGAACGGTTCGAGAATCACGTCCAAGCATTTCGCATGCTCCCTGGGCGGCAAATATTCCCACGACTTGAATCCCATCGAACATCTGTGGGATGCAGTAGACTCAACATTCATTGATTCACTTCAGTACCTCACACCGTCGATGAGCTCGGGAAACGTTACTCTTCCCAGATGCTAGTGGACACCTTTCGCAGTCTAGTGGAGTGGATGCCTTGCCGAGTCCAAGGGATTGTCGATGGCGAAAGCCGGTTCAGCATGCAGTTGGTTAAGTGATCACGATGCTGCAGCTCGATAAGTATAAGTTAAAAAGGCTTTGAGGGAGGTACATAAATTATTATTTTACATATTTAAATATCGGAACGCAATCGATGTTATGGATTATACAGTACCCACCTTAACAATAAGTTAACAAGAAAGATGACACCGAATTTTCGGGTGTAATAAGCACGTCTTTTGAATCCGTTCTGACGCAAATTAAATTTATCAAAGCGATTCAAAGTCAATGGAACTGGTATGGAAAACAATACATCTGACGAAAGAAAGAAGATTTTCAATCGGGTTTTTAATCCCTCAGATATTGCTGTAAACGGAATCGTGAGCTTACGAACTCTTGGAAAAGGAGATATCGACAAAAATAAGATGTGACTTAACGTTCCCTGGTGGGGAAACCATGCATTATTTTAGGAAGAAAGTATTCTCAAAATGTTTATCCATATAAGCGGTATCGGTCCAAGAAAAAAAAATTAGTCAAGTTTTCAGGAGCCCAGATTTTGCTACAAATACATCAGAAACAGAAATTAACACTTATGACCCCTGGTGGCCAAACCATTCTTTACCGAACATAAGAAATTATGTGAAAAATATTTTCCATCAGGTCCTGTATGCGATACAGGAAGAATTTTTCAAATCGGAGCTTTAGGAGCAGAAATAACGCAGAAAACGCAATTTACCTTTGTGCCCCCTAGCGGAAAGTTTATGATTTACTTGTAAATTTTGAATTTATAGGAAAAACATTTCGCATCGGAAACACTATACGACAAAGAAAGAATTTTTCAAATCGGACTCTTAGAAGTAGATATATTGACAAAAATAAGATATACATCTTCGCCCCCTGGCGTAGAAACCATGCATTATTTCAAGAAGAAAATTTTCCTAAAAGGTTTGTCGACCTGAGTAGTATCAGTCAACAAACGACTTTTTCAATCGAGATTTTAGAAGCCCATATTTCGCTGCAAATACATCAGAAGCGGAAATTACCACTTACTCCCTCTGGTGGCCAAACAATTTTTATAAAAATTAGAAATTATGTGCAAAGGATTTCCCATCAGGAGCTGTATCCGGTGCAGAAAGAATTTTTCTAATCGGAGATTTAGAAGCAGAGATATAGGGGAAACGCAATTTACCGCTACGCCCCCTAGCGGGAAGTCTATGAATTACTTGAAAATTTTGAAATTATATGAAAAACATGTCACCTGAAAACACTATCAAACAAAGAAGGAATTTTTCAAATCGGACTCTTAGAAGTAGAGATATTGATAAAAAAAATAAGATGTACGTTACGCCCCCTGGCGGGGAAACTGTGAAATATTTTAGGAAAAAAATATTCCAAAAAAAATTATCAATGTCAGTGACATCAGTCCACGAAAGAATTTTTTCAATCGATAATTTAGAAGCTCAGATTTTATGGCAAATAAATCAGAAGCAAAAATTAACACTTACGCCCCCTAGTGGCCAAATTATTGTTTAACAAAAATTTGAAATTATATGCAAAAGATTTCGCATCAGGAGATGTATCCGCTGAAGAAAATATTTTTCAAATCGGAGTTTTAGAAGAAGAGTTATCTGGGAAAAATGCAATTTACTTTTACGCCCCCTAGCGGAAAATCTAGGCGTAATTTGAAAAAAGTAAGTATATCTAAAATATTCTTCGACATAAATGGAATCGAAAGATAAAAGAATTTTTTCAATGAGATGTTTAGAAGCAAATATGTGGAATGAAACGTATTTTTGAATTCGACATCATCTGCATTTACGCCGTCTTGCGGCGAAATCGTACATCGTAAAAAAAAAAAAATGAAGGATCATCATTCGCATATTTCAAACTTCCCAATGCAAAAAGAATTTTTCAAATCGGACTAATAGTTGCAGTGACATCGTGGGTACAGGCGGACGGACGGACGGACGGACGGACTAACCGATAACATAAGCACGATCTTTTTTACAAAAGACGTGCTAAAAACATGACCAAAGCTCAGCTTTTGGGGGCCCTGTAATACTTGTGTTTGCGCTCAGGGTATCAGAGTTGGACAAATCAGCTTCGAACTATAATGTTGAATATATCATCATCATTGTGAATCATTATCAATCCACTGTTGGATAAAGGTCTCCCCAAGTTTCTTCAACAGCGGACTGTCTTGGGTCAGTCACCTTCATCCACCCAACTTCCACGTGATCTTCTTTTGGGTCTTTTCCTGTCCATTGGAATCCAGTCTAAAATTTAGGTTGTCCATCGGTGGTCCGTTCTCTTGGAATTACGTCCAGCCTATTGCCATTTCAGGGATTTTACTCTGATCATGATGTCTTCCACTGTTGTCATTTTCCTTATCCACGAGTTCGTCTTCTTATTTTTCCTGGCTATACCAAACACGCATCTCTCCATCCTTCTTTCAGTTGCCTGCAGTCTTTGTATGTTCTTTTAGTGAAAGTCCACGTCTCTGCTCCGTACGTAAGCACTGGAAGGATGCATTGGTTAAACATTTTTCTTTTGAGACATAATGGCGCGTCGCTCTTAGAAATTGTACTGTTTCTTCCAAATACTCTCCAACCAAGTTTTTTCCGCCAATTAATTTCTTCATCAATGTGACCCTCGCTTGATATCTGAGGCCCAAGGTAAATGTAGGAATTGGTTATCTCCAGCTTTTCCCCATCAATTGATAAATCTTCATTCCTTGTAAAAACATTGTACATCAGTTTTTTGTCTTTTGAAAGTTCATTTTAATCCCCATTTCTTTACCCTTTTCAGCAAGTTCCTGGATCATACTCTACAGCTCTGAAGTATTATTTCAAAGACCTCTGAAGGGTTCTTTGAAATATTTTTTTTTCTTTTCAAAAATAAACCGGAAAGAAAACCGGGTCGAAATCAGGTCAGGAACACCTTGACCCAATCCGTTTGACCTGCAAGAACTTCACGACCCGGTGACCAGTGACCTGTTTCCATCTCTGCAGAGCATATGCCCTTAAAAAATCCATCTCCGAATGTTCTTGTTTAGATGCAGCGCGTGGGAGTTAACCTGGCGATATTATGTAGAACAAAAAGGATTGCATAGGACCTTGCGTGTAATAAGAAAATCATTCGAGGCAAGTATCAGACCCGGTACGTTAAAGATATTTGAGTTTTTTAAAAATGTTTTTGTGTACTTCATTAGTTTTCTATTAAATGATGATTTTTACTCACGAGAGAGAAAATTAAGAATAGCTGACAAATGCAAGGAAACTCGTGGTAGTGGTTGTAGCTATCAAATGGAAGAGAGAAGAATTTTCTTAAATAACACTTTTAGACTTGCACCTTGATGGAGAAGCAAAGCTCATGGAAAATTGGAAACCACACACACACACACTAGTGGCAGACAGCCCTGAAAGCGTTTTTGTGCGGCCCACTTTTGGGAATAATTATTACATCCTTGAAAAAACGGTATATCAGCATCACCCTTTATTGCTTAAATAAAAATCTTTTGGACACAAGTGTACGAATCATTGCAGTTTTTGTATTGTGGCAATAATTAACAACATTTTGCTCATTTTCCTGTACCGGAGATCTCTAGTACAATTTAATGTAAGAACAAAATTACTTCCGTTGCTGAGAAGCAACAGACAATGTACAGTACATTCTCTGATAGAGACTGCCGAAGACTTTTTATTCCATTCTAATGAATTTTATCGCGATGACTCAATTCAGAATTTGTACTAGTTTCTTCGCTTTTAGCGAACGTAAATCTAAATGCGTAAAAATTAATTTCTTTTTCATGACTTGCTTATCATTAATAAAAAAATTACTACAAAATCTCTCGGAAAAAAAAACTGAAAATGTCCCGAATTGCAAGAATTTCAGAGCAAATTTATGAAGTGAGAGAAAGTAAAGAACGCGAAAATAAATTTTTATTTAATTGCTTTCAAATGGAAATGTTTTTTTTTCTTCAGCAGAAACAGGCTTTTCAGAACTATTGTTGAAGAATTCGTGTCACTGTAAAGCCTAAAAAGTAGTAAATCAGACGAAGATCTCGTTAGAAAAAACAACAACATAGAAGTATGAAACGCAGCAACTCGGAAATTTTACCATAGGTGAACTTCAATGATTTGCCGTACACGATATATTACAAGAGATTTTATCCCAGACTATTGCAAATAGCAAAAAACTGCAAATGCAAATAGCAAAAGCGATCTGAAGAAGGAGATATCAGCCAAAAAGGAACGAGGTTTAAATTTGAAGTCGAGAAAGGGTGTGTCAAAAAAACAGTGTTTCGGCTAATTTGCTACGTTTTTTTTTTTTTTTTTTATTTCCGGAAACCGGCAAAGTGGTGAACAAATTTTGCCGTTTTTAGTATAACTTGGTTTTCTTCTATAAAAACATTGAAGTACAAGCATACCTATGTTGTTGTTTTTTTCTTTCTTGAGATAGCATAAAGTCTACAGGCACAGAATATGGCTTCCCAGTCCGCGCCTCACACACACACACATTTGCGCCATCTAGAAAGAAAAATGTGTTAGAAAAGTTGAAAAGATATAAGGATGATTCTTATAATCGCTTATTCTACTTTAAAAAAATACACTGCTGGCCACCTAAAACGCATCACCAAGAACGACACGAGATAGCAAAGCCAGATTTACTGGACACATAACAACAGATACAAAGATGAAACGATTGAGCTTACAGGCCCGTGCGACTTGAGGAACACGCAGACATCAATAGTTCGTGTGGCCCCCATGGCTAGCAATAACGGCCGTTATACGCAGCGGCATCGAACGAAAGAGGCTTTGGATGTGGGCTTGAGGTATGTCGGACCAGGCTGCTTCCACACGTTACCACAGTTCATCAGGCGTAGCCGCGGGTGGTGCTTGCCGGGCCACTCGGTTGCCGATCAGCGACCAGATGTGTTCGATGAGCGACATATCGGGAGAACAGGCGGGCCACGGCAGCAGTGACACCTGGTGGGCCGTGAAGAATTGTTGCATGATGCGTGCGCGCATTGTCCTGTTGAAACGTGGCCGCTGGCAGGTCCTGCAGGTAAGGGAGGACTACAAGCTCCAAAACGTCGGAGATGCAGTGGTGGCTGTTAAGTATGCCGGCGATGCGTACGAGAGGGGTGTGGGTGTCATATACAATTGCGGCCCAAACCATAACGCCAGGCGATGGACCGGTATGGCGATGCATACTGCTGGCGTCATACAGTCTCTCGCCGCGGTGCCGCCACACGCGGATCCGACCACCGTGGTGTTACAGGCAGAAGCGGGATTCGACGGAGAAGACAATGTCGTGCCATTCCGTAGTCCAGGTGCGGCGTTCAACGGCCCACTGCTGCCGCACTCGCTGGTGGTGTAACGTCAATGGTAATCGGAGCAATGGGCGCTGTGCGACAAGTCCCCGCTCCTGCAGACGACGTCGAACGGTACGTGCTGATACAGGTTGTTGCGCAACACCCCCTAATTCCTGCGCTAACGTTCGTGATGTGGCGGTGCGAGCCGTCAATGCCCGCCGCACAACATGCCGATCCTCTCGTTCGGTGGTGTGCCGCGGCTGCAGCAATCACTCACGTCGGTCCGTCCGTCCCTCCTGCACCCACCGAATCCATACTCGCCTCACTGTGGCTGGATGTCGTCCCACACGGGCGCCGATGTCTCGGTACGTTAAACCACTGTCGCGATAAGCCACTATTTGTCCTTTGTCGAACTCCGAAACGTGCTGGAATGACTGCCGTATTCTGCGACGAGGCATCAGGAAGCTTCCCACGCACAGGTCCGACAGCACAACACACTTCCACTACTTACACCCTGCCTTTTGTGCACCCTTCTTATAGTGTTTCTCGGTGGCGTGCCGGTCGCACATGATTTGCATATGCCCTGCAATGCTAATAGTTTGCATGTCCTCTCGCGGGCAACGCATGCTGTGAATTTCAGGCCAATCGGATGCTTCCTTCTTGGTGTTGCATTTTGGGTGACCAGCAGTGTAGTTGTTCAAATTGGACTTTTTGAAGTGCCAATCTAGTTCTAAACTGAAATAGTGGGTTAATGCGAATAAAATGTCCTGCGCGAACAAGCACTGGAGACAGGCCCCCACCACAGCGGAATAGAATCACCCACAAGTGTAGCGGGTATTACGTCACAGAGTTACTATAATAAATAGCCAGCACGTGTGTGAACTATGGCCTCGGCAATAGTAAGTATTGGGTTGGTGCGAATGAAATGTCCGGCTCAAACGAGCAGTGGAGACAGGCCCCCACCACAGCGGAATGGAATCACCCACAAGTGTAGCGGGTATTACGTCACAGAGTTACTATAATAAATAGCCAGCACGTGTGTGAACTATGGCCTCGGCAATAGTAAGTATTGGGTTGGTGCGAATGAAATGTCCGGCTCAAACGAGCAGTGGAGACAGGCCCCCACCACAGTGGAATGGAATCACCCACAAGTGTTGCGGGTATTACGTCACAGAGTTACTATAATAAATAGCTAGCACGTGTGTGAACTATGGCCTCGGCAATAGTAAGTATTGGGTTGGTGAGAATGAAATGTCCGGCTCAAACGAGCAGTGGAGACAGGCCCCCACCACAGCGGAATGGAATCACCCACAAGTGTTGCGGGTATTACGTCACAGAGTTACTATAATAAATAGCTAGCACGTGTGTGAACTATGGCCTCGGCAATAGTATGTATTGGGTTGGTGAGAATGAAATGTCCGGCTCAAACGAGCAGTGAAGACAGGCCCCCACCACAGTGGAATGGAATCACCCACAAGTGTTGCGGGTATTACGTCACAGAGTTACTATAATAAATAGCTAGCACGTGTGTGAACTATGGCCTCGGCAATAGTAAGTATTGGGTTGGTGAGAATGAAATGTCCGGCTCAAACGAGCAGTGGAGACAGGCCCCCACCACAGCGGAATGGAACCACCCACAGGTGTTGCGGGTATTAGGTCACATAGTTATTATAAATAGCTAGCACGTGTGTGAAGAACAAGGTACGCGCCGCGGATGGCCTAGTGGTCAACGTTCGTGACTGCCACGGAAAAGATCTCACGTTCTATCCCAAGCAGGTACGAACGCTCGAACCACTAAATATCCGCAGTGCATCGGATGGGCACGTTAAGCCGTCGGACCCCGTGTACTGGCCCCCGGTAATAAATAAGGGCGTCTTCCACCCACTTTGTACCTCGCTTCCGTGTCACTTTCCTATCGAGCACTCTAGCCCAAATCTCCTAGCTTCCTATTTCAAAAGGGTTGTATAAAACCTGGGATCAGACACTCCCTTCCTAAAATCCTCTACATATGATCTGATCTGAAGAACAAGGATGCCGTCCCGGTGGCGCAGTGGTCTACGCGATGGCCTCTGATAATTCGTACGAAAGGGGTCTGCGTTCGAATCCCGGTCAGGCATGGATGTTGTGTTTTGTCTTACGGTACTGGCTCTCTCCCTTCCCTGGAACCAGTGGCCCTAAATTAGGGACGGGCGACTGCTTATAGCCCATTGAGTTGCTCACGGTGGTCGTTAAACCTCCAATCGAAAAAAAAGAAAAAAAAAAAAAAGAAAAGAACAAGGTTCAAGCGTGGTTTGTTTGGAAGTAGTAACAGGGCTTTGCAAAGGAAACTTGCAGATGCCGGATTTGAGAGTCATCTTCCTGTATGAACGTCAGACTCTCGCGATTGAGATGTTGGTGCGCGGTCACGCCATCTGCCTCATTACGTCACGCGTTGTTTGTGGATCCCATTAAAGTTTTATGACGTCACACTTTTGCGACCATCTGCCTCATTACGTCACGCGTTGTGTGCGTATTACGCATTACTTCTATTTTCTTCTAGAACAAAAAGTGAGTTGTGCCATTTGCTTGGAGTTGATGCGTAGTACAGTATAAGCAGTGGAACGCTGATTTCGCATGTTTTTCTCTTCAAAATTTAAACTTAATACAGCATTTTTTGTTTGTTACATTTTTGAATAGTCACTTCATAACGAGCTTAACCGCTGGGCTAAAACATGATTAGTTCATTTTTTACGCTTTCCAACCGTAGTTTGAAGAAGCGTAAATGCTCCAGCTTTGTCCGTCTGTCCGCACGATAACTAGCGTAAAAATGGTTGGATTTTGATGAAATTTTAGTATGCGGTAGGGGACCACCTGGGGACGAACCCTATTGAAAATGGGACAAATGATGTCAAAGGTCAAACATAGGAGCGGGATCCATTTCATTGCTCTTATGCATCATAACGCGTAAAAATGGTTCGATTTCGATGAAACTTTAGTATGTCGTAGGAGACCACCTGGGGACAAACCTTATTGAAAATGGGTGAAGTGGGGTCAAAGGTCAGAACATAGGAGCGGGATGCATTCCATTGTCCTTATGAGTCATAATATGCGTAAATATGGTTCGATTTCTATGAAAGTTTAGTATGTCGTTGGGGACAACCTGGGAACAAACCTTATTGAAAATGGGTGCAGTGGGGTCAAAGGTCAGAACATAGGAGCTGGATGCATTCCATTGTCCTTATGCATCATAATTTGCGTAAATATGGTTTGATTTCTATGAAATTTTAGTATGTCGTTGGGGACAACCCTTACTGAAAATGGGTGAAGTGGGGTCAAAGGTCAGAACATAGGAGCGGGATGCATTCCATTGTCCTTATGCGTCATAATTTGCGTAAATATGGTTCGATTTCTATAAAACTTTAGTATGTCGTTGGGAACCATCTGGAGACGAACCATTGAAAATGGGTGAAGTGGGGTCAAATGTCAGGACATTAGGAGCGGGATGCATTCCACTGCCCTTATGCGTTATAACTTGCGTAAAAATGGTTATATTTCGATGCAATTTTAGTATGTGGTAGGGGACCACCTGGGATGAACCCCATTGAAAATGGACGAAATGGGGTCAAAGGTCAGGACATAGGATCGGAATCCATTCCATCACCCTTATGCGTTATAACTTACGTAAAAATGCTTCGATTGAGACAAAACTTTATCATGTTGTTCCGGAAGTATACTTTACAGGTTCTGTTGAATAACATCGAAATGGGGTCAAAGGTCAGGTCATAGTGAGATTTATTCCACAACCGTTATCCTCATAACTTGAGTAATAACTTGAGTAATGATTTCTGGTATGTTGGAAAGCGTATCGTAATCAACGCATTGCATGATTTCACTAACTTGTTTAATATTAAAATTTGGTTACTTGCTAAATTTTAGTGCCATTTTTAGTGCCACTATTTTGCGTAATCCAGAAGTAATGGCTGACTATGACCGTGAGCACGGAGTACATTTAACAAATGGGAATCATTATTTACCATTGCACATATGTATTTAGATTGTTTACACTTTTCTGGCTTTGATGGAGATGCGCATACTTTCATATGGTCCGTTAGATTTTTGGTTCTATAATCTTTTATTACACCGTCGACATCTTTCTTTGTAGTTATACACTTTCCACATTTTGAACAAGCAAGAACGAACAACACAGAATTATTCACCGGTTCCTTAATGAGACGAAACAATTTCCAGCATTCACTCTTCCCCTTGTGGTTTTCAACAAGCACGTATTTGTTGACCT
This sequence comes from Macrothele yani, assembly GCA_039090855.1. NCBI lineage: Eukaryota > Metazoa > Arthropoda > Arachnida > Araneae > Macrothelidae > Macrothele > Macrothele yani. The sequence continues at coordinate 30,862,324 of CM077005.1, read as the reverse complement.
CGACGCCTTTTTCAACCTCCTTAATATTAAATCCATCCATATTAACAAATAAGGAGTTAATTTCGACATGACATGTCATGGGAACGGGATGTCAGCACATCAATCGAAAACCTCTGAATGCTCAATGTAAAAGATGCGATGTGAAAAGTAACCCTTAGTCATACAGCAAACTTCGTACGGAGAGAGTGAATCAGCTGAGAAACATCCGAATGGCGTTTGCCTGTACCTTGCCCTGGACAATCGCACTCTAAAAGAACGCAAAAAAAAAAAAAATATCTTTTTAGGATATAGTGTCGGTGTGTCTGACGTAGGTCGGTGGAAATCTTCGTTGCTTTAGGAAAGAGACGACAATATTTTTGCATGGCAAGTCATTATTCACTCCGTGGGTATCTAGAATCGACTATTTTTCTCTTTTAAAAAAAAAACAGGAATAAAACCTGGTCAAAACCGGATCAGAAACACCTTGACCCGACCCATTGGACCCGCAAGAAATTGTCGACCCGTTTACCCGTGACCCGTTTCCATCTCTGCTGTGCGCACAAGTTCGACATTGTTCCCACTTTTGCTGATTTCGGGTCTCCCAGACCGTTCATCACTCTCAACATTTCCACGACCATCTTTAAAGCGTTTATATTACTCATAAATTTGTGTACGATTGATACAATCCTCATCATAGGCTCTCTGTAACTTTAGGTGTGAGTTTCGCCAAGTTTTTGACAAAATTTGATGCAAATTCGTTGATAGATATTTTTCGGGAATGGCAAATAGGACGATCATGGGAGACGTGATTCGGCACATGCGTAGTAGGTTCCAAGGTCAACCTGTGCCAAACCGCTTCCTGCTGTGTGGCGTGATTCCGAACTTATGCAACCAATCTGCATACTTTTTTATCACACCTCGTATGATTATCTTCCCCCAAACGTACTGTCCCGAGTTATCTCGGGTTTGCTCGAAATTATAATCCCGAGGTAACTCGGGCTTTACAGTTTCGCGTGTTTCTTGCCTATTATCCAGTGTAAATTCGTCGTAGTACCTTCTAGGATCACTACCACGCGTTTACTGCTCTTTCACGTAACATAGCACGTTTTTTGGACTACGATGTGAGGGTTCATGCAGCACGTGGAAGAAATACGTTTGTATTTGTCTCGCGTTGAGTTCGCAGCGCGTAAAGATGGATATGAAGACCTCTAGTGAAACTGACATATGTGTGTCAGAATCTGGCAGTGATTATTTTGAACAGTCACAAGCGAAGAGAGAAGATAACGGTGAAACCAATTTGCCTTAAATGAGAGTGTGGCACAAACCGGACATTTCTACTGTTTTACCAGCTTTAATTTTAGATTTAAGAAAAATAGTTTTACCAGCTTTAGTTTTAGATTTAAGAAAAAAAGGAAAAAAAAAAAAAAAAAAGAACAGGTCAGGGTTCCATTTTTAACATAGATCTAAAAACCTCTATAAAAAAAATAGGTCAATTTTGAATAGATTTGTGAAAAAAAGATAAGTACGTTAGGGGTTGTGACGTATATTCTAAAATAACTTTCATTTTTAGTTCCTTTTCCTATGTAAAGTGCAAATCCTCCAAATACGTGGCGTCAGTGAATAAACAAAGACATCGCTCTTTCCACGTTTTAGCAACACACAGCAACCGAAAAAAATTGTATTCGCTCACCGCTGGGGAATCGAATCCCCGATCTCTCAACATCCAGCCGAGCGCGTTAGCCGTACACGCAAGTTATCGAGAGATCTAGGGTTCGATTCCCCAGCGGTGACAGAATAACGGTTTTTCAGTTGCTGTGCGTTGTTAAAACGTGGAAAGAGCGATGTCTTTGTTTGTTCACTGACGCCACGTATTTGGAGGATTTTCACTTTGGATCTCGCCCTTTGGATTTAATTGCTATAATTAATACACTGGCGTGCAAACAATAAGGAAGAGACGGTTTTTCGAATGTAACTTTGTGCAGAAGTGCTTCACCTAGACTCAAATCATACAATAAGATCCCCAAGATGCAAGAATATGGGACAAGTGAGCAAACCCGTCCAAACAAAAAATCCAAAGGACACAAAGGCACTTTATTGAAAAGGTAGCTTCGAGCACAACTGGACAGAAGACAGAAACGTCCATGTGACAGGCGGCTGCCAAGAAAAATCCAGTCTTTAGCAGGGGATATGATCACCCCTGACTGCGTTGCAGGATTTACAATGTCTGTCCACGCTGAGGACGAGGTTGTAAAGGAGCTGTTGAGGCATCGCGGTTCATTCCTCTTGTAGCGCCAATCGTAGCTGCGGAATGGTTGCTGGCGGCTGGTGACGTGCTGCCAAGCGTCTCCCGAGAAGGTCCCACACGTGTTCGATTGGATTTAGGTCCAGGGACCTTGCGGGCCAATCCATGCGTTGAATATTTTCACTCTCCAACAGCTCTGCGACAGCCACTGTACGATGAGGTGTAGCGTTGTCGTCCATGAAGAGGAACTCAGGACCCACAGCACCTCTAAACAGACGCACGTGAGGCAGGAGAACCTCGGTACAATAGCGGACACCAGTGATTGAACCTCCTTGGAAGATGTGGAGGTCAGTACGGCTACCAAGCATGATACCGCCCCAAACGAGAAATCCGCCACCTCCAAACCGGTCCCTTTCGAGGATGTTGGAGGTGTGATTGCGTGTTCCATGCTCCCTCCAGATGTGTATACGTCCAGAATCGTTCGTCAGACTAAATCGGCTCTCATCCGTTAAGAGAACTCAACCCCATTGCTGCTGTGTCCAGTTCTTGTGTTCCTGGCACCACAGAAATCGCCGTCTCCGATGAACAGACGTTAATGGCACACACCGTACTGGTCGTCGTGCAAATAGACCACCTTTGTGCAGCCTCCTGGTCACGGTAAAACGCGATAACGGACGTCCAGTTGTCTGTTGCATGTGCCTTGCGATTTCTCCCGCTGTCTACCGTCTGTCTCTTCTCGCCTGTAGGACAATATACCGGTCGTCCGCCGCCGTGGTTGCTCGTAGACGACCACTGCTAAACTCTCGGACAGCTGTTCCTGTCGTTTGAAATGCTCTCCAAGCTCGTGAAACGATGCTGTGAGCGTTCCCGAACTCATCTGCCACACTAGTCACACTTCGACCTTCTTCCAACTTCCAAATGACGCGACCTCGGGTAAAGTCATCCAGATGTCGTCTACTGGATTGCCTGTTGGCCATATCACACGGTGGCAGCAACTCGACGTCGTTCAAACCGATGTACACCGTGCAATAGCTTTCACCGAATTGCTGAGCGTACACCGCCCGTGTGCTTTATACCCTTCCGACACTCTCCTTCCCCCTTCCCCTACGTCATGCTGCATATATGCGCAGGCCCTACCGTACCGGACTCTAGTCTATCTCCTGAGTGGTCTTTCGGTCCGTTCTGCCTGCTCGTTCCGCTGCTATGCTAATTTCTCCTCTTCGTCCTTAATTTTTGCACACCAGTGTATATAGCCAGTGCTGTTAATGCCCCCAAATGGAGACGCCTCAGTAGCTGAGCCCATCTTACGGATTTATGATGTCAGAATCTGACAGAAAAACACACATAGCGCCGTGGATTGTTGGCCACCGTTGTGTAAGGCTAACGCTCTCGGCAGGATATCGAGAGATCTGGGATTCGATTCCCCAGCTTGTGATCGAATAACAATTTTTTGGTTGCTGTGTGTTGCTAAAACGTGGAAAGAACGATGTCTTTGTTTACTCCTATGTAAATTAGAGTTTGTTGCACTTTCTAAACTTAACGTTATATCTTCTCTCTCGCAAGAATGAGGTTGGCAACACAGTTGAGGTCAGAGTGAGTGACGTATGAATATGATAAGAACGATAGATAAAAAGGACGATACAACAGTTTGTATGTGTGTGTGTGTGTGTGTGTGTGTGTGTGTGTGTGTGTGTGTGTGTGTGTGTGTGTGTGTGTATAGATGTTCGATCGCTGTTAAGAAAAATGTGAAATCATGCCATATTATGGAGTTCTTCAAATATTGCTGGGCCAATAAAAGGCTATCGTAAGTTTGACTTCTGTATATGTTTGGTCTGGCCGTAATACCTTAATTAGGAACTATTGCATCGTATTCTCATTTAGTTTAACATTTCCTTATACATGGTTTTAGACATAGCGTAACACCCATCTTGCTCACGAAAAAAGGGTTACGTTACAGGGTTAAGAGTGATAATCTCGAACGGTGAAGATGTTCTTGTCTGATCAGTTTAATAACTATATTTCCTAGTGGGTTATTACCTTTCGAGTGATTTTGCTTAACTTAGGCGCACTAGACTTTGAAACCGGCGTGGGTGGTGGGTGGGTGAGCATCATTTTTGGTGGGGCAAGTTTGATAGCAACTTTAGTTACGAAACTATGAAAAAAAGAAATTTTAATATTTTTACTTTTCACTTCCTGGTACAAAGGAATTCGTGATAACTCCAATCCCTCGAGCTGTGCACACGCACGCACACACACACAAACACACACACGCGCGCGCGCGCTCGGATCTGACTAACTACGCCACTGGTGTAAGACACAAGTGTTGGTGAAATGTCGCCTTCAATTTTTTTTTCTTTTTTAGCTGTGAGTGCATTGCCTTAATTGCTGTTCAACATTCTGTATTTTTGATTACGAAAATAATAGTGTACTTGAATAATTTATTTAAAGGAAAATGTCGTTTTTGTTTATCTAAATCAAATTTTAACGTCGTGTCACGCAGGCACAATACCTACTGCCCCTCCTTAACTCCCTTCCTTCAAGCCAACGACTTTGCCTTGAACTCTGTGAAAACACACTTTTGGCGGAGACGGAGATCGAACCTGCGCCTCTTCGCTCCGGAGCCAGTTGTTCTAACTGACTACACCGACGGAATGTATCGCAGCAGATTTGTCGTCTTCACACCTGCTTCTCCTCTGTAGTACATCACATCATTCCCTCTTTCAATTTTTTTTAAAGCGAAAAAGGATTTTTTTATGAATTCCAGACCATGTGTGGAACAAACATTACACATTTTTCAAAGAACACAATATCCAGTAGATTCATTTTCCACAATCGGGCGCCAATGGTAAAATTCACATATTTGTCAGTGACGGAAATCGAATCAGCATCTCCTCGCTCCGGATCCAGTTGTTCTAACCCACTACAACTACACCGACATAATGTATTGCTGCAGATTTGTCGTTTTGATACGTGCTTCACCTCTGTAGTACGTTGCAACTCCTCTTCTCCAAAGCAGTCGTCAGCTACATCCCGCTCTCTCGCTGTCCCGGGGCATTCTTAAGAGCGCTCGTCTAACATTTAAACTCCACTCTCCGTGTTGGAATACCCTGTTTAGTAAACAAAACAAACAGCAGAGCAATTAGTAATGTCCTCCCTAAGTGAATTCCTATCCACCCACCTCATTCGCACCCCTGGCGATACTAACATGAAGAAAGACTTAAACAAAGGATTTGGAAAAGTGGGGAACAACTGAATATTTTCATGACCCTGCGAATTTTGATAACCTTTCTACGGAAAAGTAAACAGTACACTTCCAAAGGGAAAATACATAGGGCTAGACGACGAAAAACACTTGGCAAAGTCCTGATTATATTTTTAAGTTAAATTTATTGAAAAATGGCGCATCTTGAACTTGGTAGAAAGCAAGGTGAGAAAAACAATTTTGAGGGTGTGCTTCAGGCCATTCTCGTGTCCCCCTTGGCGACGTCCCTGCCCAACTATGGTGCACACTTGCTCTTTCTATTCTTGATATTTTAACCTTTACCAGTTGTATACGTGGAATTTATATAATGTTTGTACTACGCATTATCTTTATTATTTCTTTTCCTTTTCAGGTTTCCTTTTCTAGTATAGCGGGAGAGATATACAGAATTATGAAAATATTTCCTTTGCAGTACTTCAGGTAAAAGACATGGCAGATTTAGAAAAAACGGATCTCGAAACTGCTGACGGTGAAAAGACTGTTGAAAATTCTAATGAAGCTTTAAAATCTACTGAAGAATCCATGGATAAGAAAGAATCAGCTACAGAAATGGATAATGAGGAATCTAATTCTCCTGAAGTGAAAACGAATGCTGAGAATCAAGACGACAACGTTACAAAATGCGATGTACAGGAGAAATCGCCTTCTCCAGAAGATTCTGCGAAAGAAACGGGACTTGGTAATTCTACCGAAACCTCTGCAGCGCCGGAAGCAAAGTGTTCGGCCGAGGAACCGAAAGCAGACAATGTAATTGTTCCTGATGAAAACACCTGTGTTTTAGAAAACGTAGAAGTTATAGCTAGTCAGCAAACTAGCATGCATCAGACAAAGACTGTTTCAGAAACGAGCGCGGTCCAAGAAGTGACGAACTCTACAACGTTCTCCTCAGAACAGAGCTCAACTCAAATAGTCAAGCAGACTATAGTGTCATCTTCTCAAGAATCAACCGTCACGAAGTCTTTCGAAAGTCTTGCTACAGAAATGAATCTTAAAGGGGACTTAAGCGAGAACTTACTCGATCCTGAGAAGGTTTCTGAACTTAGAAGAAGTCCTTATTATGATTCTTTGATTGCTAGTCGCATATCAATGGAGAGTGAAGGAATAACATCGACAATTGTTGAGGGAGAGATACAAAGCACTGGCGAAAATAACGCTTCAGGGCAAGTGAATGGTGCATGTCAGATTACCAATGAGAGTGAATCCGGTACTGCAAAGGATGAAATATCCGTCAGTAACGATAACAAAACAGATGAGCAAAAATCCGAAAGCTCCGTTTTGCAAAATGAGGCCGTCTCAAATACAGTTTGCAGTTTGAAAGAGTCGTGCCAGGAAGCCGTGAATGCAGCTCCTCAGGTAAACCAAAAAGCAGCTGCCTGCACCGAGATGTTCAAAGTTACAAAGTTTGAGCCAAAACCTTTCAGTGAATTAAAGAGCAGCTCCGAATTCACGTTCACTGAGAGTATCTTATCCAAGTCGGAAGAATCTTACCTTTTTTCTAATCAAGTGTCAGATTTTTCAAACACTACTGAAGAGCAGGTAAGTTTCTTAAGACAATACACCCAACTTTTTGTCTGTGAGGGCTTCATTACTTTAATTTTGCCCTCAAAAATGTATCAAGTTATTGAATTATGTAACGTTTTAAATGATAATTTCTGTAACATTTTCTCTCGTTGCCACTTAGTTTGTGGAACACAACTTTCTCCACAAAAACGAATTCGGACAGGTTAGGGAAGTGAATTCCCTGTTGAGCTACTTGGGGACGTAAGATTGTATGTACTCGATCCTCCAATGAGGTGGTAGTATATCACGATTAACGTCACGGAGCAGGAAACGGAATGACGCTTCAGTTGTTTTTTTTTTGATTGGAGGTTTAACGACCACCGTGAGCAACTCAATGGGCTATAAGCAGTCGCCCGTCCCTAATTTAGGGTCACTGGTTCCAGGGAAGGGAGAGAGCCAGTGCCGTAAGACAAACACAACATACATGCCTCACCGGGATTCGAACCCGGAACCCTTACGGACAAATGATCAGAGGCCAACGCCTTAGACCACTGCGCCACCGGGGCGGCAACGCTTCAGTTCACTTCCTGTTATTTATTTCATTCAAGAACCGACGTGAGCAGTTTTCTTCTCTTATCAGTTGCTTATGTTGCAGTCAATGAAGTGATTCGCGAATGACTGAGTCACATAACTTCTAATTACATGGAAAAAATCCAAAAGAAAGTTAAAATTATATACACTCCTTGCCAAAAAAAGAAAAACAAAAAAAGAAAAACAGAGCACCCCGAGAGAGTCGTTCGATCCTGATGAAACTCTGCATGCAAGTACCTCAGAGTAGAATATGCAAATAATTAAAAAATGATGACCAATGACAAAGTAGTGACCCCCCCCCCCACACACACACAGCGCACGGGAACCACGCATCGAGGAGGGCACATCAAGAGCAAAGCTCGCACGCAGGGACAATTGTAAAATTGTAACAGCGGACTGAGGTTGCATTGACCTCCACGGACTGTGTGGATGCCTTGACGTCGGATCCGTTCACAATACAAGCAGTTGAGCGAATTTGAGAGAGGACGCATAATTGTGCTGAGAGAGGCCGGTTGCTCAATTCGCCGTATTGCCAGGCATTTGTCGAACCGATCCAGCAATCGGACGATATTCACGCCAATGGGTCGAGAAGGGCACAACCTAGCGGCACGCGAGCAGAAGACGGCCGAGGGCAACGACAGAACTGAGAGCTGCACGAACAGAACCGAATTCGTCTATTTCGACCATCCGTGACCTTGTTGCGTCGTCCGAATAGTTGCGAGACGGCTTGCGGTACGGGGACTACATTCGAGGAAGCCACTCTGCCGTTTACCACGACCAGCGAGCATCGCTGGCACCGGTTGCAGTGGTGTCGTGCCCGACCAACGTGGAATAGTGTCCAGTGTCGTCGTGTTGTATCCAGTGATGAGTAATGGTTTACACGTGGCGCCGATGACCAGCGCATACGTGCCTGGTGACAAGCCGGCCAGCACACGGATCCTGCCTTTACCGTGGAATGGCACACGGATCGCACACCGGGAGTGACTCTCGGGAGCCACTTCCTACCGTAGTCGGACACCCTTAGTAGTTCTCTGTACCACCCTCACACCTCAACGATACGTCGACCACATTCTACGACCTGTTGTGTTGCCATTCCTGTCGCAGCATCATCGAGCAATTTTTGAACAAGATAATCCCCGTCCACACAACGGCACGGTTTTACCAGGACTACTTCCGTAACGTCGACACCCTTCCATGGCCAGCCTCATCGTCCGACCTCTCACCGATCGAACATGTTTGGGACATGATCAAACGCCACCTACGCCCATCCCGGAAAGTCGGAAAACTAGCCTACAATTTTGATACCATCTGGCATGCTATACCTGAGGACAGTATATGTTAACTGTATGCATCTATGCCACGCCGAGTAACCGTTTGTACCCAAGATAGAGGTCGCGCTACAGCGTATTGACTTTTTATACTCGTGTCGCTGTTTTACTCGAATAAATGGCCCAACTGCTCTGGAATCGCAATAATTTCCTTTCTTATATATGTACATTGGACATATCAATTTTCGTCTCGAGTGAGTGATTCCTTCTGGGTGCTTCGTATTTTTTTTTTTCGCAAAGAGTATATACAGGAGTTGGACAGAATAATGTGAACACCATGCTTCGAGACGTGGCTTCTAATGCAACTGCGTTCGTCGCAATACACAAAGGTATCCACCACTTTTGGGTTGTAATAGCTTTCTTTATGACCTCAAGGTCCTGTTTAAGGGCATTTAAAGTGTCTTGTAAACTTTCTTTCAGGGCGACGACGAAATGAGCGACCTAACGGACTTCGAAAGAGGGCTAATTGTTGGTGGCCGGCTAGTTGGTGCCTCCGTGACAAAAGTCGCCAGGGTAGTGGGGGTATTGAGAGCTACTGTGTCTAACGTCATGACAGCATACATGTTCATGGCAAAACCTCGTCTGAGAAACACAACAGCTGCTGGAAAACGACCCTGACTTACAGAGACAGGAGAGCATTAAAGAGGATTGTTACCCGTAATAAGAAGACCACGGCACCGAAAATCTGTGCGGACCTCAATCTGTATCTCCAACGAAAATAGTCCACTGGGTACTGCATAAAGATATTCAGGACAGAGCTGCTATTACAAAACCTCTGGTGATCCAGTTGAATGCACAACGGCGACGGCAGTGGTGCCAGGAGCATACGACGTGGACTGCCAATGCATGGAAGCGTGTAATGTGGTCGAATGAATCCACATTCACACTATTTCCCCAACGCAGGATGTGTTTACGTGTGGAGAACACCATTAGAAGCGCACAACCCAGACTGTCTGCTCCAAACAGTGCAGCATGGTGGTGGTTATATCATACTCTGGGTGGTCATATCGTGGTTTTCAGAAGATTTTCTGATCACCTTGAAAAGACGGATGACTGACAGGGCGTATGAAACCATTTTGGCCGACCAAGTCCATCCAATGGCTCAGGCATTGTTTCTTTCAGGGGTGCCATCTATCAAGATGATAATGCCCCAATTCACAGAGCTCGGAATGTCCAATCATGTTTCGAGGAACATAAGGACAAATTTTCACACCTTCTTTGGCCTCCCCAATCACCAGATTTAAACATCATTGAGCTGTTGTTTGTGTCGGAAAACTGAGTAAGTCCCACTACCCGCCTTCTGGAGCAGTTTCCGCATGACGAATGGTGTAACATCCCACTGACCACCATCCAAGATTTGTATGCGTCCATTCCAAGGAGGATCCAGCCGATTTTGAAGGCCAAAGGTGGTCCCACACCCTACTAGGTATGTAAAACCTTCTTTTCTTATCTCTTCACCAAGGCCTAAGAAGTTCAAGAGCCAGCGATCGGCACAGAAATTCATGGCGACAGTTTTTTTTTTTTGGAATGACAGGAGTATCATTCTCCTTGATTTTCTGGAACGTGGCCGTACCGTGACCATCGAGCGGTATATTGGGGCGCTCAAGAAGCTTAGAGAAGCCATAAAGAGGAAGAGACCGAACAAATATCTAAAAAGGATCCACATTCACCATGTCAATGCGAGACCACACACATTTTTGGCAACAAATCAGGCGATTAGCAAATTAGGCTGGTCGGTGGTCTCCCATCCACCGTACAGCCCAGATCTCGTGCCTTTTGACTCCACCTGTTCGGTCTAATGAAAGACAATCTCCGGGAGCAACGATTTGATGCCACAGACGAGGTAAAAGTTGCTGTGAAGAAGTGGGTACAACAGCCCACACCTGAATTCTTTCAAAGAGGATTCGAGAGTTGGGTTCAACGATCGCGCAAATGCATCTCGTGTGAAGGAGACTATGGTGAGTAGTACCTTTGTATAGAGCAAGAGTTACTCTACCAACATGTGAAGTGTAATTTGAACGACCTCTGTCAGTTAATAAAAACGTTACGCCTACTTTTGCATTACATTCGGTACAACCCTCGTATATATGTATATACGAGGGTTGTACCGAATGTAATGCAAAAGTAGGCATAACTTTTTTATTAACTGACAGAGGTCGTTCAAGCATATATATATATATATATATATATACACACACACACACACCCTGTAGTGCCAGAAAAACTGGTACAGACGAGCTTATGCAAAATACATAGCAACGTCACCTATGCGTGTACTCGGTTACGTCCGCCAGTGCGTATATAAAGCGATAGACATTCTTGCCAGCTGTCAGAGCTGTTTTCTGCATGAGAATGATAAGTAATAACGATTTAAGCGATAGTTGGCGCTCATGAGATGGGCCATAGTATTTCGGAGGTAGAAACGAAGTTCGGATTTTCACGGACGACCATTGCAAGGGTGTACCGTGACTACAAGAATTCCGGCAAAACCTCCAACCTACGATACCAGTGTGGCCGTAAAAAGACATTGGGTGAACGTGACCATCGTCGGCTGTCAAGAATCGTTTCACGCGATAGGCGTGCAACACTCTGGCAGGTATCATCGGAATTTCAATGTTGGAGCCTCAACAAGCATCAGCGTCCGGACTGTGCAACGTACCCTGCACGATATGGGCTTTGGGAGCCGACGCGCAACTCGAGTCCCATTGATGGGCGCATGACAAAGAGCAATGCGCGTCGCTTGTGCACGGCAACGCCGCCATTGGACACTTGATAACTGGAAACAAGTAGCCTGGTCTGACGAGTCGCGTTTCCAACTGTATCGGGCAGATGGAAGGATTCGTGTGTGGCGCAAACCCCATGAAGCCATGGATCCTGCCTGTCAACAGGGAACTGTACCGGCTGGTAGAGGGGGGGTCCATAATGGTATGGTGTGTATTTAGCCGGACTTCACTGGGACCCCTGGTACGTCTACAAACGTCTGTGACCGGCCAACGCTATGTGCGCATCCTTTCTGACGAGGTACACCCGTTCATGTCCTGCATTCATGCTGATGGGTTGGGCATGTTCTAACAGGACAATGAACCTCCACACAAGTGTCGGGATGCCACATTATGGTTAGAGGAGCATTCATCTGAGTTTGGGATGTTGCCATTCTCACCCAAGTCCCCAGATCTGAACGTGATATAACACATTTGGGATGCTATGCAACGCGCTATCGAACACAGGAATCCGAGACCTCGGAATACACTCGAATTGTGCAATGCTCTGAAGGAAGTATGGTGTGTATTGCCTACAGCATATTTCCAGAAGCTAGTGGAGTCCATGCCCCGTCGTATTTCTGCAGTCCTGCGCTTCCGTGGGGGACCTACCAAGTATTAGACTGGTATACCAGTTTTTCTGGCACTTCAGTGTATATTATATTATTACTATGCACAATGCTTTTACAAGATATGAAGATTTATCGATTGATGGTGAAAAGCTGTAGGTATGCAATATCTATATTTACCTTGAACAGCAGATATCAAACAAAGGTCACATTGTTGAAGAAATTCATCGACGTATAAAACTTGGTTGAAGAGTTTTGGAAGAAACAGTACAATTTTTAAAAGTAATATGCCATTATGTCTTAAAAGAAAAATGTTTAATCAATGCATCCTCCCAGTGCTTACGTAAGAAACAGAGACGTGGACCTTAACTAAAAAGGACATACAAAGGCTGTAGACAACTGAGAGAGGCATGGAAAGATGCATGTTTGGTGTAACCAGGAAAGATAAGAAGACGAACTCGTGGATAAGGAAAAAGACAAGAGTGGAAAACATCATGTTCGGAGTAAAATCTCTAAAATGACAATGGGCTGGACATGTTGCAAAAGAACGTACCACCGATGGACAACCGAAATTCTGGACTGGATTCTAAGGCAGAGGGAAAGACCCAAAAGAAGACTACATAGGAGATGAGTGGATGAAATTCGAAAGTATGCGGGAGTGACATGGTAGAGACTGGCTCAAGACAAGCCGTTGTAGAAGAAACTTGAGGAGCCCTTCATACAGTAGTGGATTGATAATGGTTTACAATGATGATATATTACAAGTGTTATCTTGGCAATATTCTCTTTCACGCAATTATTTACATTTAATAACAACTGTTGCCTAAACAGACACGTACGGATGATAGATAGGTTTTCCACTTTTCCAATTTTGCTTAACTGGTTCATCTACTCCCCAGAATTTCGTGTGTACTCCCACCTGGACCAGTGGACCAGTCCTGAAAGAAAGTGGCGTGGGCTCCGAAGACCGGGAGAGGCGTTAGCAACTCCAGCAGATATAGAGGGGGGGGCAGGAAACCTTTGAAATCGAATATATACCTATACACGATTGAATCAGAATAATATGACCACCTACCTAATAATGAGTATAACCATGTCAATGGCCCGGATGACAGTTGCGAGACGCCGAGGCATTGACGCAATGAGACCCTGGAAGGTTGCCCAAGGTACACGTGCCCATTCAGACTGCAACAGAGCAATGAGGTTCTGGAGATGACGTGGTTGAGGATCGGCACATCGGACCTGTCGATCCAAATAGTTCCACAAGTGCTCTATGGGATTGAGATCGGGCGATTTCGCCGGCCAAGGGAGAACGGAGACATCGCTGTCCTGTTCCTTGAGCCAGCCACGCACCCACTTGGCGACGTGGCAGGGCGCATTCACCTGTTGGTAGACACCATTACGACCAGGGTAAACGTCCAACATGAAGGGATGCATGTGGTCAGCGAGGATGGACAGGCAGCCATTAGCGTTCAGTGACACATCTAGTGGTACCAGCGGTCCCAGGAAAACATCCCCCAGACATGCACACTGCCACCGCCGGCCTGTACGTGACCGAAAAGCGTGTCCAGGTGTTAGTTCCCGTGTGTCTGAGGCCGTAACCGCCACCGCCCGTCACTTCTGTATAGTAGAAACCTCGATTCGTCGGAGAAGGCAACCTTTTTCCACTCTTCCACTGTTCAATGACGGTAGCCCCATGAGAACTGCGGGCGTCGTTGCTGATGGATCTGAGTTAGCATGGGCGCCTTGACGCAGCGTCCACGCCTGAGACCCATGAGTAACAGGGTTCGCTCTACTGTTATCGGGGACACGTACCTGGGTTCCCCGCGTTCATTTGCGAGGTAAATTGCTGCATTGTTGAGCGTCGATTGCCCTTTACCAGTCGACGGAGGCGACGTTCTCCCGTGCGATCGCCTTTCAGGCTCCACAGTTATGACGTCTTGAGGTACTCGGTGTGCCAGCGGTCCATTCTTGGTACACCCTTACTACAGCACCTCGCAAACACCCCACGAAGTTTGCTGCTTCTGAGATGCTTGCACCCTTGGCGCAGTAGCCGATGATCATTCCTTTTTGAATGTCCGTCAAATCATTTCCTCTGTCCAGTGTGCTCACGTGACGCACTATGGCTCATCTGGCGTGGCCAGCCACTTATATCTCCGTATGGTCGACCTGGTCACGTGCACTCTGTGACGCGCCTGGGCGGATACACTGCACTGAGAAAAAAAAAGGTTTGTTTGAAACAACAAAATAATTTTGTCGAGCTGTTTTGTCGATTTATTTTGTTGCTTTAGCAAAACTCCATCGGAATTGTTTTGTTGGCAAAACAAAATTATTTTGTTAGCTATATTTTGTTAATTCAACTATATGGAGTTGCACTGAGAAAAAAGTTTGTTTGAAACAACAAAATAATTTTGTTGAGCTGTTTTGTCGATTTATTTTGTTGCTTTAGCAAAACTCCATCGGAATTGTTTTGTTGGCAAAACAAAATTATTTTGTTGGCTAAATTTTGTTAATTCAACTATATGGAGGTGGAGGTGCGTGATTCAGGAGGTGGTCATATTATTCAGATTCAACTGTGTATACTGTCTGGTACCTACTTCTCTGGCTATTTCTAAGGTGGTTTCGGTAAACAAAAGGCCTCCGGATTTATTTATGGCTACCATGGAAATAAATAAATAAATAAAGAGAGAGAGAGAGAGAGAATGAAGAAACGAAGAAAGAGAGAAAAAATCACGGTAAAGATTATTGGCGTTAAAAAAATATCGATTTCAAAGCGCGACGAGTGAATAAAATACATTTAAAAAAGTCCCATTCCGTTAGGTGAAAGTAGCCTCGCGCTGCCAGGCCTTGAAAAAATGTGGCCTAGCGTCGTCAGGCCTCGACTACACCCCTGACTTGGACTATTCTACGAGGGAGGCTTTCACCGATGACGCGAATCCATAGAGTACCCCCCCTGTCTCTGCCACTTCAGAAATTTCAGGCTACGCTCCTCGACTGTATTGTATTGTTCGTTCTTTCATCCCTAGTTCTTTCATTTTTCTAAGCTCAAGTCTCTAAATTTGGCACCAGGGACATATCCGAAGCAATCTGATTCTCAAGAGTGCCGTAAAGTCCGATTAAAAAAAATCGTTAGTGTAAACAATACAATTTATCCACGGATGAGCAGAATTTAAATTCTCAACATTCCATTGCAAACTCGTCTGATGTCAAATGCGGAAACAATTTGTATACCACACGATACCGAAAGGATTCTTAGAAGTTAAATGTAAAGAAATCCATCTTCAAACAAGCGCTTCCTACTCTTCCAGAACGGAAAAATTAAGTTTTTTATTGTATACCAACGTAACGGTTGTTAGTCTGTGGCTGAAGTTAAGTAAAAAACATAAAAATTTTCTCAGTGGGAAGTATGCGAAGAAAGAAATGACTGCTACCTAAAAAGAATCCCATTTAACTACCACCCATTTGCTCTATTTAAAGTCTGCCGTCTTGGCTTTCCCCTCTTTTATCCACAATATTCTTTTTCCTCTTCGCCATTTTTTTCTTCGCAATTCAGAAGATTTTACCGTTAGATGGCGCTCTAAACTTAGCTTGAGTTACACCGGTGAAGATTCTCCCAGCTGGAAACTTTTGCGCGCCTGAGGAATTCCCACCATTCCATTTTCATAATATCGTGCAGTAATATTTCAACAACGTGATATTTGCACTTCATTGCATTAGGTGTTTTCCAATAACTGCCAAATATGGAAGGTATGTTTCTTAATGTTTTAAAGTGTTACAAATTTATCTCGAACCGCCAACATCATATTACAAAAAGAAAATTATTTTTAGCAGCTGCTTTTTCACCTGTTTTAGCTGCTTCAAAAACGTTTTTTTCTTTCTTCGTAAGGATAGAAGAACAGTTTGTCATCTTTCTTGAAGATAGGCTTTAAATCATTCTCTAGTGGAAGTGCTTGCTCATAAAATATGGAAACTGCTCCCGTTCTTTGCAATGTTAGCAAGAAAATGCCTAACATGACCTACTGCGCTTTGCTTACTTCAGCTGAATCAGCAATATCCTCGAAAACCACTTGGCTTTAGACACCAGAACCATAAAACTAGTATCTTTTCAAAGGACTGAATTGTGCTGGAATTTTTGAGACACTATCATAATTTAAGTAAAAACAGAGGCGTACCTGGAAACAGTGTTTCTTTCAGGACTTTTTGGCCGAGGGGGGGGGCAAATGGAACCCTAGAGGGGGCAAGTTTTCCATTTGCTATATATATATATATATATAAGACCACAAGACCACATGGGAGATGGGTGGGTGAAATTCGAAAGTATGCGGGAGTGACAAGGAGGAGACTGGAACAAGACAGACCGTTGTGAAGGAAACTTGGGGAGACCTTCGTCCAGCAGTGGATTGATAATGGTTGACAATGATGATGATGATGACTATATATAAATATAATTTTAACTACTGTATTTATATATATAGAAGTAATTACTATATATCTAGCACAGGGGCGCATTTAGAGAGGGCCTTGTCCCTCACGGAAAATGTGTCATTTTTTTGTTTTTTGTTAAAATGCGCCTTACATTAGAAAAAAAATGCCTTAATTTAATAAAAATTTATCGACTTACATTAAAAAAAAATGCTTTAATTTTTCTTCAATTTTTCATTAACTTCGATTTTGTTCCCGATGGTGGATTTCAAAAACTTCCTATTTTCGGCCCCCTTCCCCGGAAGAAAAATTCTATATACATCTCTGATATAGATATTACTTCTTCAAACATTTCAGGAATAACAAACTTTTTTTCAGCTAAAGGAGGAGGCTTGAAATTTTCATCTATTAGTTATATAGATTAGTCTACTTATTATATTTTGAAGAATACCATGCGTCGTAATACACTTTTTAATAAAATAAACTAACTAGTACCATTTGAACAAATATTTAAAAAATATATAATTGGAGAAATATTTGTAACATAAAAAGAAACGAAACTTCCTTTTTCATCGTAGCCTGAATTTATTAAAATTTGGCTCGGTAACCTAAAATGTCTCCGGAGGGGGGGGATGGTTGTTTCTGGGAGGGCTTCGCCCCCTGGATATATGCCTGAAAGAGACACTGCCTGGAAAACTCAAGACCCTCCCGCAAAAAAAAAAAAAAAAAAAAAAGCTCTTCGAGGCCCTTTTGTAAAAATCTATTTGCTTTCAGTTACTGAAATCTTTAAATTCCAAATTATTAACTAGGTTTTACGGGCCTTTTAATAATTCAAATTATAGCTATTTTTCGTAAAACCAAAATTGTTACACTTTATTTTAATTAAAAAAGCCTTCACAGCACGATAAATATACGTATTTATTAATACTGTCTGTACTTAAGTTAACATTTTTAAGGTACAGCAACTTACAAGATCTTTCAAAGCACCGAGTGCTCCATCGTCAGGTATTTCAATAAATATTAACAAAACAACGGATAAAAACAAGAAGCATTTTCAAATGACGCGTATTATTACATTCATTGTAAACCTCGTTATTGTTATCACGCGCTCGCGTACTTTGAAAATGCTTCTTGTTTTTATCCGTTGTTTTGTTCATATTTGTTGAAATGCCTGACAATGGATCGAGCACTCGGTGCCTTGAAAGATCTTGTAAGTTGCTGTACCTTAAAAATGATATTTTAAGTACAGGCAGTATTAATAAATATGTATATTTATCGTGCTGTGAAGACTTTTCTAATTAAAATAATGTTTAGCGCACAAAGAATTCTTATTGTTACACTTTATTGCGTGTAACACAAATGTACATGTTGTAATCAAAATGGCTGCCCTAGTTTTATAGCAATACAAAGTATTGCAAAACTCGTACGCCAAAGTTAATCACATTACGTAAATTTTATTCTTTTAGACAAGTCTCTTTGAAATGCCTCACGATCACGCATACAAAATAACTAACTGTGACAGTGCCTAATGACCTTTTCCGATTTATACGAGAAAAAAATTAAGTAATTTAACTCCAATAAGTAATTTAACTCCTTTCTGTGGCAAAAAAGGAGTTAAATTACTTAAATTGTTTATTCTTGAAAATAAAAAAAACACACTTAACCTAATGTCACAATGTTTTGCACATAGTAAAAGTATTTTCTTTTTACTGTATTATAAAAAAAAAATGACACAGGTCTCTGTTTTATCGTTCCCGTGAAGAACACCCTTTAGCTCATCTTATTCCGAAGAATGCGTAATTATGTGCAAACAAGTGTAACATATTGTACCTAGGTATAACGCCTTATTCTCAATGATATGAAAATTTCATTCATTGAACTGATATTTTTTACATTCTCTTGTTAATATGCAAAGGGCATCCTGAAAGTAATGCCTCGTCCCTCATGAGATTTTTACTTGTAGCAGCAAAAACGTGAAACTTGGTGGCAAAACACTTGGACATATGGTTAATAATGCTAGCCTATTCAAAGTTTTGTCCATCACTTTCTATACATTTCCGCCATCTTTGAACCCACTGGTAAAATCCATTTTGGAAAAATTCCTGAGGGTGTCGTTTCACCTATGAGTTCACAGCCAGTTTAACGTCTGTCACATCGTCGAAACGTTCCCCACGATGGGTGTTTTCCAAAGGGGCAAACAGGAAAAAGTCTGAGGGAGCCAAATCAGGACTGTAGGGGGTTTGGGGCATTGCACCAATAAACAGTGAGCACTGTTTATTGGTGCAACTCGTGGATGGTGACATTATGATCATCTGTGATGAGGTCTTTCATTGGTTGCCTGTTGGCATCTGTCATTGCAGTTGCGGGTCTTCCACTCCCGTTGTTTGTCCAACACTAAACGTCCTCCTCCTCGAAACCTCTTCATCCATCTTCGGACATTACTGATATCGATTGTGGCTGCTCCATACACCGCCAGGAGTCTTCTGTGGATTTCTGGAGCCTTACACCCCTCTTTTTCCAGGAATTCAATTACGGCTCGCTGCTTTTCTTTGTCATTCATGATCTTTACTTCCGATCCTGAAAAAAAAATTCCCACATTATTAGCATATATTAGTACATGTCAGTGCAGTTTCATGAAAATCACTTCAAGATTTCAAAAGTTATTAAGGAGGAGGTTCTTTTTTAATGCCCCTTGTACATTCATAGGAAATATCGCTATGGCTGTGAAAAGGGGCCTCAAGTCTTTTAAAATAGCTGTTTTTCCGTCGCCCAGTTTTTATAAACTAAAGTGAAGATAATTTCTTGAACATTTTGTTTATTTACTGAAAAAAAAAATTCTGCTCCTTTTTAATACTTCATACAAAACTGCAGTCAAAAATTCCTGGCTACTTCTTTAACCAGTATCATATGAAGTTTCTGTAAAGTTTTTTAAAAATCCTTCTACTGAGGCTAGAGGACGTCCATGAGCAAATAATCATATCTCGAAAATTGTACTGCTCCCCCCTTCATTCCCCATTATATTCTGAAAGATCGGTTTTTGAAATTCTTGGCAGTACAAAAAGTGAAAGGGCTCTTTTGCTGAAGTGTTACCGAAGGATATTTAACGGTCGGTTTACCAGACAAAGGAAACAAGGAAATGCTATCTATTTTTTATTTTATTTTTTTTAATATGAAACGAAGGCAGTGGACGAACGATTACTGTTTTATTTTTGACGCTCTTTACAATCACATATTTCTTTCTGAAAGAGAGATGCGATTACTGTGGAGATCGTGTCTGTTCGTACGCCCTGCTGTCTGCCTGTTCGTGATCTAACGTAAGAAGGTGATGTAAAATTGAAGAGAGTAAAATTATAAGACACCATAATTTAGATTCCTTCGCATTAATCGAAGATAACTTTATTAATCATTCTTAAGGAAAATGACTTCTATGAATAAAATGCCTGTACACTCTTATAAAGTGTACATCTTGGATAAATTATATTACCCCTTTATCTGAGAAACAATCTAATACTTTGTATTGTTCTTCCTCCAATAGTGATTCCTCTTTTCTCTTCATCAAGTGATTATTTTTAAATTTCTTCTGCAAAAATATTGAAGATCGTTGGTGACAGACAGCATCCTTGTCTTACACCCCTGCCAATCATACGTTTTTTAGTTTTTCTTATTTTTGTCTTTATTACGGCATTCTGGTTCATGTGTAATTCAGATATTTACCTTTGGTCTCTCCATTCTAATCCTATTTTACTTAACACGTCCATCAGCTTTTCCCAATTCACCATGTCAAATGTTTTTTCTAGGTCGACGAAGCATATATAAACTTCCGTACTTACTTCTATATTCCGTTCGGGCCGCGGATGGCCTAGTGGTCAACGTTCGTGACTGCCACGGAGAAACCACAGGTTCGATCCCAGGCAGGTGCGAACGCTCGAACCACTAAATATCAGCCGTGCGTCGGATGGGCACGTTAAGCCGTCGGACCTCGAGTACTGGCCCCCCGATAATAAACAAGGGCGTCTTCCCCCTTCCCCCTTTCTATCTAGCTTCCGTGTCACTTTCCTATCGGGCACTCTAGGCCAAATCTCGTAGCTTCCTATTTCTAAGGGTTGTTTAAGACCTGGGGTAAGACACACCCTTTCTAAAATTATCTACATATGATCTAATCTGTTCTATATTTCTTTTGCAAATGGTCCTCATCACTCTGATTGCATCCCTAGTTCTTTTATCTTCCCTGAATTCAGACTGACCATTCCCCTCCCCTCCCCCTAAAATCCTCCATTCTGCTATACAGACGTCGATTTAATATTCTGAGCAGTACTTCAGAATTAAAATAAAAATTGATGAAGATACGTGTTACAAGTTAAAACCAAAATCCTGCTGTCTAAACACGTTTCATATTAAAAATTATGAACCTCGCACTATAGGAGGACATAAATACATACAGTTAAAAAACGTTAAAAACACACTAGTACTTTCGTGACCGCCATCGGTCACTTCTTCAGGTGTGACTACCAGTTCTAAGCAGCAACGGTCAGCATATATGTATGTACAGCATAATGTGTCAGGTCAGACGGGTGCGCAGAGAAACATAGAAAGATCAGGTGGTCAGGAGTCAGTAATAATTATTACAATATTTAAATCACAGTAAGTCATGTATGTATAAGGTATTTCCAAGCATCAGGAATATAGTTAGAAATATCATCGTTGCAGCAACTTCTCCGGTGAGCCATAGTCTGAAGGGCTTCAGTAAATAGTAGTAAATTCTTCTTAGGTATAGTCAGAATAGTAACCTCAGACCATATTGGCTCGAAAGGTTTGTTTAGAAGCAAACGTGACAAAGCTGTGGAGCCATTACCGACTTAAATACTGTATTTGTGTTCCTGCAGTCTGACCTTTAGATTACGAGATGTGGAACCTATGTAGGAAGTTATTCCCTTCATCGGGGTTAGAGGACAGGAGAGGGATTCTGTAAATTCCATAATTATCTAATAAATCAGGTCTGTGACGTTTGCTACGAACCAACAAAAACAATTTACAAGAAGACAACCCAAAGTCAATACCAAAAGGTCTGCAGTTTTTTTAAGTAGGTGTGAAAGTGATCAGAAGTATGCGAGAGTATGCTTATCGTTCTATAGTTACTGCACTTAGTAGGATTACTTTTCTTTTCAATTGGTAGAATACTTTCTGTGAAATCTTTAGGGCATTCTCCTGTTTTGTAAGCAAGGTTGCATAATTTCCATATTTTTGTTTTACTTTCGTCATCTAGTTGTCTTAGTGTTTCACTGGGTATTCCATCCACTCCTTCCGAAATCTTTCCACTTTTTAATTCTTTAATTGCTGCTTCTACTTTACTCTTTGGTATTTCAGGACCTCTATGATTACTCTAACTCTTGTTTAATTGGTCCAGAATTCAAAAGAACGAATGGGAAAAAAATTTAAGTGTTCAGCATTTGGCAAAATCGGTGAAATTGCGCCCAGAGAACTTGCTGTTGATTAAGATCTTCAGCGACTTTTTCAGACAGCGCAGTCAGGTTTTCCGCAAACATGTGTTTCTGATTTATCCACTCCACTGATTATTTACGTTGGCTCCAGAAGTGCTTCTTCACAACTTAGAATGTTTTTGTTCCTCGTTCTTCAAAGTAAATACTTGTGTTCGAGCGTTGGGAGTTTCTTTATTATTTCGTCAAACTCCAGAACTGTTGGAAGCAATGTAAATAGCACTGCTGCTGTCGGGATGTTTTAAATAAAAAGCAGCGTATTTACAAAACAAACAAAAAATAAATATTCAGCAGTAAAGTAAATGGGATATGCAGATGAATGTAAATGTTTTCGGGCAAGTGGTATAAATTACTGCCAACAGTCGCGATACGTGAAGCCAATAACACTGAATTTCGTCAGGGGAAAGGAAGCACAATAAATAATTTCGAAAGCGATGAACATAAGCAAATTAGCGGATGAGATATCAAAACAGTAGATAACATGTGGTTCCTCTTCTTTTCTCTTGGTTTTTTGTTCGCCCACCATAGGCAACTCTAAGGGATGTAAGCAGTCGCCTGTCTCTAATCCGGGGACATTGGCAGCGAGTAGCCTTCTGATTAGAGCAACCGCCTCTCGACCAGATGATCATGGGATAGATCCTATGTGGGTTGAATTGCTCTGAACTACTTAATACTCTCTGAGCTCCGTACTGCCACGCTAAGCCCGCGCTATTGGATCCCCACCTACAAGTAAGGTCAAAATACTCCAAATACGTGGCGATAGTTAATAAATAAATACATCGCTCTTTCCACGTTCCAGAAACACACAGCAACCGAAAAATTGTATTGCCCACCAGATGGAGACGTCTCAGTAGCTGAGCCCATCTTACGGATTTATGATGTCAGAAGCTGACTTAAAAATACACATAGCACCGAGGATTGTTGGCCACCGTGGCGTAAATGTAACGCACTCGGTGCGATATCGAGAGTTCTGTTAGTTCAATTCCACAGCGGCGACCGAAAAACAATTTTTCTGTTGCTGTGTGTTTCTGGAACGTAGAAAGAGCGATGTATTTATTTATTTACAAGTAAGGTCATTTGTTCTAACTCCCCTAAGATGATCAGATATCGGAACACTGATTTGATGGCAAAATAGCGTGTTGTCCCCAAATCAACAGATCGTTTGGGGGACACATACATACTCAAAATAAATATGCAAAACTTTTCGTCACAAAACTGTATTGTTTATGTAAGCGTGATATTGCATATTAAAATTTATGTCTCAAAAGGATATGTCTTGTAGATGTTGGTAATTTGTACTGATAAAGCAGAGCTTGTGACGTGCCTGCACCGCAGGACGCGCATGAGATAAAGGCAGATATCAGTGAGAGCACATGTCCGCGTAGCTTAGTTGGGAGAGCGACTTACTCCGGAGTGAGGGGATCCGTGTTCGATGCCTGGCGCGGACAAACTTGTACGTTATATTGGCGCCCGAACCTTTCAGGATGACCCGGCTGTTAAGTTTCTCGCAATTGATGTTCTTTCCACTCGGCGAGACAGGAAAAATGAGAATCCCTTCTTCAGTGCTTCGAAAAAATAAATGTGTGTGATTTTACGTTCCACACTACAAATCGTCTGGGATTTCTCAAATGCACGTTCTTTAGCGGATGACTGCCTACAGCGGCACATGAACCCGGCTGACCCGTGGACCATACCCCCGGCCCTCTTTCGGGAGGGGAGGGGAGATGTGACGTGCCTGCTCCGCAGGACGCACATCATGAGATAAAGGCAGATAGCAGCGAGACATTCTGTCCGCGTAGCTCAGTTGGGAGAGCTACTTACTCCGGAGTGAGGGGACCCGGCTTCGATGCTCGGCGCGGACAAACTTGTACGTTATAAGCTATGATATCGAGAACATATCAGCAAAAGTGAAATGCTTTACCTTCAGAATATGCGCTGAATTAGAATCAAGCTACACGCTCATGAACGAACTGCATGGCGATTTTTTCATTTTGTCAAAGTTTCTGGAGGTACTCAGAACAAGTACAGTCGACATTTGGTAGCCCCGGTGGTGCAGTGCTGGCACAGATGACCATTTTTATAAGTTGATACGGGTTCGAATCACGAATAAGACATAGGTGATATGTTTGTCTTACAGCACTTGCTCTCTCCCTTTCATAGAACTCTCACTTGCATAGAACTAACCATTGCTCTCTCCCTTTCATAGAACTCTCCCTTGCATAGAACTAACCATTGCTCTCTCCCTTGCATAGAACTAACCATTGCTCTCTCCCTTTCATAGAACTCTCCCTTGCATAGAACTAACCATTGCTCTCTCCCTTTCATAGAACTCTCACTTGCATAGAACTAACCATTGCTCTCTCCCTTTCATAGAACTCTCCCTTGCATAGAACTAACCATTGCTCTCTCCCTTTCATAGAACTCTCCCTTGCATAGAACTAACCATTGCTCTCTCCCTTGCATAGAACGGATGTCTCCGAATTACGGACAAGCGACTGCTAATAAATACCCTTTACTGGGATTTTTCAAATGCACGCTTTTCACTTCTCACGGTGGTCGTTAAACTTGGGAAAAAAAAAAAAAAAAAAAAAAAAAAGAAAGGCCAAAATTTTTTTCCACAAGAGGCACGTTGTTGGAAAATTAGTACAACGAAAACTATTTTTAAGAATTTCTTCATTAGAAATCTAACGAGCTAATGAGGAAGTGTAAATTCGAGGACACTTGAGGACAAACATCAAAATTTGGGGACAACTTGCGTTCCCAAATGCATCAGACGTTTATGGGGACAGTAAACTAAATTCGAGGACTGTCCTCAAGATTTCGGGACTTCTGGTCACCTTATACTCCCCACACCTTCAATCTGGTGCTCCTACTCCTCTGACCTGTGCACCCTCTGTCGTATTCGAGCCTCTACTTTTAATCTAATGTGACTAAGTTTCTGATACGCAGCATAAAAGCACCATGGGATATCGCTGCGTATCCTAGACGGCAAGGCTTGAGGGGCTTTTCATGGTCAGCCGTGGTTTGTAACTCCAAAAAGTGGTCCGAGGAGGAAAACCACGAACCGACGGCAAGGTGTGAGCTGACCCCGGCTCATTGATGCTAGAAGTGAGCGAAAGCTGTGTGGTAGGAGCCAACAGAAGGATATGGTAGGAGTCAACAGAAGACTGACCGTGTAGCCAACAGAAGGTGTACTGTTTGCTACACGGTAGGGGACAACAGAAGGGATACTGTTGCGAACTAGCCGCTAATTTTAATGCTGGTGACGGGAGTAATGTGTAACTACAAACAGTACATCGAAACATTCAAGGTCAAAACTAGACCTTGAATGATTGGAAGAAGGTCGTTTAGTCCGATGAATCTCGTTTCCTGTTGCACTACGTGAACGGCGTGTGCGTCTTGGTACCAACACCCAGGGAAGTGCGGACACCACCGTTCTCTCTAAGCTGCGCACGCGCACGGCCGCGCAGCGACTTAACTTCCTCCGTGCAGCTAAAATAACTTCTGTGCATTAAGGATTTTAGATTAAAATTCCCAAATCCCTAATTAATTTTCATAAATCGAAAATCAATTACCTACAAAAATAATTATAAATAAATAAAAGTCGGGCTCTCAAAATTCAAAACAACATTTTTCTTGAATGCCGTTCGCCTCCTTCTAAGTTCATCTCATTGTCCTCTTCGTTCTCAAAGGCTTCTTACAAAGTAGCCTCGTGCGAGCAGATAGCGCCGAGAAAGAGGCAGATATTGAGTCTTTTCTCAAAACAACACATCAGCGCCAGCCAATCATAACAAACCGTAACCAAACGCAGTGGTCTAAGCGATGACCTCTGATCATTCGTCCGTAAGGGGTCCGGGTTCGAATCCCGGTGAGGCATGGATGTTGTGTTTGTCTTACGGCACTGGCTCTCTCCCTTCCCTGGAACCAGTGACCCTAAATTAGGGACGGGCGACTGCTTATAGCCCATTGAGTTGCTCACGGTAGTCGTTAAACCTCCAATCCAAAAAAATCCAAGTCCATTGTACTAACTAATGCACTCACAGCGAACCGTAACCAAGTCCCGTAACCTGTAACAACGAACCGTAACCAAGTCCATTGTACTCACCAGCCAATCACAGCGAACCGTAACCAAGTCTATTGTACTAACTAATGCACCTATGCTAGTTGGCGGGAGGAAAGGCATTCCGGTCAGTTAAATTGTAAGCCGCTGCTGGTTAAAGAGTTTTGCTCAAAACTTTGTCAGATAATAAGGCAGATTTCTTCCAACATCAAAGACGCTGAAAAACGACTTGTGTTTGCCTTCAAGCTCGTTTTTCTGCCGCATTTTTCTTCTTCTTCTCCTTGGTATTTTGATATGCAAAGAAACTGTATTGTGCGTAAACATGCTTTTCCCAATTTCCAGTGTTTTTATTCCAGAAGTAAGTTTGAGCTTTTCACTTTTTATAAGATAAAAATTTTAATTAATGAAACGTTTTTCATGCTTTTCATTTAAAATCAATTACGAAAAGAACGGTGATAAAATGGAGGGAATCAGAAAAAAATAAGGGTTCCAATCCAAGTTCCAACTTCTACTGCATTAGTAAGAGAAGCTGAGAAAATAAAATTATTTTGCCCAAGTGGTTTTGATGCCTGCCCAGCTCATTGGGTTAGGCGCGCATTGCTCATGGCCGCTTAGATGAAATATTGGCTGGAACTCTCAGTGGGATGAAAATAAGTCAGTACAGGAAGTGTAATGTCTTGGATAATGTTCTGTGCTGGGAAATCCTGGGTCCAAACATTCATGTGCAGACAACTACAACGTGTACCACCTACAGAATAGGTACATCCTTTCATAGCAACTTTGTTTCCCCTTTAGTAAAGTGCCTTCTCTCAGCAGGGTAATGCACCATGCCACACTTCTCGGATTGTTCGAAAATGGTTCGCAGAACATGAGGAAGACTTCCAGATACTGTCCTGGCCTCCATATTCTCCAGACATCAATCCAGTCCAGCATCTGTGGTTTATGTTGAAACAGCAAATGCAATCTGCGTCGTTCGTCTCAACCACGTAACTCACAAGAGTTTAACTTTTTCATCGTATGTTACGGGATTAGATGTTTATGCTTTATATAACAACTCTTTGAGAATACTACAAAGAATATCACTTCACGAAAGTATCAAAATCATTTGCTGTATCAACTAGGTTCTTTATTAGTAAATAATTTCCGTGCTGGGTATGTCCTGTGCATTAATCGCTGAATTAATTGTGTTTATTTTACTTTTTACCTGTCATCTGTACGTTCTACCTAGCTTCTCTTTTTTTTATTCACTTATTACATCTGCTTCCAGGTTTCGAAGCCATATTCCTTCCTCGCTCTCCGAAGACGTTCTTTTCTTCCGCGTCCTTTCGCGAAGTCTCCCCTCCCTTCCAAAACTCCTTCTTTCTCAAAGCATCATCCCCTAAGTTATGACCCCTCTAGGCTACTTTGTTTAACCACTGCTACTTGTCCCTAGCTTGAAGGTCTATGGCGTCTCTGATGTAATAAACTAATTACACTGTTTGGAATCGTTCGCTGATGACAATAATTCTGACTTCTGCGTATGCCATAAAACGATTAGGCACTATACGTTTTCTAAAACGATCTTCCATACAAAAGAAACGATTCCCTTTGAAACTCATTCTCACAAGTCCAGTTACCGATGCCGCTCTTTCGAGTTTATCTCTAGAAAATTAGCCTGCTTGGAGAAATGAATTGATACAAAAATGCTTTAAAATACTGAATCCACATAGCATGTTAAAGATCTGCTGGTAACGCGTTGATACCAAATACCACAAGACACCTTCAGAAATCTCGTAGAGTCTGTGCCTCGCCGGGTAAGAGCTGTTTTGGCGACACGTGCGTGACCAATATCATATCAGACAGGTGGCTCTTCGGTATATAGCTATACACTGAGTGGCCACTTTATTATGACCACCTGACAGTTTTAAGCAAATGAGCTATGGCTGCACGCTGTTGCCGCCAGAGGGCGAAGCTAGTATAAAAAGGGAAAGCTTAGTGCTGGAGACAGTAGTTTCAGTGATTTCTGGGTGACGAGATGGGTAAAAAATGCGATTTGACGGACTTTCAACGTGGGATGATTGTAGGAGCTCGGAGCCATGGAGCGAGTATCACCGAAACCGCCGCATTCGTGAAATGTTCCAGAGCAACTGTTGTTAAAGTGTTTAAAGACTGGACTGTCAGCCAAAAAACTGGGTCTCTACGTGAAACGTGTGGTCGTCATCGACTGGTGACTACTCGGGCGGAAAGGAGAGTGTCCAGACTGGTAACAGACAACAGAAGGGCAACAGTGCAGCAAATTACAGACTATTTTAATCAAGGATCCCCTCAAATGATCTCTGCACGCACTATGATCTCTTAACAAGAGAAAACGTCTCCAGCTCGCACAGGAGCACAAGAATTGGATAGTCGATAATTGGAAACAAATTATGTGGTCCGATGAATCACGTTTTCAGTTGCACCATGCCGATGGCCGAATGAGAATTTGGCGAAAACAGCACGAAAGCGTGGACCCGAAATGTATTGCCACAACCGTTCAGGTTGGTGGAGGCAACGTTATGGTTTGGGGAATGTTTTTCTGGCATGCTTTGGGCCCTTTAATTCGTGTCTGACTGGCACATCATATCTAAACATCGTTGCGGACCAAGTGCATCCTGTCATGTGGATGGTTTATCCCAATGGCTATGGCTACTTTCAACAAGGTAATGCGTCCTGCCATAGAGCTCGTATTGTACAGGATTGGTTTCATGAACATGCCGTAGAGTTTACTTTGCTTAGGTGGCCCCCACAATCTCCAGATCTCAACCCCATTGAGAACTTCTGGGATGAAGTTGAACGAGCCATCAGACAGCTGGATCCACAAACCCTGCAATCTCACACAACTGAAAAGTGCTATTCATCAAGCATGGTCTCAGATTCCACAAACCACCTATCAACATCTCGTGGAGTCCATGCCACGAAGAATCGACGCAATATTAAAGGCAAAAGGTGGCCCAACGAAGTACTGAGGGGGTGGTCATAATAAAGTGGCCACTCAGTGTATAAGCTCTTAATTTTTCTTATGTATAATTTACAGTAACGTAATTTTGCATTTATGTTTTTCTTTTTTTTTTTTTTTTGGATGGGTAATTTTTATTGTTATCAGTTACTTTAATGTGAACTTGATCCCTGGAGTATCCTCGTAGTCGGGGCTTATGAAAGACAGGTTCGCAGCTTTTTTTCATAATTGATTGAATGTTTTCACTTAAAGTCTCATATCGGAAGATTTCTTGCTAATCTTAACAAATCCTAAATTGGTGAATTAATAATTTTTTTTTTTTGTAATTTTTGTTCCTGAGCTTCCATTTTTTACCAGTTTTCAGTGAGTGATTGAAGTCGTCGTCTATGACTGTGTGTGATGGGTAGGTTTTCACCATTTCAAGGAATATCGTGTGTGGTATCTATATTTCCGGTATATGATGCATTACCAAAAATATTTGAACTCTAAGGATCGCACACATTTTTAAATTTTTAAAACCGAAAATAAGGATGAGTTATATTGTCCCTTTTTGGGGAAATGAAATCGATGATAAGCTGAGTTTCTCAACTTCAAACTAAATGTTATCTGGAGTTCTTATGTTGGGTAGTTTAATGGAACTGTGTACGTTGGCGCGTTCCAGCTGCTCAATTACTTTTCACTATTTCTTGCTGCTGAAATTACACTGCGAAGAACTGCAATGCTTCTAATTCAGTCCATTTATTTACATGATTGCTATTTTTGCAATCTTTTTTTCAGTTTCTGACCTGTCTTCAAAATTTTCTCGATTATATCATTGCTAAAAAACACATTGACAAAAAAGCTGTTACTGCTGGACTTTAATAGTTTAAAAAATCTGCCGGCCAATGTAGTTGAGATCACCTGTGTTGATTGGCGTCATTATCCAAAAGAAAGAAAGAAATTCCATGAAGAGTATTTGAGCAGGGAGAACTTTCAAATATGCTCAACGAATGCTGATCTCGCAGCTGTCAGTCGTAATTTTTTTCTTTTTCTTTAAGGAAGCATTTAGTCCGTTTAAGTCGCCTGCACCGTTCGCGAATTTTAGTGACCACCTGTACGATATTTCTCACACTCCTTTTGAACTCTGAACAATAATCGCTAAGTGTTCTGCCAAGCGTTTTTTTACGCTTTCCAACCGTAGGTTGAAGAAGCGCATATGCTCCAGCTTTGTCTGTGTGTCTGTCTTTCCGTCCGCGATATAACTCTCGTGAAAATCGTTCGATTTCGATGAAATTTTAGTATGTAGTAGGTAACAACCTGGGGAGGAACCCTGTTGAAAAGGGGCGAAATGGGGTCAAAGGTCAGGACATAGAGGCGGGATTCATTCCATCGCCCTTATGCGCCATAACTTACGTAAAATGCTTCGATTGCGACAAAACTTTACCATGTTGTTCTGGTGGTATACTGAACTGGTTCTGTTGAATATCATAAAAATGGGGTCAAAGGAGCGAGATTTATTCTAAAGCCATTACCCTCATAACTAGACAAAAAATTCTTCTATTGTGACAAAACGTTAGTATGTTGTTCCGGAGGTATACTGAATCAATTCTGCTTAAAATCATCGAAATGGAGTCAAGGGTCAGGTCACAGGAGCGAGATTTATTCCACAGCCATTATCCTCATGACTTGACGAAAAATGCTCCTTTTGCGGCAAAACATCATCATGTTGTTCTGGCGGTATACTGAACTGGTTCTGTTGAATATCAACGAAATGGAGTCAAAGGTCAGGGCACAGGAGCGAGATTTATTCCAAAGCCATTATCCTCATAACTTGACGAAAAATGCTTCTACTGCGACAAAACGTTAGTATGTTGTTCCGGAGGTATACTGAACCAATTATGTTTAATATAATCGAAATGGGGTCAAAGGTCAGGGGCACAGGAGCGAGATTTATCCCACAGCTATTATCCTCATAACTTGAGTAATGATTCCTGGTATGTTGGAAAGCGTATCATAATCAATGCTTTGCATGATTTTACTAACTTGTTTGTTTGAGAAGTCATTTCGCCCCATTACATAGCTCGAAAATTAAAAAATTGATAGCCTGTAGTACCTGTAAACTTACAAAATTTTCATTCGGTTTCAGTCCCGTAGCCAGCAATAGATTACATTTTTTTTCTGTTTCCACGTCAGATTATCCTTTGGCAAGATGAACTTCCCTCACTGCTGTCGGTGTTAATGTTTTTCAAAACTGTCTTGGCATAGCCGCGTATCCTCTGTATATAAAGCTAGGATTTCCCTTTGAAGCCATGGAGAAGCTAGTGAATACTGAAATTCCTTACTAGGCAGGCGAGTCTCCCTGTTTAATCAATGTTATAAATCCCTTAATTCTTATCTTTTGGAATTTATGAAAGATACTTTCATATTGCGTTTTAAGCGTAAGCATTTTACCTTATTTGTTAATGTATTCCACTTTTAAACATAGTACAGGAGGAACAGCGCAGTCGAAGGGCAATACAACAAAAGCTTCGACTTCTCAAGGTGTTTCAGTAGGAACGGTTATACCAGTAATTCTGTGTCGCATGGCTGCCGGCTGCCAGGTTAGTTGGTGCTAAGGGTCATGGGGGGAAAAAAACTTCTACTTCTCAAGGTGAATTACTTGGAACGGTTGTATGAGAAATTCTGTGTCAAATGGCTCCCAGGCTTGTTGGTGCTAAGGTTCAGAGGAATAAGGAACTACGACTTCTCAAAATGAATCAGTAACAACAGTTGTACCAGTAATCCTCTGTCGCATGACCATGCAGCTTTTGGGTGCTAAGGGTCATGGGAGGAAGGAATTTCGACTTCTCAAAATGAGCCAGTCGGAACGGTTGCACCAATAATTCTGTGCCGAATGACTACCAGGTTTGTTGGTGCTAAAGGTCAGAGGAAGAAGGAACTTCAGCTTTTCAAAATTTGTCAGTAGGAACAGTTGCACCAGTAATACTTTGTAGCATGTTCATAGAGCGTCTTGGTGCTGAGAATAAAAAAAGAAAGGAACTTCGACTTCTCAAGGAGAATCAGACGGAACGGTTTTACCAATAATCCTCTGTTGGATTATTCGCATGACCCTCGGGTTTTCTGTTGCTAAGGGTCAGGGTAGGAAGAAACAGGTGGCTTCTTAAGGGGATAGGCGAAATTCGGAGGAGCATTTAAAAAGATGTGACATAATGAAGAATACAAACGGAATTCACTGAAGGTTTAAACACGGTAAGTGAGCACGAAATTCCGAGTTACTTCTATTAAAACTTCCTGGAAGTTAATTGACCACAAACAGGCATTTGCTGGTAACTGAAAATCAGTGGATTTCTGCAGAACATTTTTTTTTCGCATTTGCTTGTATGAAAAAAAGAAGATATATGCATTTCAGCATTTGACCGTACAGCTTTGCTATTTCACTGAGATAAAATCAGTTTGCGATGCTTTGCAAACGACAAAACATTATAGTTATTTTGTGAAACTTTCAGAAAATAAGAGTTTCAACTACTTAAACCCACTTCGTTTGTGATTTTCACACCAAAAGCGTTTTTTTCTTTTTTTTTTTTCTTGAATTGAGGTTTAACGACCACCGTGAGCAACTCAATGGGCTAAGGCTTAATTTAGGGTAACTGGTTCCAGGGAAGGGAGAGAGCTTGTGCCGTAAGACGAACATAACATCCATGCCTCACCGAGATCCGAACCCGGACCCCTTTCGGACAAAAGATCAGAGGCCATCGCTTACATCACGGCGCCACCGTGATGTAAGCGATGGCCTCTGATCATATTTTATATAAAGCAAAATTGTGACTTCAACTTAAAAGAACATTTTTTCTTTCTTAATTCTCTTTGATATTAGCGAAATAAAACTCTAGTGAAACAAATTAATGAGAAGAATCATGACACCGAATATCCGTTCCGGTACAAAATCTTTTTTTTTTAAAGCGAATTTTTAGAAAAAGAGAAAATGCATTTGTTCTCCTAGCGAAAACACTGCGCTTTATTTAAAATATACTGTGTTAGCATTGTTCACAGTGAATGAAACAAGATACAAAAATAATTCTTTAGCCGGACTTCTAGAATCCGCAAAACAGTTGCAAATAGAAATATCAATATGCGGCCTCTAGCAGCAGAAAAAGACCTTACGAGAAATCCCAAAATATAGGCAAAATCATCCTCAACCGGAAGATATCCGAAGCAAAATGGTTTTTCAAATCGAATAATTAGAAGCAGAGACATGGGGAGGAACACAATGTACTTCGGAAAACTGTGAGTTTTTTGCAAAGGGAAATGATACAAGTAGTTAAGGATAAGCTATCAAAAAAAGAATCTTTTCCATCCAATTTTTACGACCAAAAGTACTATTGCAAACACAAATATACACTGAAGTACCAAAAGTCACCTAGTATTGTGTAGGACCTCCTCTAGCCAGGCGAAGTGCAGCAATTCGACGTGGCATCGATTCCACAAGTGGCCGGGAAGATTTTTGGAGAGATGTTGAGTAGGATGCAGGATCTTGGGTGCGAATGGACCTTTCACCACGTTCCATAAGTGCTCTATTAGGTTCATTTAAGGCAAACGTGGTGGCCACTCTATCTGTCGGAACTGTCCAGAATGCTACTTGAACCAATTTTGGACAACTTGAGCCCGATGACATGGCTCATTGTCCGCCCAAAAAATCCCATCGTTGGTGGGGTATGTGAAGTCCATGAAGGGTTGCAAATGGTCACCCAGCAGAGCAAGAAAGCGATTACCGGTTAATGATGTGTTTACGAGGACCAGCAGAGGACCCAAACCGTGCTACGTAAAGACACCCCACACATGTATGGAATCACCACCAGCTTACACAGTGCCTTGTTCACAGCTCGGGTCCATGGCCTCATGGGAGTCTGCGCCACATCCGAACCCTACCATCAGCTCGTAACAACTGCTAGCGTGACTCATAGGACAACGCCAGGATTCAATTACTGTGTCCACGAGCATAGGTGAGGAGCTGTGTACGATGTCGTGGTGTTAACAGAGGCACTTTGGTGGGTCTTCTGCTCCCATACCCCATGGACGCTCAATTACGCTGCACTGACCTGATGGATATGTCTCTGGTATCTCCTGCATTGAATGTGGATGTTTTTGATCCAGTGTCGCTTGTGTGTTACCATGGACAATCTTAATCAGACGCCGCTGGTCACAGTCATTCAGCACCCATGGTCGGCCACTGCGCTGTCCACGGTGGGTGGTAATGCCTTCCATGAGGTATTCTCAGTACACACGTGACACCATGGATCGAAGAATATCGAATGTTCGCACAACTTTGGAAATTGAATGTCCCATCCGTCTGGCTTCCACTACCATGCCTCGTTCAAACTCCGATAATTCACGTTGGCTTGCCATAATCCTACAGGTGGTTGTTCAACCTGATTCACGAGATTAAACTTCGCAACTGATAAAAATCGTGGCGCGCGTCGAAGCCTTTATACGACGGCAGTGCCAGTGAAAAAAATTGCATACTGCTATCCCATAACTTTTGGCACTTCAGTAATAAAAAAAAGTAGGAAATTTATGAAAGATATTCTTCATAGCGGAAGCTATGCAACGGATTTCTTTTTTCCAGAAACGACTTTTAGGAACATTGATAGCGATAAAAAACATAGAAATACACACTTATTTAGCCTAACATCAGGACTGTGCTTTATGAAAAAATCTAAAATATGTGCAAAATGTTTCCCTAGAGAAGTTTTTTCTTATGCGAAAAAAACTTTTCAAATCGAACTTCTAAGAACAGAGATATCGTGAAAAATGGAATATACTCGGTTACCAAACGTATTGGAAAAATCAAAACAATGTTTTGGGCAAGAAATACATGTAAATTGTTTACAAAATAATTTTTTTATGAATCTGAGTTTTAGATGCGTGAACACGGTTAAAAATATATTAACAGAAATATGCACTATGGAAAAATGGTACATTAAAAAAATTCCGGAGTCATATGTAATATGTAATTTTCACCATTAATGCTATGCGTTGTTTCTGAAATTTTGAACTTTTTAGAAGAGTAGACATCGGAGAAAATACGATGTCCGTCTACGCCGCCTAGTAGGAAAAAACTGTGTGTCATTTTGAAGAGAAAACACGAGTAAAGTATTTTCCGTTGTTATGAGAAGAATCATAGTTCGCAGCTTTCTATGACATTGGAACAGGGAAGCAACTAAAAAAGTAGTTCAACAAATAGAATGTAGCAACAGATTATTACGCACGCTTGAATCTTTCCAGCAAAAACAAAAGTGTTGGGAAACTGCTGGCCACCGGCTGGAAGTGATGGGTCACTGCTGTCTGAAATCTGCCGCTCACGGCACAGTAGCGGTCCGCTGGTGGCAGCGCCATCAGTTGGCAGCCATTCATGGCCCTGCAGCATCGCCGTGAATTGCGGGCCAGCAAACAAGTGCCACTAGTGGCCTGTAGCTGGCAAATGATGCAACCACAACACGAGGTGAAACCAATGGAACTGTGCATGCGCAGAAGCAACACGTGCTGTGTCTCTCGTGGTACCAGTTAGTTGAAGACGACGCTATCGCCATCGTGTTATTTTAGTGTATGTTAAGAAAAAAAAAAGGCCATATGTAGAGAGGCGAACTATTTTCCTAATGAAATGTCACGTCGACGAAGATTACCTTCGGAAGAAAAATATATAAATAATTATTAGAAATAGTCAATTACTCTCGTGTATTTATAGAAACTCATTTCGTTCCGAAATTTCTGCACTGACACACAAAGAATCGAATAAACAGACAGCCATGAAATATACCCACTCCATTCCCATGAATAACAAGAAATAATTTCTGTTATCTTTCGTTTTAACATGCAGTAAACCGCTTCAAACAAAAGTCCTGGAGAAACATTGAAAAAACGTTATGTGGGGAAAAAAAATAAGAATTGTTCGCGTACAAAAGTTATCAATTATTTGGAAAAAAAAAAAAGCAAAAAAAGCAACGCTATGTGGATATAATGTATTCATCCATAGGTTGAATACACAAGACTTGAGGAATTTGCTGCTAAAAATAACGAGAAGTAAAATAAAATATCTTTCCTCTTTAAAACAAATGTAACTTCGGACAGCGGAAAGAAAAGCTACAACGTTAAAAATGTAACTGAATGTGACATGAACGGGTAAATATATTAGTTAAACAATCGCCTTTCAAGACCACAACGACAGCACAAAACTTTGGAAAGTGCCTTTAAGTTGGTACACTCGTTGAAACTGAGTGAAGTTCGCTTAAGGTAAATAAAAACAATCGTTACGTTGAAAAAATAAATTTATGAATTACATAAAACTGACATTTATGAAAAAAACCTCGCAATAATGTAAAATAAAAAAAGATAGCCCTGTTTCACATCACGTTGGAAAGAGGCTGAGTTTCAAGGAAAGACTCGGGCGTGGCGAGCCAGTGTAGTCGGCAGAGCGCTCGCATCGCAAGCAGACGCTCGTTGGTTCGTTTCCAGCCAGATCCAAACGGAAGTTTTCCAGGACCTGTTGAGAAAATTCCCCCAGCATGGTACCGTCATGCAGAAGTTGGGTGAGGGGGAAAGAAAGTAGTTGTTGCTTTGGGAAACTGCAGTTATCATTTTTTTTATGGCTACTACTGGGAAATTAGCGGATAAGATTCGGCAAGCAAGCAATTACGTCACGTAATTGCCGGTTGCCACTACCGGGAAACCAACGGACCTCATTAGGCTAGCCATCATTTATGGCATGTGCTTGCACGGCTGCTGAAGGAGCACTTGTGGCAGCCACTGCCTGTGATGGATAACCAATGGCCCTGTTCTGGCATATGACAACTGCTGGGATGCCAACTGTGAGCCAGCTGCTGGCCTGGACTGTTGGCTCATGTGGTTGCCGCCGGGACATTTTATTGACGGTTGTGCTGCGGCAACATAGTGCTGGCCCACTGCTGGCTGCCAGTGCTGGCTTGAGTGCTGACCCAGCAACACTGTTTTTGCTGGGTTTATTCTTCAGATTGGGTGGAAAAGGGAAAATATCGGTTAGTCAAAATACTCTATATAGTATACACTCCCAGCGGGAGATGGATATTTTGGACGGATCTATGTATTTCCCGCCAAAATCTGTTCTCCATACTTACTGTCCAGTGACTGTGTAAAAATTGTTTCTATCTCTCCCCATCTCCAAGCCAGACTGCCCTTTTATGACCACTGTATATTTCTTCCTTTCACCCTTTCTCTGCCCCTTGAAGGAAGATGCTCCTTACGTAAGAAACTGAATTAATTGTTAATTCAGTTTCTAAAAATAAAAAAGAAAAAAATGTTAAGAAACTGAATTAGTCTCTTAATTGCTGAGGGTCGAGTTGTCACTGGCGGGCTTTCTCCGAGAAAGAGGTTGTCCTCCAACGACGGGGGATAAAGAAGGGAGTGGGGTCCTTTTGTTCCTGGATGGCCCACGCCTTCCCCGATGTATCTCTTAAGCGCCTTTTTAACTGAAGGCGAAATTCTAACTTCTGTTTTTCGCGCGTTGGGTGACCGAGGACATTCTTTAATTACATTTTGATATTTTTGTAGATGAGAAAGTTGAAGTACTGTATTTGCCTGAATACCAAGGGACAGAAAAAGACTCTGAAATGAAATTCGACAACATGTGGGAGTCACATGGGAAAAGAACAAATCCTGACTTGTTCTTTTTCTCGCAGAGAGTTGTCGAAAAGACTTCGGGAGACCTTCATCCAGCAGTCAATTGATAATATTTGTTGTCGTTATTGGCGACGATGAGTTGTCTTTGAAATAACGGGGTACTGACACCATATCTGCTAAGGGTTTCAACGCTACATTCCAGAACGTCTGTCACTCATTGAACTAGGAAGTCAAGGCATTAATGATAAACGGAGACTGTATAGCCCTTATTCGTTTTGCTGACGACATTGTCATTTTTCTAAGTGCTCCCTCAGAGCTTCAGAGTACGATTCAAAAACTTGCTGACAGGAGAAAAGAATTGAAATCAAGGATGCTTCAGAGTATGATCCAGGAACTTGCTGACAGAAGAAAAGAAGTGGAATTATTGATGCTTCAGGGTATGATCCAGGAACTTGCTGACAGGAGGAAAGGAGTGGAATAAAAGATGCTTCAGAGTATGATCCACGAACTTGCTGGCAGAAGAAAATAGTTCATGGATCATAACTACATCTTTGTCTCATGTCAACAAGTTCCTGGAGAGATTCCAGGAACTTGTTGACAGGAGATAAAAGATGCTTCCCAGTACGATCCAGTAACTTGCTGACAGAAGAAAAGAAGTGGAATGAAAGGTGCTTCAGAGTATGATCCAGGAACTTGATGACAGAAGAAAAGAAGTGGAATAAAAGATGCTTCAGAGTATGATCCAGGAACTTGCTAATAGGAGAAAAGAAGTGGAATAAAAGATGCTTCATAGTATGATCCAGGAACTTGCTGATAGGAAAAAGAAGTGGAATAAAAGATGCTTTAGAGTATGATCCAGGAACTTGCTGACAGAAGAAAAGGAGTGGAATTGTTGATGCTTCATTGTATGATCCAGGAATTTGCTGACAGGGGAAAAGAAGTGAAATATAAGATGCTTTCAAAAAACAGAATTGATGTACACTGCTCTTACAAGTACTGAAGATTTAGAGATTGATGGTAAATTTAGAAGTAACTGATGTCTACATCTACCTTGGACAGCAGACATCAAGCGAGAACCACATCGAAGAAGAAATTAGTACGCTCATAAAACTTGGCTGGAGTGCATTTGGAAGAAACAGTTCAATTTTCAAGTGCGATTTACCATTATGTTGTGAAAACAAATTTATCGTTGACAGGGATCAGTTGGCTCCTCGCCTGGAGCCACTTGTTCTAACCGACTAAACTGCACCGATTAAATAATTGATGATTAAATAATTCGTCTTGACACATGCTTCACCTCTGTAGTCCGTCACATCATCTCTCTCTTAATTTTTTTTTATATTTTGAGGCGAACAAGGAATTTTTAATAATTCTAGAAGATCTGTGGAACATCACACATTTTTTCGAAGAACCAAACGGCCAGTAGACCCATTTTCCACAATCGGGCGCCAATGCGAAAACATAAATTTGTCCGTGACACGGATCGAACCCGCGCTCCTCACTTCGGAGACAGTTATTCTAACCAACTGAACTACACCGACGGAATGTATCGCTGGAGATTGACACGTGCTTCTCCTCTGTAGTACGTCACAATGTCTTAAAAGAAAGGCGTTTCATCAGTGCGTCTCTTCAGCTATTTCTTATAAGCCATAGATATAAAACTTAACTAAAAAGACATTCAGAGCCTGCAAAAACTAAAAGAACATGGAGAGAGTAATTTTTGGTGTAACCAAAAAAGGCAGGAAAATGGACTCCTGAATTAGAAAAATGAAAAGAGCGGATGACATCGTAATCAGAGTACAGAGACAGCCCCCCCCTCCCCCGAAGTGCCATTGGGCTGGACATACTGCTAGAAGAACCATAGGTGTAACCACTGGGGGTCACGACCCCCTAGGTTTTCAGAGTCGGGGATCCCCAATGTAAACAACCTCCCCCCATTTTTTCGGGAATATAATGATATGATGCACACTTTATTATGTGAACCAACTAAATTTAATAATATAAAATTATAATTTTTCGTAGAATACAAACACGTATATAATGTGTACTTAATAAAACAGCGAAATCGATTCCTAATAAGCAAAGTCAGTTCTATAACTTTGTAATGTATAGTTCTGCCCCATCCATCATAGTTTTACAGTTGTGTTCACCAATTTCCACAATTCGCCAGCAGAGGTGCCTATGTCGTACCCGTTAGATCGCGCTTCAGCAAATGCTTTGCTCCTGCGTGTGTGTGTGTGTAGAGGGAGGGGGTCCCAAACTCTATCTTTATACAGTATGTGTATAATGAAAATCCTCCAAATCCGTGGCGTCAGTGAATAAACAAATACATCGCTCTTTCCACGTTTTATCAACTCACAGCAACCGAAAAATTGTCATTCGGTCACCGCTGGGGAATCGAATCCCAGATCTCTCGATATCGAGAGATTTGGGATTCGATTTCCAGCGGTAACCGAATAACAATTTTTCGGTAATACCTTCAAGTTGGAACTGAAGAACAGGTTCTCTGCTTTAGAAGGCCTAACATCGGAAGAAGTGGACATCTCTGAAGTTAACAGAAAAGTAACCAAAGCTCTTATGGAAACAGCAACAAAATTAGCTGGGTCTAAGAACAAGTTGCATGTAAATAAATTATCAGGAAAAACGAAAATGTTGATGCAAAAAAGAAGAGAGATGAGGACAACTAAAGAAGATGTGACTTCCAAAGTGGAATATATAGAGCTATGCAAGACAGTACGAAAAAGTATCACTGAAGACGTAAGAAAATTCAACTGTGAACTAGTGAGGAAAGCAATTGAAAACAACCAAAGCCTAAAGATAGCAAAGGGACATCTCAGTAAGGGAAGAAAACAGATTATGGCACTGAGAAAAGAAGATGGTTCTGTAACAAGAAATAGAGGCGAAAGTTTGACAAGAGTGAAAGATTTCTACTCCAAATTATATGAAAGGGATGATACATGCACTCCAGACATCATGAAAGATACCAGTACCAGAGTTCCTCCAGTCCTTCCAGCAGAAGTTGCACATGCAATCAAGAACATGAAGCGAGGAAAAGCTCCAGGAGAAGATGGAATTACTGTAGACATCATACAAGAAGCAAGTGGAGAAATTGAGACAGTACTCGCCCAAATTTTCACTCGATGCCTTAATGAAGGAAAGATTCCTGAGGATTGGAACACCGCTACAATGATCCTGCTACATAAGAAAGGTGACATTGAGGATCTCGGAAACTACAGACCTATCAGCCTCCTATCAGTAGTTTATAAAATCTTCACTAAAGTTCTTTCACACCGCTTGAAGGTAACACTGGACATGGCTCAACCGAGAGAACAAGCTGGATTCAGGAGTGGCTACAGCACAATAGATCATATCCACGTACTGAGAGAACTAATTGAAAGAGCGAGGGAATATGAACTTCCATTGTGCATGGCTTTTATCGATTATGAAAAAGCCTTTGATTCGGTGAAACCATCAGCAGTTACAATGGCTCTGAAAACCTGCGGTATTGAAGATGCATACATTAATATTATTAATAACATCTATGAAAATGCAAGTGCAAAGATTCGGCTGTTTGAAAATACAACACACATAAAAATTGGAAAGGGAGTGAGACAAGGTGACACCATATCTCCGAAGCTCTTTAATGCCACATTGGAGGGTGTTTTTCAGTCGCTGAGCTGGGAAAACAAAGGGATAAAGATTAATGGAGATTATCTAACCCACCTTCGTTTTGCTGATGACGTAGTCATTTTTGCAACTACCCCATCAGAGCTGCAGAGTATGATCCAGGAACTTGCTGACAAGAGTAAAGAAGTGGGATTAAAAATGAACTTTCAGAAGACAAAAGTGATGTTCAATGCTTTTACAAGAAATGAAGATTTATTGATTGGTGGAGAAAAGCTGGAGATAACAGACACGTACGTTTATCTTGGACAGCAGATATCAAGTGAGGGTCACATTGATGAAGAAATTAATCGGCGTACAAAACTTGCCTGGAGAGCTTTTGGAAGAAACAGCATAATTTTCAAGAGCAATATGCCATTATGTCTTAAAAGAAAAGTGTTTGATCAATGCATCCTTCCAGTGCTTACGTATGGTGCAGAGACGTGGACCTTAACTAAAAGAGATATACAAAGACTGCAGACAACTCAAAGCAGCATGGAGAGGTGCATGCTTCGTGTAACCAGGAGAGATAAGAAGAGGAACTCGTGGATCCGAAAAATGACAAGAGTGGAAGACATCATGATCAGAGTTAAATCCCTGAAATGGCAATGGGCTGGACATACTGCCAGAAGGACAGATCATCGATGGACAGCCGAAATTTTAGATTGGATTCCAAGGGACAGGAAAAGACCCAGAAGAAGACCACATGGGAGATGGGTGGATGAAATTCGAAAGTATGCAGGGGTGACATGGAGGAGACTGGCACAAGACAGACCGTTGTGGAGGAAACTTGGGGAGACCTTCGTCCAGCAGTGGATTGATAATGGTTGACAAATGATGATGATGATGATGATAATGTGTTATCGCCCCCCCCCCCCAGATTTTGAAACATGGTTACGCCACTGAGAAGTACTGACCACTGTTGGACATCTGAAATGCTAGACTGGATATCAAGGCACAAGAAATACTCCAGAAGACCACGTGGGAGATGGGTGGATGAAATTCGAAACCATGCCGGAGTGTTATGGAAGAGAATGGCTCAAGACAGAGTATTCTGAAGAGACTTGGGGAGACATGCATCCAGCAGTTGACTGATAATGGCTAATCATGATAATGATATATTAATAAGTGAAAGTGAGACTGAGAAGATCACGGATCATTCTCCCTTTCCCGAAATGAAATTCTGGCTATATCACTGCTGTTACTGTGAGTAAAATGGAACATTAAAAAAACAAAACTATTTTTTTATGGAAAATTATAAAAACAAAACTATTTTTTTATGGAAAATAAAAAAAAAACTTTTTTTTTTTAACAAAACTATTTTATGCAACTAATTGTGAATGGGTTGTTTTTTAAGGTTTATTAAAATTAGGGTAATACTTCTTATCCAAGTGATTTTTTTAACTTTTCTATAAAACGTTTTAAAACTGGGAAGATATTTTTGAATCACCTGTACAGCATATTTAGCATGGCGAACGAAATACTAACAATTGAAGAACAAACAAATCCGGTAACAGTATGCTTGCGGAAGGGGGCGAAAATAAGGTAATAGCCCTCACTTCATTTCTTTCATTCATGTCTGAAATGACTAATTCTTAAAAATAAAATTCTACCACATCTGTATCCATTTCTTTTCTACAGCATCTCGTACGTCGCTGCAAAAATTTGCCAAATCTTCGCGTTTGACTATACAGCAGAAGAAATGTGATTATGCGTTACAAAGTTAGGGGACGTTCTGTAATCGCTTCTGTGATTTTTTTTTTTTTTTTCGTGACAGAAGCTTAAACATCAAATGAATCTTAATTTGATAT
Source organism: Macrothele yani (assembly GCA_039090855.1). Classification (NCBI taxonomy): domain Eukaryota; kingdom Metazoa; phylum Arthropoda; class Arachnida; order Araneae; family Macrothelidae; genus Macrothele; species Macrothele yani. The sequence continues at coordinate 30,819,041 of CM077005.1, read as the reverse complement.
GAGCAAGCATGAAGATGAGCTATGATTCGCACATTTAAGTGCTGTTTTTGGGAGCCGAGATCATGTTGCATTAAATGCTGAGCCTGGAAAAACTATTTCTTCCCTTCGCCAAGTCATTCACCCCAATAGCTCTGGAAAGTACGTGAGTCTACTTTTCGTCTCTTCCTACCCCCCCCACCCCTACACTATTCTTATAACCTCAGTAACGCCCAAAAATAGAAACGTAGGTTGTTAATAGGAAGCAGCAAGGAGGGAGATGGTGGAGGGAGGGGGGAGAGCAGAGGAAGAGAAAGTGATAGCATAATTCACTTGACAAGTGATGTTATTATAAAATCTGTCAACTGCTTTAAAAAGTCGGGTTCCATTTATCTGATCACGCAATTAATTTGATAAATCATACTTCTTAGTAAAATGCTTATTAAAAATGGCTTGTAGGAAATTATTTGAACAGTGCTGTTTTCGGAGGTTAGGCCGTTGACGCTTTTGGAAGCAACTTGGAAATTCAACTATTCCTGAAATAAATTCGACATGCAGAAGTGAGAGAAATCAGACAGTTAATCAAATTAAAAAAAAAAAACACTCATTAATTGAAAAAAAAGTTCTTTAGAAATACAGGGTGAACTTAAACTTCTGTACTTCGAAAAATTATTAAAAAGCGATAAAATGCAATCTTTTTATCTTCTTCAGACATACACATGTATTTCCCACAATAATTCGCACTCGGAAAAATGACGCAAAAACAATCTTTTTCCGTGGGCTGTGATAGCAGCAAAAAGGAGACCAATTATTCGATATCATATCCTTTCCTATTACAGGGAGTTTGTGGGTAAGCAGGTGTTCGGATACTTTTTAGCAGATAGTGTAATTAATGTGCATGATGAAAAATGACACGCTCATTACATTGTCAACTTTTTAGTCTGTGTGTTACCACGGTACTTCCGCTTCTAAATGGAGTTTTTGAGAAAGTATTTTCGCGACGGATAGGTATTAGAAAGAACAATGTTTTCAACGTATTCCATATTTCTCTCTGCAAAGTTTTACCTCTTCGGAACAAAAAATTTGTATTCTCTGTTCATCCAAGGCAAACTGAATAAAGTGCCTGTTTCGGGTAGAAGTAGACATAATATAATATTTCCTTTATTTTTTATGCGTTTTTGTAAAGTCACAATCTTCCCGTTCGTGACTTAAGTACGTATTTAAGTTCCTCATAAAGTCACAATCTTCCCGTTCGTGACTTAAGTACGTATTTAAGTTCCTCATAAAGTCACAATCTTCCCGTTCGTGACTTAAGTACGTATTTAAGTTCCTCATAAAGTCACAATCTTCCCGTTCGTGACTTAAGTACGTATTTAAGTTCCTCATCATACTTCCTTTTAGAGAAAAAAAGATTTTTGGAAAGGCAAGTGGTACAGTGCAACTTGTCTAATTCGAACGTTTTTAATTCGAGTTCTTGGTTAATTCGAATTTTTCATTTGGTCCCTTGAATTTTCTATATAAAAATGTTTAAAAAAAAACCCCTTTAATTAGAACTTTTTTTTTTGTTTAATTTGAAGAAACCCCCATTTTCGTATTCTCGTATTTTCAACAATTACACTTTAAAATGGGTACGTACTGTTGTGGATGAAGTTCCGAGTTCTGGATGAAGCAACAAGTTAAACCTGAAACTATAGCCAACTGCTTCTGAAAACTAGGCTTCCAGCACCCCGATGATGAGTCTGGTATTGGTACATCAAGGTATTGGTGGCGAGGATATCATACCCACTGTGGAGTACTGGGAAGACCTAGGACGTGATGTACCGTATGAGGCTTTTGTGAGAGTTGATGACAATTTAGCTGTTTGTGGTGAGCTCATAGATGAGATCTTGGCTGATGTTATGAATAAGAAGACCAGCTACGTGTATCTTCACATGAAGAACTGGAACTGCCAGAATTTCCTGAAGAGCGCCTTCCAAATTCAGTAGAGGCCTTGGTTCACCTCCAACAGTTAAGGAAGTTTGTTGAGGGACAGCAGAATGTAAGTGACTTTCTATTTCATTCACTCGATAAACTTGAGGAATTTACGCTTACCCATATTATAAATTCTCAGAAGCAGGCCAAAATTTCACTTTTTTTTTATATTTTTTTTTAAATTTACCATACTGTACTTTTTTTTTTTTTGTATGTTATGAATAAATATGTTGTTTTTTACAGTACTTGAATGTGACCATATTCAAACTTGCCTAATTCGAATTTTTCGATAATTCGAATTATTTTGTGCTCCCTTCAGCTTCGAATTATCCAAATTACACTGTATATACAGGGTTACAAGGAAAGTCCGTGATCAGGCCAGAAACTCACGAATGGTGATTTACTTGTTGTGCAGTTGTATAGGAAACACCCTATGGCGCCTACAATGACACCGCGAGGGATCTTCTCACCCCCTTTGGGGGTGAGGGGGTTATCGCCCCCCTTTGCAGATAGGGCAAAAAAGTCAATTACAAACTTGTTCAAAAATAGTAAAATAATTTAATATTTTAAAGTCGATTACAAACTTGGCAAAAATAGTACATAAATGTTTTTGTCCCATAACAAAAGATGGAAGGGGCCTCTCCAAATTCGAAAAAAGCGGAAAGCTATCTGAGTCGCTCTGTCCGAAGCATATTTTAATAGATTTCAAATGTCGTACTTTATGCTCCGTTGTAAGAATACAAAAAGGACATGCGTTGGGGGTAAGCCAACAGTTCGTGAACCAGTGAAGGGAAGTCGAACGCTTTGCCACGTACGCAAGTCAATCGGATGTGCATACAGTTTTCCTATTGGATGAGTGTTTCGCCACTTTATGCCATTTCTCCTTGTCTCAGTGTATTTTTTATTATATTGGACATCAAAATTCTGATATTGAATGTGTCAAAGAACTGCGTTTTATTTCAGAACAAAAACTGTTAATAAGGTTGGCAGGAAAAGTTTTCGTTTGTGCTTTCATTTACTTGGAACTTACCAGTTTACAAAGTTAGCAAAAAAGCTGCCGTCAATCTGTAAACTTTATGCGTAAAGCACAAACACTAATGTCGGCGTTTACGAACGAGGAATTGTGCGAAATGGTCCTAATTTATGGCGAGTGCAACCGGTGCAGCGGCAAGGCTCTATGCACAGCGGTTTCCCAATGACAGACATCCGAATTATAGGACCACCAGACATGTAGTTCAACGCCTGCGTGACACGGGTAGGTAGTGTCAGCCACCGCTCACGTACAGACAGGCCAAAACGGGACGATACGGATATTCTGGCATACGTATTTGCACATCCCCACAGCAGCACAAATGAAGTTGCCCGGGAAAGTGGATTAAGCCCAACAGCTTGTACTACAAATTTTGCACAGGAACCATATACATCCATATTCGTTTCATTCGCAGCAGGCACAATGGCCTGGAGATGCAGAGAAAAGACTTGATTTTTGTAATGTCATGTTGAATGCTTTAGAAGAGGACCCAGAGTTTCCGACAAACATTTTATGGGAGTCACGCTTCACACGAGATGGCGTTGTGAATACGCATAATGCACACTACTGGGCACAAGGAAATCCCTATTGGACGAGAGACACACCCCCATCAAGTGAGGTGGTTCACCAACGTTTGGTTTGGCATTTGGGGGAACCACCTTCTAGAACCTTTTTTTACAACGCAACTCTGAATGGTGAACGATATTTACATATTTACATCTCCTTCAAACGGATGTAACAGATTTCTTGGACAATGTACTATTACAACCTTTATTGAACATGTGGTACCAGCACGTAAGAGTTCACGCGTACCAAGATGGCTAAACGATGTGTTTGACTGGAGATGGATAGGACCACGTGGTCTCGTAGCATGGTTTCCTCGCTCACCAGACCTTAGCCCTCTGGACGTTTTCCTTTGGGGCCATCTTAAATCATAGGTGTATGGAACACCACAGCTAAATGTAGCAGATCTGCAACAGCGTATAACATCCGCCTGCGCCTCTATTGATGGGGATATGCTGCAACGCATGCACAGTCAGCTCGTAGAACGCCTTGCAGGCGTGCATTGTTGCTGAAGGGCAACATTTTGAGTATGCAAACATGTAAATTGTATTTTCTAAACTAATAAAATCTCTACAGTATCATGCCTTCACACCTTGTAGCTTTGTCTAAATATTCGGTTGTTGCTTCCGGATGTTGTGATTTTCTTGGGGCCGCATTTCCTGTCCCCTTCCATCTTTTGTTATGGGACAAAAACATTTATGTACTATTTTTGCCTCTCTGAATAAGTTTGTAAATGACTTTTTTCCCTATTTGCAAAGGGGGCGGGATAGCTCCCTCATCCCCCAAAAAAGGGGGCCAGGGGATCCCTTGTGGTGTTATTGTGCGCGCCGTAGCGGGTGTCCTATACAACTGCACAAGAAGTAAATCGCTAATTGACATAGTTCGTGAGATATTGGCCTGATCAAGGGCTTTCCTTGTAGCCCTGTATATGAACAAGCGGCCCCGGACGATTCGTCCAACGACGATTGGTCCAATGCCGATTCGTCCAAAGGGACGATTGGTCCAATGCCGATTGGTCTAATGTCCGATTCGTCCAATGCCGATTCGTCCAATGGTACGATTGGCCCAACGCCGATTCGTCCAATGGTATCATCTTACCAACGGTAAACTTTTTTATTTTCCACAAAGGAATAATAATTTAAATTATTCTCCTCTTTATATTCTTTAGAAAGATAATTTCCGTATATTTAGTAATTGTAAACATTTTACATAAACCTGGTAAAAGGCACTCAATGGAGCATTTCTCAGCTGTTTGCAAAGCACCTAGGCCGCGGGAATTTTTTGAAGATTTTAATTTACAACCTAGATATTTAGTATTTGTAAATATATTATAAAACCTAATAAAAGGCGCTCATCCTATCATTTCTCAGGTCTTTACGAAGCACCTAGGCCCGGGCCATTTTAGAAGATTTTAAGTTACAACCTGAATATTTGGTATTTGTTAACATTTTATAAAACCTTATAAAAGGCACTCAACGAATCATTTCTCAGCTATCTACCAGGCACATAGGTCGTGGGCCTATTTAGAAGATTTTAAGTTACAACCTAAATATTTGGTATTTGTAAACATTTTATAAAACTTTATAAAAGTCATTCATCGTATCATTTTTGAGGTCTTTGCAAGGCACCTTGGCCACAGGCCTATGAATTAATATTCCGTGCTTAAGTGAAAGCGCAATATTATTAACTTGATTTAATATGTAAACATTATGAATATGACATCAGTAGAATAAAAAGTCCTAAAAAGGCGTAGGCCTAGAGCCTAGAAATTAATATTTCATTCCTAAGTAAAAGCTCAATATCATTAACTTGATTTGATATGTAAACGTTATGAATCTGACATCGGTAGAATATAAAGTGTTAAAAAGGCCTAGGCCTATGGCCTATGAATTAATATTTCGTTTTAAGTAAAAGCGCAATATTATGGACTTGATTTAATATGTAAACGTTATGAATATGACATCGCTGGAATAAAAACTGTTGCAAAGGCCTCTGTCCAAACCCCGACCAGTTGTTTCCATTGGGCAGTTGGCTGAAAACCCCACTGTATTCTACAAACAGAAAGGGAACACTACTATTTCATATTATTTCATGCAAAAGAGAAACATTGAAGTTGATAGAACGGCTCGTACATCAGTAACTTCATACGACAGCAAGTACAGTGTAACAAAAAACGCGATTCCAAAAAAAAAAAAAAAAAAAGGAAAAAAAAAAAAAAGAAATCTGTAACCACAATATTACGCATGAAATGTAACATTATTTTACATTTTTTGGACTACCGGTACTTTCGTATAACATCGGAGATAGAATCAGAACAGATGAGACTTTTATAGCACGAGTAGCACTTCGGACAGATAGGACGGAATTGGACCAATCGTCTATTGGGCAAATCGTACCTTTGGACCAATTGTCCATTGGACAAATCGTACATTTAGACCAATTGTCCATTGGACAAATCGTACATTTAGACCAATTGTCCATTGGACAAATCGTCCCTTTGGACGAATCAGCATTGGACCAATCGGCATTGGACTAATCTTCGTTGGACTAATCGTCGTTGGACGAATCGTATCAGACCCATGAACAAGATTTTTCGAAAGGCAAGTGGTGTGTATATATAAACAAGATTTTTGGAAAGGCAAGTGGTGTGTATATATAAACAAGATTTTTGGAAAGGCAAGTCATACATATAAGCAAAATGTTCATATTTCCGGATTTTACGGGAGCTCAGTTTTCTGGTTAGAAAGTACAAAGCGAGGGTCTAACTTTCGTTATTACACTCAGCCATCTAAAAACGTGTGGGTCTAACTTTCGCCCTCACAACTGCAGCAGTACCAGGTAGCATGGACTCCTCCAGGTGTTGGAAACATTTGGGTGGAATTCCGGGCCGCGTTTGTTATGCTATGCATCTTTCCTGACAGTAATAAAGTAAATCCCAAGCAAAAAAATTAGATGTAACGAAAATGGGTAACAGAAGTAGTCGGTGAGCCACCTAGGTTGATTTTCTCAGATACCTCGAAAACGGTGTGTCGTACTGAAATTTGGCTTCCTCTCGACCGGGAAGTTTATCTATTACTGACGATAACTTTAAAATGATGTATAACACATGGGGATATCCTAGACCAAAAGTTACCAATCCCCATCACTAACACACTTGCCATTCTACTTTTCTTTCCACCTCAAGGTCAGATTTCAGTTTGCACATGCGCAGATGGACTTTCGTAAGTACATCACATTTAATCGGTGTCACAGTCGTTTCTTACGTTCGTCAAAATTTGAATAATAAATAATAATAATAATAACAAATCATCATCATTAGTGTTCTGTCTATTGAGAGGTCCAACGGCAACTCAACAAGTTCTCTTCCTCCAGTTTTCTCTGTAGCGGTTTTTATTTTTCAAAACACAGGAACTGTGCGATGACTACTCTTGAACACTTTATTTGCCTTTTAACGAGCAATCATTGAAGTAGACGTACAACTTTTAGTAGAGTATAATCGTTTACAGTCTCTCTCCTCTGCAGAGTGTTCTGCAGTAGTGTTTCGCAGTTCCTCTCTGCCTAGTGTTCCGCAGTCTCTCTCGTATGCCGAGTGTTCTGCAGGCTCTCTCCTCTGCCGAGTGTTCCGCAGTCTCTTTCCTAGTGTTTTGTAGTCTCTCTATTCTGTCGAGTATTCTGCAGTCTCTCTCCTCTGCCGATTGTTCTGATCATCCTTTTCTTTTCAACGTGAGACGTTTACTCCGTTCTTCCCTCATGGTCGCTATCCAGATGCAATTCTGCTGAATTCCCGGCCACTTCGGAATTCCAGAGATTTAGTCAGCTGATGTTCCTGCCAAGTCTCTTTCGTCTTTGGTCACCACACTCTTGCCACTATTACACCAGGATTTGTGTTTTCTTATTTGTGAGCATATCAAGTGAATGTGGCAAGGTCCGTGGGACCAACACGTGAAAAATAAAGTGCATTGTATCAAACCAATTCTTGTAGTCTGGCCTTCGTCATTTCGCTAGAACTGTAGGGAGGAAGTTGTACTAGCACTTCTCCACATTAGGCATTGCTGTTTCACTCACCACTATTTGCTGTGTGGCAACACTCTCGTGTGTGTAAGACGTATGATGTACCTCTGACTGTTGAACATACGAGGGTTATTTCAAAAGTTTTGCACACTGTGGGTTATCTAAAAATAATAATTTCTTTCACAACATACCTTTACAGGCCTTCGAAGTAATCTCCATCATTTTTATGTGAGCAGCCCAACGTTTGGGCAAGTCTTGTATTCCGGTCAGAACACCTCCATTGTTGAGGAGCGGGATTACTCGAATCACCTCATTAGGGAAACATCCTGAATCGTACTGAATCGTTTCCCGCGGAGTTGCTTCTTCGTAATTTATGTTCGTGTCGTTGTTTTGTTCGTGAACGTGCTCGTTTCTGTTTTTTACCCACTCCACCAGACGATTCAGAAACCCTGAGTCGCCTTTTAAACGATAATTGTGATGTGTTCTCTCTTTTTTTCGTAGTAGTGGTGTTTTCCGTTTTGTGTAGTATGCTATTGTTTTTTCAGTCGTTTACAGCATTAATTGTTCTGTTTCATGACGTAATTTTTGTTACGTTTTAATATTGTTATTTTTTTTTTTTTTTTTTTATGATCTTAAAGCGCATTTTGGCCCAGTGAGGTTCTTGTGCCAGTAAACACATATCAATGAATCAAGAGTTGCTCAGTCGTTTAATTCCAGGCCCGGTCGTTAAGTTACTGGAAAACCAAACCAAACACACGATATTGTGTTCCTGTAATATCTCTATTACCCGATAGTTTTATAGGAGGAATATTGTGGAGTCCATTTTGCAATGGCAATGTCAGCAACTCAAAATTGAGGGCTTATTAGGAGGGCTAAGTATCGTATGGGGGAAGTTGAAGGCGAATTATGAAGTGCCTGGCAGAAATTTTGCCGGAAAAAAATTCGTTCATGTGGATTTTACCCGACGTTGATGGTGTTATTCCTATAAAAGAAAAAGGTTTTCACGTACGTACTATGCGTAGTATTTATCCCATGTGTAATGCTAGTAACCATACAAGTAGAGAGAAAATCTGTCACTCATCTTTTTAAACTATAATTACGAAATGGTGTTTTTCTACTGCTTTTTTATACACTCCCTCAGAGGATCTCTCCATTTCACAGAATAGTACAACACTAAATTTAACAAAAAATTCATTTCATATAACCAAATTTCTGTGAATTCAAAAATTCGCATATGTTCATCCAAGTTTCCTGAAATCTTAGATAGTTGGACTCCTCATGCGTTCTAACTGCTTATATATTTTGCGTCGGGGGAATGGGGGGGGGGTTAGAGGGTGGGCTCGAAGAAAAGTTGGGTGGGGCCCACCAGTGACGTCACACCTGCTGCTTTGTAAAAATACATGATCACTACATTTGTAATTTCTGTGGCACTCATTCTGGTAATATAAACTGCACTATTTTCATCACCAGTTGTAAGTCAAATAAGAACACGTCAGTGCTCCTCATCATAAGCGGTGACGTGGCTCTTAAAATGACGCAAATTTGGCTGGTTGAATTTCGTGCGATATAAACGGTAGCATGACATGTACTTAGAATTTTGAAGGATGTCAGTTTGTGGTGATTTCTGCGAGTTCTTGAAGACAAGAATCAAGTGCATTCTTAATCGATGAACACTTTGAAGTGAAGAGCGTCTGCCGCAGACGCTTCCCACACAGATTCTCGCTGAAAACCAACGATAAGGACCTCCTTCTAAAGAGAGAGTGCCGATACTTGCAGGCACTGAGTTGTGAGACCTTGAGATCAGCTAAATATATGAAGTACCTCGTTATTTTGGCTCTTTCTCTCTCTCTCTCTCTCTCTCTCTCTGAGCCAGACAGGAATCAACACCTTGACAAATGTACGTTTGCCAAATATTACCCGGTAACGTGTAGTATAGTTTAGAGGTTAGAAAAGTGACCTAGTTAGAGGTTACCACACACCGTTTCACAGTGTTGCAAAGTTTGCAGCTTAATTAAGTAGCGTTGTGGTGATACGAATTACGAACTAGCCCAAAAAATATCTTAAGTCAGTATCACAATCAAACCAATAAGATGCATGTTATATCTTTTGTTCATTATCACTCTGTCTGCAAAACTTTCTTTTTAAATTTCTTTGGAACGCTTTTCTTTCGTGTAGTTTCATAATTTTCAACTGCATTTGTATTAATTATAATTAAATTAGCTTCTTTCTCATATGTATCAAAGTTTTCTCTCACCTAGTACACAAAAGACACTAATGAATCAGATAATGGCAAAACACATTCAAGATTTGTCGGTCTTTTGAAGTTGCATGCTTACTTTATTAAGGTGCTGTAAAATTGAACCACTGCATTTATTCAAGTTCCCAACTTTTGCAATTTCGATGAGAGAGAAGAAACCTCGTATCTAGTCAAGACAGATTCATCTGAGCTCCCTGATAACATGTTACGCACATAAACAACTTATCTATAATGTGTTCTTAATGATTTTGTGGCATCTGCAACAGCGCACCAAATAGTTGATAAATAGCTCTTCAAGGTAAACAGCGGATTTTTTCTACACTACTCCTTCAAAATATTCCATCGATGGGTAGATGCAGAAAAAACGTTTTTGTAATAATGAAAAAAACACTGCAACATGTGTGCAGCTTTCGACACTGTGCGTAGCCACTAAATTTAACGTGTGTGCAGAGCAAGGTACATACCCAGGAAGAGGATTAACTTCTTCAATCCTGATCTGCAATCCAGTATATTTGCCAGACATATTATTCGCAGTGTCATAACGTTGTCATCTTATATTCAAGATGAAGAATTTGTAATTTTCAACAGCAGAAAAAATTGTTTTTGCTCAATATTCGGAATCATGATACTGGATAGGAATAAATGTCTAAAATCATTCTAAGGGTCTTAAACTTGAGTCTGCATATCGTATAACAAAAGATAGCTGATCAACATGAGACATGTCTCGTGTAGAATCAATTATAATCGAAAAATACTTAGATAACTGTACTCGATTTATAACTTCATTTGACACTTTCTTAGCCATTAATGAAAACAAATTCATTTACTAATTTATTACAGATGAGGACAAATAATTTACATGACCTTTACCTGGTGGATTGCCAAAATTTTCCAAATGTCTTGCCAAAAATGGATTAAATTTGGAAACCAACTCCAGAGATCCAAGAAAATTACCATTGCGGGGCGAGCCAAGTGTCTCATTGTCCTCAAAGAAATACAAACCTCGCTTTGCCGAAAACTTGACAACCGCAACAAATCTTGTGAGTAGTGCTTGCCAATATTTGCACTCTGTTTTGGTACTGGAGAACTAACTGGGAATCAATTCTGTCAGAAACACTCATCTACAATGACAGGGTGCACACAGCTTTCCTATGAGAAACTGAGTTCTCATGCTCAGCTAAGCGCTCCGATACATGTTTCCAATCACAAAAACCTGATGCTGCAAGAGCAGAATTGCAAGTTGAAAATAATTTACACACATGACACTATATACTGAATGATTTGATGGTGATAAAATAAGCCATTCTCTTTTAAGTTTTTCACCATTTTTTATTGTACGGTAAAAATGTTTTTCTGTGAGGAATCTTTTAACATTCCCAATTATTATTTCAGTCAAATGTGACTTTTCTTCATTTTGGCTAGCTGGGTGAGTTACCAAATGCTCTCTTAGCTGGTCAGAAATATCATTCCAAAGTGCTGGATCTTCAACAAACTCAGAACTGGTGGATTCAGTCTTTTTCAATACAGAAAAATAACTAGGATCAAGTTCTGATTTACCAGATGAAGAGTTATTAACTTCAGAAGATGTAGTTTCCTCCGTTTCACGGTCACCCTGAAATAAAGTTGAAGATTCACACGTCTTACTTTCCGATCCAGTATTTTGAATGCTAGACGACTGCAAATTTCCTGATTGCTCATTTTCTACAGTAAAACAGAATTTTTTTATGCTTTTTTGTTGCATTTTTTCTTGCTCCTCCTACAGAGTTTTCTTCAGTCGTTTGGAGTGTCCAGAAGGATATCGGTAAAAACGTTTCAATTTTTATGGATGGAAATCTTATATATAAAACACAAAACGTCCGTTTGTCTGAAGCAGCACAAACTCTCGAACGCCGAACTGTGGTATCGGGAATTTTGCATAGCTTATTAATACTGGAATTTCTAGGTCAACGCAACTATTTTAAGCTTATTAATACTGGAATTTCTAGGTCAACGCAACTATTTTAAGCTTATTAATACTGGAATTTCTAGGTCAACGCAACTATTTTAAGCTTATTAATACTGGAATTTCTAGGTCAACGCAACAAATTTCAAGATCTCTACGTTGTTCCGTTCGTGAGTTATGATCTAATTAATAAGCTAATCAATAAAGTCAGCGTCGTTTGCCACGTCATCGTTATCCTGGTCCAAATCTGAAAGCACGTAACTGCATTCTTCGCGGCGGAACATACACAGTTTCTTTGAGAACTATGCATTAAAAAATTCAAAAACGAACTTTGCGAAATCTTAACGAAACGGGCTGAAATTCTTATCAACACCATGAATAGGTAATAAAAGGAGTCCCTCCAAATTTCACAGGAATCCGGTCAAAACTTTTGAAATAGGCATGGAATTTTTAATTCATCGGTAAACAGAAATATATACGCAGAAATTTTGACGGCTAATTTAAAAAGTTATTTACCGATTCAGGCGAAATTTGGAGGTCATGTTCCTATTAACTATTTATGGTGTTCATTAAAAGTTCAGCCAGTTTCATAAAATATTCGAAAAGATACGTTTTTAGCTTTTTTATCCCAGAGATTCGCCCCTCAAAGACGTCTAAAACCGAAAGTACGTGATGCATTTGATCGTTGATAACATATTGTTAACGAATTTTGTTCCGTCAGTGTTCTAATGCTGTGTCTCCTGGACGCGTGTTAAATAATTCGTAACGCTTTTGGTCCGTTTGATTCTACAGATTCCATACATTCTGTACATTTCGTTGCTTTAATTCTCGACAAAAATTTGTGACAGCAATGTACGGCCAAGTGCTGAAATAATCGCACTATGAATAAATAATTTGTGATGACCGAATTTGTGAAATCAGCTTTTTTCTTTCTTGCAAGCATCAACTTTTTTCCCGATTTTTTCAGTGACATATAAGGGAATGTGAAATTCATAAGCCTAAATCCCGGGCAAAGCCGGGTAGTAAAGCTTGTTAGCATATGAAACACAAAATAATATATATGTGAGGCGTGATCAAATGAAACCCGTTCGTGTCGAGTCACGTGGACCGGTGCACGGGAAGCACGATGACGTCACAGCCCGGGTGATAAATGCTCTCCAAGCTCGTGAAACGATGCTGTGAGCGATCCCGAACTCCTCGGCCACACTATAAAAAAATAGTCACAGTTCGACCTTCATAGTTTCACACTTCGACCTTCTTCTTCCAACTTCCCAATTACGCGACCTCGAGTAAAGTAATCCAGAAGTCGTCCACTGGATTGCCTGTTGGCCATATCGCACGGTGGCAGCAACTCGACGTCGTTCAAACCAATGTACACCGTGCAATAGCTTTCACGGAATTGCTGAGCGTACACCGCCCGTGTGCTTTATACCCTTCCGACACTCCCACTCCCCTACGTCATGCTGCATATATGCGCATGCCCTACCATACCGGACCCTAGTCTATCTCCTGAGTGGTCTTTCGGTCCGTTCTGCCTGCTTGTTCCGCTGTTATGCTAATTTCTCCTCTTCGTCCTTAATTTTTGCACACCAGTGTATATTGCTTTGTTTAATTCTGCCACACCTGCTGATGTACCTTTTCGTTCTTCTTAATAAAGCCACTCGAACGTGTTACATTTGATCACGCCTCGCAAAGCAGCATGAAATGAGAAATAAATAAAGTATTAATTTAATGATAACCCGCGATTTGCGGTTGACAGAGATGTAAACAACCGGAATTATGGTGTTGCCATTTGCATGAATAAAACTATTGAAAAAAGTTAGTTAAAGCTTGCTAATATTAGTGAATATATTGTGGGGATTCAATATCGCAATTCATAGAAGAGAGAATTTCAAGGCTTTCTAAAAAAGTATAATTCTTTTCTATTAAAAAATGGTGGGCATCTTAAACGGATGGTTTGGTTCCACATTGGAGTGGGGTTTTCAAATAGTGTGTTAATGATGACTGTGGTGGTGTTCCGTTGTTATTAAGTGTTTGGTTAACTGCCTTTCGATGCTTGAGGATCCGTATAGAGATGAGTCGGGAAGTGCTGCCAATGTAGCATATGTGTGACACAAGAATAGAAAATTTTAGGGACCCTGAAATTGTGGGCCCTGGGAAAGTGTCCCGTCTACTAACCGATAATCGGGCACTGAATTTGAGATGTCAGGATGCAACAGGCACGCGTTGAATTTCCTTATAACTTGGCCATATTTATTTGATTTGTCTATTAGCAGCCAGTCAGGAATCTCTGGTGAAAGCATTTTTGCTGATGCGATCAATTCAAGCAGAATACCTTATGTCGATGGAACCTGTTGCTGTGAATCAATTATTATTCCTCATAACAGCAACATATCCTTTTCAGATTATTTTCTAACATAAATAAGTACGCTTCTGCACACACTGCCGCTGAATTAGAAACATTTATTCAACACTGGGATGGACGTACTTTAGCCCGAATTATAGCACATATGCGGTTTGGCATAGATTCCACAAGACGTTGGAGTGCATCTATGCGTCTACAGCATTGTAGGCGTTCACCAGACAGTCCTTTAACTGGCTCAGATTAGACGGAGAATACGTTGCTCCCGGACCTGTTATTTAACATGTCCCACACATTCTCAACGGGGTTCAGATCCGGGCTTTGTGATCGCCAGAGAAGATGGTGGAAGTCGTTCCCATGCACTCTGAACCACAGTTGCATACATATTGCCAGGCGGACAGTAGCATTGTCGTCCGTGAAACATCCGTTACGTGGTGGATAAAACGTCACGCTGGCTTGTGACCATTCGTTCGAGATGGATCCGGGTTCGAATCCTCATGATGCATGGATGTTATGTTTTTCTTACGGCACTGTCTGTCTCCTTTCCCTGGAGTCCGTATCCGTAAATTAGGGACGGACGACTGCTAATAGCTCTTTGAGTTGCTCACGGTGGTCGTTGAGCCCCAAACAAACAAACAGAAGTCAACATTGCAGGATGAACTTGATCTGCAAGAATGTTCAGATAATCCTTGGAGGACACCCGACCCTTGCAACAATACCAAAGGACCCGTTTCCGTTCCAATAGAATGTGCCCCATACCATGACACCACCTCCAGAACCTTGAGTTGTGTTTACAAGGAATGCTGGGTCCATTGTTTATGGGGCTCCTGCCAAATGCTCTTCCCACCGTCAGTACAGAACAAGGTGTACCGGGACTCGTCGGACCACGTGACTTTTTCCCAGTGTCCAGTCACGGTGCTCCTGACACCACTGTAAACGAACTTTCCGGTTCTTTGCAGAAATCAGAGGTTTC
The DNA here is from genome assembly GCA_039090855.1 of Macrothele yani. Lineage (NCBI taxonomy): Eukaryota > Metazoa > Arthropoda > Arachnida > Araneae > Macrothelidae > Macrothele > Macrothele yani. The sequence goes on along the minus strand of CM077005.1, from coordinate 30,803,955 downwards.
GGTATAGGAATACGACTGCCAATGCCGATCCTTTTCAATTCCCTGCACATACTTCGCTGAGATATGGGTCGAGTACAGATTTCATTGAATGCTTCGGTCAGTTGCTGCACACAAGTCCTGTTTCTCTGTACAAGTCTTCTCAGAACACGGTAATCTCGTTCCTGACAGATTGTCGTCGCGCCCAGTTACGCCTCTTAGACACACAGGGTGAGCCAAAAAGTCCCTGTGCACCTGACGTACTGTCTGGTGTGCGATATCTCGAAGACGCATAATTGGGCCCACATTCTTCAAGGGAACCATAAATGCGGCAAGGTATTGCGACAAAATCCTGTACCCATTCATCGAGCACCTAAGCGAGGAGGAAATTGTTAATGGCTACTTCCAGCAGGATTCCGCTACGTCCCATACAGCTCATGTCTCCATGGCGTTGCGATGGCGTGATGTGTTCGGAAACAGGATCATCTCCAAAGGCATCGGACGCCACGTTCGCCCAATCTCACACCTCCAGATTATCCTTATCTGTAGGGTTTACTGAAATACTCTGTTGACAAGAACAATCCCCGTTCTCTACCGGAACTAGTGGCAGCCATGACCACAGTAATCAGTAACATTTCTCCATTGGACCTGTCACGTGTCTTTGAGAACATGTTCAGACGCGTGGATGCATGTCTACACACATGAGGGGGGCCATTTCCAGCATTTATTGCAACAGGTACGCTTGTAGTTGTTGTACGTGTATTTTCTTGCCAAGTGCACAGTGACTTTTGGCCCACCTTGTACAATGTGGGTTATTTTTACACTAATTAAATACCCGGGATATCTCACCTTTTGAGAAACCAGTCAGCTCTGCGGCTTTCAAAACCGCAGAGAACGAAATTTTGAATTCGAAACATCTGTGCATCGTAAAAAAAAAAAAAAAAAAATGAAGGATCATTATTTGCATATTTCAAGCATTCCAATGCAAAAAGAATGTTTCAAATCGGACTAATAGTTGCAGAGATATGGTGTCTACAGACGGAAGGACAAACCGATAACATAAGCACGATCCTTTTTTACAAAAGACGTGCTAAAAAAATCATTCATGGTGCTGAAAATTGTCAAAAATAATTTGCGACATAAAATGCAGCAGAAACAACTGAAATATCTTTCACAAATTGCCATTGAAGCCAAGAGGCAGACAAATTAAGTACTAAAGATTTAATTAGAGACTTTACCAATGCAAAAAGTTGAAAGATGTTTTTATTTGAATATGTTATAACTACCTATCAATAAAATTATAAGGATTTCTTCTTGTTAATGAAATAAATGTTTTTACAAATCAAATGTATTTTGATTTTCTTCCTTAGTTTTGCCAATAGAATAGAAACTATGGTAGCTCTTTCGTTATTTTCCTTTAAAGAGCCGAAAATTTGTAGATATGCCTCTGGCATTCACCAATGGCTGTGTGTATAATAAGATAGTCATCAACCGTAGTATTTTCACCTCATCAGAAAATAACACCATGTTTCCTTTCATCAAAGATGCCTGACATAATATTAATTGCAATAGTAGAGGGAAAACAAACACAACAGGAATTTGGTTAGAACTTACCGACGCAGACGTAGCACCGTTCATCTTCTGACTAAGAAGTTCCACTTGGCATCATTCCAGAAGTCGTAGCAGACGTTTACGAGTCACAAGTGGCAAAAGCTTTAGAAGCAGGAACTAGTAAGGCTCATCGGACGGACACAGTGGCAGACGAAAGCAAGATCTTTCAAGAGTCTGCAGTTGATAATGCGGAATCATTATCGATCACTGTCGGTACATTTAATTGCACAAATGACGTAGAAAATGGCGAAGCGGCAGTAAACTTAGCAATGTTATTAACCTGAAGTAAAACATGAGAGGCAGACAACGTTGCTATCTCCGAACCAGAGGTCACCATCTATGCGGGCTTTCGATAAGTAGTTAACCCTAACAAGGGTTAACAAGTGGAACGAAAATATAAAACTACAGGACGACAGATTCTGTAAGCTGATGGCGTCTAAATCAACAGTAGATATTTATTCACCTTCAAATAAAATAAAGCAGGTGAACACTTAGCTTCAAAGGTACAAAAGTGCGCATCAGCCACAGAGCAAACAAGCTACGTAGCGCTATGGTAAAGATTGCGAACATTATCAGCTTTAAATAAAGCGCAGTTTTCGCACTAGATTACCCCTTCTCTTGATATCTCTGCTAAAAGTGGAATTAAAAAATATTTTCGTGTTGCGTACCTCACACCATGAAGAATATTTTTGCGTAAATTTCTACTTTTTTGTTGTGGACAATTCTGTCACTAAAGGACATCACGGTAAATCTCTATTTGCAAGAGTATCTCCGATGGTAAAAAACCCGATTAAAAAATCCTTTCTTTGTCGCTATGAATACCATTTAAATCCATTTTCTTCTTCTTCTACCTCTTCTTCAGATAACGCTCGCTTTTTAGCACGTCTTTTGTAAAAAAAAGATCGTGCTTCTGTTATCGGTTTGTCCGTCCGTCCGTCTGTACCCACGGAATCTCTGCAACTATTAGTCCGATTTGAAAAATTCTTTTTGCATTCGGAAGCTTGAAATATGCAAATGATGATCCTTTATTTCGTTTTTTTTTTACGATGCACAATTTTGCCGCTAGGGGGCATAAATGCAGATGATGTCGGATTCAAAATTACGTTTTAATCCACATATTTGCTTCTAAACATCCGATTGAAAAAAATTCTTTTTGCATTCGGAAGCTTGAAATATGCAAATGGTGATCCTTTATTTCGTTTTTTTTTACGATGCACAATTTTACCGCTAGGGGGCATAAATGCAGATGATGTCGAATTCAAAATTACGTTTTAATCCACATATTTGCTTCTAAACATCCGATTGAAAAAATTCTTTTATCTTTCGATTCCATTTATGTCGAAGAGTGTTTTAGATATAGTTTCATTTTCAAATTACGCATAGATTTTCCGCTAGGGGGCGTAAAAGTACATTGAATTTTTTCGATGACTCTTCTCCTAAAACTCCGATTTGAAAAATATTTTTTTCAGCGGATACATCTCCTAATGGAAAATCTTTTGCATATCATTTCGAATTTTTGGTAAAGAATACTTTGGCCAGCAGGGGGCGTAAGTGTTAAGTTTTGCTTCTGATGTATTTGCCATAAAATCTGAGCTTCTAAAATATCGATTGAAAGAATTCTTTCGTAGACTAATGCACTCACATCATTAAACCTTTTCGGAATACTTTCTTCCTAAAACATCCCACAGTTTCTCCGCCAAGGGGGGCGTAGATGTATATCTTATTTTTGTCAATATCTCTACTTCTAGGAGTCCGATTTGAAAAATTCCTTCTTTGTTGGATAGTGTTTTCCTTGTGACATGTTTTTCATATAATTTCGAAATTTTCAAGTAATTCATGGACTTTCCGCTAGGGGGCGTAAAGGTAAATTGCGTTTCGCCCTATATCTCTGCTGCTAAATCTCCGATTTGAAAAATTCTCTCTGCACCGGATAAAGCTCCTGATGGGAAATCGTTTGCACATAATTTCTAATTTTTGTAAAAAAAAAAAAAATGGTTTGGCCACCAGGGGGCGTAAACCTTAATTTCTGCTTCTGATGTATTTGCAGCAAAATATGAGCTTCTAAATTCTCGATTGAAAAAGACGTCGTTTGTAGAAGGAACTACTCGTGTCGACAAACCTTTTAGAAACATTTTCTTCTTAAAATAGTGCATGATTTCTGCGCCAGGGGCGTAGACGTATATCTTATTTTTGTCAATTTCTCGACTTCTAGGAGTCCGATTTAAAAAATTCCTTCTTTGTTGAATAGCGTTTCTAGTGTGACATGTTTTTCCTAAAAATTCAAAATTTTTAAGTAATTCATAGACTTTCTGCTAGGGGGGGGTAAAGGTAAATTTCGTTTTCTGCTCCTAAAACTACGATTTGAAAAATTCTTCCTGTACCGCATACAAGACGTGATAGAAAATATGTTTCACATAATTTCTAATGTTTTGTAAAGAATGGTTTGGCCACCAGGGGTCATAAGTGTTAATTTCTGCTTCTGATGTATTTGCAGCAAAATCTGGGCTCCTGAAAACTCGACTAAATTTTTTTTTCTTGAACCGATACCGCTCATATGGATAAACCTTTTGAGAATACTTTCTTCCTAAAATAATGCATGGTTTTCCCACCAGGGGACGTAAAGTCACCTCTTATTTTTGTCGATAACTCTGTTTCTAAGAGTTCGTAAGCTCAAGATTCCGTTTACACCAATATCTGAGGGATTAAAGACCCGATTGAAAAACTTCTTTCTTCCGTCAGATACTATTGTTTTCCATACCGGTTCCATTGACTTTGAATAGCTTTGATAAATTTAATTTACGTCAGAACGGATTCAAAAGACGTGCTTATTACACCCGAAAATTCGGTGTCATCTTTCTTGTTTCTATTGGGGCCAAAAGCCATTTTATGTTTCCCTCCGTATTTCTACTTCTATTAGCTCGATTTTAAAATTTTCTTTGGCTGTGCTATCTTCTACTGTAAGAAACATTTTGCTTGCGATTTGTGATTTTACCTAACAAACACTTCTGACCATAGCTGATGTATAACGAAGTAAATTCCTCCGTCATTTTTGGTCTACGCCGGGATTCGAACCCGAGGCCGCTTATTCCGGAACAAGTCGCTCTACCAACTGAGCTACGCAGACGATTATTCTGATGCCTATCTGCCTTTATGTCGTGTGCGTCCTTCTGGCAGGTACGTCACATCTCCTGGTACGTTACAGATGTAAGCAGCTATTTCTATTCGAAAATGTCCCGATTCTGGAAATCGGACTGAAAAAGTTATTTTTGTAACTAGTTCCATTCACTATGTAGGAGACTTCAGATATTGCGTATTTTATATAATGCGCAGCATTTTTGGCTAAGGGGAGCGAATGAATTTGCTTTTTTTTTATATATATTTCCCATTTTCTAAAAATTCTGTTTGATTTTCTTTCCGCAAAAAAAAAAAAAAAAAAAAAATTAAAAAGCGTGGGAATTACACTCAAGAATTTGGTGCCACCTTTGTCTAGGTTCTTAGATTACAGATGACAGCCAATCCTGTTAAAAAAAGCTGTAAATCCACAGAAGAATTAGATCATTTTTTTTTATTTTTTTTTATTTTCTACTCCATAATGAACAAGTTTGGATACCACCCCAATCTCTTTCCTTGCCATTTTCTCTCGGGCTTGTTGTTGTACGGGTGAAAAGAGCTTGTTTTGATGTGCGATTGCCTTTTCCATAATTTTTTTCTTTCCCGCTTCTAAAAATAAGTGCTGACTCATTTCCTTTTCGTACACAGCACTTTTTTTTTTTTTTTTTCGAGTTACAAAATTTTGTTGATAGGACCTCAAAAAGATCATAATTTAAACGTGGTATTTACCTTTATATATGTACGTTATTTCTATTTTTGCCATGATAACCATGCAACTTGTACGCTAAGAACTCTTAAAAAGTGGGCCTTCTGCGTTCACAATTCCAGCGAATGCATTACAATACTATTTCTTGCTCTAATAAAAGTTTTGCGCGATGCGATGTAGTACTTTAACTGTGAGGGGGTGGAGGTGGTAACGAATACAATAGCTGCGTTATGGACTATCCGAATAATCGTAACTAGACGAAACCCGTCGGAATCGAGCATTTTGAAAATAATACTCATATGAAACAACAAATGCAAAGTTTATTTGATTGGCAAATTGATTCAACCACTTCAGTAAAGACGAAACTCCAGGTTCGTGATTTTTTTTTTTTTTATTTTGGACTGAAGATTTAACGATCACCGTGAGCAACTCAATAGGCTATAAGCAGTCGCCCGTCCCTAATTTAGGGTCACTGGTTCCAGGGAAGGGAGAGAGGCAGTGGCGTAAGACAGATACAACATCCAAGCCTCACAGGGATTCGAACCCGGACCCTTCACGAACGAATGATCATAAGCCAACGCTTGGGCCCGTCCTCTCTCCCTTCCCTGCAGTCACCCGTCCCTAATTTAGTGTCACTGGTTTCAGGGAAGGGAGAAAGCCAGTGCCGTAAGACAAACACAACATCCATGCCTCACCGGGATTCGAACCCGGTAGACGAAACCCGTCGGAATCGACGAATAGTTTTTCTTTTTCCCTGGTACACGAAACCTGTCAGAATCGAAGATTTTTTTATTTTTTGAAAAGAATAAACTCATCTGAAAAGTTTATTTACATCTTTATAAAATGGGAAACGTCTTACCTACGCAAATAAACTGGATCGAATGAATGTTAAATTGTATGTATACATTACACAGTCCAATGGCACAAAGCAATCAGGTCTTCGAATGTTCGCTGTTCCGATAAGAACTTTCAAACAAATTCCTGCTAGCGTTGTTTTGCACAACGGTTCGCTGAGAAGAGAGACTTCGGACTTTGAACTATCTGAGTCTTTCCATACATCCGCCTTCAACAGCGCGTGAGTGAACCGCACGCTTCTCCCATAGACTTTACATGGGAACTTTGCCTCCCCACAACGCCCAAACCGTTGCCCCACTCTCATTTTTCTCTTCGACTGGCGCATCTGCATGGTAAGACCTTAATTTTGTTACCTAAACCATGTGCTCATAAGCCAACGCTTGGGCCCGTCCTCTCTCCCTTCCCTGCAGTCACTCTCTCTCCACTGGTCCTCTCTCCCTTCCCTTCAGCCATTCTCTCTCCACTGGTCTCACAGTAAAAAACCTTATATAATTAATACATAGATAACCACGTTCACTTCTTTACACTTTTGCTGGCATGGTGGTCGACAACATCAACAGGAAAGGAAAGAATAATTCTCTTGAGATATCGAGACCTACCGTTTTATTTCGGTTAACAATAAAACAAAAAAAATTAGGCAAACGCGAATTAGGGAAAACTTGATACGGGCAAACGTGTTTAGGGCAAACGTGATTAGGAGAAATGAGATTTAGGGGAAACGAGATTAAGGCAAACGAAATTAGGAGAAATCGGAATTCGGGTAAAAGCGATTTCGGGGAAACGCGATTGGGGTAAACGTGTTTAGGGCAAACAGGAATGAGGGGAAACGAGATTTAGGGGAAATGAGATTTAGGGCAAACGAGATTAGGGCAAACGAAATTAGGGTAAATGGGAATTCGGGTAAAAGCGATTTCGGGGAAACGCTATTAGGGTAAACGTGTTTAGGGAAAACTTGATACGGGCAAACGTGACTAGGGGAAATGAGATTCAGGGGAAACGAGATTAGGGCAAACGAAATTAGGGAAATCGGAATTCGGGTAAAAGCGATTTCGGGGAAACGCGACTGTGGTAAACGTGTTTAGGGCAAACGGGAAATAGGGGAAACGAGATTTAGAGGAAACGAGATTAGGGGAAATGGGAATTCGGATAAAAGCGATTTCGGGGAAACGCAATTGGGGTAAATGTGTTTAGGGCAAACGGGAATTAAGGGGAACGGATTAGGAGAAGTGAGGCTACGCGACATGGGATCATCCACGCATTAGCCTCCTCAGGCTCAGGAAGTCTGAAGGAAACCCCGGGAGAAAATAGCATTATACCAGGGGTTAAAACTTTCATCAGAAACGTCCACCTCCGCACTACACAAATTGTGTTCAACTGGCTTTTTAGTAGTTTATACATGGACAGTATTTCGAAAAAGATGACCATTTCCTTGATAATTAAGGTATGCATATTATTTTTATAAAAACATTCTAATTTATTTTGGCACAATCCTGTATTTATTTACATCACACATTGGAAGAAAAGATCAGAAACAACCACGCATTAACAGGGCTTTCTTTTATATTATATCTTAATTTAAACCTCTCGTTTGGAACATTCAACAAATCTGAGGGTCGTTTCCATCCATTTTGTTGGAAGAATTTGTTTTTCTTTCATAACGAGTGAGGTTATTTTAGCGTATTTTGCTCGCTGTCTTCGAATGACGCGCTGAAAATTGCAAAGTAAACGATCCGATCAAGCTTACAGTTTCTGACTCAACACCTGCGGAGAAAAAACGGCGAAAAAGAATTGGCTGAAACGGGATGACTTCATACTTTCACGGACTGCCAACACAGGAGTTCGCAACAATAATACTGTCATACAATTAAAAAAAAAGTGAGTAGAAAAGTTTGGCACAACACCCAGTTTGCTGGGAAGATTTTAGAGAGTGTTTTCGTTGTATTTCCGCTTTTCGGTTTCTTCCTTTCGTTCCTTTCTCTTTCTTTTTTTTTTTTTTTTTTCTTTTTTAAAGCTCACTCTTTTGAACGCCGTTCTTGAAATAGCTACGAAGCGGCAGAAACTGTTCAGAGTATACATTCCCTTCAAGCTAACCTGTCGCAAAATTCACACCATTCCGTAGGTTTCAAGTAGTGACATTCCCTCAACTCTGCTAAAATAATTTCTGTTGTGTGAAACCACGAAAATCCCAATATGTTTTATTTTCCTCGTAATCAAACAGTGAACATCTTCATTGGAGTGGAAAAAGTTCGGATTTTATTTAGGAACCCCATGGAATAATACGAACTGCGCAGTGGATTAGCTCACGAGTAAGTTCTGTCACATGACCGAATTCTAAACTTTTAAAAATTTGTGGGAATTATAAATACTTAAGTGATTTACACTGAAATCGCTCGCTTCGTTAAAATTGTAACTTTTGTTGGAGACAAAAATTAGGATTTTTAGAGTGCAAGATTGGCAAAGAAGTCTTCAGTATGGGAATGTCTTGTTCCCAGGGCCAGATTAACAGGTGAGGGCTGCAACTTCGGGCTGCAACCTTGTTGGGCATCTCCACTACTATCCTTAAAAATAAATGTTGTACGTTTTTTAATTTAATTTTTGATTGAGCGTTTAACGACTACCAAGAGCAGTTCTATGTGCTATAAGCTGCCGTCTGTTCCTTATTTAGGACCCTTGGTTCGAGGGAAGAGAGATGACCGGTGCCGTAAGACAAACACAACATCCATGCTCCACCGGATTCGAACCCGGACCTTTTCTCGGACGAATCGTCATACGCCAGCGCATAGACCACTGCCCCCTCTGGGACAGCTTAGCACCTTGTACTTGCCTTGCTTTAGCTTAACTTTTACACGGATTTAAAATAACTTTTGTAATTAGCAAACCGGATAATTCAACCCTTCACCCCCCCCTCTTGCTTGAGCGTTGAAAAATCTACCTATTGGAAAATTCGGTCGAATCTTCTGTGCCGAAGAACTTTTTGTTGTTATTTATCTTCTCCTTAAATTTTATATGTAGCTTTACGATTGTATTTATCAGTTCCTGTGTCCAACTGCGAGGCTGAGCGGTTCTTCTCAAAACGCTCTCTCTTGAAGTCACGTGTTCGACCAAGTATGTGTGAAGAACGTTTAAATCAACAAATTTAGCATTTGTTAAAAGTGATGTCCTGCGTCAACTGACTTTTGAAAAAAAATTCAAGTTATTTCGCAAATACAAAATTACGAAATAAAAGATTTTACTTAAAAACTTCTGAAATCGCCAGCATTTCTACCACTTAAAGGAAAATATAAAAGTTTTGTATTATAAGCTTTGTTCATATTTAAATACTGTTGCCACTTTCTTAATTTAGTCTTTAAAAATATTTTTATTTAAAAGCGATTCATTTGGATAGTCTGGCTATATGTAAAACAAATAAAAATAGGATTAATATGCAATCCGGTAGTTAGGTAAATACGAGGGTTGTACCGAAAGTAATGCAAAAGTTGTCATAACTTTTTTATTAACTTATAGAGGTCGTTCAAATCGCACATGTTGGTATAGTAACTCTTATTCTATACAAAAGTGCAACTCAACAAAGTCTCCATCACAAGCGGCGTATTTGCGCCATCGTTGAACCCAACTCTCGAATTCATTTTGAAAAAGTTCAGGTGTGGACTGTTGTACCCACTTCTTCACAGCCACTTTTACCTCGTCTGTGTTATCAAATCGTTGCCCCCGGAGACTGTCCTTCTTTGGACCGAACAGGTGGAAGTCGGAGGGCGCCAGATCTGGGCTGTACGGTGGATGGGGGACCACTGACCAGTCCAATTTGCTGATCGCCTAATTTGTTGCCAAAGATGTGTGTGGTCTCACATTGTCATGGTGAATGTGGCTCCTTTTCAGATTCTTGCTCGGTCTCTTCCTCCTTATGGCTTCCCTAAGCTTCTTGAGTGTTTCAATGTACCACTCGCTGATCACGGTACGGCCACGTTCCAGAAAATCAAGGAGAATGACATCCCTGTCTTCCTAAAAAAACAGTCACCATGACTTTCTGTGCTGATCGCTGGCTCTTGAACTTCTTAAGCTTTGTTGGAGGGGTGCAACACCATTTCATAGATTGATTCTTCGTTTCCGGATCGTAAAGATACGCCCACGTTTCATCCCCTGTCACCAGACCGAAAAAAAAAACCGTGTCTTCATTGGCTTCAAATGCTTCCAGCAGATCAGAGCAGATTTCAACCCTTCTATCCTTCACATCGGGTGTCAACTGCCGAGTTACCCACTTTGCACACACTTTCCGATACCCTAAGTCTTCCACGATCTTCTGTATGGCATTGTGACCACAGTCATTCATTCATTCATTCATTTTATTTTGCTGAGCGAAAAACAAAAGAACAGTACTACAGATAAAGCAGTTGTAACAATGCCCAGCCAGGAAGCAGGTGAAAAAGGTCAGCCAGGCCTGACAAGGTCCCATGCTCCCTAGATCAGTTTTACAATGAGAACCATAGTTTTAAATTACAAACAATAAAGGTATCATTAAAAGAATCAAACAACCAAAAAATAAAAAAACATAAAAAATAAAAAAAAGTAGATCATATCTCGATACAAAAGTCATCATATGAAACATAGTTCCCATCCACTGTGATCACCAAGTGGCGGTGCCGCAATTCATTATAAAGTCTTTAATTTTTTTTTTTTAAAAAGGTTAAAGTTGTTTAAGGAAGTTAGCTCCATGGGTAATGAGTTCCAATAATGTGGGCCAAACTTTGCTTCATGGCTTCCGTTTTCGGAAGAATGGGCCTAATATGTGATTTAGTGCGTGTGTAATGCGTGTGCATCTGGGGTGTAATATGTATAATATCGAAATGTAAATTATTCTTAATGCGCTTGTACATAATTTTACCAATATTGTAGTAATATAATTGGTTAATCGTTAGAATATTATATTTATTTGGGAAAACTCTTGTAGTATTATATAGTGTTAGTTGTGAATTTCTATCAAATTTTAAGTCAATTAATCTTATATATTTGTTTTGAAGAATTTGTAGTTTTTTGAAATTATATTTAGTTGTCTGTCACCATGATAAAATAGCATAATTAATATGAGTCTGGAACATGGTATAATACAAATGAATTTATGTTTTGTAGGTTAGGTTTGTAAATATCAGGCTAATAACTCCAATATTTTTAGACAGTTTGAGAAGAAGAGAGTCAACATGATGATTCCATTTAAGGTCCCTATGTAAGGTAATCCCAAAATAAAGTAAGGAGTTAACCACTTCAATATTAGTACCATTAATAAATAATGTGATAGAAGTAGGTAGTGAGATATTTTGTTTTGAGAAAATTAAAGATTTTGTTTTGGTAGTATTTATTAGTAATTCATTAGAGTTTAGCCAATCTGAGATGTTATTAAGTTGACTATTAATATTCATAGTGGTGTCTGTCATTGAATTGAATGAGGTAAGAATGGTTATATCATCTGCATAGAGGAGTAGGTCCAAGTCACTTATTGAAACAAAGATATCATTAATATATATAGTAAAAAGCAACGGTCCTAAGATTAAACCCTGTGGGACACCAGATGGTGTAAGTTGAAGCATGGATTGATGTTGGTTAATTTCTGTGTTATTGTTGTCTATTTGATAAATAATTTTTTAAAAGAGAATGTTCAATGTTCTTAATTCCTATCGTGTGTAACTTATGAAGTAGAATATTATTATTTATGGGATCAAAAGCTTTGGATAGGTCTAAGAATAATGCAATGTTATGTAAGTTGTGTTCAAAAATATGTTCGATAGTTCGTTGTAGGTATAGTAAGGCTGATTCTGTTGACTTTCCAGATTGGAAACCATGTTGATTTGGATGGATGATTTTTAGTTTATGAATGTACGAGATTAATGTATTGTAAATTAATCTCTCCAAAATTTTAGCAAAAATAGATAAATTGGCTATAGGGCGGTAGTTATTTGCATCATTTATCGATTCGGATTTGTATTTTGGAATAATTTTTGAAATTTTAAGTAGATCTGGAAATACACCAGTTTGGAATATGTCATTAAAAAAAACAATAGAGGATTCAGAATAAGATTAGCATATTTTTTAATAATGAATGGCTGAAGATCATCACATCCAGGGCCTGACCTGGAATTTATATTGTTGAATTCTTTCCGTAGTTCTGTTTCGGTAATATTGGTAAAATGAAAATTATTAGCCCTGTGTGCACTTCCTAGGTAATCAGTGAATGGAAATTTTGGGGTAGTTAGACTATTTTTCAATGTTTATGGAAGTAGAGTAAAATGTTCATTTAACGCGTTTGTAATATCTTGTATGTTTGTAAGCTGAAAGTTATTGCAATCTGTTAAGTATTGAGGAGCCGTAGGATTTGATTTTTTACCTATTAGTAAATTTAAATCTTTCCATGTTAGTTTTGAAGAGTTGTGTGAAAAAATGTTGAGATAGTAATTACGCTTAGTATGTCTCATATCGCTATTCAGTTTATTACGAAAATTCCTACAATTCCGAAAGTCCTGGGCTAGTTTGCTTTTGATAAATTTCGCGAATAGTTTTTTTTTATTTATTTATTCTTTTTAATAAAGCATTGGTGATCCAAGGCTTACGAAATTTTGCTTTTAGTTTATAAGGTTATCTTTGTCCAGTTGTACAACAAGCTCACGAATTGTGACATCTGCGACCACGTGTCAGTGGTCGCAGATGATGGTCTCCCACTGCGTGGTTTGTCTTCAGTGCTGGTTTGCTCTTTTTTAAACGTCTTCATCCATCCGTGCACATTGCTCTTGTCGATAGGGTCATCTCCGTAAACATTCTGTATCCTTCAGTGGATGTCGGACAGCCTGCACCCTTCCTTCGGCAAGAGCTCAATGAGGGACGTTACTTCTGCTTGGAATCCATTATTTATCTGAAATGAAGAAGAAGGGTTACTGTAGAGGAAGAGTTACTCTACCAACATGTGCGATTTGAATGACCTCTGTCAGTTAATAAAAAAGATATGCCCACTTTTGCATTACTTTCTGTACAACCCTCGCATAATGTGCGCTAACAATAAAAAATATACAGTATTAGCTACGTTTTCTTTTTAGGTGTAATAATCGCATTTCAATGATTTTTATCTAATAACATTATCTCGCCTCCCACACATACACAAAGATAACCTTACAGTGTTTCATTGGAAATACTTGACAACGAAATAGCTTGAATAGAGAGAAATATTTTTCGAAACGGTTCGCAATCCTATTCCAGTTCCGGGACACAGCATCACATATTCTGTCCCTGTTTACTTCGTGTGGAAACCATCAGCGCAATAAATATGGAAATTGCAAAGATATGAAAAGTTAATGGCGTCCCTACATGTACTCTAACTGCGTGTTCATATTTTTATTTTCAGTGTTGTTGTTTCGGGGTTCAAACACCATCATGAGCAGCTTTTAGCGCTATAAGCTATGTTCCGTCTTTAATTTGGGGCCACTGTTTCCAGGGAAAGGACAGAGCTACCGTCCATGACAACCATCAGACAAACACACAGTCCAGTCTCATTCGGAACTTTTGCTTCGACTAGCGAATCCTGTGATTGTTATATTCAAATTAATCGGAAACTGGAAACTTGGTCGTTCTGGTGGTGTAGTGGTTAGCATACTCGGGCGCTACCCGGGTTCGATTCCCGCTCCAGGACGACGAAATTCTCAAGTTTTCTGCTATTATCTGACTTAACATACATGTCATATTTATACCAATAAACAGATTCACATCTTCCAAATTTGTATTGTACAATGGTGTAATCCCACATTTCATTCATTTTTCCGTATTGTTCTTCTAAAACACCATGAGCCCCCCATCGAAAAGCCATGGTCCCAAATTTTCCGGCGTTACGTGAGCAGAAGAAAAAAAGAAAAAACCTGGATCTAAAGATGTTCCAAGCTTCGAAGCTAAGGATTCAGTGAGCTTTGAGACGTGTGGGGAAAGAATGGAACAATATTTATTGAACGATTGCCAGAACATGACTGATTCAAAGCCAAAAATCAAGAAAGCTGGGTTAGTGGCCGGCAAAGATTTTACCAAGTACGTAGTGTACCATTCCAAACAGAATTCAAGCATGCACATCTTTTGCAAGTTTACAACAAGAGTTCATTTAAGAGGGGGGGGGCTAGGGGGTGCAGACCCGGTCCCCGCATTTTCAAGGGTCTCCAGAATTATGCAAGATGCTTGAATAATTAACAGAGTTCTACAGGGACTTCTTTTTTTTTTTGCAGGTAGCACAGTAAAAACTATAAGAAACTGCGTTGTAAAAACAATATCTGTTTCTTTCCGCTTTTTTAGGAGGTTTAAGCCAAAAAATATAGTCGCCCTCAGTCCATCCTAAAATCTTTCGTAAGTATTACAGAAGTTTTTTTTTTTTGCACACATCTATTATTGGGGGGCATTTTCATACATTAAGAATTCGTTTGAATCATGATATTTGGATCATACTATTTTGCTCACTATACTATGATATGATTTCAACAAGCTGAACCCAACCCTGGAGAAAGGAATAAAGCAGAATTAACATCCATACATTTCTACATTTTCTTGCTACCACTGATTCGTCCATGAATCATGGGATACACACTTCAATAGGGCGGGGATATTTTTATGGCTTTCTCATCATATTTTTGGGAATGTTTTCTGCTGGGTATTTTTATTCATCAACCCATAGTGAAATCCTAGATGCGCCCCTAATACTGGGGCCCCAAAATACTATCCAGCCATCAGACTCCCTGTCTTCTTAAAAAAGCTCTTCTTACAACTGATATAAAAAAAGAAAATGAAGCAGAAACACACAGCTCGTTAGTTATATTTGTTAGGAATAATGTCGCATGAGTTATATAGTACTTAAATAACATCTGAAAAAAGGGTGGATTACAGAATATTCCAAAAATGTCAACTGCCCACTCGAAGACAAATATGTACTCTTTCCGGCGTGTTTCTCACGACTCTATCAAGTGTTTTCTCGGTCAATATTTGCAACATTCGTCATTATGTAAAAGTTGTTCACGGGTAATTCGAGCGGCCTCTTACAAATCCACACAAGAAAAACTCGGATAATGCTAGATGTGGTGTTCAAACGGAACGCCGGACATCGTGCACTCCGAAGAGCTGTTACAGAGAAGCCGCCCCGGTGGCGCAGTGGTCTAAGTGCTGGAATTCTGACGATTCATCCGAGATGGATGCGGGTTCGAATCCCAGTGAGGCATGGGTGTTGCGTTTGTCTAGATCTTACAGCACTAGATATATCCCTACCCAGGAGCCAGTGGCCCTAAATTAGGGACAGGTGACTCGAGCACCTGATTCTACAGGCACTCTATCTTTAAACTAAATTAACTTTTTATACATATATTTGCTGGGTTTTGGACCTGTGCGCGCCTTCACTGGGCGTTTCATAGTATATAGCTTATACCCCATTGAGTTTCTCACGGTTGTCGTTAGACTCCCAAACAAAGTTATTTCACTGAAACCAGAAACTCCTTCATTTTCTTTCAAGGAATAAATTAATTTAGCAGCTTCCATAATGTCAGGTGGCAGCCCCGGTGGCGCAGTGGTCTAAGCGATGGCTTCCGATCATTCGTCCGAGATGGGTCTGGGTTCGAATCCGGGTGAGGCATGGATGTTGTATTTGTCTTACGGCACTGGCTCTCTCCCTTCCCTGGAACCAGTGATTCTAAATTGGGGACGCGCGACTGCTTATAGCCCATGGAGTTGCTCACAGTGGTCGTTAAACCTCCAATCAAAAAAAAAAATGTGAATTGCCTTTTCAAAAACAAATGATATCAAAATTTTGCTTCCGGATTCTGTGCATCACGTGGGATACCGAATATGTTCATATATTGCATGTGAACTCATAGAAATCCAAATTCCACTGTTCAAACTACAGAGGGCCGGCCCGGTGGCGCAGTGGTCTAAGCGATGCCATTGATCATTCGTCCAAAAGGGGTCCGGGTTCGAATCCCGGGGAGGCATGGATGTTGTGTTTGTCTTACGGCACTAGCTCTCTCCCTTCCCTGGAACCAGTGGCTTTAAATTAGGAACGGGCGACTGCTTATAGCCCACTGAGTTGCTCACGGTGGTCATTAAACCTCCAATCAAGAACAAGAAAGTTTAGTTTCCCTTCATGTTTCTTCGAGAGTAACATATAACTTCTCCACGATGCTGCTTTCATAACCTCTGGTTTGGTATCAAGCGACAGACATTAATGTAATTTCAGCCCCGTCCACTTGAGTATTAGTAAAATTTTTCAAATTGTGCCTATGTATCTTTGTGCTTTCAACTGCATAACGAAGTAAAATTCTCCGTCATTTTTATCCACGCCGGGGCTCGAACCCGGGTCCCCTCATTCCGGAATAAGTCAATCTACCAATTGAGCTACGCGGAAGTTCGTTCTGACTGCTATCTGCTTTTATGTCGTGTGCGTCCTGCTGGCAGGTACGTCACATCTCCCCCCTTCCGAAAGAGGGCCGGGGGCATGGCCCACGGGTCAGCCGTGACTATGAATTGTTGCAGAGAGCCATTCGCTATAGAGCGTGCACTTGAGAACTCCCAGTCAATCTGGTGTGTGGAATGTAACGTCACACACATTTATTTTTCGAAGCGCTGGAGAAGGGATTCTCCTATTTTTCCTATCTCCTGTGTGGAAAGAACATCACACCATTGCGAGATTTTGAACGGCTGGGTCATCCGGAAAGTTCGGGCGTCATTATAACGAAGTAAATTTCTCCGACATTTTTGTCCTCGCCGGGGCTCGAACCCGGGTCCCTGTACGGGCGCTAATATGACGTAGAAGTCTTGTCTTACTTCTACGTTAATTTAAAAACATCAACATGCTAAGAAATAGTTCCTAAAAGAAAGAACCTTAACTGCCAGACGAAACATGTAAACAACAGAAGTCACACTTACGGAAAAGTTGCTTTATTCAGGATGTAGCAAACACATCGTAGCATATCATACTGCACTGAACTCTCGACACACCACACAATTCTTAACACAACGCTCCTTTCAATAATCAGTTTACAACCCAACGCTCTCCAAGCAGTAATTTAGTCGTCGCTTTTATCTCTTGTTCTTATCAATATCAGGCATACGTCACGTGCATACAACCTCAATTGTGTTGCCAAACGTATTCGTTTGAGAGAAAAGATATTACGTTAACAGTGAAGAATAACAGAATAAACTCAAGATTAACATAGGGAAAGAAACTAAAAAGGAAAGTTAATTTAGAATATACGTCACAGCTGTTCGTGGCCAACACGAAATACTTGGTGCAGAAGAAGATGAGAACAAGTGGTGACGTCGAATTCTTGCATAATTATTCCGTTGTTGCAGTTGATGCGTTTCGTTTCGTTACACAACCTGATATCTTCCGAATTGTCGAAGGGGATTCATTTTTAAGAACATTAGGGCAACTAAAGCGAAGCAAGTCAGTAGGATAAGCTTATCCTAACATGAGAGTAAGAGAAAAAACCCGGCGCATTTCGTTTTATGGTGGAAGAATGGTTCTCGAAATCAGTCGTATGAGTTTGGTATGTTTCCGGGTTATTTTACATCAGAACACTTTTCAGAATTAAACTAAAACAATGTCTGGAACTTTTCCAATGTTGCGGAGTGTATGTACTTCCTGCTATAAAAAAGAAAAACATCCTCCGATTCCCAAAATTAAAATTTTACTAAAATTCGGTCAAGTGTTTTGTTACGCCGTTCTTCCTTCTTCTTGTCAGAATATGCAACTCTTATTGCCTCATGAATAGATTCAATCCATTTGGGAAAGCATTCTGTTCCGGAACAGAATGCTTTCCCAAATAGATCAAGTTCTTTCCTAAATGGTTCGAGTTTCACCATCGGCAAAGAGCGGATTTGAATTTCACATTGGCGTCCGAACGCAAAAATTGGATCTATTGACCGTTAGATTTTTCGAAAAATGTGTGATGTTCTATCCACACATCGTCTGGAATTAATGAGAACTTCTTCTTCAACGCTTTAAAAATGTGTGATGCTTATACCACACATTGTTCGGAATTAATCGAAATTCCTTTTTCTACAGTGAGCTCTTTCAAGCGTGGTTTGCCGGCTCATCTGGAAACCTACAATTCCGTCCCTACCCTTTCTTAAGGGGAAAGGGCTACATGTGATGCTCATATCTAGGCTGCAAGTAGCAGTGATAAGCCCTTGCTGGCGTAGCTTAATTGGGGAAGCATTTGGCTCCGGAGCAGAAGTATATGGGTTCGGGGTCGCAGCCAGCAGAGAGAAAAGGGTTTGGATTTTACACACTACTAGAAAAATGAGCAGAGAAATGCCTAGCAGGAGATGGACAGGCTTTTAAAAGGAAAATGTGAAATCAAGGAATAAGAGAGTAAGAGAAGTGATATCCGAAAAGGCACATATAAATAATTCTCTCCATCTACGATAATCGTAACACAACCATATTCCAAATGCAATTAAAAAATAAATTTTTATTTGCAGTTAAAAGCATACTGGCGAGATCTTTCGGGATCATAGTGATCCCATCATCAGGCCGAGTAGGGGTCCGTCAAATGCCAAATATACAAGGTTTGTCCGGAAAATAATGAGACAACTTTTCCTGAGCCAATCAGATGGGCTGGAGGGCGGAGTCTCCGGGCGAGACGGGTGGCGGGGTATGCTAGGTAAACGATCAATGTCTCGTCAGTTGGCTCTAAGCTTTTACAGAGTGAGGATCGCTTGCGAAGTAGACAGCTGTATGAGTGTCGCGTAACGATCAAAATGCAGAAAAGTGTCGAGCAGCGATACGCGGTAAACTTTTGTGTTAAACTTAAAAACTCCGCTACCGAGACGCTTGCTATGATACAGAAAGCCTACGGGAAGGATGCTTTATCAAAAGCACAAGTGTTTTGGGGGCACAAAACGTTCACAGACGGAAGAGAGAGCGTCGAGGATGAGCCACGCCCAGGGCGCCCTTCAACGTCTCACACTTCGGACAATGTGGAAAAGGTGAAAGCGGTTTTGGACTCTGACCGACGTCTGAGTGTTAGATTGGTAGCAGAGCACGTGGGACTCGCGAAATCCATTGTGCATGAAATCATCACGCAGGAATTGCAGATGCGGAAAGTTTGCGCCAAATTGGTTCCTAAGGTTTTGACCGATGAACAGAGGAACAACCGTGTGTCGATTTCTCGTGAGCTTGTTTACCGTGTGAGGAGTGAACCTGGTTTTTGGAGAAAGTGATAACAGGTGATGAAACGTGGGTCTTTGAGTACCATCCGGAGACGAAGAGACAGAGCTCAGACTCCTGACTCTCCTCGACCAAAAAAGGCTCGAATGTGCAAATCGAAGATGAAATCGATGCCCATTTTCCTCTTTGACTGTAAAGGTGTTGCCCATAAGGAGTTCGTACCACCCGGACACACATTCTACGCTGCATTTTACGTGGAAGTGCTTCAACGGCTGAAGAACAGAGTTGCGCACGTCCGCCTGGAGATCACGAACACTTGGGTTCTTCACCATGATAATGCGCCGAGGCATGCGTCGCTGAGAGTGAGAGAGTTTCCGGCAAAACATGTGGCAACGCTGCCCCAACCTCCTTACAGTCCAGACTTGGCCCCTTTTTGTTTCCCCGGCTCAAATCCAGCCTGAAAGGACACCATTTTGGGACTGTTACAATTTGCAAACTGCCACAATGAGTGCTTTGAAAGTGATCCCTGTTCCCGACTTCCAGGTAAGCTACGTGGCATGGCAGAACCGCTGGCAGCGGTGTATTGATGTTCAAGGATGTTATTTTGAGGAATTTTAATGTTATGTAAGTATAACTTTAATTAAACGTCTGTTGTTGAATGAGTCTCATTACTTCCCGGACAAACCTTGTATATACGTATTATAACGTAATTTTTTTTCGTGTAGAGATCTTGTCATTGTTACGTTATTTCGACACCATTAGATATGAATACGATGCAATAGTTCCTAATTGAATTATTACGGCCAGACGAATCATGAAACAGAAGTCAATTTACGGGAAGTGAATTATTTTATTGGTCCCAGCACGAATTTCAGTAGCACTTCACAATTTTAAGACAGCAGATATCAGATTACATTATCTAATAATTGAACGTCTACAAACACACATCCACCACATGTCCGTAACAGCAGCTGTTATCTCCTTCTTTTATCTATGGTTCTTATCTCATACATTCATGCGTCACGTTCACTCTGACCTCAAGAGTGTTGCCAACAGTATTCTCGTGAGAGGGAAAAGATGTCACATTAAGTTTGGAAGTATAAGCAGAACAAACTCAAAATTTACATAGGGAAAGAAACTAAAAATTAAAGTTAATTTAGAATATACGTCACAGTATATATATATACACTGAAGTGCCAGAAAAACTGGTACAGCAGTCCTTTAGTTGGTAGGTCCCCCACGGGAGCGCAGGACTGCAGAAATCTCTGTGTCGTGCACCCATCAAGGGAACTCGAGTTGGACGTCGGCTCCCAAAGCCTATATCGTGCAGGGTACGTTGCACAGTCAGGACGCTGGTGCTTGTTGAGGCTCCAGCATTGAATTCCGATTATACCTACGAGAGTGTTTCACGCCTATCGCGTGAAACGATTCTTGACAGCCGACGATGGTCACGTTCACCCAATGTCTTTTTACTGCCACACTGGTATCGTAGGTTGGAGGTTTTGCCGGAATTCTTGTAACCACGGTACACCCTTGCAATGGTAGTCCGTGAAAATCCGAACTTCGTATCTACCTCCGAAATACTATGGCCCATCTCATAAGCGCCAACTATGACACCGCGTTGAAAATCGCTTAAATCGTTATTACTTGTCATTCTCATGCCGAAAACAGCTCTACCAGCTGGCAAGGATGTCTATCGCTTTATATACGCACTGGCGGACGATCCCGAGTACGCGCATAGGTGACGTTGCTATGTATTTTGCATAAACGCGTCTGTACCAGTTTTTCTGGCACTTAAGTGTATATATCAAATACGACCTGTCCGCATGACCGGGGAGGGTCTTGATGTTGCCATTAGTTAAAAGTGAAGATATGAAAATAGAAATAAATATACACATACATACAGAATATATACGTACAATAAATATGGTAAGTATCACTAAGTTAACATATTACACACATTTAAATTGTAAGGCTATTATTGGCATATCTTCACTGTATTCCATGTAACCACTTCCTTCACAAAACTTGAAAATTTTCATCGTCCTGGAGCGGGAATCGAATTCGCACCTCGCGCTTTCCGGTCGAGCATGCTGGTCTTTAAACTATCAAGAACAAGGAAATTCCAAGCAACTGATCGTAGATGTCTGACAACCTTCACATTTGCTCTACTCGGAGCTATTCTTGCCCCATCGTAGCGTCTCACGACCTTTTCTAACATCCAGGGTCGGATGTTGGTCACAAATTCCAGTGATGAAAGTATGTCATATACAATTGGGAAACGTATTTCCTCGAAGAAATAATTCTTCATAAATAAAATAAATATTTTTGAAGAATTACTTCTTTGCGGGAATTCGTTTCCCAATTGTATATGACGTCACATTTACATTTAGCAGAATAGTCCCTACTAGTTCTACACTTGATTGTCATCAGGCGTTGGATATACGTTTGCAATTAACAATCTCCATGGTGTAGGAATATATTTTGGTAGATCGTCGTTGCAACACAACTCGTTAAACTTGGAAATAAAAATACCCTCAGTGAATAATAAAGTGCATTTTTTGTTTATACCGAGGTGAGAACAGTAGCATTCTCCCAATCAGGTTTCTGTAAAAACAACAATTTGTTCCTCAGAATGTGCCCCCCCCCCCCCCCAAAAAAAAAAGAGAGAGAGATGATCGACGTAACGAATAAATAAGGCCAGTTTTAAAGGAAATTCTTTGATAACTTTATTTTCAAGAAACTGAAGAATAAATTCTGAATATATAGGTGATAATGGAGAACCCATTGGAGTTCCTGCCTGTTGTTGTTTAAGAGAGTGAGATAATGCAGGGGAACTGAGTAGTGAATGAAGATCCACAACAGCGAGTCATCTAACCATGGAACACATAACGCTATGGGAGAAAATTTCTGTACAATTGTTTGGGTATGATTTTGGAGTCAGCTCAGCATTTTTAGTTATTCGTGCTTTTTACTATATGTGTTTCTGGTCTTGCTCTAGTGTGATCGAAGACATTACAAAGAGTGCTTTTGCGTGGCTTGTTGTACAAGATTATTACAAGAGTGCTTTTGCGTGGCCTGCTTCGTAGCTAGCTTCAGGCAAAGATCGTGTCTTAGTGCTGCGTAATTATCCTTATTTAATGAACTAGATCTAATAGACAAGTTAGTATAATCCCACAATGCGTTAATTATGATACGCTTTCCAACATACTAGAAATCATTACTCAACTTATTACTCAAGTTATGAGAATAACGGCTGTAGAATAAATCTCGCTCCTATGACCTCACCTTTGACCCCATTTTGATGATATTCAACAGAACGGGTAAAGTATATTTCCGGAACAACATGATAAAGTTTTGTCTCAGTCGAAGCATTTTTACATAAGTTATAACGCATAAGGGCGATGGAATGGATCCCGCTTCTATGTCCTGACCTTTGACCCCATTTCGCCCATTTTCAATAGAGTTCGTTCCCATATGGTTCCTTACCACATACTAAAAATGCATCGAAATCGAACCATTTTTACACAAGTTATGACGTATAAAGGCAATGGAATGGATCCCGCTCCTATTTTTTTTTTTTTTTTTTTTGATTGGAGGTTTAACGACCACCGTGAGCAACTCAATGGGCTATAAGCAGTCGCCCGTCCCTAATTTAGGGTCACTGGTTCCAGGGAAGGGAGAAAGCCAGTGCCGTAAGACAAACACAACATCCATGCCTGACCGGGATTCGAACCCGGACCCCTGACGGACGAATGATCAGAGGCCAGCACCTTAGACCACTGCGTCACCGGGGCGGCGATCCCGCTCCTATATCCTGACCTTTGACACCATTTCGCCCATTGTCAATAAGGTTCGTCCCCAGGTAGTTCCCTACCACATACTAAAATTTTATCGAAATCGAACCATTTAGGCGCAAGTCATGACGCATAAGGGCAATGGAATGCACCCCGCTCCTATGTCCTGACCTTTGACCCCATTTCGCCCATTTTTAATAGGGTTCGTCCCCAGGTGGTCCCCTACCACATACCAATATTTCATCGAAATCGAACCATTTTTACGCGAGTTATCGTGCGGACGGACAGGCGGACAAAGCTGGAGCATATACGCTTCTTCAACCTACGGTTGGAAAGCGTAAACAAAAAAAAGAGATATTTAGGTCTGAATTTTACAGTTCACGTGTTCGCCTGGATTCTTGTGCGGTATAAAGCATAGTGCTGCAGCGTTAGCACCTGAGAATATTTAGCAGCTGTGTTGAAGTGTAATAAAACGACCTCCCACGCATGCGAACTTGGCTCATACCTACAAAATCCGATATTTACCCAGTACACGTTGCTCTTCACCTTGCTGTCACTCTGAATACAGGCAAAGGGCCAACAGCAGCCATGGAATGTTAGCCAGCTCTCTATCCCTTTTCCTAAACACCCATGCCGAAAAACTTGTGTTTGTTAGTTTTGCATTGCGGTCTCATTTTAGACCCTGCGCTTACAAGAAACTCACATCACAAATGTCTGACTGGAAAACTGAATGGGACTGAATGTGTAATTCTTATTTTCAGTGACTTATAAGAATAACTGTTATTGGGCCACCCAAATGTATTTACAAATTTCTGAGCAGCCTTGCTAGTAGAGTAAATTTAACGAAACAGATAAGAAAATGCTCAAGATTTTTTAGTTCTTCGGTGAATAATTTTAGTGAATCATAAATGTAAATGAAAAATACAGTATAAGATGATAAATGAACAGAACGTGAAACGGGCATTTACTTCCCCAGTGGCGCAGTGGTCTAAACGATGGCTGTACTTGCTTTCTTTATCTTTGTTGCTATCCTCCCCTTCTGCAGTTTGTTTGAATACCTGCGCAGATTGTTTAATTCCCTGACTAACAGTTGAACCAGTTTTATTTTGTCTATATATCTTTTGTTCATTTTTCTTTTTCTGCTGTACCTACAACATTTCCATGAAAGTTTCATTTTAAATTGCTGAATCTGTTTGCATGTTATAGAGATTTTATATTTACTATTATTTGGTGGTATGGTTCTATGTGGTTGGAATTTGTTGATATTGTACTCATGTTTTGTGTTTCCATGAGGTCCCTTGGAACTGTATTGGCAGCATTTGTTACAAGAGCAGATTGTTTGACGTTTCATTCCTTTCCTTTTACTTTGCTTTGTATATTGTTGTGGGTTTTAATTCTTTCTTTGTTTATTTAATTCCTCATAGTGCTGGTATGTCAATAGTACCCACAGGTATTGGTTTTAATGTTTTATTGTTATATTATTGTTCATTGTGACGCCGGAGGTATGTTTTTGCCGGTGGTTTTACTTGTTGTATGTTTTTTTACCTGCAATAAAGATCTTCTGATTACTGAATTCTGGCTATTCGTCCAAGGTGGGTCCGGGTTCGAATCCCGGTGAGGCATTGTTTTTGTATTACTGCTCTGGTTCTCTCTTAAATTTTACTATACCCCACTTTGTACAGTCTGTATTGCACTTACACTTGTTGCGATGATTTTAATTTTGATAGTTTTCTTCAATTTCGTTGCAGGCGAAGAACAGACTTTACTTGTAAAATTTATCCCTGGAACCAGTGGACCTACATTAGCAACAGGCAACTACTTATAGCCCAGTGGGTTGTTCATGGTGCTCGTTCGTTAACCTCCCCCCCCCCCCCCAAAAAAAAAAAAGAAAAGAAAGAAAAACGGGTATTTTGAAAAAAAAAGTGATACTAAGGTTTTATGATAAGACAAAATGCCACTAAGGATTGCTTATAACAGAAAGCGGAACAAACATTTTTTTGATTTGGCAGCAGAAAATTTCCTAAACGCACTTAGATAACAGTAAATGTCATGGAAGTATTCTGATAGAACGTAAAAATATCATTGAGGCACTTTGATAACGGTAATTTCTACGTTGACATTTTTCTAACAGTGAGACACGCTCGGATTTGAAAGCTTACTACTACATTAAATTTTACTATACCCCACTTTGTACAGTCTGTATTGCACTTACACTTGTTGCGATGATTTTAATTTTGATAGTTTTCTTCAATTTCGTTGCAGGCGAAGAACAGACTTTACTTGTAAAATTTATTTTTATTCAAACGATGTGCATTCGTCATTTCACCACATCATTATATTTCATTTCTGTAAATTTAAGTTATATATTGATGATTTCCTCTTGTAACTTCACTGGATACAGCCTTGTGATGAGGTATCTTGAAAAAAGGAAACATCCGGAAGGAATTATTTGATAATATATACAGTGGCGTCTCTTGGGTCCGAGACCTGGGCTATCTCAACCGTCCCTTCCCCCTCCCCCGCAGTACTGCTTTTTTTTCTTGAAATCGTGAAGTTTATTTTTCAGTTGTTAAGTAATAGAAGAACATTTTTTCTAAATTTTAGGTACATGCTATTGCTAACATGATACCAAATAATTATGAGGATTAGGATTTGAACACTTATTTGTTCATGAGCTCCATTCTTCTTTCTTTTTGGGTGAACTTGCGTGTTACGTTTTCATAAAAAGGTTATTCTGAGTATATTTTCATATTTAAAAAGAATGTTTTTCTCTATTGATAAAACAGCCAAGTTTCTCAAATGTACATGTCCTTGTGTGGCTCTAAGATATATCCTGATTCTTTTTAATACAGAAAAACTTATATCGGCAGTTGCAGTTATTGATGGAAACTTTAATATTAGGTCTGCTAATTTGTACACCTCACTAAACGCTACAATGTACAAAAAAAAAAAAAAAAAAAACAAGTAATGTCTCTTACTGACTTTTTTTTTTTTTTTGTATTCATCGCTTCAGTTTATTTTTTAGTCAAGCTGTATCAAAATTTGAAACACTGGAGTGCTTTAATTTCTGACATTAGATGTATAACGAAGTAAATTTCTCCGTCATTTTTATCCGCGCCGGGGTTCGAACCCGATTACGCTTATTCCGGAACAAGTCGCTCTACCAACTGAGCTACGCAGACATGTATTCTGATTCCTATCTGCCTTTAAGTCATGTGCGTCCTGCTGGCAGGTACGTCACATCTCCCCCCCCGAAAGAGGGCCGGGGGCATGGACCACGGATCAGCCGTGACCATGAATCGTTGCAGGCAGACAACCACTGTAGAACGTGCACTTGAGAACTCCCAGTCAAACTGGTGTGTGGAATGCAACGTCACACACATTTATTTTTCGAAGCACTGGAGAAGGGATTCTCTGATTTTTCCTATCTCGCGGTGTGGAAATAACATCACACCAATGCGAGATTTTGAACGGTCGGGTCATCCGGGTAGTTCGGGGGCCATTATAACGAAGTAAATTTCTCCGTCATTTTTATCCGCGCCGGGGTTCGAACCCGAGTACGCTTATTCCGGAACAAGTCGCTCTACCAACTGAGCTACGCAGACATGTATTCTGATTCCTATCTGCCTTTAAGTCATGTGCGTCCTGCTGGCAGGTACGTCACAGATGTTCAGGCGAGCTTTCACAAAATTTATCAAAATATCCAACAAAGCCACGAATTCAAGATATAATATCACAGATTTTAATTCATTGACACTTCACACAAATTGAAACAACTCTCGCGAAACACGCGAGCTGAAGTATGCGAGTGACTAATGTACTAAGTCTTCTCTTTTCGGAGGAAACCGTTGCACAAAGCAATGGCCCATTCACTTTTCACTCGTGCATTCATGTTGTCATGGAAACGGTAGCAGGCGATCATATCAAAAGTCTTCGAATCGGAACAGCGAACACTCGGGTAGAGATGTTTGCGTTGCGATGACAGCTGTTTGCGTTAGGACCGTTGGTAGTTCTCGCTCGCCAGACTGATTCTCTTAGTCAAAAGAAGCGAATCCGCACGTGTTTTTTTTTTTTTTTTCGCAGCGCAGGAATCGACACATCTTAATACCGTTGATAATTGGCTTTTATTTGTGTATATTTAATTAACTTTTATTTGTGCATTCTCTGGACTTCGCAGCTAGCCCAGCTATAGCCTCGAATATACACCACTGGTATATAAAGCATCTCAGAGGCATTTCAGAAATGGAAAGCATTAAGGAGACATTTTGATAACAGAAAACTTAGTACAGCGAAAATATTATTAAGACTCCAAAGCATCTAGATGACGAAAACATATCATTGAAGAATTCTGATAACTGTAAATCTCAAAAAAACATCACGGTAACAAAAACAGTCATGGATGTACTGTGAGCAGTCCCTGTACGCAGCAAAGCTGAGTTCAGGCTCAATTTTAAGAGCCCGAGCGCGTCTGAGCCTGAAGTATGTCATCCCGAGCCCGCCCGAGCCTGAAGTATGTCATCCCGAGCCCGCCCGAGCCCGAATTTCGTATTGCAAGATAGAGCACGGGCCCGAACGAGCCCGAAACTATGATTAAAATGTTCAGGCATTAAAAAAAAGTCTCCTCTTTTAGACTTCCACTCTTTCTTCCCCGAGCAATTAACTGATATCTTTCTTAACTGTGGGGTGGGAAAGGGATGTCTACTATTTCTGTAGTTTCTTTGACCATTCATTTCTTCCTGAAATGTTTCGGGAGGGGGGGGGGATCAAGAAAAATCGTGAGGCACAACCTCCGCGAAAAAAAATTCTCGGTAATAAAAGTGATCAGATCCTACCTTCTTTTAAAAATTATAAACAGCGCCAAGTTTCACCAAGTTTTAAAAATTAAGTGCATAGCTTTACAAATGAGTTTTCATGGATTTTCTACATTTTCATACAGCTCTCTAATTTTTAAAAACGTAAATGAATCTTCTTGTTTTGTGTGCTACATGTCAAGCGACACAACTTGATTACATTACATTATATTAACTGGACTTTAAAAAATTAAATAATTAAAAACAGTAAAACCTACGCAAAAAAAAAAAAAAAAAAAAACATAGCTAACGCGCCCTTCCATCCCCATAAATGAATAAAATTTAATTTATTGGTTCAAGAACAGGCTAGCATGTAGTTCTAAGTCCGAGAGAAAAGGGAAATTCAGGGTGAGTCTCAAAATAATAAAGTGGAAAAGCCTGAAAAACGTGCTAAAAGTCCGCCTAACCAATTTTGCCTGAAAACAAGTGGGTCAAGATTAAAAATAATAATAATAATAATAATAATAATTTCGAATACGATGACCCGCTCTCGGAAGGCCGATCGTGCAGGAAGCAACAAAAAGCAAAATGAGGAAGCTAAATACACAGTTGGCGTGGGCTAGAAACATCAAATAGAAGTCATCGCTCTTTTCACGTTTATAAGTGATGTCACTTATAAACGTGGACTTCTATTAAAATGAGGAGGCACTAGTGCATCCTTGAGTTAAGAATCCTTTTCAATTTACGGATTCTGCCCGGGTCCACATCCGCATCACAAGAGTACGATAATGAGCGTTATAGTGAAACGCCTATCCACATGGATAAAAGCGGGTTTATCGGCTTTATTCGCGTTTTCGTCTTTAAACCATTAAAAGTATAAACATTCCTTTTAATGCTAATCAAGTCTTGTGGATAGTCGTTTCCCCGACTTGATTAGTATTAAAGGAATATTTATACTTTTAATGGTTTAACGACGAAAATGCGAATGAAATCCAATAGAACCGTTTCAGCGTGGAGCTGAACGAGGAATAGCGACCTCTCCAAAGAACTGGCTACACATTCTCCTGTTAATTAGTATTAGACATTTGCACTTGAAATGAAGTGAGCCTGAAAGCAGTGTGGAATAAAATGCATTACTCTCATAAAAGAGAACACTTCGTGGTGTTATCGGTGAAATATATTTGATAAAGCAGGATTAGTCACACAATTTTGTACTTTTTAGCTTTTGCCATTATTTCTAAAGCTTCTGGTCACAATTTCAGAAACTCTGCTTCAGGCACTAAGTTGGGTGTTTGTCTGTCACCCACTTTATTATTTTATCAAGACTTACCGTCTGGTCCAATTCTTTTTACTGACACAAGAACAGTAATCAACAGCACCACTGCCTTTATGTTCCAGTCGGAGGAACGAGCCACCGCCATTTTGAATCTGAGACGCTTAATGACTACACACCGAAGAGCCATTACATTATGACCACCCACAGCCTAGAGAAATGCGCGCGCCTGGAGACCAAACGGTGGTGCAGGTGACGTTCACAGAGCAGTATATATACTGTATATATATATATACACATCCCGAGGACAGGCTTTCGGTTAGTAGAGTGTTCGGAGTCTGAATGGGAAAAGCTAGCGATTTTTCGGACTTTTATAAAGTACAACTTGTGATGGCGCGGCGCCTCAAACTACGATCTTGGAAACGGCGCGGCTTGTGGGGTGTTCACGTTCCCTGTAGTGAGTGCGTATCAAACGTGGTGCACAGATAGCCAAACGACGAACCGTTGTCAAGCCGTGTGTTGTCCACAGCTCATTGATGCCAGAGGGGAGCGGAGACTGTTGCGCATTGTTCACAGCGACCGCAGGGCCACAGAGCGGCAAATCACCGGCAGCTACGACAGTGGTGATCAGGGCAATGTGTCTCAACACACAGTTCATCGCAACCTTCTGCGCATGGGCCTGAGTAGCCGAGGACCCAGCCGGGTCCTCATGATCAATGCACGTCATTGCCAACAACGCATGAAATAGACCCAAGATCATCGAGATTGGACCGTGGATGATTGAAAGAAAGTGGCTTTGTCTGACGAATCAAGATTTCTGGTGCATCACGTAGACGCCAGAGCGCAGATGCGCCGATTACCATTGGAGGCTATGGCACCTGGATGCACTGTTGGGCGGAAACAGGTCAGCAGCGGTGGTGTTATGCTGTGGGTGATGTTTTTTGGGACACTTTAGGCCCTATTATCCTAACAGCACAATGCCTGTCTGTCATGTATCTGAACATCATTGCGGATTAAGTTCACCCATTCATTGAAACTATGTTCCCCACTGGGGATGGATATTACCAACAGGATAATACCGCATGCCACACTGCCAGAATCGTCAAGGAGTGGTTCGAGGAACATGCTGGTGACTTTCTGTTAATCTCCAAATTCAGCTGACATGAACATAATCGAACATTTGTGGTTCGACATGGAAAAGCGAGTTCGCGCTAAATCACCACCACCCCGAAATGTACGGGAGCTGGAGGACTTGCTGTTGACATTATGGTACCTGATACCCCAGGATACCTATCGGCACCTCATAGAATCGATGCCCCGTCGAGTGGCTGCTGGTTTGAGGGCTAAAGGGGGTCCTACAGCTTATAAGGTAGGTGGTCATAATGTAATGTCTCATCGGTGTAGTAGTGTCATTGTGAACTGTTCCCCTGACAAGTTCAATTGGATGAGCGGCTACTTTCTAGAAGACCTTCTTGATAAGTCTGAGGATGAATTCTTGTACCGATCCGATATCTAGTCGTTCCCTCAAATCTTGAGTAGGGGTCCATGGCAGAAATACAATAATCATTTGGAGAGCTCTCTTCTGCACCGCCTCGAACATTTTTCTCCAGGCCATATTTACTCTTTCCTAGATGGCAGCGTATGTGAACACTTGTGACCTGCCTGCACCACAGAACGCACATGAGATAAAGACAGATAGCAGTGAGAGCACATGTCCGCCTAGCTCAGTTGGGAGAGCGATTTACTCCTTAGTGAGGGGAACCGTATTTGATGGCCGGCGCGAACAAACTTGTACGTTATATTAGCGTCCAAACTTCCAGGATGACCGGACTGTTACGTTTATCGCAATGATGTTATGTTCTTTCCACACGGCGAGACCGGAAAAATGAGAATCCCTTCTTCAGTGCTTCGAAAAAATAAGTCAGTGTGATGTTACGTTCCACACACCAAATTGTCTGGGATTTCTCAAATGCACGTTCTTCATGGGATGACTGCCTACAGCGACACATGGTCCCGGCTGACCCATGGGCCATGCCCCCGGCCCTCTTTCGGAAGGGTGGAAGAGATGTGACGTGCCTGCACCGCAGGACGCAGATGAGATAAAGGGAGATAGCAGTGAGAGCACATGTCCTCGTAGCGCATTTGGGAGAGCAACTTACTCCCGAGTGAGGGGTCCCCGGATTGGATGTCGGCGCGTACAAACTTGTATGTTATACACTCACCTGACGACTGTCTTACACAACAGTATTAATAGACCTTTTAGTTTCGTGGTCCCTGTATGTATATCAATATGCGTGATTTGACTGACTGCCAGTCATAGCCCAAAGGAGAAAAACCCATGGGAGTACAGTGCAAAACGCAAAACGAGAGCAGCAACCTAAATTCACATAAACTCACAAAAACCGAATGTTAAAAACGGCAGTGTACGTCACAAAACCCAACACTGAAACCAACAGGATATACATTATATTATAAAAAGTTGTGACGTATATTCTTAATTAACTTTCATTTTCAGTTTCCTTTTCCTATGTAAATTTGAGTTTGTTCTCCGTTAGACTTCCAAACTTAACGTGACATCTTCTCTCTCACGAGAAAACTGTTGGCAACAAATTGAGGTCAGAGTGAAAATGACGTATGAATGTATGAGATAAGAACGATAGATAAAAAGAGGAGATAACAGTTGCTGCTGTGGTGGATATGTGTGTGTAGACATTCGATTGCTAAGTTAAATTGGAAATTAACAACTGTAGTGCCATATTGTGCTATATATCGAGTTCTACCTAAATTCGTGCGGAACCAATAAAAGGATTCTCGTAAGTGTGACTTCTGTTTTATGTTTCGTCTGGCCGTTAAAAGCTTTATTAGAAACTATTGCATCGTATTCTTATTTTATTTCAACATTCCTTAGTCATGGTTTAGACATAATGTAAAACCAATCTTGCTTACGAAAAAGACATTACGTTTCTAAGTGTTCGGACACTACCAAATATTTGCATAAGTGCAAAGAATGGTTTCCCAGTAAGGTGCGCTGTGAGTGGGGAGGTACGTATACAAAGCTGAGATGTTCTGTCGTTTTATCACTAACTTTGGAGCTGATATGCCGCGTGGACATGAACGTTACGAGTTCCAGTGTGGGCTGGTTATAGGATGTCATTTGAGTAACGTTTCCATACGGAGCATTGCAGCTGAACTTTCCGAGTTCCAGTGTGGGCTGGTTATAGGATGTCATTTGAGCAACGTTTCTATACGGAGCATTGCAGCTGAACTATCCGAGTTCCAGTGTGGGACTGGTTATAGGATGTCATTTGAGTAACGTTTCCATACGGAGCATTGCAGCTGAACTATCCGAGTTCCAGTGTGGGCTGGTTGTAGGATGTCATTTGAGTAACGTTTCCATACGGAGCATTGCAGCTGAACTTTCCGAGTTCCAGTGTGGGCTGGTTATAGGATGTCATTTGAGTAACGTTTCCATACGGAGCATTGCAGCTGAACGTTCCGAGTTCCAGTGTAGGCTGGTTATAGGATGTCATTTGAGTAACGTTTCCATACATAGCATTGCAGCTGAACTTTCAGAGTTCCAGTGTGGGCTGGTTATAGGATGTCATTTGAGTAACGTTTCCATACATAGCATTGCAGCTGAACTTTCCGAGTTCCAGTGTGGGCTGGTTATAGGATGTCATTTGAGTAACGTTTCCATACGGAGCATTGCAGCTGAACGTTCCGAGTTCCAGTGTGGACTGGTTATAGGATAACATTTGAGTAACGTTTCCATACATAGCATTGCAGCTGAACTTTCCGAGTTCCAGTGTGGGCTGGTTATAGGATGTCATTTGAGTAACGTTTCTATACGGAGCATTGCAGCTGAACTTTCCGAGTTCCAGTGTGGGCTGGTTATAGGATGTCATTTGAGTAACGTTTCCATACGGAGCATTGCAGCTGAACTTTCCGAGTTCCAGTGTGGGCTGGTTATAGGATGTCATTTGAGTAACGTTTCTATACGGAGCATTGCAGCTGAACTTTCCGAGTTCCAGTGTGGGCTGGTTATAGGATGTCATTTGAGTAACGTTTCCATACGGAGCATTGCAGCTGAACTATCCGAGTTCCAGTGTGGGCTGGTTATAGGATGTCATTTGAGTAACGTTTCCATACGGAGCATTGCAGCTGAACTATCCGAGTTCCAGTGTGGGCTGGTTGTAGGATGTCATTTGAGTAACGTTTCGATACATAGCATTGCAGCTGAACTTTCCGAGTTCCAGTGTGGGCTGGTTATAGGATGTCATTTGAGTAACGTTTCCATACAGAGCATTGCAGCTGAACTTTCCGAGTTCCAGTGTGGGCTGGTTATAGGATGTCATTTGAGTAACGTTTCTATACGGAGCATTGCAGCTGAACTTTCCGAGTTCCAGTGTGGGCTGGTTATAGGATGTCATTTGAGTAACGTTTCCATACGGAGCATTGCAGCTGAACTTTCCGAGTTCCAGTGTGGGCTGGTTATAGGATGTCATTTGAGTAACGTTTCCATGCGGAGCATTGCAGCTGAACTATCCGAGTTCCAGTGTGTGCTGGTTATAGGATGTCATCTGAGTAACGTTTCCATACAGAGCATTGCAGCTGAACTTTCCGAGTTCCAGTGTGGGCTGGTTATAGGATGTCATTTGAGTAACGTTTCCATACGGAGCATTGCAGCTGAACTTTCCGAGTTCCAATGTGGGCTGGTTATAGGATGTCATTTGAGTAACGTTTCCATACGGAGCACTGCAGCTGAACTTTCCGATTTCCAGAGTGGGCTGGTTATAGGATGTCATTTGAGTAACGTTTCCATACGGAGCTCTGCAGCTGAACTTTCCGAGTTCCAGTGTGGGCTGGTTATAGGATGTCATTTGAGTAACGTTTCCACACATAGCATTGCAGCTGAACTTTCCGAGTTCCAGTGTGGGCTGGTTATAGGATGTCATTTGAGTAACGTTTCCATACGGAGCATTGCAGCTGAACGTTCCGAGTTCCAGTGTGGGCTGGTTATAGGATGTCATTTGAGTAACGTTTCCATACATAGCATTGCAGCTGAACTTTCCGAGTTCCAGTGTGGGCTGGTTATAGGATGTCATTTGAGTAACGTTTCCATACGGAGCATTGCAGCTGAACTTTCCGAGTTCCAATGTGGGCTGGTTATAGGATGTCATTTGAGTAACGTTTCTATACGGAGCATTGCAGCTGAACTTTCCGAGTTCCAGTGTGGGCTGGTTATAGGATGTCATTTGAGTAACGTTTCCATACGGAGCATTGCAGCTGAACTATCCGAGTTCCAGTGTGGGCTGGTTATAGGATGTCATTTGAGTAACGTTTCCATACGGAGCATTGCAGCTGAACTATCCGAGTTCCAGTGTGGGCTGGTTGTAGGATGTCATTTGAGTAACGTTTCGATACATAGCATTGCAGCTGAACTTTCCGAGTTCCAGTGTGGGCTGGTTATAGGATGTCATTTGAGTAACGTTTCCATACAGAGCATTGCAGCTGAACTTTCCGAGTTCCAGTGTGGGCTGGTTATAGGATGTCATTTGAGTAACGTTTCTATACGGAGCATTGCAGCTGAACTTTCCGAGTTCCAGTGTGGGCTGGTTATAGGATGTCATTTGAGTAACGTTTCCATACGGAGCATTGCAGCTGAACTTTCCGAGTTCCAGTGTGGGCTGGTTATAGGATGTCATTTGAGTAACGTTTCCATGCGGAGCATTGCAGCTGAACTATCCGAGTTCCAGTGTGGGCTGGTTATAGGATGTCATCTGAGTAACGTTTCCATACAGAGCATTGCAGCTGAACTTTCCGAGTTCCAGTGTGGGCTGGTTATAGGATGTCATTTGAGTAACGTTTCCATACGGAGCATTGCAGCTGAACTTTCCGAGTTCCAATGTGGGCTGGTTATAGGATGTCATTTGAGTAACGTTTCCATACGGAGCACTGCAGCTGAACTTTCCGATTTCCAGAGTGGGCTGGTTATAGGATGTCATTTGAGTAACGTTTCCATACGGAGCTCTGCAGCTGAACTTTCCGAGTTCCAGTGTGGGCTGGTTATAGGATGTCATTTGAGTAACGTTTCCACACATAGCATTGCAGCTGAACTTTCCGAGTTCCAGTGTGGGCTGGTTATAGGATGTCATTTGAGTAACGTTTCCATACGGAGCATTGCAGCTGAACGTTCCGAGTTCCAGTGTGGGCTGGTTATAGGATGTCATTTGAGTAACGTTTCCATACATAGCATTGCAGCTGAACTTTCCGAGTTCCAGTGTGGGCTGGTTATAGGATGTCATTTGAGTAACGTTTCCATACGGAGCATTGCAGCTGAACTTTCCGAGTTCCAATGTGGGCTGGTTATAGGATGTCATTTGAGTAACGTTTCCATACGGAGCACTGCAGCTGAACTTTCCGAGTTCCAGTGTGGGCTGGTTATAGGATGTCATTTGAGTAACGTTTCCATACGGAGCATTGCAGCTGAACTATCCGAGTTCCAGTGTGGGCTGGTTGTAGGATGTCATTTGAGTAACGTTTCCATACATAGCATTGCAGCTGAACTTTCCGAGTTCCAGTGTGGGCTGGTTATAGGATGTCATTTGAGTAACATTTCCATACGGAGCATTGCAGCTGAACGTTCCGAGTTCCAGTGTGGGCTGCTTATAGGATGTCATTTGAGTAACGTTTCCATACAGAGCATTGCAGCTGAACTTTCCGAGTTCCAGTGTGGGCTGGTTATAGGATGTCATCTGAGTAACGTTTCCATACAGAGCATTGCAGCTGAACTTTCCGAGTTCCAGTGTGGGCTGGTTATAGGATGTCATTTGAGTAACGTTTCTATACGGAGCATTGCAGCTAAACTGAACATACCAAAATCGACTGTAAGTGATGTCGTAAATAGATGGAAGCAGAACGGTGCAACTAGAGAAAAAACGTTCAGGAAAGCAAGAGAAATTGAAGGAACGTGACAAAAGAGCCATGGTAAGAAACGTAAAGAAATCTCGTTTTTCCTCTGCCGTTTTCATCACTGCTGAAGTATGAAATGCTTGTAATGGCTCGGTTAGTACCATCACTATCCGCAGAGAGTTGCACAGTGTAGGTTATTATGGTAGAGAGTTGCACAGTGTAGGTTATTATGGTAGAGAGTTGCACAGTGTAGGTTATTATGGTAGAGAGTTGCACAGTGTAGGTTATTATGGTAGAGAGTTGCACAGTGTAGGTTATTATGGTAGAGTAGCGGCACACACGCCACACATTACTACCCTGAATGCGAAGCGTTGTTTGGAGTGGTGTGTCTCCCGTCGTTCCTGAACTGTGGGAGACTGGAAAGCTATTCTTTGGAGTGATTAGTCACGCTTTTCACACTTCCAATCCTACTGTGGGCGACTGGACAGTTGTTCTTTGGAGTGATGAGTCACGCTTTTCACTCTTCCAATATAGGACTGTGGGCGACTGGAAAGCTGTTCTTTGGAATGATGAGTCACGCTTTTCACTCTTCCAATAGAACTGTGGGCGACTGAAAAGCTGTTCTTTGGAGTGATGAGTCACGCTTTTCACTCTTTCAATCGGACTGTGGGCGACTGGAAAGCTGTTCTTTTGAGTGATGAGTCACGCTTTTCACTCATCCAATCGGACTGTGGGAGACTGGACGGCTGTTTTTCGGAGTGATGAGTCACGCTTTTCGTTCATCAAATCTGATGGACTTGTTTGGATTTAGCGACAGCACGGCGAACGGTCTTCGT
Source organism: Macrothele yani (assembly GCA_039090855.1). Taxonomy (NCBI): domain Eukaryota; kingdom Metazoa; phylum Arthropoda; class Arachnida; order Araneae; family Macrothelidae; genus Macrothele; species Macrothele yani. Next base: position 30,766,920 of record CM077005.1, on the reverse strand, counting down.
CGGACTGTGTTCTTCCAAATGTTAAGTCCGGCGGCGACTCCATCATGGTATGGAGTTGTTTCTCGTGGATGGGACCCTACCTATTGGTTGTTATACCACAAACCATGAACTATGTAGTCTGCCTCGACGTTCTGCATAGTTTTGCCCTACCAACAATGTGGCAATATTATGGAAATGACCGTTGTCTCTTCGAAAACGAACGAACTCCCTGCTACATCTGCACAGCGCTTGCAGGACTGGTTTCTTGAAAATGAGTTGGAATTGGTAGACTGACCTGCTCAGAGTCCTGATCTTAATCCCATAGAACACCTATGGAATGAACTAGGGCTACAGGTACGAAATCGACCACTACGGCCGTCTTTGCTCTCTACTCTCGCGGCTGCTTTGCAGGACGAATGGCAAAGTAATTCCTCTCGAGACCTACCGGAAATTGGTTGATAATATGCCTTGACGTGTTGCCGCTGTCATACTAGCTAAGCCGCCCCCGGTGGCGCAGTGGCCTAAGCGATGGCTTCTGATCATTCGTCCGAAAGGGGTCCAGGCTCGAATCCCGGTGAGGCATAGATATTGTGTTTGTGTTACGGTACTGGATGTCACCCTTCCCTGGAACCAGTAACCCTAAATTAGGGATAGTCGACTGCTTATAGCCCATTGAGTTGCTCACGGTGGTCGTTAAACCTCCAATAAAAAAAAATACTAGCTAAAGGTGGACCGACTAACTATTGGGTGTGCAACTTAATTCTCGGCCACGGGAACGACACATTGACAGCAAATTATAGCAAATCGAATACGTACCTAATCAGGAAAATAACACCCGTCCTATTGGATACATTTGAGCCATTGGCCAGTTGGCTGCCGAATGCTACTGCGGAAAAAAAGAGGGCTGTTTCGAGTTGATAAAGTCATCAATACTTGTGTGGACCTCCTCGACAGAAGTGAAGGGCGTATCACTCAGGTGATGTTGCAGGGAGCGAAAGAGGTGATAATCCGACGGGGCGAAGTCTGGAGAATACGCCGGGTGGAACAAAATCTCCCATCCCAGGTCGGTGAACGTGTTTAAAGTCATTTTCGCAGTGTGAGGAAGCGCGTTATCCTGAAGCAACAGGACCGACCTTCTGCCCTTGCCGGTGTATGGCCTTTTCGCCTCCATTGCGTCACTCACACGAATGAGTTGCTGACAATAACACTCAGCATTGACCGTTTCACCAGGTTTGAACAACTCATAGTGTACGACACCGCGCTGATCCCACCATATGCACAGCAACCCCTTTCTGGCATGGATATTCGGGTTTGGCGGTACTGGTGGTAGGCTGACATGGATAAACCCACGATTTGAGCCGCTTAGGATCATCGTAGAGGATCCACTTCTCATCACAGGTCAAAATCTTGTGGAAGAAATCCTTCTTCTTGAATCTGGAGAGCAAGGACACATCCACATTGTAGCGCCTAGACTTGTTCGCTGCTGTGAGTTGGTGGGGGCACCCAACGGCCTTCCTTGTGAATCCGTCCAAGCTTGTGCAGGCGCTTTTCAATGGCTTGCCGTGTTACTCCGAGTTCCTGGGCGAGCTCTGACTGTGTGCGACAAAGATCCGCGTCCAACAGTTGTTCCAGTTCCTCATCGTCAACTTTCTGTGGCTGCCCCGGACATTCTGCACCACGGAGATTGAAATTCCTCTGCTTAAACCGCTGGAACCACTTCTTACACATACTGTAGTACACAGAAGCCTCGCCCAAAGCACCACAGATCATTTGTTGGACTTCCGCGGCACTTTTTTCAGCTGAAACACGAACAAGAGGCAGTGCCTGAAATGTTGCTTCTCGAACGACATTGTTTTCACTGTCAACTTTCGTTCCTTCTGTCACTACAGCTGTGAGCGGTTACGGTTGCCTGGAAAGCTGTTAGATGGCGCTGCAATCAGCCATTATCGCACACAGCTATTTACATTTGCCGACGTTCTATGATCGCTTGCGGTTAGGGGCCGAGAATTAAGTTGCACACCTTAATCCATTTGTCCCAAAACATTGTGGTGTCGGAATACTCTTGATAATATAGTGTATTTTCCTTCTAATATTTTATTTCATAAGGAAATAGAAGTAAATATAAGGCAGTAAGAAGTAAATTAAGTAAGCTTATGTAGAACTTCCATTAATGTCTCAAGTGTTAATTTAATTAATCCTGTCCTTGAAGAATCTCTTAAGAATGAAGGGGGAATCAACTCTATCGAGCAATACCTTTGTGAACTTTTTTTTTCGAGGGAGTGAGGAGACTTCGTTGATTATCCTATTCCCGAAGCAAAGATAAACGACATGACAGAGCTGGGGCTGTTGTTCTCTTATTAGAAAGGAAATCAGTAGCAGCTCATAAATTCTACCATAGGCGGATTAACGGGACCAGGCCGGGCCGGGAATTTTAGTCTGGAGGCCCACTGTAAAAACACACGTCCCTATAGGAAAACACCTCATAAATAATTCCCCATGAAAAAATCCTGTTAGATTCTGGATGAAAGAAAATTTTTAAAATATGCATTGTAAAATGAATTCAGTTCTGAACAAATTTTAACAATTTAACGGTGAAGAAATTTTTTAAATCTACTCATGATTGAATGTAGCATCAAACAACGCCCAAAATGGAGTGTTGTAAAATTTGGTCTTGAAAAATAAAATCAGTAGTCCCGTGAAGACCCCATTTGTTTTTTTTTGTTTTGTTTTCTTATTGGAGGTTTAATGACCACCGTGAGCAACTCAATGGGCTATAAGCAGTCGCCCGTCCCTAATTTAAAGTCACTGGTTCCAGGGAAGGGAGAGAGCCAGTGCCGTAAAACAGACACAACATCCATGCCTCACCGGGATTTGAACTCTGACCCCTTTCGGATGAATAATCAGCGGCATCGCTTAGACTACTGCGCCATCGGGGCGGCCACCTCATTTCCAACTAAATCACCATGAAGATAATTCTGGAAGTTGAAATGTGCGCATGCGACATAGCAATTTTCCTAAATAAATAGATTTCACATTTATTTGGTCATTGATCGCCTACTCAGCAATGGTTTTTGGGCCGCCCCGATGGCGCAGTGGTCTAAGCGACGGCTGCTGATCGTTCGTCCGAAAGTGGTCCGGGTTCGAATCCCGGTGAGGCATGGGTGTTTTGTTTGTCTTACGGCACTGGTTCTCTCCCTTCCCTGGAACCAGTGACCCTAAACTAGGGACGGGCGACTGCTTATAGCACATCGAGTTGCTCAAGGTGGTCGTTAAACCTCCGAATAAACAAAAATAAATATATGGTATTTGTATCTCCCTTTGAGTAGACTCCTTTTCTAAGTCTACCCATTATTTTGACCGGTGAACCAATATTGGTATTGTTATACAGAAATATTTAAAATATAATTAAATAGTAACTCGTGTTATCCAACACGACAGCTAGAATTTCGTCTTCAGTTAAAAAAAAAGCACTAAGAGATCTCTCGGTAAAGTCATTCCTTCGTTAACCGTGGACCACCCAGTGGCAGGCGGAGACCCATAAAACGGTCCTGGAAGTTGAGTTGATTTTGGGCGGCCCACTTTTGGTAAAAATTATCAAGGCAACTCATAAAAGAAAAAGAAAGAAAGAAAAAGCATTATGTCAGCATCACCATTTAAACATCTTTTCAACCCAAGTCTGCGAATCACTGAAGTTTTTTGGTACTGATGCACAGTAACATTTTACAACGTTTACTCATTTTCTTGGACAAACCGCAGCTCTTTAGTAAAATTTAATGCAAGAAAAAACTTACTTACGTTCCTGAGAAGCAAGAAGCGTTCTCTGAGAGAGAGAGAGAGACTGTAGAAGACTTTATTCCATTCTTATGACTTTTATTGCTCGTTAACTTAATTCTCTCTCTCTCTCTCTCTCCAGAACTTGTAACGCTTCGGTTTTAGTGAGAACGGATATCCAAATATGCCAGAAATTAATTTCTTTTTCAAGGTTTTCCTGTTATTACTAAAATAATTACAAAAAAATCTAATGAGAAAATTGGAAATGTCCAGAATTTCAGTGCAAATTTATAAAGTGTAAAGAATGCGAGAATTAATTTTTGTTTAATTACTTTCAACTGGGAAAAAGGCGCAGTGGTCAAAGCGCTGGTTTCTGAACCACACGGCAGCAATGGGTCCGGATTCGAATCCAGCGAGGCATACATGTTGTGTGTGTCTTACGGCACTGGCTCTCTCCCTTCCCTGGAGCTTGTGCCCCTAAATTATGGACGGGAGGCTGCTTATAGCCCACTGAGTTGCTCACGGCGGTCGTTAAACCTTCAAAAATAATAATAAATAAATAAACTGGAAAAGTATTTTTGCTGTAGCTCAAACAGTCTTTCCAGAACTGCAATTCAAGAATTCGTGTAACTGGAAGCCCCTAAAAGTATTAAATCAGATGCAGGTCTCGTACGAAAAAGGAAAAACATGTGTATGTACAAATAAGAAGCAGCAACCCCAAAATTTTACCATGCTTGAATCTCAATGTATTAACGTGTACAATGAATTTCGAGTTTCTATCCCAAACTATATTATTCAAATGCAATTGTCAAAAGCGGACTGAGGTAGACTAAGACTAAAGGGATGGGGATTAAATTAGGAATTCGAGAAGGGAGAAGGGATGTATCAAAACAGAGTTTGGCGAATCCCGGTGAGGCATGGATGTTGTGTGGTCATTCATTTGTTACGTAAGTTTCTTGCTTTTCGAAGCCATCCAAGTGGTAGACAAACTTTGTCGTTTTGGCATTACTTGCTTTTTTCTTGAAGTACAGGTATATATTTACTTCTTTTTTTTTTTTTTTTTTTGAGTTAGCATAAGGCCTACCGGCCCTTATGCTAACTATGGCGGCCCACCGGGAATTCTCCCTGTATTCCGGCTGCCCAATCCGCGCTTAGACCACCCACGAACAAAAGGACACCCCCTCCTTTATTCCCCGTCGTTGGAGGTCAGATTCTTGCTCTGAGAAAACCCTCGAGTGAGAACAATTAACAATCAACTTCTTACGTCAGGAGCATCTTCCTTCGAGCGGCAGAGAGAGAGAGTGAAAGGAAGAAACACAGTGGTTACCGAAAAATGGCAGTCATGCCAAAGAATATATAACGCGTGAAGAACGCCAACTCTCATAGAGATAACGTAAAACAGGCGACAACAGCGCCACCACATCTTAAGAGGTAATATGCTCTGCGGGAAAGTTACCATTCAGGAGCAAAACACGTTAGAGGGGGACTACGGCAGTGAAGCTTTTCTTTGATCCACGATGGTTTCCTTCGATCTGATGACTATTTGCTTAGAGAAGTTTTTTGTTGTTGTTGTTGCTGTCTTCTGATATCCTGCCCATCCCTTATTTTGGTAAGAAAAATATGCAATAACATTAGTATTATTATTTAAATTAAATTTTAGCAAATATTATAGTTAGGCCTAAGGACCCGTACAAAATGCAGGCATTCCCTAGTATTTGGCATTACTGAAAATGTTTCTGAAAAACTGAAGAACAAACAAAAGCCTTAACGAACCCGATTGGCGCAAAAAAACTAACATATCCGATGTGCGAAGTGATTATGCTACAGAGAAGGTAACAATCACGTGCTGTGAGTAGCTCGGCTGACTGTTCTTTACCCAAAGAATTGAAGTCAACAGAAAAACGCAACTTAACTTCTTCTCAGATCAAGCTTGGAACTTGTGAGAGGTAGGAATGAGAACAGATTTCGCGGGAAATATATAGAAAAAGGAACCCAAAATACCCATCTCCCGCTGAAAGTATATACTATTTAATTTTAATAACCGACATTTACCTTTTTTTCACCAGTCTGAAAAATAAAGAGTCGTACGAGCGAAATCATCTGTCGTTACCAGTGGCGTAGCCAGAGAGGGGGTGTCTGGGTTTGAACCACTCCCTTGAGGGGAGACTGAGCATGAATTTAAAGCGATATATAAGTGTATAGGTGGCTTTCACCAATGAACAAAATCCATGCCCCCCCCCCCCCCCCCCCCTAAGAAATTTCTGACAACGCCACTGCTTTGTATTCTTGTCTGAATTTTTTTGGAAAGAAAAAAATATTGTTCTGGTATCTATGAAAAATAATCATTAACTTCATTTGATCTGTTGGGTGTTTGCTTTGAAATGCATAGCAAAATTATCTGGACATACATGAAAACAGTGCCGCGGCCAAGCATGCTATTATAAATCAATTAAGCTAAAGCTAACTACTGTTAGACGTAGGTTGTTGGACATGGAGCCCAGGATAATTGGCAGGCCCTACTCTCCTTTTATAATCTCGAAGGAGACATTAGTACCTGTTGTGATGGCCCATCATTCTACACCACAAAGTGACACAGAGCATAAAGCGGTTCTACCTCGGAGATATTTCGAAATCCATGTCCCACCCACACTTATCTGAAGAGAAGTGACTGTTTATACTGTTACTTTCAGTTACTTTTTGCCTTCCCGCAATTGCATCATAAGTGTCGCGGATGCCAAATTAGGTGTTGGCGTAATTATTGTTAAGTATTGAAGTGGACGCCATGCCATGAGAAGAACCCCTTTTTGTAGATCTCTGTCATTGGAGCTGGGAAGCAAATAAATAACCAGTTAAACAAATAGAATGTAACGACAGAGGGGGAGGGCATGGATTTGGTTTATTGGTGAAAGCCTCGTATACACGTACATATCGCTTTAAATTCGTGCTCAGTCTCCCCTCAAGGGAGGAGTTCACCCCTCCCTCCCTCTCCCTCTGGCTACGCCACTGATACGAAGAAGTGGGCCATTTCTCATGTCGCCCACCAGAAAATGTCCAGACATCCAGCTGGACCAATGCCCACCCATGAATCTTACTGTCGCTCTTCTCGTGGAATCCAAGATACGACATAGCCGTGTGTTGAATCTGTTATTCTTTACCTGGGATGAACGATCGTCGCAATATGTGGTCACAACGATCGTTAATTTGGTGGATGATGAGTTACACGTGGGCACAGTAGTGATTTGTTCTGTACAGAAACAAAAATCAACGGAAAGGCGCAGTCACTGTGATTATTCTTCCGCTGGAATGAAGATAAGTTCCAAGACGTCGTCACTTTGTGATCTAAGACTTGCTTACGGAAATTAATCTTGAAAGAAGATAAATAGAAACACGTTGCACACTGCGATTCTTCTTTTCTTGGAATCAAGACAAGTTTAGCTAAAATGTAGGGCATGGCTGTCATTCCATTATTCTTTTCTTAGAATGAATAATCGCGTTGGATATAGTGACAACGATCTTTATTTTTCTGGTAAGAAAATGCAAAGTAAGACGTAGTCACGATGATTACTCTTGGGCTGAAACGAATGTTAGTAAGTCCTAGTCACACATCTGTGTTCTACAGCTGTTGGTACGATGTATTAGCAAGTCCTAGTCCACATCTGTGTTCTACAGCTGTTGGTACGATAAATGGTAATACTTCGTTGTGAAAATCATTCTTTCACTTGGATCAAGATAAGCCGTATTGTTATTTTTTGCTTTATGCTTTTTTAAATTAAAGTTAATTGTAAAGCATGTGGACTCGGTAATTATCTTTTTTGCTGAAATAAAGATGATAATAAATGACCTGGGCGGTTGTTATTGTTATTATTGTTCGTCAGGTCCGGTGAGCAAAGGCGGAGATATTTTAGTAATATGACAAAATCGCAGAATGTGACCTTTGGATTGGGTGAAGCTGTCAGTCTTTATGGCTGCCTTTTGGGTTGAGTGAAGCAGTCTGTCAGTCTCCATGGTTGCCTTTGTGATTGGGTGAAGCAGTCTGTCAGCCTCCATGGCTGCCCTTTGGATTGGGTGAAGCAGTCTCTCAGTTTTTACGGGTGCCTTTTGGACTGAGCTAAGCAAATTATCAGTCTCTATGACTGCTTCTAGGTTGGGTGAAGCAGTCTTTCAGTCTCTATGGCTGACTTTTGGATTCAGTGAAACAGTCTTTCAGTCTCTATGGCTGCTTTTTGGATTGAGTAAAGCAACTTATCAGTCTCTATGACTGCTTCTGGATTGGACGAAACAGTCTATCAGACTCTATGTCTGCAGTCTGTCATTCTCCATGGCTGCCTTTTGGATTGGGTGAAGCAGTCTCTCAGTTTTTACGGGTGACTTTTGGACTGAAAGAAACAGTCCCTATGGCTGCCTTTTGGATTGAGTTAAGCAATTTATCAGTCTCTATGACTGCTTCTGGGTTGGGTGAAGCAGTCTCTCAGTCTCTATGGCGGACTTTTGGATTGAGTGAAACAGTCTCTCAGTCTCTATGGCTGTCTTTTGGATTGAGTGAAGCAATTTATCAGTCACTATGGCTGCCTTTTGGATTGGGTGAAGAGTTTCAGTTTCTATGACTGTCTTTAGGATTGAGTGAAGCAGTTTCTCTGGCTGCCTTTTGGATTGGGTGAAGCAGCCTGTCAATCACGATGGGTAACTTTTGGGTTTGGTGCAGTAGTCTTCCAGTCTGTACGGGTGCCTTTTGGACTGGGTGAAGCAGTCTCTCATTCTCAATCTGTAATTCCTTGGAATTTTTTGAAAGTTATTATTGTGGTTGCCGTTAATGCAGACTTTTTCGGCCAGGGCCGATGAGTAAAGGCGCAGATATTCATCTCAAAGCTGGAAATTCAATAATTTCCAAGTGATACGGCAAGTCTAGAATGATTTCCTTTCGGATTGGGCGAAGCAGTCTCTGCGGTAATCCTAATTCCACCAGATTATTTTTAAGTTATTACGTACTACTGTGTTTGCTGACATGGCAACTGGTTCGATCTGTATTATGTCCTGTTTCAGATACTTTGGATTTCCATTCGCAGGTTCTCGTATTTCGAGATTTTCTCAGACACTTTCTTTGGATTTTTTCTATGAGCAGAACTGCTATACATGTGTGTGTTAGCTGTGTCTTTTTTCAGCTGTTTTTTTTTCTGCAATTACAATGTCAGGTTGATTGGGGTCAATTGTCTTGTCTGTAATGATAGGTTTGTCACAGCACATGATATAATTTTGACTTTCGGTGTAGATTATGGCTGTGCTTGTAATAAGGTGGATTATAGCTGTGCTTGGAATAAGGTGGATTATGGCTGTGCTTCTTATAATTACAACAGAGGCTGCTTCACCTAATCTGAAATGGTCATTCTACACTTGCCGTATCACTAGAAAATTCCTGAATTTCCAGCTTGGATTAGGCCACATATAAGTCAAGCTCTTTTGGTTGTTTTTATGCAAGGAGGAAGAAACCAAATAAAACATATTCTATGACTGCATTAGCTTTTCCAGGTATCCTACAGGCATGGGTGCCTATATAGGTAGACAAGAGGGGGCACTTGCCCTCCCTGGATTTCAAACCATACTCTTTCTGTTCTTGGAAGGTATTTCAGATATTTTCGCGATAATACTTATTATAATATTTCTAATTTTTTTTTTTGAACTTATGGATGCGTGTGTATGCAGAGAAATAGATAAAACGTTGGGAATTTACAGTTGGAGGTAATAATGAACTTTCTCATTTCATGCTGAAGAACAACATGTCTTTGATACGACACTTCTGGACGCATTCAGAGAGAGAGAGAGAGAGAGACAGACAGACAGAAATTTATCCTCTTCAGGAGGGAGACAGACAGACAGACAGACAGAGAAAAATTTATCCTCTTCAGAGAGAGAGGGATAAAGACAGACAGACAAAATTTTATCCTCTTCAGAGAGACAGACAGACAGACAGAAATTTATTCTCTTCAGAGAGGGAGACAGACAGACAAAAATTTATCCTCTTTAGAGAGGGAGACAGACCGACAGACAGAAATTTATCCTCTTCAGAGAAAGAGACAGACAGACAGAAATTTATCCTCTTCAGAGAGAGAGAGAGACAGACAGACAGGCAGAAATTTATCCTCTTCAGAGAGGGAGACAGACAGAAATGTATCCTCTTCAGAGAGAGAGACGGACAGACAGAAATTTATCCTCTTCCGAGAGAGAGAGAGAGAGAGAGAGAGGGAGAGAGAGCTATTCGCTGCTGGGAAAAAATATCCCGAAATTTTCCCCAGAAATTCGCCTTGAGAGTATTTCTTAATTTTTGATGACCATTTGTGTGATATCTGGAATTTCGTGGCGCATGTGACACAAGTAAGCAAATGGATCAAAAGAACGACAAAAAAGTTTCCTTATTATCCTAACATGCTGTCTAATTTCATTTATTCATCTTTCAAAAAATTTCCCAGAAATTCTCAACACATAAATTCAGTTTCCAATTAAATTTATGGAGAGTATCATGTAAAAACGGTTAGATAACAAGAAGAAACAATAACAATTGCATATGGTGTTTGTAAATGTTATTTATATTAAAAGTTCTTTTTCCTTCCTCTTAAAAACAGAGCTATGGACGCTCATGTCTACAGGTGTCATCAACTTCTACTTTCATTACGTGTTTCCAGTCGCTCTGGATTGCAATAACGAGGTTTTGAACCCCAATAAAGAATCCCTCGATTTCTGGATAGAGTTGACCTTTTTTTAACCATTGTAGTGACGAGTTTTTTTATTCAATGTTTTCCAGTAAAAATTGTTTTCCAAATTAGCAGTAAAGACTAAACTTTAAATTTAATTTTGGATATTTTCGGTGAAGAATGTTGCTTCTCCAACTCTTCAGTAGGTTTGAATTGTTTCTTTACGAGGTCCGATCAAAACGTTTCGAGACTAGGCCGATATACAACAAAGTACTTACGTTGCTTAAGTCTGGCTATGATCTCCCTCAAAGTAGTCTCTTTGGGCAGCGATACACCGCTGCCAGCGTTTTTGCCACTGTCGGAACGCTCTCTGGAAGTTCCGAGACTAGGCCGATGTACAACAAAGTACTTAAGTTACCTAAGTCTGGCTATGATCTCCCTCAAAGTAGTTTCCTTGGGCAGCGATACACCACTGACAGCGTTTTTGCCACTGTTGGAACGCTTTCTGGAAGTTCCGAGACTAGGCCGATGTACAACAAAGTACTTACGTTACCTAAGTCTGGCTATGATCTCCCTCAAAGTAGTCTCTTTGGGCAGCGATCTGACAGCGTTTTTGCCCACTGACAGCGTCTTTGTAGCGTTTTGCCACTGTTGGAACGCTCTCTGGAAGTTCCGAGACTAGGCCGATATACAACAAAGTACTTACGTTACTTAAGTCTGGCTATGATCTCCCTCAAAGTAGTCTCTTTGGGCAGCGATACACCACTGACAGCGTTTTTGCCACTGTTGGAACGCTCTCTGGAAGTTCCGAGACTAGGCCGATGTACAACAAAGTACTTACGTTACTTAAGTCTGGCTATGATTTCCCTCAAAGTAGTCTCCTTGGGCAGCGATACACCGCTGCCAGCGTTTTTGCCACTGTTGGAGCGCTACCTGGAAGTCCTGTTCGCGAATTGTTTCAAGCACCATCTGCGATTCACACTGGATCTCGTCCACGGTTTCAAAACGGCGACCCTTGAGCTTCAGCTTCATCTTCGGGAACAGAAAGAAGTCTCAGGGAGCCAAATCCGGCGAGTAAGGAGAGTGAGGAAGGGTAGTCATGGTGTTGCGGCTGCAAACCTGGCGTGTTGCTAACGCTCTGTGAGCTGCTGCATTGTCGTGATGGAGAAGGAAATGGCCCTTGCTCTACATTTCAGGTCGTTTGCAACGAACGTCATGTCTAAGACGCCGCAGGACATCGCAGTAAATAAGGGGCGGTGACGGTCTGGCCCTTGGGGACGAATTTACGGTGCACAACCACGAATGTCAAAGAACACGATGAGCATGCTTTTGATTGCGCTCCGGACCTATCGGTCTTTCTTCGGTCGTGGAGATGCCGGGCTCTTCCACTTAGACGACTGCTGTTTGGTCTCCGGGTCGCAACCATAGACCCAAGTCTCGTTCCCAGTGAAGACCCGCGACAGAAACGTTGGTTCATTCACCACCTGCTGAAGAAGATCTTAACAGAGTTCGACACGGAGCGTATTCTGTTCGGGGTTCAGAATCTTTGGCACAAACTTTGCAGCAATGCGGTGCATGTTCAAAACCGACGTCGGAATTTCTTCACTGCTCCGTATGACACATTGACGATGGTAACAATGTCTTGAATGGTTCTCCGACGATCCTCATGCACCAGTTTCTTACTTTTGTCCACATTTTCGGGGGTTTTGCTCGTGGACGGTCTCCCTGACCTCTCGTCGTCTTCCAGTGCCGTTATGCCACTCTTGAAGCGCGAGTGCCAGTCAAAGCACCTCGCACGACTCACTGCTTCATAGCCATAAGCCTGCCGCAACATTTCATGCGTCTCCGTTCTCGATTTGCCGAGTTTGACGCAGAATTTGATATTCGCTCGCTGCTCTAGTTTGTAGTCCATACCGAAATCTCAGCTGTGTCCTGCACGTGGTCAGCAAATACCGTGTATCACAGCTCCCGATGTTCACAGAACGACGCCACTCGGCACAATGACACCAATGAAGGTCACTGCCCTCGACCGCTGCTCGCGCATCCGCGTACTGCCATCTGTTGGTGCTCTACGTACCTAGTCTCCGAACTTTTTGATCGCACTACGTATTGAGAAAGGAACACAGAAGTATACAGGTTCAGTGGGGTAAAACCCCTTCATCAACTGCAGCCACTACAGTAATAATGGCCTGCATTTTCCCTAAGAAGAGTATTTGAATTGTTTCTCTTGTTTCCGGCAAAGATCTAAAATACTGATTAGCCCCTTCCACTTTCTTTTCTATTCAGGTAGAGTCTTTCAACTGACGATTTTGTATGGTGGCATCTGTCTTTGGTTAAAAGCGCTCCAGTGAGTCTGTCAAGTTTCTGTAAATCAGTTTCCATAAAAACAAAACTGATTTTTGTTCCTGTAAAGTATACACTGTAGAGCAATTGAATTAGAGATACCTGTCTAGTAACGTGTAGCATCACCTGTCACCCTGAAGACGGCGGCGATTCGTCTCGGCATGGACTCGACAAGACACCGGAAGTGTTGGGAAGCAATACGGATCCACGACCCTTTAAAGAAGATTTAATGGAGGGGGATCAGAGCCTCGAACTTCTCTCTCAATGGCATCCCAGATGTGCTCGATGGGATTGAAGTCAGGTGACCGAGCTGGCCAAGGAAACGAGGGCACGTCGGTGGAATGCTCATCCAACCATTCGGTTACAATTCGGGAGCGATGGCACGGTGCATTATCTTGTTGCAGGATGAGGTCCCCAGTGGGATGTTGAAGACGCACAAACGGGAGCAAATGGTCGTTCAGGATATCCCGGTAACGTTGACCTGTGAGGGACGATGTCACACGTACCAGGGATCCCCTTTAAGTCCACGTAAACAGTCCCCAGACGAGAATGCCACCCCCACCAGCTTGAAGAGTACCCTGCTGGCAAGAAGGATCCATCGCTTCACGTGGTTTGCACCGTGCTCGTATCCTGCCATCCGCATGTACCAACGTGAATCTCAACTCATCAGTCCAGGCAACATTTTCCCACATGTCTAGGGTCCAGTGGCGATGTTCCCGCCCCCATGCTAATTTTTGCACCCTGTGATGTGCGGTCAGCAGCCGTACCCACGTGGTACGATGGCTTCTGTACCCCATAGCGAGGAGATGGTTCTGGATGGTGTGGCTGCTTACACGTTTTTGTGCATCAGCGTTAAGTTGCCAAGTGATTTCTTGCACTGTGGCCCGTCTATCCACTGTTACAATGCGAGCTAGCCGACGATGACCCCGCTCATCCACACGCTGTTGTTCACGGCAGTTGGCCCTTGCAGGGATGGTTTTACCGGATACGATGTATTCACGGTGCAACCGTGACACAGTGGCTCGTGAAAATCCCCGTGTCTGCACGACTTCCGAGATGAAGTGACCCATTTGTCGGGCCCCGACATTTTGCCCACGATCAAATGCGCTTAGATCTTTCGTCTTACCCATACTGCATCCGACTCTTATTATATAGTCGGATCGCTGCATACGTCATGTCGTTTACGTTTACAGGGCCGCCCACAGCGCCACATTTGCATAAAACCAGCTGTCTCTAATTCAATTGCTCTTCAGTGTATAAGTTTTTATAAATCAGCATTGCTCCATTTAAGGATATCGAAAAGGTACGCTAATATAGGTATAGCCCACAGGTTGATAGCATCCATCCGTTTTTCTAGAGTAAAATTTAATGTTTACAGAATTTTTATAAGGCGACAGGTGCATTTCGTTGTAAATTGCTTTTTCAGTACTCTGGGATCTAATATTCTATTTTGTTCTATTCCTACATTCTTAAAAGTTTGGTCATCTTCAAAGTTTTCAATAAATTGGTTTTCCGAGGGTGGAATTTTAAGCGATTTTTCACTTTTAATATTTAGTATAGCGCATTTGTTGAGGCCAAATTCCATACCTAAATCATCATTGAAAATTTTGGTTTCGTTGATATGTTCTGTGGAGTTGCTTTTTGCTATTGGAGTCTATAACTTAAGATCGTCCGTATATGATGCATCTTAACATTAATACAATACCAACCAGGGTTTTTTATCCAGCAAACTGGAGGGACAGTTTATAGAGAGGCAAAACCAAGTGGTCTAAATGTGACTCTTTAAAAATGCCATGAATAACAGCAATATCTTCAATTTTCAGTTCATTTAGTATAAAATTGGTTTTCCAGTTTTCTTCTTATTATTATTATCTTTATTGTCGTCGCTTTTGGTTTTCTCCACCAGTGATGATAAGCAAAGGACCAATATATTAACCTCAGGTCTAAAAGTTCATGAATTTTTGAATTATATGGCAGGTCTGAAAAATGACAGACAGCTGTTTGGATTAGTAGAAGCAGTTGTTTTGGCAATCCTAATTCGTCCATGGTTTTTAGAAGTTTCTGGGTACCACTGCTCTTTGCCGAAATGACAACTGGCACGATCTGTGTAATGCGCTGTGCCTCTGGATTTCCATTCGTAGGTTTTCGTATTTGGAGATTCTCGCAGGCACTGTTCTTTGGATGCCCACATCAATTAGTTCTTCCTTTTTCAGTTTCTTGTTTACAATTACAATGTCAGGGCGTTTGAAGTCAATGGTCTTATCTGTGATGATAGGCTTTTTTGTCCTAGAAATGACATAATTCTAGTTTTGGAGAACAGATAGTTGGTACTTTTAATAGGGTGTAAGATAATCTTGGAGTAGGCCATATTGAACACTATGTCCTGTTCGTGTACGTTTTGGCTTTACTTTTGTGAAAGAGAGGACAACGTTCACTAGTCTTCGCTTGTTTCAAATTTCTTAAATTCAGAGAAAAGAAGATAACTGTAAAAGTTATTTAGTAATTTCTTAGTTGCATCACCAATTTCTGCACACACACACACACCCCCCCCAAAAAAAAAAAAAAAAAAAAAAACGCTGTCTCAATTCTCCCAAAGTTCCAAACATACCAGGTCACGTATAAAAGAATCCAAGGATCGTGTATTTTTGATAATTTGAAATTCAAAAGGTAACGTTTAATAGCAAAATGTTTTTACGGGTTTTCCGCAGTCTTCCTGTGTTTGGGTAACCGCATGCGTAGATGATTCCCTGTGAATTCTGCCCCGGACGCACTTTGTTCCTTACCCGTATACAGCAGAGTAAATGGCAAGCTGGCTGCATTAATTTGCCAGTGATTCTCATAGGCGCATAGTTGTGTTTGCCGACCGAACTCAACCCGCCATGGGGGGCAAGATAGATAGATAGAGAGAGAGCTACTTCCCTTTCCTCCCGATACTTTCGCAGTACAACGGGGATTCTGATCAGTAACATGTATTGCTGGGTGTTAAATCTTATAACTTTTCACGCGTGTCTTTCAATATACCTTGCTTATGGATTTTTCCTCATCAATGCACAGACTACACAGTTTTTATCCACTGGACTTTAGAGATGATAATAACAACTAATAACGCTATCTACCAGGAACGAAAATTATTTCGCAACTTCCCTTTCCGGAGGGAGGGTGAAAACATGCCGTAAATATTGATGAAATGGGTGACGTTACGTAAAACAATCTACTGATCTATCGAACCACCGTTATTTTTTTACGCTTTCCAACCGTAGGTTGAAGAAGCTTATATGCTCCAGCTTTGTCCGTCCGTCCGCACGATAACTCACGTGAAAATGGTTCGATTTCGATGAAATTTTAGTATGTGGTAGGGGACGACCTGGGGACGATCCCTATTAAAGACGAGTGAAATGGGGTCAAAGGTCAGGACACGGGAGCTGGATCCATTCCATTGCCTTTATGCGTCATAACATGCGTAAATATGGTTCGATTTCAATGAAATTATAGTATGTGATAGAGAACCACCTGGGCACGAAACCTATTGAAAATGGGCGAAATGGGGTCAAAGGTCAGTGCATAAGAGCGGGATATATTCCATTGCCCTTATGCGTCATAACTAACGTAAAAAAGGTTCGATTTCGATGAAATTTTAGTATGTCGTAGGGAACCACCTGGGCATGAACCCTATTGAAAATAGGAGAAATGGGGTCAAAGGTCAGGCAGGGCATAAGAGCGGGATATATTCCATTGCCCTTATGCGTCATAACTAACGTAAAAAAGGTTCGATTTCGATGAAATTTTAGTATGTGGTAGGGAGCCACTGGGGACGAACCCTATTGAAAATGGGCGAAATGGGGTCAAAGGTTAGGACACTGAAGTGGGTTCCATTCCATTGCCCTTGTGCATCATAACTTACCTAAAATGCTTGGATTGCGACAAAACTTTATCATGTTGTTCCGGAGGTATAGTGAACCAGTTCTGTTGAATATCAACGAAATGGGGTCAAAGGTCATTGCACAAAAGCCAGATTTATTGCACAGCCATTATTCTTATAACTTGCGTAAAACTGCTTCTATTGCAACAAAACTTTATCATGTTGTTCCGGAGGTATAGTGAACCGGTTCTGTTGATTATCATCGAAATGGGTTCAAGGTCAGGACACAGGAGCGAGATTTATTCCACAGCCATTATCCACATAACTTGAGTAATAATTTCTGGTATGTTGGAAAGCGTATCATAATTAATGCATTGCATGATTTTACTAACTTGTGATATTAGTGGTGCGACTCGATGGTTAGTGGTCGCGGAACACTAAGGAATTGAAACGCTGCATGGAGCTATTAGAGGTAGGAAAGGCGTTTGAATAGTATTCAGTGATGTCCCTATCACAGTATAATATAAAAAAAAAAAGATAGTGTTCAGTGTGTTCCTATATTAGTACAAGATAAAAAAATAATAGTGTAGTGATATATCTATCTCAGTGTAAGATAAGAAAAAGATAATAGTACTCAGTGACGTCCCTAACTCATTTACAAGATCAGACCCCCTCTACGCCATCCACTACTAACAATAGTCCGCCGACGTAAACGACTGTCTTGGTGCCAATATTATACATATTAGATGATAGCACATTGGTAGCAGATATCCTGGTGCAATAAATCACGATATGTACTGCATTCTGCCGATGATCGAATCCGTATTTGGCCTCAGCAGCATAAGGATGTGGTTTCTTCATGCATGGCGGTATCGATTATCCAGGACGGTTGGGGCGGTTGTACATATGTATTATATCGGGCATGTTTAGCTGGCATGAACTGGAGGACGCCAGCTACTACAAATGACTGCTAGCCATCCATTTACACCCCATAAAGTGGCGTATCTACTCAAAGGAGAATGGGTTCTCCCAAAACAATAAATAAAGCCGCATGTCATCGGGTCCGCCTCGTGAGTGAATGGTTCGCCTGAACACAGTGCTGATATGAGACATCTCGAATGGCACACAAACTCACCGAATCTCAATCCAGTATAACATTTGTGGGACGTTATGGTACGCCAGATGAGTAGTTGGATACACAACCCCTCCATCCATATACTGGAACAATGGAGCAAATGCCAAGCCAGGTGACGATCGTTCTCCGAGTGAAAGGAGGGTCAACAAAGTATCAGATAGGTAGTAGTAATTAACTGAGTGTCGCCCCAGGGGCGCAGTGGTCTAAGCGGTGGCTTATGACCATTCCTTCGAGATGGATCCGGGTTCGAATTCCGGTGAGACATTGATGTTGTGTTTGTCTTACAGCACTGGCTCTCTCCCTTCCCTGGAACCAGCGGCCCTAAATTAGGGACGGGCGACTGCCTATAACCCACTGAGTTGCTCATGGTGGTCGTTAAACCTCCAAAACAATAATAATAATTCATTGAGCATTCACGGTACATCAACGTTACACATTTTCAATGTCACACGCATGTTTATTTACAGTAGAACTTTGAGGGAATCAAACGTAGTCCGCCATGAAAAAAAAAAAAAATCCGTGTTGGGTCGCTAGCGGGTGTCAGAACTCTCAGCTACATTGATATGATGTCCATTCCTCCAAAATAATTCATGTTGCCTTCTCAGCCGGAAAAAGGTGAATCCTGTTGACGTCAGACTCCGTACCTGTTCAATATTGTCCAATGTGTGTTTTGCCCTTTTTCCTGCGATATGTTGACAGCTCTATCTGAAATTTCGTTTGGCTGCCCCGGTGGCTCAGTGGTCTTAGCGCTGACTTATGACCATTCGTCCGAGATGGGTCAGGGTTCGAATCCCGTTGAGGCATGGATGTTGTGTTTGGATTGACGCACTTGATCGCTACCGTCCCTGGAACCAGTCGCCCTAAATTAGGGACGGGTGACAGGGTTGCTTACGGTGGTCGTTAAACCTTCAACTATAAAAAAATAATGAAATTTCGTTTGAGGGTTGTTTTTTTTTTGGTATTCCAGAAGCGCGCGTATTTTTCTGTTCAGTTTTAATCGTATTATTCTTAAATCATCGTACTGGTGATGAGATATTTCTTATTATTGTACTAATTAATGCTTAAAACAAGGCACTTACCTGGTCTTTTACAAATGGCGGTTAATTTTTTTTTTTTTTTTTTTTTTGGTTGGAGGTTTAACGACCACCGTGAGCAACTCAATGGGCTATAAGCAGTCGCCCGTCCCTAATTTAGGGTCACTGGTTCCAGGGAAGGGAGAGAGCCAGTGCCGTAAGACAAACACAACATCCATGCCTGACCGGGATCAAATGGCGGTTAGACTTGTTTCTTCAAACAGAATCGGGTACCAAAATGATGCGATTTCCGAGCCAGGAGAGCTAGTTCCCCGACGTTGTGCTGCTACTAAGAAACGGATGACGTAACGTTTGGTTTTCTTGGATGGCGCTGAGGGCGCTGCGTGCATTACTAACTGATTACGCGAGGTTTACAGGAAGCGGACACTCTTACTTCCGATTGTACATTAAAGATATTTCACGTTCTTTTTTTTAATGGCGTGGTCAGTAGTTTTTTTGGTAAAAAATTCAAAATGTACGCATTCTAACTGGGAAATTTTGATGATGGAAAGCTAAAAATTTGTGCAATAAATTGTGGTAGCCGTCGGTTCTAAAATGTTTTGTCCCTCATGCACTAATTTCTTCTTGCAGTAAGAAATTATGCATGATGAAAATTAGAAGGTACGTTGATATTATGGATCCCTATAAAACATTAAAACATTTTTTCGAAACCGACTTGTCGGAGCTAGAATTTCGTCGAACAAAGAATGAAAATTTATTCCACTTAGCAAAGAAATTTACGAAAAACCTCTTCGATACTCAAGTAGTGTAAAACTCTGGCTTCTGACCATTCCTTAGAGACAGGTCCGGGTTCGAGTCCCTGGTGAGACATGATTGGTCTGTTTGTCTGGCAGCGCTGGAACTCGTTGCCTAAATTAGGAACGGGTGACCAACGTGAGCAACCTAAAAGTAGCTCTCGGTTGTTGTTAAAACCCGAAACTAAACACAAAAGAAAAAGTGCAGATTTTCAAAAATATTTTTTTAATCGACTTCCAGAAGTGAAAATGTAGTGCTAAATGCAAATATGAATCTCCCAAAAATATACATTTGCGGCACACAGCGGTGAAACCGTGAAAGCATGAACAAAGCAATAGACAAGCTAAAAGTAAAAATCAAAAAATGCTTTGGACAGTGTCATGAACAAAGCAAAAATGTGCGGACTACCTGTTAGGTGCTTTCAGTCACTGAACGCAAAATAAGTTTTGTGGTCCAACTTTTGGAAGCATAGATATCTCTTGCCAAACAAAAGATAAGGTTACACCATTTATAAGGAAACCTGTGTGCCACAGATATTCGAAAGTGAATCTCTATGGCTAATGCTTTCTTATGCAAAAATAATTTTTCAAATCCAACATACAAGTACGGAGATGTAATGTCTGCAGACTGATGGAAATGAAGCTATTCCCAAAAGAAGTGTTTTATCGCTCTTAAAAATGGTGTTGTGTAGAATATAACTCTGATTTTCTTTTAAAATTCGCCGAAAGCAACTGTCGCTTATATGGCGAATTAGGGACGCCCCTTCACTAGCCGAGTGGTCAGTTGCGTGGGCTTCTGTCTAGTCGTCCAAATTGGACTCAGGCTATAGCACCAGAAGAGATATAGACGGTGCGACTATCTTACGGCTCTGACCCTCACCCTCCATTGAACCAGTATCCCCAAATCAGGGACAGGTGATTGCTGTCCCTGATCCCTTCGAGTTTCTCACTGCGGTCGCTCGGCGGAGATTGAATCGAAGCTGCGTTTCCTGGTTAAAGCATGTAGCTATTATATCCCCTAGAACAAAGCATTTGCAAACAGTTGAAATATCTAAACACAAAAGAATATCAGCAGTTCATTTTCCAATGAGTGGCACGAAGTCTCCGAGAAATAAATGCCATCTTCGTAGTTCTAACATCTTGATTAGTTCATTGGTTGATAAATCAGTAGCCCCGAAACTTATAGAGGGTGAGTCGAAAGTTTTGCAATATTTGGATCACTTTATGTCTTCATACGAACATTTACGACGAAAGCTGACTAGCATTCAAAGTATAGGCCATCGTGTGTCACCGTATTTAGCCATCTGTCTGCCAGTTCTTCGATTCCGCGGCGATGCCAGTTCTTTTCCTTCAAAGCGGAGAACTCCTTCATCTCAGCTGTCACCTCCTCCTGGTTGTTGCAGTGCCGCCCGCGAAGGAAGTGTGCCATGGACCGGAACAAATAATAATCCAACGGGGCAAGGTCAGACCTATATGCTGGGTGTAGCATCAGTTCGATGCCCTCAAGTTTCTGGTTTTGCCCGGGTCGTTCAACCGGGATGAGGCCAAGCGTTGTCCTGCTGTAGAATAGCGCGCTTTCTGTTCATCACTGTCGGGTACTTCTCCTCCAAAACGGCATACATCCGCTCCAGCTGTTCAGAGTAGAGGTTAGCGTTGATGGTCTGACAGTCTGGAACAAATTTGTAAAGGGTTATCCCCTCGAAATTCCACCAGACGCAGAGCATCACCTTGTGCTCGAAGCGCCAACGTTTGACAACAGGTTCAGGAAGCTGGCCCGGGCTCAAACACTGCCGTTGTGTGTTAGGAATACGGAAATCGACCCACTTTTCATCGCACGTAACAATTCTGTTGATGAAACGTACATCACGCGGGTTTTCTAGGAGTTTCGTGCACACTTTCACTCGGCGGTTTGTTTCAGCTGGCGTCAGTTCGTAAGGGACAATGTGGCACCTCTTGTAGTCCTTGCCGAGGTCCTGAAGGTGATGAACCACGGTGGTCTGTGATATGCCCAGCTCTCCTAATAATCTCCGAGTGCTGGTTGTCGGATTTGCTTCTACAGCCTGGCGCACGCCTTCTGAATCTCCAGCCGGGCGTACGCCCTCTTCGCGGCCTACCTGCGCTTGGCTGATCATCGAGGTTTCTGTTACGTGAGCGAAATTTCTTGGGCCATCTGGTTGCGGTGCTGTTGTACACGAACCTTCCCCTCTAGCATGACAGATGTTTCGTGTTGCTTGAGCAGTGTTATGGCCGAGTTTAAACTCGAAGAGCAAAAGTTCCGTAATTAGCTGGTTGTGACTGCATCTTTTAGCCGTCCCAACCACAGACACGACAACATGCAAGGCTGTTCACAGCAACGATTACCACTTTATATCCCTTTCGACTGAGTGCAGTGAGCGACTTGAACTAGTTTAAACACGTGACATACCCGCCGCAGCACATGGGTTTAGGCAAATATTGCAAAACTTTCGACTCACACCTCTGTATTTTGTCTGACTCAAAAAAGAAATATGATTTCAAGGAAGATTTTCTTTCGTTTGGGGGTTGGTTTAACGATAATCGTGAGCAGCATTGGTTTAAGATCACCGAGGAACTTTAAATGCTATATGCAGTCGTCGATGGGAAAGAGAGAGAGCCAGTGACAGCACACCTCCCATGCATTCTGGGATTTGACCCAGACCCACTCGGGTCAAAGGTTAGAAGCCAGTGGTTAGACCACTGCGCAACCGGGGCTGCCAAAGATGATTTTAAAGACTAACAAGTTAGTAAAGTTATGCAATGCATTCATTATAATACGCTTTCCAACATACCAGAAATCATTACTCAAGTTATTACTCGAGGATAATGGCTGTAGAATACATCTCGCTCCTATAACCTGACCTTTAACCCCATTTTAATGATATTCAACAGAACCAGTAAAGTATACTTCCGGAACAACATGATAAAGTTTTGTCTCACTCGAAGCATTTTTACGTAAGTTATAACGCATTAGGGCGATGGAATAGATTCCACTCCTACGTCCTAACCTTTGACCACATTTTGCCCATTTTCAACAGAGTTCGTCCCCAGGTGGTCCCTTACCATACTAAAATTTCATCGCAGTGGAACCATTTTTACGCGTTATGACGCATAAGGGCAATAGAATGGATCCCGCTCCTATGTCCTGACCTTTGACCCAATTTCGCCCATTTTCAGTAAGGTTTGTCCCTAGGTAGTTCCCTACCACATACTAAAATTTCGTTGAAATCGAACCATTTTTACGTGAGTTATGACGCATAAGGGCAAATATCAGGAGCACCGAGCATCGCTCGGTAAAAGGAGGGCATGAGGACACAAAAAAATTTATATTTTGATATGTTATTTCCAAGTATCGTAATGTTAAGTCTAAACCATCAAGATTAAGAATGATAGACAAATTAGAGACAAATTAATTTAGAATGATTCTTCTTATTAAAGTTGAAACTTCCTCGTTTCGTAGGGATTGACGAGCCATATTTTTTATATTGTTTTACCATCCACGTGAATAGTAATTAATAAAAATTTAATAGTAATTAATAAAAACGAACTACTCATACTTTAGCACAACGGATACGCTCGTCATCAAGTGACCATTCAAAAATGTAACCAAAAAAATGATGTTTTAACAGTTTACTTTTTGAAGAAAAAAACACACGAAATTAATGTTCCGCTGCCTATACTGTACTACGCATCAAATCCAAGGAGCTGGCACAACTCACTTTTTTGTTTTAGAAGAAAATAAAAGTAATGCTTAATATGCACACAACGCGTGACGTAATGAAGCAGATGGTCGCGAGAGTGTGACGTCATAAGATTTCTAAGCATGGGAAACATTAATAGGACGACGCCATGACACTAAAAACATTTTAACTCGGGGTAGTTATTTAACACACTAAACGAATTTTTCCAATGTCGAGATCAAGCTAAATCGATTTCTAGTACCAGAAACTGTAGGTTAACCACTTTCATCAAAATCCTTAGAGCCGTTTTCAAAATAAAATTTACATAAATACAAATATACAAGAATTGCTCCTTTAACAGTTTGGGATAGAATAGATCCCGCTCCTATGTCCTGACCTTTGACCCCATTTCGCCCATTTTCAATAAGGTTCGTCCCCAGCTATGTACTAAAATTTCATCGAAATCGAACCATTTTTACACAAGTTATGACGCATAAGGGCAATGATATGGATTCCGCCCCTACGTCCTGACCTTTGACCCCATTTCGCCCAATTTCAATAGGGTTTGCCCCCGGGTGGTCCCCTACCACGTACTAAAATCTCATTGAAAGCAAACCATTTTTACTCAAGTTATGACGCATAAGGGCAATGGAATGGATCCCGCTCCTATGTCGTGACCTTTGACCCCATTTCACCCATTTTCAATAGGGTTCGTCCCCAGGTGATTTCCTATCAATACTAAAAATTTATCGAAATCGAACAATTTTTACGCGAGTTATCGTGCGGGCGGACGGACAGACGGACAACGCTGGAGCATATACGCTTCTTCAGCCTACGGTTGGAAAGCCTAAAAAACGAAGAAGTATGTCTGCAACAAGGGTACTGTAATGTTCGTATAAGTATCGCTGACTGAACACTACATAATTCAGTTCTTAAATACTTCAGCTACAGTGAAAATAGGAGTCACCCAAGAAACTTCAGAAAAGGTTACTTACTATTAATCTTCATTCAGCCAGTAATCCTTTGGCACTTAAACAAGGTTTAATCAAATGAACGTGAGTTAATAATGGTAATAGCACTTGGTTAATAAAACAACACCCATATTAAAGTAGAACACGCAGACTTTAAGTAACTCAAACTTCAATGTAACGTCTCTTCCACAATTAGTGTTATAACTTCCACCATCTCTACATACTGCTGCTGCTCAAACATTATATATCGGTCAGTTTTCATCTGATGAAAACCCAAGTCACACGTTCTGACCTCAAGGTGTTGCCAACCGTACTGTTGCGAGAGAGAAGATATCACGGTAAGTTTTTTTTTTTTTTTTGATTGGAGGTTTAACGACCACCGTGAGCAACGCAGTGGGCTATAATAAGCAGTCGCCCGTCCCTAATTTAGGGCCACTGATCAGAATCAGATCAGATCAAATCCTATGTAGAGGATTTTAGTTAGGGAGTGTCTGACCCCAGGTCTTAAACAACCCTTAGAAACAGGTAGCTGATAGATTTGGGCTAGAGTGCCCGAATGGAAAGTGACACGGAAGCGAGGTAGAAAGGGGGTGGAAGACGCCTTTATTTATTACTGGGGGGCCAGTACCAGGGTTCCGACGGCATAACGTGCCCATCCGACGCACAGCGCATGTTTAGTGGTTCCAGCGTTCGTGCCTGTCTGGGATCGAACCCGAGATCTTCTCTTCGGGAGTTACGAACATTGACCACTAGGCCACCCGTCGGCCCACTTCAAGGAAGGGAAAGAGATAGTGCCGTAAGACAATCACAAGATCCATGCCTCACGGGATTCGAACCCGGACCCATCTCGGACGAAGGATTAGAAGCCATCACTTAGACCACTGCGCCATTGGGATGACCGCGTTAAGTTTGAAAATGTGAAGGAGAACGAACTCAAATGTACATAGAGAAAGAAACTAAAAAGGAAAGTTAAATTAGAGTATACGTCACAGTACACACTTCTAAACATTTTGACATTAAACAACAGAATGGAAACAAAGAAAGCCGATTAAAATTGCAGACGTTATTATGTATGCATATCCGGTCTGTTTTGCTGGAGAATAATCAATTTTGTGTGGCAGAGGGAAGAATGAGCTAAACATGCATATCTTGCCTGAATCTCGAATCCGGAGTAGTGATGAAACACTCAGATGATTGGGTTTAGACCCAGATCGGGCACTGCTTTTGCCGGGACACATCCCATAGTTCCGAGAGAAAGGCTTGTTAATAATGGCGAGTGTCTGCCGCAGGACGAGCGTGTTGGCGTGGCTTCCGCACCATTGGGGATGCCTGGCCAACCAGCTGATGCCCGGGCAGGCACAGCCCAGCAAAAAACAGTCTTGCTGGCCCAGCACTATGTTGCCGCTGCCGAACCGTCAATAAAATGTCCGGGCGGCCAACAGAAGGGCCAGCAGTTCAGGCCAAAAGCTGGCCAACAGTTGTCACCCCATCAGTTGTCATATGCCACAACAGGGCCATCAGTGGTCCATAACAGGCAGCAGCTGCCACAAGTGGCCCTTCAGTGGCCCTGTAAGCACGTGCCAGAAATTATGGCTAACCTAATGTGGTCCGCTAGTGTGTCGTTAGTGGCAGCCGGCAACCACGTGACGTAACTGGTGGCTTGCCGAATCTTGTCCGCCAATTTCCCAGTAGTAGCCATAATAAAAAAAAAGCAAAGATAACCGCAGGTTCACAAAGCTACAATTTTTTTCCTACCCTTACGAAGTAACGCACTGCGCTGGGGAAATTTTCCCAACATATCGGAAAAACATCCGTTTGTATCTGAGTAGATTTGAACCTGGGCCGTTGGTGTGATAGCTGAGCTCTCTACCAACCGGACTAATTTGCCACGTTCGAGCATATGCTTAAAGCTGTCTGTTTGGTTATGCAATGTGTAATCGAATGCTTCCCCCTTTCATTTTACAATATTGCGAGGTATTTTTCATAAAAGTCAGTTTCATATAATTGATAAATTAATTTTTTCAACGTAACGATAGTTTTTGTTTGTTTTTTACCTTAAGGGAACTTCACTCATTTTCAAGGCGTGTACATACTTAGAGTCGCTTTCCAAAGTTTTGTACTGTCCTTGCCGTCTTGAAAAGAGATTGTTGAATAAATATATATTTACCCGGGTTCAATAGCACTTGGTTAATAAAACAACACCCATATTAAAGTAGATAACGTTGTGTCTTTCCTTTCTATTGTTAGAAGCTACATTTGTTTCAAAGAGTAAAATATATTTTATTTTACTTCTCGTTATTTTTAGAAGCGAATTCCTCCCAGTCTTGTGTATTCAACCCATGGATGAGTACACCACATAGCGTCGCTTTTTTTTTTTTCAAATAATTAATAAATTTTGTACGCGTATAATTCTTTTTTTTTTTTCCAACAAACGTTGTTTTAATGGTTTTCCAGGATATTTGTTTCAAGCGGTTTCAAATTTTTTCTTGTTATTCATCCACTCCATTCCCATGAATAACACATCCACTCTATTTCATGAATTGTTATTCGCGGGAATGGAGTGGGTGTATTTCACGACTGTATCTAGTATTTCACGGCTTAATCTGATATCTTCGTCGACGTAAAATTTTGTTAGGAAATTAATTTGCCTCTCCACATATGGATTTTTTTCTTAACATCCACTAAAATAACACGATGGCGATAGCGTCGTCTTCAACTAACTGGTACCATGAGAGACACAGCAAGTATTGCTTCTGCGCATGCGCAGTCCCGTTGCTTCCACCTGCTGTTGAGGTTGCATTGGTTGCCAGCAACGGGCCACTAGTGGCACTTGCTTGGTGGCCCACAATTCACGGCGATGCTGCAGGGCCATCAATGGCTCGCCAACTGATAGCGCTGCCACCAACGGACCACTACCGGGCCGTGAGCGGCAGATTTCAGCCAGCAGTGACCCATCACTGCCAGCTGGTGGCCAGCAGTTTCCTAGCACTTGTGTTTTTGCTGGGAGGTAGTATGGACTGCTCACCAGACGTACAAAAAGTGCTTGATATACACTGAAGAGCAATTGAATTAGAGACAGCTGGCGTTTTCAAATGTGGCGCTGTGGGCGGTCCTGTAAACGGACGACATGACGTATGCAGCGATCCGACAATATAAGGAGTGATGCGACGGGAATCAGTAAGAGTCGGTCGCAGTATGGGTAAGACGAAGGATCTAAGCGCATTTGATTGTGGACAAATTGTCGGGACCCGACGAATGGGTCACTCCATCTCAGAAGTCGTGCAGGCACTGGGATTTTCACGAGCCACTGTGTCACGGGTGCACCGTGAGTACATCGAATCCGGTAAAACCATCCCTGCAAAGGCCAACTGCCGTGGACAACAGCGTGTGGAGGAGCGGGGTCATCGTCGGCTAGCTCTCATTGTAACAGCGGATAGACGGGCCACACTGCAAGAAATCACTCGGCAACTGAATGCTGGTGCACAAAAACGTGTAAGCAGCCACACCATCCAGAACCACCTCCTCGCTATGGAGTACAGAAGCCATCGTCCCACGAGGGTACCGCTGCTGACCGCACATCGCAGGGTGCAAAGATTAGCATGTGCGCGGGAACATCGCCACTGGACCCTAGACATGTGGAAAAATGTTGCCTGGACTGATGAGTCGAGATTCACATTGGCACATGCGGATGGCAGGATACGAGTACGGCGCAAACCACATGAAGCGATGGATCCTTCTTGCCAGTAGGGTACCCTTCAAGCTGGTGAGGATGGCGTTATCGTCTGGGGACCGTTTACGTGGACTGAAATGGGATCCCTGGTACGTGTGACATCGTCCCTCACAGGTCAACGTAACTGGGATATCTTGGACGACCATTTGCTCCCGTTTGTGCGTCTTGAACATCCCACTGGGGACCTCATCCTGCAGCAAGACAATGCAGCTCTCGAATTGCATCCGAATGGTTGGATGAACACTACACGGACGTGACCTCGCTTCCTTGTCCAGCTAGGTCACCTGACATCAATCCCATCGAGCGCATCTGGGATGCCATCGAGAGAAATGTTCGAGGCTCTGACCCCCCTCCATCAAATCTTCGTGAACTGTGGGAGCTTGTTCAGGGGTCGTGGAACCGTATGTCTTCCCAACGCTTTCGGTGTCTTGTCGAGTCCTTGCCGAGACGAATCGCCGCCGTCATCAGGGCGAAAGGTGGTGCTACACGTTACTAGACATGTATCTCTAATTCAATTGCTCTTCAATGTACTGTGCTTTTAACCACTTGACATCGTAACCTATATCATTCGTGATTTAAGATAAGTTTGAAAATTATGAGTGCATAAAAAAATATATCTGGTACTGAGAATATTTTGAAAAAAAAAAAATCTCTGTTATACCCTTCATGGCAAAAGGAATCACAATTTTTTCAATGTTCTTGCAGGCACAATCTACAGAAGACATGGGGGTTCCACCCGCGAATGAAGACGTCCCTTTCCGCTATAGCCCTAACGCTTACAAGCCAGCTCAAGACGACGACATGGATTTCGCGGATTTACCCCGGAAAAGTAAGTAGATTGAAATTCTATGAAAAAGTACTTATTATTTGTTTTTATACAAGTGGACATATACCATTGTTCGAGAGAGTTCCGAAATACAACATAATTTAATTTTTTGCACTTAAGCTTGTATAAAAGGACCCTACTACAACTATCTTCTGTGTGTAGTGTTTTCGCAGGATGGCTGAATATCTGCACTACTGCGTACATAAGAAGTAAGAATTCTATTTGGCACTTTTCCGAGTGGTTCGAAGCGATTGCTTCTGGCCATTGGTCCCAGATGGGCCCGGATGAGTCATGGATGGTGTACTTACATTCTTGTGGCCCTAAATTAGGGACCAGCTAGTGCTTAGAGCCATATGATTTGCCCATGGTGGTGCTCCTAAATCTAACAAGCAAAAACATGATATAGAAAATCAGGAACACTTATACAAGTGTTCATCTTATACTTTATCCTGTGCACACTCCCTTCTTACTTTGACTCCTTTCTTCTCCTCCTAAACTATTTTTTTCCACCACTACTTTCTTGGACTTCCTGCTTCCTCATACCTCCATTACTTTTCGAATTGATTTTCTTTCAGCCCATCTTAGATGACTCTTTCAATCTTCCATTCATTTTTCTTGATATCTCTTACATCTATCTATCCTTCCCCACATCAGTTCTTGCTAGTTGTTTTTCTTTTTACTTGGTTGCCCGTTTCTGATTATAAAATTACTTGTTCTTACAATTATACTATATATATTTTTGGTTTCATTTTGACTGAAGCTTTCTTGTTCAAAATTGCCCCTGACTTATTTCTCCATTTATTCTATCCTGCTTTCTCTCGTATCCTTATTGCCTTCTCGCGCAGCTGCTATCCTTTCGTAACTTTCAGCTAAAGTATCTAATTCTTGTCATAGATTTTTTCTAGACTTTTCCATTTATTTCATCTTGATCTCACTTGTTCCCCTACTGCCTTCACACAGCTGCCATCCTTTTATGAGGTTGAGATCAAGTATTTAGTTCTTGTCACAGATTATTCCCGACATCTCTTCCCATTTATTCCATCTTACTTTTTCATCAGTAAATGGAGTGTTCCATTATGTGCCTTTGACGACATCAGATGCATTCAAGATAGTTTCGAAACCAAAATAACTCAGAGCTATAATAATAATCCCAGGTGATCTCCAACCTTTCTAGAAGACTGTTTTATCTTAATACTTCAAAGTTTTAGTAGGTATTTTTCTGTGTTCATACACTGCTTGTACAATGATGGCAAGTTCATCAGACAGTCCCTCTTTCTTAATGCCTTGCTTGACTTTCCGTGCCACTCTCTCATTTGTTTTGTCCAGAAGATGAAAACAGAAAACATGGAAAAGCTTTTGTTGTTTTTCCGATATTTCCCTTGTAACTGTCTTACTATGCGAATTGCATCTATGGTTCTTCTGCCATTTACAAAACAACGCTGGACACTGCTTATGTCATGTACTTCTCTTAATCTCTTGTCAGTTATCTTGTCAAAAGTCTTCCAAGTGTGTTCTGTCCCTTTTATACCTCTTCGGTTACTACATTCCAATGTTTCTCCTTTTGTTTAATCACGAGCGGTACTACGTTCTTCTAATTTCCCCGGAATGTCTTTCTCTCTCCAAATCCTACTGAATAATTCCAGTGTCCATTTTATCTCTTCATTTTCTCGGAGCTTTTTCCATATCAGTTACTGCTATTGACGATCCTCCTGCGTCGAAATGTTTCATCTTGTAGATGGATTCTTTCATTTCTGCCCTTGAAATTTCTTTTTCTGGGTCTCCTACTCTTACGGTTTTCCACCGACAGTTCCCCATCATTTCACTGTTTAATAGCTACTCTAAATATCAGTTCATATGAAAATAAAAATACAGAACGCGCATTAAAATATGCTCATCCGTTCTCCTAGGTGTTGGATTAGTTTGCCTGCCACTTTCGCTGAATATAATTACAAACTGAAGAGCAAATCTGGGATAACATTGCCGAAAAAACTCAGCATCTTAGCAACAGTAATTTTTCTTCAGTTGGTCAGTACTGAGCAAATAATAAAGCTTTATATGCTAAAAAGAATTAAAAGAACATCACCGTCAACTTATTTGGGTAAGACGCAAAAACAATTAAAAAAAAAAAGCAAAAACTGACCCAGAAAACAGGAACAAACGCATTAAAAGGATTCCGGAAATTATAGATATTCAATAGCAAGGCATAAAAAATGTGCTGTGTCAGATTACTTGAAATAGTTGCAGTTTTACAGAATTTCTACAGAGAAACTGAGAAAAACATTCTACACTTAAAATTGTAAATACTTAAAAGGAATAAAGAATGAGTTTTTTAAAAAAAAAAGGGGTGGGGGGAAGACAAAAAGGTTCGGATATTTAGAAGAAAAACAAGAAAATTTCATCTTCGAAAATTCCAAAACTAATTAGGAGGGATCTTTATCAGGAAGACTGAGACATTAACAAAAGTATGAAAATAGTTATGAATCATCAATGTACGGCGGGAACGTAAGGACACATGTTAGAAAGATTACGACAATAATTAAACATTTTCAGCAATAAAAATTGAAACAGATATTGGTAATATTTTGGAAGAGACCGTGAATCTATCGTACGGGAAAATAGGAAAAGATATGTTAAAAAAGTTATGAAAGTAATTCATAAATTTTCAAAAGGCAGCAAGAAGAAACATTGACACAAGTATAGGCATAGTAATGAATGACTTATATAAGAACAGATATGCTAACAAATTTTTGAAAATCACCATTGAATATTTAAGAGGACAACAGAAGGCAACGAACTAGAAATCTAGGGAGAAAATTACTGATCTTCAACAGGGAAATACGAAGATACTTATGTACAAATTATTGAGCACACTTCAAAATATACGAGCGGGGTGTACGAGTAGGGTATCATGGAAATGAAATACATAATTAGTTTAAAATACTATTATCTTTCAATCAGCTCGAACTTACAGATCAGTGCACTTTTACTCTTTTTCTTCTTTATCTTGTTAAAAGTTTATTTTTCCTAAACATGCTTTTAGAAACCACAGAGCTTTGCTTCACAGAGAACGAAAAGATTTCTCTCTTCTCAATTTATTTTACGGCTGTTGAAGAATAAGTCGACGGAAGAGAGAGATTATTTTCTAGAAACAAATACGTGCAAGGCTTTTAAAGAAAATAATGTGATTTTTATAGGTGCACACGGGATCATTTAGGATCAGCCGAGCTTTCACTCGTCAAAGGGTGGTTTTCTCAAGGCACTAAAACAACGTAAAGTCTAAAACTGAAAAGAGTAAATAGAACAGAGAGGTTAAAATCAAGTAAACAAGGGTCACGTGAGATGACATTAGGTTAATATCTCGCGGATTACATTTGATACAGTTTCGTCAAAAGCAGCAATCTACACACGTGGTAGATCTATCGACCCAAAATCGTTGCACATTTCTCTGTGGGTGAGAATACACTGAAGTGCCAGAAAAACTGGTACAGACGAGCTTATGCAAAATACATAGCAACGTCACCTATGAGCGTACTCGGTTGCGTCCGCCAGTGCGTATATACAGCGATATACATCCTTGCCAGCTGTCAGAGCTGTTTCCGGCATAAGAATGACAAGTAATAACGATTTAAGCGATTTTCAACGCGGCGGCATAGTTGGCGCACGTGAGATGGGCCATAGTATTTCGGATTTTTACGGACTACCATTGCAAGGGTTTACCGTGACTACAAGAATTTCGGCAAGACCCCCAACTTACGATACCAGTGTGGCTGTAAAAAGACATTGGGTGAACGTGACCATCGTCGGCTGTCAAGAATCGTTTCACACGATAGGCGTGCAACACTCTCGCAGGTATAATCGGAATTTAATGCTGGAGCCTCAACAAGCATCAGCGCCCTGACTGTGCAACGTACCCTGCACGATATCGGCTTTGGGAGCCGATGCCCAACTCGAGTTCCCTTGATGGGTGCACGACACAGCTATGCGCCTCGCTTGGACACAGCAACACCACCACTGGACACTTAATGACTGGAAACAAGTACTGTACCCGCTGATGAGGGCTCCGGAATGGTATGGGGTGTGTTTAGCTGGACTTCACTTGGACCCCTGGTACGTCTACAAACGTCTGTGACAGGCCAACTCTATGTGCGCATCCTTTCTGACGAGGCACACCCGTTTATGTCCTGCATTCATGCTGATGGGTTGGGCCTGTTTCCAACAGTACAATGCACCTCTACACAAGTGTCAGGACGCCGCATTATGGTTAGAGGAGCATTCATCTGAGTTTGGGGTGTTGCCATTCCCACACAAGTTCCCAGATCTGAACGTGATAGAACACATTTGGGATGCCATGCAGCGCGCTATCGAACACAGGAATGAATGCGAGACCTCGGAATACACCCGAATTGTGGAACGCTCTGCAGGAATTATGGTGTGCATTGCCTACAGCATATTTCCAGAAGCTAGTGGAGTCCATGCGCCGTCGTATTTCTGCAGTCCTGAGCTCCCGTGGGGGATCTACCAATTATTTGACTGGTGTACCAGTTTTTGTGGCACTTCAGTGCATATTGTCGCGATTATTTGGGGAAAATCGGAGGAAGTAAGCATTTTAGAAAGATAGTTCAAAGAGGAAATTGTAACGTAGAAAATGCACACAGAAAAACCATTCCCACTCCCCCAAAGGCCCCTACGCCCTCTTTAGAATGCACACCCCCAGTGATAATAATCTCGATGGTTTCACTTAGCAAAGTTCCTTTTGGGGTGGTGTACGGGGTAATATCCTTGATTCTGCTCCAGATCGGAGTTTCATCATTATTTGATGCTTCCTTTGACAGTGCAATCGTCAGTTTGCCATACTTGACAACTTCTTTATGCTCTTCAAACCTTGTAGCGAAGTACCTTATTGCTATTCCTATGTAAATCTTCTTGGATCCATAAGGGTACGGTATGAGAATGGACTCATGCTCAAACTTAAAAGAGGCTCCCGTTGGCGAGGACAAATCTCGGCAGATCCTGTATGATCCCCTTTACACCTATAGAAACCGGATAATTATCTTTTAAAGTCTTACACTTATTTGTTTCTAGTTAGCTCTGGTACATCCACAGTATTTCATTGAGATTATTGCCTTCATCGATCCAAAACTCCGTCTTCTGCGATTTCTCACAACTCTGCAAGAAAGTGGCGGTCGTCTGCTCATGGGCGATGATGTACCTTCCCTGGCCTGGTCATCCATTGCCTTCTGACGCAAAATCCGATTCTGATTAAATTAATGCATCGTAATCGTAATAGTGGAAAGGAAGTCATATACAATCACAGCAAGGTTTAAAATTTTTGCTAAGTTGCGCGTACTTTTTTGCAAATGTCTTCTGCGATTGCGAATAATTTTCTGATAAAGCACACATGTATATACTGTACATGCAAATGGGAAAATCACTTCCTTTTGTGCACGAATATCAAAACGAGCATAACACATTTTTTATGCACGCATGAATGCATGCGTAAAGCAAATTTTGGGCACACAAACAAAACGGTACTGTTACTCGTATATCAAAAAATGATAATTTGGTACTCACGCACATGTATGCATGCCGCAATATGTCTTTTATCACACAATAAAAAACAAGAAACATGACACCAAATTTTCAGTTGTAATCAGCATGTCTTTTAAATTCTTCCCACAGGAAAAAAAAAAAAAATTCTAAACAGATTTTTGGAAAATCTAAGAATTTAACAAAAATTGAGAATACATTTACACCACCTAGAAGAAAAACTGCGCATGATTCAAAATACGTTGTGATGTGCAGGACGCACATGAGATAAAGGCAGATAGCAGCGAGAACATACGTCGACGTAGCTCAGTTGGGTGAGGGGACCCGAGTTCGATGCCCAGATGACCCGACTGTTAGATTTCTCCCAATGGTGGGATGTTTTCCACGCCGCGGGACTGGAAAAACGAGAATCCCTTCCACAGCGCTTCGAAAAATAAATGTGTGTCATGTTACGTTCCACACACCAAATTAACTGGGATTTCTCAAATGCACGTTCTTCATGGGAAGACTGCCTACAGCGACGCATGGTCCCGGCTGACCCATGGGACATTCCTCCAGCCCACTTTCGGATGGGGTGGGGGTGGTGTTATGTGACGTGCCTGCACAACAGGACGCACATGATATAAAGGCAGACAGCAGCGAGAGCATATGTCCACGTAGCTCAGTTGGGAGAGCGACTTACTCCGGAGTTAGGGAACCCGGATTCGATCCCCTGCGTGGATAAAGATGATGGAGAAATTCCTTTCGTCATAACATATTGTGAGCGGCGTGTTCATACTGAATGTAACCGGTTACGAAAAAAAAAAAAAAAAAAAAACTGGATTTCTACAATCGATGAAACACCCACTAACAAAAATAGCTACTACTAGCGTCTGAAAAGTGTGTTGCGAAAATTAACAAACGACGCGCAAAACATTTCGAAAAGTGGAAAATATCAGAGGCAAATGGGATTTTCAAATCAAACAATTAGAAGAGATAGTGAAGCAAACGTGATATAACTCTTTGCTTCCAATGGAAATGCTGTGCTTTACTTAAACAAGAAAATGGGTTCAAAACACTCTTCATAATGGAAAGTATCGGTATACTCCCCAAAAAATCAGTTTTGGAAGGAATTTTTAGAATCCAATAAACTCTTTTAATTAGAAACATACGCTGATGCCACTGGCAGGAGAATTTTAAATAATGAAAAAGTATTCTTCATAGCAAAAGCAATGCTTATGAAGAATTTTTCAAATGCGAGGAAAAAGGTTTTGGTATTTACACCTCTTGGCAGGAAAATTGCGCATAATTTGAGGATGATATTGCTCTTAATCAACTTAGTGGGCTGTACGCAGACGTCCGTCCCTAATTTAGGGACTCTGGTTCCGGGGAAGGGAGAGAGCCAGTGCCTTAAGACAAACACAACATCCATGCCTCACCGGGATTCCAACTCGGACCCTTCACGGGCGAATGGTCATAAGCCAGTGCTTAGACCACTGCGCCACCGGGGGCGGCTACAATGTTTTGGCATTAAGTAAGTAAGTGACCGAAAAATGATATTTTTCAATTGGGTTCTCAGGCACGAAATATTGCTGCTATTAATAATATGCTGCAAACGGAAATATGAATGTATGCGTTCTAGTGGCACACTTGTGTTTTAAGAAAAAATGTAAAATTCGCACCAGAAAAGCATTCCTACAAAAAAAGAATTTTTCAAATCGGACTGTTAGAAGCAGAAATATCGATAAAAATATATATATATATATACACAGTGTGGCAAAGAATTTTTCAAGACTGGTAGAAACAAGAAATTATAATTTGTTTTGGTTTGTTATTCAAAATAAGTCCCTCCGGCTTCAGTACACTTGTTACAGCGATTTAATAATGATTCGAATGTCTGTTCCAGTTCGCTTTGCGAAATTGCCTCCAAAGCACGCGTCGAAGCTGTTTGTATGGTCGAAATATCATCAAAATAACACCCTTTTAACGTCATTTTAAGTTTTGGGAATAAAGAAAAGTCGCAAGGTGCTAAATCAGGCGAATACTGTGGATCATTCAACACACAGACGTTATTTTTCGCCAAAAATCTACGAACAAGAAGTGAGGTGTGACTGGGTGCATTATCGTGCAACAAACACCAACTGTTTTCATCCCTATATTCTGGACGAATGCTACGAATTCTGCCCATCAAACGTCTCAAAACATTTAAATAAAACTCACCAGTAATTGTTTGCCCACTTGGAACAAATTCTTTGTGGATAATACCCTTACTATCGAAGAATGTAATGAGCATTGCTTTGATTTTCGATGGAACTTTTCTTGTTTTTTTTTTTTTTTTTTTTTTTTTTTGGCTTGTTGTGAGTTTTTTTACTTCCATTCCGCACTTTGTCACTTTGTTTTAGGATCATATTGAAAACACCATGTTTCATCACCTGTAACAATCAATTTTAAGAAGTTTGGATCATTTTCAGTGGCTGAAATGATGTCTCTGCAATGTGCACTTCTCCTTGATTTTTGTTCATTGGTTAACGTGTGTGGAACAAATTTAGCACAGACTTTTGTTTTGCCCAAATCTTCATGCAGGATGGTTCGAATCGTTTCTTTGTTGATGTTTAAAGACTCTTCCATCATTCTTAGTGACGCACATCGATTGTTTGCCACGAAATCACGCACTTTTTCAATAATCTCAGGTGTCCTAGATGAACTTATTCTTCCGGTATGCTTATCATCTTCTAGCGTCTCTCTTCCGTCCAAAAAAACGTTTGTGCCACAGGAAAACATTTGATCTACTTAAACAAAATTCACCGTAAACTTGTTTTCATCATTGGTACGTTTCCGAGGCACGTTTACCAAGTTTTGCGTTAAATTTAATAACAGCCCTTTGTTCCATCTTAATAATTCAACATGAAAACAATTTTACTTCTCTAATGAACGGCCGTTTCGTTTGAGTTACTTTAACAACTGCGTAGTACTTTTGGCAGAAAGCAAGCAGATGGTCATGGTTTATAACGCATTCGCGATTACACTATGGGCGCCACCGTAGGCTGAAATCCAGCGCCAGTCAAACATTCTTTGACGCACTCTGTATACACATGGTTTTACCTCTGTAATACGTCACGTCATCACCCTTTTTTTTTTTTTTTTTGTTCTGTCTTTGATGCAAAGTAGGAATTTTTCATTAATTTCAAACAATGTGTGGAACAAACATCACACATTTTTCGACACACCAGGTGTGTCAGCGACGGCCATCGAATCCTTGTCCCCTCACTCCGGAGTAAGTCGCTCTCCCAACTGAGCTACGAGGACAGAATGTCTCTCTGCAGGTTTGTCGTCTTGATATATGTTTTAGTACGTCACAGAGAAAAGAAAATTTCGGTAATCGCACGTACAGGAGTTGGACTGAATAATGTGAACATCATGCTCAGAGACATGATTTCTAATGCAGCTGCGTACGTCGCGATACGCAAAGATATCCACCACTTTTTGGTTGTAATAGCTTTGTTTGGAACCTCAAGGCCTTGTTTAAGTGCATTTAAAGTGTCTTTCTGCAGAATTTCTTCCAGAGTGACGACAAAATGAACGACCCAACGGACTTCGAAGGAGGGCTAATTGTTGGTGGCCGGCTAGTTGGTGCCTCCGTGACAACAGTCGCCACGACTATGGGGGTATCGAGAGCTACAGTGTCTAGCGTCATGACAACATACTGTGTTCGCAGCAAAACCTCGTCTGCGAAACACAAGAGCGGCGGGAAACCGACATTGACTGATAGAAACAGGAGACCGTTAAAGATGATTGTTACCTCTAATAAGAAGACCACGGCGCTGAAAATTAGTGTGGAGGTCAATCTGCATCTCCAGAACCCAGTATCAACGAAAACAGTGCGCATGGAACTTGCATAAACAAGATGTTCATGGCAGAGCTGCTTTTGCAAAACCTCTGGTGAGCCGGGTGAATGCAAAATGGCGACGGTAGTGGTGCCAGCAGCATACAACGGGAACTTCCGATGCATGGAAGCGTGTAATGTGGTCGGATGAATCCACGTTCACACTATTCCCCACCGTAGGACGTGTTTACGTGTGAGGAACACCATCAGAAACGCACAATCCAGACTGTCTGCTCCTAACAGTGCAGCACGCTGGTGGTTCTGTCATGCTCTGGACGGTCACACTGTGGTTTTTAGCAGGCTCCCTGATCACTTTCAAAAGACGGATGACTGGCAGGGCGTATGAAACCATTTTGGCAGACCAAGTCCATCCAATGGCTCGGGCATTATTTTCTGCAAGGGATGCCATCTATCAAGATGA
Organism: Macrothele yani; assembly: GCA_039090855.1. Taxonomy (NCBI): domain Eukaryota; kingdom Metazoa; phylum Arthropoda; class Arachnida; order Araneae; family Macrothelidae; genus Macrothele; species Macrothele yani. Next base: position 30,728,270 of record CM077005.1, on the reverse strand, counting down.
TAACGCCGCAATTCACAGAGCTCGAAATGTCCAATTATGGTTTGAGGTACATGAGGCGAACTTTCACACCTTCCTTGGCCTCCCCAATCACCAGATTTAAGCATCATCGAGTCACTGTCGTTTGTGTTGAAAAATAGAGTAAGATACCGTTGTCCTCCTTCTGCATCTCTCAAAGACCTGGAGCAGTTTCTGCATGAAGAATGGTGTAACATCCCGCTAACCATCATCCAGGATTTATATGCATCCATTCCAAAAAGGATTCAGGCGGTTTTGAATGTGAAGGTGATCCCACACCGTACTAGGTACATAAAACCTTCTTTTCCAAAGTGTTAACATTATTCTGCCCAATCCCTATATGTACATAAAAAGAAGTCATTCCCTTGACACATGCGCACGCGTGTCGATAAGCATCTCTTTTATCATACATATCGAAAAGCTTTGTACACGAACATACACCGAAGAGCAATAAAATTAGAGACAGCTGGCGTTATGCAACTGTGGCGCTGTGGGCGACCCTGTAAACGTAAACGACATGACGTATGCAGCGATCCTAAAAATTAAGGAGTGATGCGACGGGAATCAGTAAGAGTCGGACGCAGTATGGGTAAGACCAAGAATCTGAGCTCATTTGATCGTGGGCAGATTGTCGGGGCCTGACGAATGGGTCACTCCATCTCATAAGTCGTGCAGGCACTTGGATTTTCACGAGCCACTGTGTCACGGGTGCACCGTGAGTACATCGAATCCGGTAAAATCCATCCCTGCAAGGGCCAACTACCGTAGACAACAGCGTGTGGATGAGCGGGTTCATCGTCAGCTATCTCGGATTGTAACAGCGGGTAGACGGGCCACAGTGCAAGAAATCACTCGGCAATTTAACGCTGGTGCACAAAAACGTGTAAGCAGCCACACCATCCAGAACCATCTCCTCGCTGTAGGGTGCAGAAGCCATCGTTCCACGAGGGTACCGCTGCTGACCGCACATCACAGGGTGCAAAGATTAGCATGGGCGCTGGAACACCGCCACTGGATCCTAGACATGTAGAAAATGTTGCCTGGACTGATGAGTCAAGATTCACGTTGATACATGCGGATGGCAGGATACCAGTACGGCACAAACCACATGAAGCCATGGATCCTTCTTGCCAGCAGGGTACTCTTCAAGCTGGTGGGAAAGGCATTCTCGTCTGGGGACTGTTTACGTGGACTGGAATGGGATCCCTGGTACGTGTGACATCGTCCCTCACAGGTCAACATTACCGGGATATCCTGGACGACCATTTGCTCCCGTTTGTGCGTCTTCAACATCCCACTGGGGACCTCATCCTGCAACAAGATAATGCACCGTGCCATCGCTCCCAAATTGTATCCGAATGGTTGGATGAACACTTCACCGACGTGACCTCGTTTCCTTGGCCAGCTCGGTCACCTGACCTCAGTCCCATCGAGCACATCTGGGATGCCATCACGGGAGATTACCCCTCCATCAAATCTTCGTGAACTGTGGGAGCTTGTTCAGGATTCGTGGATCCGTATGTCTTCCCAATGCTTCCGGTGTCTTGTCAAGTCCACGCCTAGACGAATCGCCGCCGTCATCAGGGCGAAAGGTGGTTCTACACGTTAATAGACAAGTATCTCTAATTCAATTGCTCTTACGTCGTTAAATGACATCCTCAGTTTTATGTTTTCCAATAGGTTCCAATGTGATACCACCACACAACCGGAAAAAAAACTACATTTTAGTTGTTCTCACGAATATGGTGTTCGAAATATCGATGTAGTACATAAGAACTCCCCAGTGTACATCAGTAATTGTAACGACATTACGCGAAAAAAAAAATTAAGAATTCTTCAGCTTATTTGTTGGCAGCTATTGGTTATGCATTTTGAAATTCATTAACGACACATAATTAATTTTTTTGTGAGCAAAAGGTTATCATTATAAACTAGAGAATTCAATGGGAGCCGCCCCAGTGACGCAGTCTAAGCGCTGGCTTCTGATTATTCGTCCGAGATGGGTGCTGGTTTGAATCCCGGTCAGGCATGGATGTTGTGTTTGTCTTACGGCACTGGCTCTCTTCCTTCCCTGGAACCAATGACCCTAAATTAGGGACGGGCGACTGCTTATAGCCCATTGAGTTGCTCACGGTGGTCGTTAAATCTCCAATAATAAAAAAAAAGAATCCCGGTAAAGCATGGATGTTATGTCTTTCTTACGCCATTGGCTCTCTTCCTTCCCTGGAACCAGTGGCCCTAAATTAGGGACGGGCGACTGCTTATAGCCCACTGAGATGTTCACGGTGGTCTTTAAACCTCCAATCACAATAATAATAATAATAATAATAATTTAGCAGTATATCTTTCTTTAATATGGATTCATTGTCTGCACTATTTTGATCAACCACTCTATGTGCTTATCTCAGCTAAGATTTTTTTAAGACAGACGAAATTATTTCCGATGAATTGCAGTTTTAATGGCAGAAAATGAAATAAGCCGTCAGCAGATTCCTCAAAGGGTTAATTCAAGCTCTGAAAAGGCGTTCCGAAAATGAAAGGAGGCGCCACTGTAGATCAGCATTTATCCCAACACTCTGACCTACAACATGACAGTACACTTCCTAGGTGTGCGACTTTAATTGTTTCTCTCTCGTCCAGAGTAACTTTGTTCCGAAGATCTTCAACAGTTGATCGTTAGCCAGCTGACTGTGCTATTGTTTTTTTGCTTTGTTTTTTCAAAATTAGTTTCCTTGTTCGACAGGACACTACCTTTGTCTTTCTGTCGCCCTGCTTGGTAAGACCATTTTCGTTGTCGCCATGTGGCTGGCAAATTTCCATTTCAGTAAGCCACTTCTGAACGTAGCTATTCTAAATGTTAGTTAAAATAATTGCAATTGTTAGATGTATTTATATAGAGTTTAACATTTGATGAACAGAATTTACATTTTCCTCCATTTATCCTTTTAAAAAAATTCCATAAAATTATAAAATAAATAATCATCTGTATTCCACAACGAAACGGAACAAACTAGCGTGATATGAATAAGAATCGTTGAAAGATTGACAGTCAAGTCATTATCTGCTATTTAAAATAAGAAGAAAATTTGAAGTGGGTATGTAACTGCGCGTCAGAAGTCCCAGCGGAAAGAACCGATATGTGGTTCAAATTAGTGAGGAAATACATTGCACGACGTAAGAACTACGTCATATGACCACTTACGCTAGTAGCGCCATCTGTGGCAAAACCTTGAAACGACTTTGTGACGTTATCTATTCGGTTCTCCATCAGTCCCTCCTTTTACGAAATGGTGTTTCTCTTAAGAAATTTCATTTACCCGGAGTCTGTGAAAATTTATATTAAGTAAAATTTGCTGTTTAACACAAATTTGGAAAATTCTCAAGTTTTCGGATATTATCTGACTTAACATCCATGTCATATTTACACCAATTCACGGATTCACATCTTCCAAATTTGTATTGCACAATGGTGTAATCCCGTATTTCATTCATTGCTGTTTAACATTATGTGTGAATTAAATAATGGGACATTAATCATGTTACATGCTTTGACGTTTGCGATGTTTTACTTCAACTAAATGGAAATTTAAGGTTACTGAGCGAATTTCCCTTATTCTTTTTTTTTCTTGTTGTTGTTTTGTTTGGAGGGTTCAACGACCACCGTGAGCAAGTCGACGGGATATAAGCAGTCGCCCATCCCTAATTTGGGGTAACTAGTTCCAGGGCTGGGAAAGAGCCAGTGCCGTAAGAGACAAACACACCATCCACGTTTCACAGAGACTCGAAACCTGACCCACTCAGACAAGTGGTCATAAGCGCTTAGACCACTGCCGTAAGGGAGCGGCATTGTTTTTTCAATTTACGTACAGCTGATAAAATGTAAAATCAGAAATATTCTTATAAATACTGCAACATATATTTTTGAAAAGCATCGTTCTAAAAAAAATTCTGCTCAACTTTTTCTGGATTGATTTTTTTTTTGTGTGGCCAAATGTATTTTGACAGTTGTTTACGTAATCAATTTTCCATAAAAGCAGCATTTTTACATGGGACCTCTGCTTTTTCACAAACGGATCAGAACATTTTTCTTTCTTTTTTTTTTTCCTAGTGCAACAAAATTTGAGCAGCGAGATAAAAGACATATCCAATTTCACTGGGCCGGCCCGGTGACCTAGTGGTACGAAGCGTTGACTTCTAACCATTCGTCCCAGAAGGGACAACTCAGTAAGGCACGGATGTTGTGCTTACCTTACAAAACAGCTCTCTCCCTTCCTGGGAACCAGTAGCCCTTAATTAGGAACGGGCGACTGTTTATAGCTCACTGAGTAGCTCGCGATGGTCGTTAAGACCCAACCAAAAGAGTACTGGAAATGAAGGAAAAAAGAACTAAAAAGTATTTTCCAATAGCATTGCAACAGTAGTCGAATTCGCAGGCTTCCATAAATTCCACTGGTGGTTCCGAACGAGATAAGATATTTCATTGCAAGGTCTTGGGATGGCAAACCCAACTGCGTCTATCCCTCACCGTGACCCCCCCCCCCAAATCGAGTATTTCGCCACTAGGAGTAAATACATTGGAGACGGCAGTGGCGGCATGTGGACTTAACAATAGGCATAAAATAATACACAAGTTTTAGTTTCAACTTATTATCAAAATATAATTACCATATTAAGAGATGGTTTGGTAGTAATAATTCTTTTTCTTTTTTGATACGCACTTATTACTGCGACGTTTTTCACTTCTTTTTATTACTGAAAGACAAGATACCAGTATTCTTTAAAAAAAAAACTGCAACTGGTGTCCAAAATTGTAGTCCAGAAAGCAATAGCGGGCAAATAATTCAAATCGCTCAATGAAATGTTACGATGTTCACAGGATTTGTGCAAATGGATACGAGAAACAAATCCCTGCAGTGAATCATGAAAGGAATACGGGATTACACCATATAATACAACTTTTGAAGATGTGAATCCGTTTTTTGGTGTAAGTATGACATGGACGGTAAGTCAAATAATATCCGAAAACGTGAAAATTTCGTCGTCTTGCAGCGGGAATCGAATTCGCGTCTCCCGGATAGCGCCCGAGTATGCTAACCACTACACCACCCAGAACGACCAAGTTTCAAGTTTCCGATTAATTGAAATACAATCATCAGAGGATATCTGCTTCTCATCTGCTCCTCTGGGCAATCACGGGATGAATTCTTAATCTCCAGATTCGCTAAACATGAATGTCGGTTGCTTCGACTAGCGAATCCTGTGATTTTTATGTTCAAACTAATCGGAAACTTGAAACTTGTTCGTTCTGGGTAGTGTAGTGGTCAGCACACTCGGGCGCTATTCAGGAGACACGGGTTTGATTTATGCTCCAGGACGCCGAAATTTTCAAGTTTTCGGATATCATCTGACTTTCCATCCATGTCATATTTACACCAAAAAACGGATGCAAGTCTTCAAAATTTGCTCTGCAGTGAAATTTTTATATCAGTGAGCAAACTGCTGTCCATTTTGTAAACTGAATCATATACTTAAAGCCAACGGGGGCCGCCCCGGTGGCGCAGTGGTCTAAGCGATGGCCTCTGATCATTCGTCCGAAAGGGGTCCGGGTTCGAATCCCGGTGAGGCATGGATGTTGTGTTTGTCTTATGGCACTGGCTCTCTCCCTTCCCTGGAACCAGTGACCCTAAATTAGGGACGGGCGACTGCTTATAGCCCATTGAGTTGCTCACGGTGGTCGTTAAACCTCCAACCAAAAAAAAAAAAAAAAGCCAACGGGGAACTGCAGTGGCGTTTCTCTTCGAACGCGCGTGTAAAAGGCGATCCGGTGGTTGTACATGCTTTCGTTATCCTAATATATAATTTGCTAGAGTCCTCCTCCGTGCCACTTTTTAAGTCGGCATAGCAACAACCGAGAAACAAATGCTTGTGACGCCACGCTTAGCTTTTCGTGTAGGTGACGTCATCACCTACACGCGCACGCTTAGCTTTTCGTGTAGGTGACGTCATCACCTACACGCGCACAGATTAAGGAGGTTCCACCTCAAATCTCTGCCTTATGTTTCCAATGGTAAAACTTCTTTACATATTTTCTTCGCAATAAATGTATTCCTAAGGATGAAAATTTGCACATCGATAAAACTAACTTTAAGTTATAGCATGTGGTACTTAATGCTTGCTAAAACATAACCATAACTAAGAAATCCAACATTTTTTTGTGTACTGACGTCATCAATGTACATGTCACGCCATCTATTAACAGGTCTGAACATAACTCAAAGAAAAATGATTGATTTTTAATATAAGCATCGTTATGTTTAAGCAAGTATTAGGCATCCCATACTATAACTTAAAGTTAGTTTTATCGATGTACGAATTTTCATCCTTGGAAATACATTAATTGCGAAGAAAATATGTAAAGAAGTTTTACCATTGGAAGCATAAGGCAGAGATTATAGGTGGAACCACCTTAAGGGGAAAATCACTTTGTTTTGTTGCCGTAGCAACAAAGAACACGGCTGCTGGTGTGACGTCATCTAATCCAAATCATTCTCACGTGACGTCAGAGATGCGTTACGTCACACGGTCAACTCTTCGGAGATACGAAAACTTTACATCTGAAATTTTGATTCACTACCTGAACCGGTGTTTAGCCATCTGTATGCGGCAACGTTAAGAGTACGACGATCTGCCGACGTCAAGATAAAAATAGTTCACGGAAAAGAACAGAGGAAATTGTGACGAAATAGGGACTAAAGGTTTTATACAAAACACATAACAAACAGACAGCCCGTCGTATTCAATTCCATAATCGACTGCTCGGGAAATTTTCAGAACGCTGTGAGCCAATGTCGCCATCCATTGACGTGGAACTCAAAAGCACAATAAATAAATGTCAATAATTCCTTTATCATAAATTTTATTTTTCCCCGGCATTATTGACGGGCTTTCACCTAGTATCTCATATATTTGTATCTGACGCTGTACATTGGTGAGCGGTAGAACAACTAGAAGCAGGCTAGTCTCAGGCCGAAGTCGCAAGGGACTTGAGTATCCACCCCAGAGTGGTTACACGGTTATTTATAGTAGCAATTCAAAAACACTGATGAGGTGCCACGAAGACCTGGTCATGGCTGTCCAAGACGTACAACGAAGACCGTGAAGGCCGTTTATGTCGCTTTAACCGTACGGCGTGATAGATTATTTACAGCCTGGTAAATGCCTTCCGAGTTATCCTCTGCCGCTGCGATTACACTATCAAGGTAAGCTACATGTATATACCAAAGGCTTAATGCAGTTGGCCTTTATACCAGGAGAACCACGGTTTGTGTCTCGCTGATCGCATCTCACAAGAGAGTTCACTGATCTGGTTGAAGCAACATCGTTCCTGGATCGCAGACGAGTGGGCCAGTGTTCTTTTTACAGACGAGTCGATATTCAGTCTACAAACGGTTTGTCTTCGGCATTTAATCTGAAGATAACAGGGAACTCATAATGATCCTGCAAACATCCGCGAACGAGACTCCTTCGGAGACGGTTTTCTGCTTGTGTTTGGTAGCATTATGTTCAATGGCCGCCTAGTACTTTACGTGTTCGCAGGAGGCAACCTCAATGCTTAGTGCTATAGGGGGCGAGATCAAAGGTCAGGTCACAGAACTGAGATGTATTCCACAGCCATTATCCTCATAACTTGAGTAATTATTTCGGGTATGTTGGAAAGCGTATCATAATCAATGCATTGCATGATTTTCACTAACTTGTTTTGAAATCGTGGTGCCATTTAAAAATCGTTGACTCACCCAAACACTTATCATTGTGAGCTTGTTTTCATTAAATCAACAGTTTCTGGAGTCGTTTTACCCAAACGACAGCAAACTTTTATCGGACAACGCATTTCACTTGTTACTCTGAATCACTCATCTCCATAGCTATATGGCGAAATGCAGACGTACCATAAACAACTGTGCAATAACAAAACCAGAATCGTCTACGTGGTTATTTTTCCCCTTCGCACTGTTGTCAAATATAAAAAAAATATTCTCAGTTTTTACAGAACGGCCTTTGTATATTTAATATCGAAAAGGACAGCATAAAATGTCTTTGCTTTTATCAATTTTTCTCTTCATTTATTAACTCAATCGCTTTTATCAACTCAAAATCTTAGCACCCCCAGATTTTGTCGCCCTAAGCAGCCGCCAAGTGGTTGAACCGGCACTGCGTAGGTCTCAAATTTTGGGTGTTTGGTACCAGGGACGAGAGAGGGTCATTGCCGTAAGACAAACGAACCACCCATTCCTTAATGAAACTCGAACCTGAGCCCACTCGGACGAATGGTCAGAAGCCAACCCTTAGACCACTACGCCACCTGGTGTGGTTCGCAGGTTGTTGTAAACCGGTGGCTTTGACGTATCACCAAAATCATGGAAAGCGTGTGACGTCATGCACCTTGGTCAAAATGAAAGTTAAGTAGTTGTACTGCTTTCTGGTCTGTCAGTTATAGCGATTACAAATTAAAGAATTTAGTATTCTAGCCTTCGAATATTGGGTTGGTGCGAATGAAATGTCCGGCAAAGGGCCGGCAAAGGGTCAGCACACGTGGACGGCGAGAACGGAAAAACAGGACAACTTACTTAGGCAAAATAATTTCCCCTTGGTATCGACACATAGTTGCCATCTGTCCGGCAAGGCCATGATCCCGGAACGACAAAAGACTTGCGGCTGGGACCCGAAGAAATCATCAACTGCACGTTAAGCTTCTTTGTCTGTCGTGAACTATTTCCCGGACAGGAAGTGATCCAGGCTACGAAACAGATGACAGTCTGTCGGAGACAAGTCCGGATAATAGGCAGTGCTTCATAGCCCAAGGCACTTATGTCAGCATCGTTCGTTGTGCGATATGAGGGCAAGCGTTGTTCTCGAGCAGAAGAACACCATGTCTGTTGACCAAAGCCGCCTGTTGTTTTTGCAGCAATTTCCGGTGCATCTGGTGAAATTCAGCACAATAACGTTCTGCAGTGATGGCATGGCCTCTTGCCAAGAAACTCCGATGAACTATCCCGGCTGTGGACCACCAGACAAGGAACATCATCTTCTTGGTGTTTAGGGGTGGCTTAGGATGCCATCCAGCAGGCTCTGTCTTGCTTAACCATTGTGCAGATCATTTCCGATTATCATAAAGGACCCACTTCTCGCCGCAGATGACGGTTCAATGCATCAGAGGTTCCTATTTATTCCTGGAAAGCAGCGACGTGCAGACTTCCAAACGCCTAGTCTTGTTGGCAGTTGTCAAGTCATGGTCCAGCTTTTTGACCTTACCCAGTGCAGCCAGACGCTGAACAACTATCGTGTGGTGGACACCTACCTCTGCCGCTATCTCACGACACGTTTTTCTGAGGTCCACTTCAACCACACGTAACAGAACATCGTCAGAAACAGCAACAAATCGGTGACCACGTGCTTCGTTTTGCAGGTCTGTATCTCCGCTTTGAAACTTCACGAACTATTGCCGAATGGTTCGTTCGTTGGTTGTATTCTCCCCGAACGCTTTGTTAACGTTTCGAGCGGCAATTCCTGCAGAATGACCCAGTTTAAATTCAGACAGGACGATGACTCTTAAATCCGGCGTATGCATGTTTCCTTTGCAAGCCACGTTACGTCCAAACAAACCACGCCTGAACAGTGTTCTTCACACAGCTATTTATAGTAACTCTGTGACGTAATACTCGGAGTGGTTGCATTCCGCTGCGGTGGGGGCCCGTCTCCACTGCTCGTTCGCGCCGGATATTTCATTCGCACCAACTCAATAATTCGCTGAAAAAGAAAAAGAAATTTCCATACAAGAGAAGTATCTTCACTTTGTAATTAAAAGAAAAATTCCTTGAATCAATGGCAAAAAAAGGTGTTTGTAGTGAGTAAAAAATTCAAAGCTGACAAAATCTGTGGATTTCAAAATTTACCGGTTGTTCGTCCCCCCCCCTCCGCTTCTTTGTTTTCGGGGTAAATATACTTTTTGTAACTACATTTTCGAATTTGCGAAACTTTATGTCTGCCTTTCAGAAAAATTTACGCACTTAATAATAAAAAATCAGTTTCTCGGAATGAACAATATTTCATTAGCAATCTCGCTTAAAGGGAATTCTAGAAAATACCTTACTGTCTGCTAAATACACTGGAGGAAAGTGAAAAAAGAACACCAAGAAGGAGACGTCTGATACCAACGAAATTTATACACCATAATAACGGAATACAGAGGATAACGTGATCAAAACATTATGGCAAAATACAACTGTATTTGCTGGTAAACTGAAAAATAACATTTCCATGTAACATGGTTAGCACTGTGCAATTCTGGCATGGAGTCTGTCGTACTGTGCAATTCTGGCATGGAGTCTGTGCAATTCTGGCATGGAGTCTGTCGTACAGATGTTGGATGTAAGTTTGGGGTATTGAGTTCCAAGCATCCCTCAACCTAGACGCCTAAATCGGGGATGGTCGTGGTTGGCCGTGTAGACCGGATAAGTCGTTGTCCCATAAAATCCCGCACGTGGTCAATGGGTTACAAATCCGCTGAACGTGCAGGCCATGGAAGTTGTCTCACGCCCTGAAGTGTATGTTGCGTTGCACGTGCCGTGTGTGAGCGTGTGTTATCTTGCAGGAAAACACCACGATGGACCGACCTTACAAATAGCACAACAACGGGCTGAATGATGTTGTTGATGTAGGAGGTGCTGTTTAACGTCACCGGTACAAACACTAGTTGTGTACAGGAGGTGATAGTTCATCGCTCCCCGCACCAGGAGACCAGGTGTAGGTCCTGTGTGTCGCTGGCCGATGCAAGAAGGTTGGAGACGCTCCCCTGTGCGTCTGCGAACACGCATACGGCCATCGGAGGCTCCCAAGCAGAATCTGCTTTCATCGCTGAACACGACAGATCGCCATTGCGTTCTCCAGTGCAGACGTTGGCGACACCACTGCAGCCGTTCCTGACGGTGGGCTGGAGTCAGAGGTACACATGCCTGAGGCACACGTGCACGTAGTCCTACATCCAGTAGACGGTTGCAGATTGTTCGCACAGTCACCTCAGGTGCAACGGCTGCTCGTATTTGCGTCGCAGTGGATGTTCTGCTTGACAACGCCGCTCTTCTTATGCGTCGATCGGTCCGCTCATCAATCCGTCTGTGACTCCCGGTTCCACGTCTTCTCGTGTGGGAATGTTCCTCGGACCATCTACGCCACCGTCGTACCACCACCGATACTTCCCGTCCAATTTGCTCCGCAATACGACGATACGACCACCCGGCCTCGCTGAGTCCGACTAGACGACCTCGCTCAAAGTCCGATAACTGCTGAAATCGTACACGTCTTCCATGTCCAGGCATTGCAGCTTCTTCAGGGTCTTCGCATGTGTCCGTACGCCGACGACTGATTACATTCACTTTCGCCGTACTCCTTAAATACCACCGACGATAATTTGCATATTATGCCGTGCTGTGGCGTAAGCGCTCACCGGTTGGTCCCGAAATTAACATCACACCTACGTAAACTCGACCCCAATTAACATACGTAAATTTCATGATCGTCCGCCAATTCCTTCTTGGTGTTATTTTTTTCACTTTCCGCCAGTGTATAATGTTCCAAGAAAGGACACTGGAAAGAGGAGATTTTTTTTTTGTCGTTTCATTTGTCCAAGTGGATAAAATTTATCCTTAAAAAAAAAAGATAGGTGTTTCTTGTAGTGCGTGGGCATCCCAGTTGCGCAGTGGTCTAAGCGCTGGCTTCCGGCCATTCTTCGGAGTAGGCCAGAGGTAGAATCCCCGATGAGGACTCTAATCGAGTAGTGTGTTTTTCTCTTACGACGCTGGCTCTCTCTCTCTCTCTCTCTCTTCCCAGGAACCAGTGGCTCAAAATTAGGTACGAGCGTCTGCTTAGAGCTTGGATAGTTGGTCATGATTGTCGTTAAATCTAGTAGCGCAGTGGTCTAACTAAGCACTGGGTTCTAACCATCCGTCCCAGTTGTCAGTCCCGTATGATTCATGGATAGCGTGTTCTTATAGCCCATAGAACTGCTCATGGTAGACACTAAACCCTGAAAACAAAAACGAAGTAAAAAAGTTAAGTATGAAATACAAACAAAGTAGAGACGCAAAAATAATTAGTATGTTACTGTGTTAAAACATGTGAATAACAAATCACGTGGTGAATGACCAACCGGGCAGAGAGTAATATGTAAATCAGAGCGCCCAATAAAAGGAATATTCCATATAAGAATATGTACATTACATACTGCGATCAAACATTTCCGAGACTAGGTACGTAGCGCGCCAACAGATGGCAATACGCGGATGCGCGAGCAACGGTCCAGGGCAGTGACTTTCATGAGTCATTTTGCCGTGTGGCGTCGTTCTGTGAACATCGGGAGCTGTGCTATACGATATTTGGTGACCACGTGCAGAACACAGCTGCGAGTTCGGTTTGGAGCGAGCGAACGTCAAATTCTGCGTCAAACTCGGCAAATCGAGAACGGAGACGCATGTAATGTTCCTCTCGCGGGTCATCACTGGGGACGAGACTTGGGTCTACGGTTGCGACCCGGAGACCAAACAACAGTCGTTGCAGTGGAAGAGCCCGGCATCTCCACGACCGAAGAAGGCCCGATAGGTCCGGGCCGCAGCCAAAAAAGCATGCTCATCGTGTTGTTCGACATTCGCGGGGTTGTGCACCATAAATTCGTCCCCCCAGGTCCAGACCTTCACCGCCCTTTTTATTGCGATGTTCTGCGGCGTCTTAGGGAGGACATTAGCCGGAAACGACCTGAAATGCGGCGCAGGGGCGATTTCGTGCTCCATCACGGCAATGCAGCAGCTCACAGAGCGTTAGCAACATGCCAGTTTTGCAGCCGCAACAGCATGACTACCTTTCCACACTCTCCTTACTTGCCGGATTTGGCTCCCTGCGACTTCTTTCTGTTCCCAAAAATGAAGCTGAAGGTCAAGGGTCGCCGTTTTGAAACCGTGGATGAGATTCAGCGTGAATCGCAGACGGTGCTTGATTCAGGAAGACCTACCTACAGAGGATGAGTCGAAAGTTTTGCAATATTTGCATCAACGCATCTGCTACGGCGGATATGTTACGAGTTTAAACTAGTTCAAGTCGCGCACTGTAGTCAGTCGAAAGGGATATAAAATGGCATTCGTTGCTGAGAACAGCTTTACATATCGTTGTTCTGTCTGTGGTTAGGACGCCTAAAAGATGAACAGCCACAACCGGCTAATTAGGGAGCTTTTGCTTTACGAGTTTGAACTGCGCCATAACGCTACTCAAGCAACATGAAGCCTTTGTCGTACGAAAGGGTAAGGTTCCCTGGACCACAGCACCGCAATCAGATGGTTCAAGAAGTGTAGTTCAAGTGACAGAAACCTCGAAGATCAACCGCGCAGTGTGAATTCGGAGGCTGTGAGTCAGGCCATAGAGACAAATCCGACAACCAGCACCCGAAGATCACCAGGAGAGCTGGGCATACCACAGATCAGCGTGATTCGTCACTTTCAGGACTTCAGCAAGGTCTACAGGAGCTGCCGCATTGTCTCTCACGAACTGTCGCCAGCTGAAGCAAACCGCCGAGTGGAAGTGCGCACGAAAAATCCTAGAAAACCCGCACAGCGTGCGTTTCATCAAAGGAATTGTTACGTGCGATGAAAAGTGGGTGTATTTCCATAATCCATACACACAACGGCAGTGGGCCAGCTTCCCGAACCTGTTGCCAAACGTCGGCGCTTTGAGCCCAACGTGATGCTCTGCGTCTTTTGGAATTTCGAGGGAATAATCCATTACGAATTTGTTCCAGACGGTCGGACCATCAACAAAAACCTCTACTCTGAACACCTGGAGCGGATGTATGACGTTTTGGATGAGAAGTATCTCGCACTAGTGAACAGAAAGCGCGATTTCCTACAGCAGGACAATGCTCGGCCTCAAACGGCGCGAACGACCAGGGCAAAACTCCAGGAACTTGAGGGCATCGAACTGATGCCACACCCAGCATATAGTCCTGACCTTGCCCCGTCGCATTATTACTTGTTCCGGTCCATGGCCCACTTCCTCCACTTCAAAACTCCAGGAACTTGAGAGCACCGAACTGATGCCACACCCAGCATATAGTCCGGACCTTGCCCCGTCGGATTATTACTTGTTCCGGTCCATGGCCCACTTCCTCCACTTCAAAACTCCAGGAACTTAAGGGCATCGAACTGATGCCACACCCAGCATATAGTCCGGACCTTGCCCCGTCGGATTATTACTTGTTCCGGTCCATCGCCCACTTCCTCCACTTAAAAACTCCCGGAACTTGAGGGCATCGAACTGATGCCACACCCAGCATATAGTCCGCACTTTACCCCGTCGGATTATTACTTGTTCCGGTCCATGGCCCACTTCCTCCACTTCAAAACTCCCGGAACTTGAGGGCATCGAACTGATGCCACACCCAACATATAGTCCGGACCTTACCTCATCGGATTATTACTTGTTCCGGTCTATGACCCACTTCCTCCACTTCAAAACTCCAGGAACTTGAGGGCATCGAACTGATGCCACACCCAGCATATAGTCCGCACTTTACCCCGTCGGATTATTACTTGTTCCGGTCCATGGCCCACTTCCTCCACTTCAAAACTCCCGGAACTTGAGGGCATCGAACTGATGCCGCACCCAGCATATATTCCGGACCTTGCCCCGTCGGATTATTACTTGTTCTGGTCCATGGCCCACTTCCTCCACTTCAAAATTCCAGGAACTTGAGGGCATCGAACTGATGCCACACCCAGCATATAGTCCGGACCTTACCCCGTCGGATTATTACTTGTTCCGGTCCATGGCCCACTTCCTCCACTTCAAAACTCCAGGAACTTGAGGGCATCGAACTGATGCCACACCCGGCATATAGTCCGGACCTTACCCCGTCGGATTATTACTTGTTCCGGTCCATGGCCCACTTCCTCCACTTCAAAACTCCAGGAACTTGAGGTCATCGAACTGATGCCACACCCAGCATATATTCCGGACCTTGCTCCGTCGGATTATTACTTGTTCCTGTCCATGGCCCACTTCCTCCACTTCAAAACTCCAGGAACTTGAGAGCATCGAACTGATGCCACACCCAGCATATAGTCCGGACCTTACCTCATCGGATTATTACTTGTTCCGGTCTATGACCCACTTCCTCCACTTCAAAACTCCAGGAACTTGAGGGCATCGAACTGATGCCACACCCGGCATATAGTCTGGACCTTACCCCGTCGGATTATTACTTGTTCCGGTCCATGGCCCACTTCCTCCACTTCAAAACTCCAGGAACTTGAGGGCATCGAACTGATGCCACACCCAGCATATAGTCCGGACCTTGCCCTATCGGATTATTACTTGTTCCGGTCTATGGCCCACTTCCTCCACTTCAAAACTCCAGGAACTTGAGGGCATCGAACTGATGCCACACCCAGCATATAGTCTGGACCTTACCCCGTCGGATTATTACTTGTTCCGGTCCATGGCCCACTTCCTCCACTTCAAAACTCCAGGAACTTGAGGGCATCGAACTGATGCCACACCCAGCATATAGTCCGGACCTTGCCCTATCGGATTATTACTTGTTCCGGTACATGGCCCACTTCCTTAACTTCAAAATTCCAGGAACTTGAGGGCATCGAACTGATACCACACCCAGCATATAGTCCGGACCTTACCCCATCGGATTATTACTTGTTCCGGTCCATGGCCCTCTTCTTTGCCTGGCGGTTTTTCAACACCCAGGAGGAGGTGGCAGCTGCGGTGAATGGGTTATTCGCCTCGAAGGACAAGAACTGGCAGACAGATGGTTAAAGATGGTGCAACACGATGGCCTATACTTTGAATGCTAGTCAGATTTCGTCGTAAAGGTTGGTATGAAGACATAAAGTGATCCAAATATTGCAGAACTTTTGACTCTCCCTCTATAATAACGTGTTCCCTTACCCTTGGCCTTCAAGCCAGCCTCAATTAGAGGTGACGTGGATTCAACTATAGGTACTGATATCGTTACACAGGTACTGTGACGTGCCTGCCCAGCAGGACGCACACGACATGAAGGCAGATAGCAGTCAGAACGAACGTGCGCGTAGCTCAATTGGTAGAGCGACTTATTCCGGAATAAGGGGACCCAGGTTCGAGCCCCGGCGTGGACAAAAATCACGGAGAAATTTACTTCGTTATAGTACATTCAACCAAGCAAATGTGAATGCGTACGTCAATTGGAGAATGTTCCCTGGAGGGAGATCTCTTTTACGAATGGCTCTGTCAAACTCATCCCGCACGTGTTAAATCGGGTTAAGATATGGGGAGTGTGTGAGTCATTTTAGACTTAGAAGTTTCTCTGCGTGACGATCCGAACCTTGTGGAATGACGCATTATCTTGCTGGAAGTAGTAGCCCTTTCCAACAAGAAACACCTTGTCCGCAATGACGTCAAAATACCTCGTCACATCCAAATGCTGTACCAGAGACATTAAAGGGATACAATGTCCAATAGGAAACTGACTCCATACCATTACACCACCTCCACCAGCTTGTAAAGTTAATGCTGGTCAGCTTGGTTCTATCATTTTGCGATGTTAACGCCATATCGTTGCCCATCCATCGCCATATATTAACTGAAAACATGATTCATAAAACCAGACGAGCTGTTTAGTCCTCAAGGATTCAGTTTTGATGTTTCCGCTTCTACTGTAGATAAATTTGTCGCTTTTTATCAGAGATGAGTGGTACACAAAAGAAGGGGGGGGGCATCTGGTGTCATTCGCACCAATATATCTTCATGCTGAAGTTCTCCTCTAGATATCGCTATTGTGCTACGCGGTTATTTGACGTCATAAAGCTCGTTTGTTACCTTGTACAATCCTCCCCAGCCGCCGTTGCTCCCGATCATCAACCAGTCGTTTCCACCAACAGGGAGACCACCGACTGCTTTTTTTTTTTTTCGTTTTTTGTCCCACTCATTGTACACCCTCGACACAGTTGTTCGTGCAGGGCCGAGAAGGTTTGCCGTTTCTGAGATGTTGCCCTCATCAGAGTCTCTTAAAATTCAAGTCCTTCCCAGATTGCCGCCATCTACGCTTCATACACTTCTGAATACTTTGCAGTGAGCTCAACATGTAATGGATCAACCGGTCGGGAAGGGGATATGAGACTTTGGCTACAAATCCCCACCGAGAACACCTGACTCAGCATTAGCTTGTAGGGCTTCTATCCAGAGGGAAGGTTTTGTTTAGCTATGCCTGTTGCAGTTTTTGAGCCGAGTAGGGAAACGGAAGAAGATTAGATGGCTAGATGTCACGATAGGAAAGTGGGGAGATAGAGGGAAGTCGAAAGGTTTAGACACTACGGTGCGTCGCAGGAACGACTGACGTCACTCACTACTAGTAGTGGAGGAGGGCGGGTTCGACGGCTCAACGTGCCCGTCCGACATACGGCTAATATTTAGTGATTAGAGCGTTCCTTTCTGCCTGGTATCGATCGTGGGACTTTTCCGTGGCAGCCAGGAACGCTGACCCCTAGGCCATCCACGGCCCTCTTTGCAGTGAGCAGTTTATAAAGCCATCTCAACGTCATAGTTGCGTACGTAAGTGAACATGGCTCGTGTCTGATTACTACTGAGTGTTCCGAATAACATGCTATTTCACTGTATGTTCCCAAATGCTTAGTAACAGGAACACTGCAGGGCGAGTGTTTTTATAACACCGGTAAGATATCACGCAGAGGCAACCGAAGAAAGAAATTCGCCTTTTCTTTTTAATTTTTTGATCTTACTAGCTCAGAAAAGAAACGATGATAATGTGAAAGCGGATTATTTTGAAATGCAGTTCCTTAGCAGGGTGTGTATATAGGTAACAGCGTTTCGAAAGCCGTTTTTGCGTACATTTCGTAACGCAAGCTTTCCCGAAGAAGCATTGAATAACTATCTATGCCGGGCAGTGACATTGAATTCAGACATAGATATGAAGGGATTTCCTTCGCAAAAACAGCTCTCAAAGTACTCTCTCTCTCTCTCTTTCTCATTGTCTCTCTCTGTCATTCTCTCTCTCTCTCTCTGTCTGGAACTCTTGACGTCACAGTCACAGCAACGTCTGTATTGTGCGCCATCAAGTATCGATCAATTTGTTTGTGCTCTCGAGATGCCGAAGTGATTGCTTGCTATATGATAGCACGAGAACACTTTTACATGTCAAGGTGATCGCGTGCTAATTTAAAAACATTGGATTATCAATGACTCGAGTTCTATTTATCCGATCTACAAAATTCGAATTGAATTCTTAATATCGCGGCAAGTTGCGTTTGTATATTAATTTAATTTAGCACAATTCGAATATTAATTTGTACGCTTTAATTATTTTTTACTTTTTTAATTTTACTAACTTTCCGAGTTTAGTGACTATACATTTTGCAAAATATCGATCTATCTAAACGCTCTAACCTACAATAGAAACTGAAATCTTGAGATGTCAAAGTGAGCAAGATTGCATCTAAATGCAGATGTCACCCCAATAGCACATTGTCAAGGATTTAGATAGTTCCGATTTGTAATACCAGATGGCGCATTGTTTTGTAGAAAAAGCTTCGGTACGAAGTTTTAAACTAACCGTCGAATAGGAGAGTCTAAAACAAGCCGTGAAGGGAATAATAACAAGTGTGCCGAAGAAAAATTAATTTAACGCTAAAAATCAAAATAAAAGTTATCATGGTAAGTTTACACGAAAACAACTTTCCGAGTTTAGTGCTGATTATATTACATATTTTGAAAAATATCGATATATCTAAACGCTCTGACCTACAATTGTTAAACAAATATTTTACTCAGAATGTTATTTATCGCGAGGTCTTTTGAAAAACGGAAATAAATAGCATATAACTTTTATTTCTAACATTAATGTGTTCTTACTATATAAGTTTCTACTATATTTCCTTACAGAAATCCAGCGCTATTTGATTTGTTATCAATCTTATTCAATTAAAAATTTCGCCGTCTTAGGACGGGCAACATCCCCTATATATTAATATTTATTTGAAGCTTAAAAACAACCGTCCTAGGACGGGCTGTACGCTAGTGTACATACATATAAACATACCTACATAATTTCCTTTGTCTGAAGTTCTGAACGTTTGTCCCACATTGTTGGGGCCTCCTCGTGCTTGCCTGTTTTAATTGTTGAATCTCTGTCTCAAACAATATACACTGCCTGACAAAAAAAATGCCACACCATGGAGACGTGAACGCAGCGCCATGCAAATTGCAGGGTGGGTGAACACGTACAAGTTATGCAAATGATTTCATTTGCAGACCAATCGCACGAACGGCGCGCGGGATGTAAGCGCACAACCAGCCCGTGATGCCATCAGTCGAGACGCCGTCACGGCCGCGTGAAGTGAGTAGTTCTGCTGTAACCGTGTCTGAAGAACGAACAAGGGGTGGCAATGCCATTGAGAGGCCGTCGTGCGCGATTTCGTCAAACCGATGAGTTCACGAGAGGTGTCATTGTAGGCCTTCGTATCGCCAGATGGTCCTTGCTTCGTATTGCGGAAGAAACGCAACATGATGTCACAACCGTCGGTGGCATTTGGAGACAGTGGTCCCCGGAAGGATCTATGCAACGTCATAGGGGAAGTGGAACACAATGACGGACGTCCGAGCTCATTGATAGTCGCACCCGACGTCATGCCGTAGCAGACCCACAGGCGACAATGGGCGACGTTTTGCGGAGTGTACGGGGAGGCTCGGATGCTCCGATATCGACGCGGACAGTGTCGCGCCGATTGGCTGCGTCTGGTTTGCTTTCCAACCGTCCGTTGCGAAGGCTATCCTTAACAGCGATCCGTCGTTGTCACCGCTTGATGTGGTGTCGCTCCAGAGCTGCGTAGGGTGCCGAATGGAACAGTGCGGTGTTTAGCGACGAGTCGCGGTTCTGTCTCACCACGAATGATCGCCGTGTGAGAGTCTGGAGGCGACGTGGCCAACGGGTGGATTCCTCCGCCATTGTGGAGTGCCGCACGGCTCGGCAACGTGGAATCATGGTGTGGGGTGCTATCAGGGCCAACAGCTGCTCACCGCTGGTACGCATTACGGGCATATTGACTGCTCGACACCATGTTGACGATGTGCTGCGGCCCGTGGAACTACCGTACCTGCAGGGCATCCCAAACGCCGTTTTTCAACAGGATAACGCCCGGCCGCATAGCGCTCGGATCAGCCTGAATGCTTTACACGGTGTGCGGATGCTTCTGTGGCCAACATGATCTCCCGACCTCTCGCCCATCGAGCATCTGTGGGACACGATTGGACGTCGGTTGAGTACCCGCCCAACCACGCAAAAACACCACATGGTCCGCGTTACCCCAGGACTCTATTCGGATTCCCATTGCCTCGATGTCACGTCGGATTCAACGCTGTATTGCCAAAAATGGGGGCCACACTCCTTATTGATCATCCTGTATAGTTGGCCACTGAAGCCTAGTCTGTATGTGACAATTAAATCATTTGTTCAGTACGTACTTGGCTATCTGTGTGTGCAGTTTGGTCTGTTTTCAAGCATTCCTTCATGGTGTGGCACTTTCTCTGTCAAGCAGTGTACTTAGTTTTATTGTTGTAATGTTCATGTTCATTTTTGTAATGTTATTTGTTTCACATTTGGAAAACATCTGTTTCACTTTGACGAAGCATTGTTTCGTGTATTTTGTATTTTTGTCACACTCTATATCAAGGTAAGATTCTTACAACAGTAAAATATAGCCAATCAACACCGCGCACGCGTGTACCACTTTGCTTTGTCGTCATAGCAACAAAAACTGATTTTTCACAGCTGCTGGTGTGACATCATCTCATCCAAATCTTTCTGAAATCATCTCAAAGGTGCGTTACGTCATACGATTAAAATCGCTTCGGCAAATTTTTAAAAACAGGAAAACGTTACGTCAGAAATTTTGGTTCTACTTTGTCGTCTTAAACGACATACAGTTTTTCATTTAGAATCCTATCGTATGAAATTTAATTTTAAGATTCCCCTTGTGAACCTAAAATGATTATTTTAGATTGCGAAACCATTTCTTTTTTCTCATTTAAGTCTAGAAAATGAGAATTCCAATACAGTAGGTAACGGTGTGTTATCATTATTTCATCGTTTGAAAACGAGAGCTCTTTTCAGAGCTACTTGCTCCATCCGATCCAAGCTCTGCCCCGTTGTCGTCGAGCCGGTCCTACCACTCATCATGAGTGGTTCAAGTGCAGAGCACACTGAGCAAATACCATCTTGCTCGGGTCTTTAGACCCATTCTCCGGGGGATAGAGACCCCGAGAACGGTGAGAGTACAGGCACGGAGGAATTTCTTGGGCTGTTCCACGAGCTTAACACGCTGATAGACAGCCCGACTACTAGAATCTCACACAACGTGAGTGGGTTGTTACGACCCGTTCTAGACCAGATGCTCAGCTTCGTAACAAAACAGTCGCTGCAACTGGAAAACCTCAAAGGGCAACTATTGGTAAGAGAACGGAGTGCGCCCGTCGATGAGAAGCCGACCTATGCTAAGGTTGCCGGGAGAAGGCAAGCTCCCGCAGCACCGAAGAAAGTTAAGCCGACCCACCCAGTGATCCTCTATCCGAAGATCGCGGGCAAAACGTCAGAGGAGGTGAAGGTCATCGCGAAAGAGGTGATTGATCCATGGAGCACGGACATTGGAATTAAAGGTGTGAAGAAAGTGGCAAACGGAGGGGTTCTGATCGAATGCACCAAGGCGGAAGGGGTGAAGGCACTTGAGAACACGTTTCAGGAAAACCCGCAACTGAGTGAGACGTTTGTGTTAAAAAAGCCAGCGAGGAGACTTCCCAGAGTGATAGTCTATGGAATTGACTCAGACGATCAACAACAGATTGTTGATGGGATCGCGATGCAGAATGAGATCCAGGACCATGACAGTTGCAGATTACTCTTCCCAATCAAAGCAAAGTCGGGGAAGAAACACTGGGTGTTTGAGTTCGCACCAGCGGACTTTCGCACTCTAGTGAAAAAAGGGAAAGTCAACATCGGCTGGCAGATTTACTCCTGCAAAGAATACTTGCGGGAAACCCGTTGCTTCAAATGCAACGGGTTTGGTCATCACCGTGAGAAGTGCAAAGCAGCGTCTGAAACCTGTGCTCGATGTGGCCAGGAGGGACACAGGCAGCAGACCTGCAAAAACGAAGCGAATTGCCCCAACTGCCGAAGTGCAAACGAGAAGTTCCGCCTCAAGCTCGACACCGCCCACTCCAGTACAGATCCAGATTGTCCTAGTCTGAAGAAAGAACACGAGAGAATCCGTTCCAGGACGGATTATGGCTGAGAAACAAACGACGAAAGGAAAAAGGTGGGACTGCGATCCCAAGAAGAAATGTAAGACGTTGAATGTGCGTCCAATGTGCTTGTGTCTTAACAATTCGAGAGTTTCTTTAATGTCAATGTGTGTGTACCTATGTATTGTGTTAGAAATAAAAAGGCTTCGGCTCAAAAAAAAAGTTCGAGTGGCGAACCAATCTCTCAGAGGTCCCTCAATAGACACACGGTCCATCGTGTGCGACCTTCCCAGTTCGCACCACCCGTCGGTGTGTCCGAATCTGCGGCTCTTGGACGGGGATTGATAGCGTAACGCTCACCGACGGTGAACGTGAATAAAGAGGCCTATCTATCCTTGCAGAGTCCGCAACAGGACGGAGCAAGCAGATGACTCAGTATTATGATGAAGAAATATGATTTGGGAACTTTCTTTTCCCTTAAACAACGAAATTCTCAGAATATAACTAAATCCCCCCCCCCCTCCGGAATATAACTAGGTATTCTTTTATTTATATCTGTAGCAGAAATGAAAGAGAAAGAAAAAAATACGCTTGTACTTCTGCGCATGAACTACCAGTTAACATTTTAAAGACGCCCCGATGGCGCAGTGGATGGCTTCCGATCATTCGTCCGAGATGGGTCCGGGTTCGAATCCCGTGGGGCACGGATGTTGTGGTTTTCATACGGCGCTGGCTCTCTCCCTTCCCTCGAAACAGTGGCCCTATATTAGGGATAGGCGACTGCTTATGACCCACTAAGTTACTCACGATGATCGTTAAACCTCCAATCAGAAAAACAAAAACAAAAAAAAATTTAACATGTGCAACTGCGCAATTCTAAGTAGACACACGAAAAGAAAACACCTGGCTATTAAAACATTGCTTTACATATCTTATTTCTCCCCGTCATTTTTTTGAAGATGTTGCATAGTTGCACAGCTGAAATATATTTGTTCTTCTTCCACAGAGAAGATGTTCTCATCTTCAAGCTTCTATGAAGAACCGAATGCCATTTATCCGACAGTAGAAGAGCAAGTGGAATTATGTCGCAAAATCGCAGATTCCCTTTCCAACGAAAGCAACAAAAAATCCAAAGGCGCCAACATGTTCTTCAAGAGAGTGAAAAGGGCTGAGAAATGGGTTGTGGAATGTAAGTATTTTTAAAAATAAAATTTCCACATTTTAAATATTCTTTTTATCTATATATTAGACGAACTGCAAATAATATTCCCAGGTAAGACTTTTAAGGAGCAATCAATATAATTTAATTTTTACTACAGTAAATGTCTTGTTTTTCTCGGCGCTATGTTAATGAACCCTATTTAAACAACATTTACACTCGCAGTTGTAAAATTAAAAAAATATTGACAGGCATACCGTGTATAATCTTTTATAAATCGTATGTTAAAGACGGCATTGAAAGACTGCCGTAGATTTGCTGCCAGCAAAGATTGCGAACACTGCCGGAATAACAATGCCCAAATAAGCGAAGTTGTTTCGTTTCTGCTTGTGCGCACGTGATGGGAACACTTTCATGCCCACACCAATAGCTTGAAGATCACACACGCAATTTCAGTTGTCTTGTTCACCATAGAAATAGCACAGAAAATGTTTTTGTTTCTATCGTCCTTCTTAGGAATGTTGTCTTAAAACCGGCCGCTCTAACTAAAAAAATACTTAAAAATAACGTGCCAAATTTTGAGATGTCTGTCACGGTTTAGATGAATTATAGCAGCCACAGGCTCTCGTATAGACATTCTCCTTTTTCGTTATAGGTGAAAGTGTCGCCATCAGCCATTTCAGATCTCATAAATTAATTTAAAACCAGGCTGACGGATGAAAAACCTCTTATATCAAAATCAAACAATACAGATACCACAAACTAACTATTGCGATCAATGAGCATTCGACAGCCCCTTCAAGAGAAGAGTATAACGTTTTGTAGGAATGATCAAAAAGCTTCCGTTCTTTTATGTTCGTTGAGTCTAATTCTGAACGAACAGAATTAAGACTCAACGAACTTAGTAAAATAGACACACATTAGACTCAACGAATGTAAAAGAGACACACTTTAGACTCAGCGAACATAAAAGAGACACACATTAGACTCAACAAGCATAAAAGAGACACGCATTAGACTCAACGAACATAAAGAGTCCCTTGTGTATTTATGTTCGTTGTGTCTAATTCTGAACTAACAGAATTAGATTCAACGAACATAAAAGAAACACAAGGGACGGAAAAGTAACCACAGCCCTGTCCAAAGAAGTCAAGTCCAAGCCTGCTGATCCCATGTGGGATGATATAAAGAAAACAGCTTCCCACTCCACGCCTAAATCTACTGCCATTCGCGAAACCTTAGAGATAGTTACCAACAGTGAGGCATGCAATGACAGTGACTCTCTAGAATTGCCACTAGTTTAGAACCAGTTCGTAAAATAATGCTGCGTTTTCTCCCACGATACCACGTGCCATGCCAACATGACTCCTCGTTTTCTCGAATGAATAATCATATTTGCATCTATTCATTTTTTGTCTAGTCAACTTAAGTCAAGTCACCACGTTTAAATTGGTTTCAGTTTGCCGTCTGCCTTCCTTGAAAAAGCCATCTGGTTGCTGTGCGAAAGCTTGGAAAACTTTGATTTTTATTCTACGCCAAGAAATTCGGATTATTAGTATAAATATGCAATTTTGAGTATAATTGGTGTACAGTTCCTACTTATTAATTCTTAATTTCTGTAATATGTTATATCCGTTATAATTTTTATGATGAATTCAGTATGTTACCGGCCAAACCCGATTTTAGGACAAACTAGTTCTTCCTACGACAAACTAGTTTATCCGAAGCGCGATAAGACAAACTAGATTATACTGAAATAAAGGCGCAGCTTCCAGGACAAACTGGTTTGGCCTAGTACGAACTAGATTAAACTGAAATAAAGGTGGAACTCCAAGGACAAACTGGTTTGACCTAGTCTGAACTAGATTATACTGAAATAAAGGTGCAGCTTCCAGGACAAACTGGTTTGTCCTGATCCGAACTAGATTATACTGAAATAAACGTGGAACTTCAAGGAAATACTGGTTCTGCCTATTCCGAACTAGATTATACTGAAATAAAGGTGGCTACAGAGGTTATAGTGCAGGTAATTATGCTCATATTGTAATTTCATCTTCTTGTTCATGGGACTAGTGCTCACATCAACATTACGTTTTGCAAAATCACATGATTTTTGTTTGTTTATTTTTCAGAACGGAGTTTGGCATCTGCTCACAGAACTTCTTACACGAGGAGGAAGTTAATCAGGAGAATGAGATTTCGTTGAGAACTGCAGCGATCAAATATTCAGTCGAGAGTGACTGGACAAGGTTTCGTTAAGCGGAATTGCACCAAAACCTGTTCGTCGAATAGATGTCTACATAAAAAAATCAATAATCTGCAACTCAAAATGCCACCATAGTTCACCGAGTAGGTGTCTATGTAAAAAAAAATCAATACTAAGTAAATAACCGTGCTGAGTACATAATAAATGATAATTTATTTTATTTCCCCTCGATTCGTCTCCATAACCTTAGATTAAAGTGCAAATGCAGGTCGAACTAGTTAAGACTAGGCCAAATCAGTTTGTCCTGGAACCTGCACACCTTTATTTCAGTATAATCTAGTTCGGACTAGGCCAAAAAAGTTTGTCCTGGAAGCTTCACCATTTATTCCAGTATAATCTAGTTCGGACTACTGCGCTTCGGATAAACTAGTTTGTCCGAGGAAGAACTAATTTGTCCTATTGCACTTCGGATAAACCAGTTTGTCCTGGGAAGAACTAGTTTGTCCTAAAATTGGGTTTGACCGGTAACAAGTACAACAAACATTTTTCAAATCTACTGAAAAATGAAACAGTTATTAAGAAAAAAATTCTGAAATTCTGTTCGTAATGCACTAAATTTATTCACAAGCATGAGTATTAAATGAAGAAACGGGCACTATTTCGAAAGTGTCAAAGGTTTACTACTGGATGCTCATTAATAATGGCATATTTTTATTTAATTACGTGTTAATTTAAAGAAAATTAGTGCAGACACGCCCTTGCGATTTTTTTTTTCGAGCATGCCCGGAAATTTACAAAACTATACGCCTGTGATTAGCCCCATAAAGAAATTCGGGGTCAGCCATTATTAGAAATCATCGAAAATAAGCAGAAATGTTAAAATATCAATTATTATAAATAATGAACAGTTTCTTCATTTATCCGCGTATCTCCGCTACTCCATTGACTCGAACAAACCTTCAAATAAATCGTAAAACTCTAAAAAAACATTTCTTGGAATACTTTTGCATGCCATTAGCTAGTGAGTTAGTTCATTAGAACTGAAAAATTATTTTCTGACCGCTTAACGACCGTCGCGTTTCGCCACATGGTGAACGATGGATGCTTCAGGTGTAACCAAAAGGTGTTGCCAAAAGTAGAAGTGCAATTGTTACTGCGAGAGACGCTAAACATTCTGAGCGTTCCATTGTTGAATCAAGCGAGCGAGCGGGAAGCGGAAACAAAAGACGTCGGTTTCTTGTATCTGCTGCGTGAGAAACGCAGGTAGTACGCGTAAAGCACCTACGTAGCTATAAAAGGAATTCGAAATGGGAGAGCCCTTCCGCCTCTATACGGGGGACTCAAGCCAAAACAGCTCACATCCCAGCTCTTCTACGCAACAGGGATTGTCGCCAAGTTTCCCGCGAATTCAAACTGATGCTTCCCTTCACTAGCAGGCGAGGGAAAAAGTCGGTTTTGCTGTTTCATATAAGTTTTGAAAAATGGTTGAAAAAAATGAAAGCCCTAATTGGTTTCTATATATAACAATTTAATACGCACGAGTTGCGCGTGGGAGGTGTTTTTCTTCTGTTTTACTTCGGCTAGGAAACTCATTCTTCAATCTTGTCAGTTGTGCAGTATTCTTTACTGAGAGTGGAATAGGGGTCTAAACTTAAGCCCCTTTCCCCCAAACCAGAAAAGATAAATGTAAGAGACTACAGAAAATGTCTTCATATAAAAGTAAGCTGCACTTGCGGCGCAGTGGTCTGAGTGTGGACTCCTGCCTATTCTTTCAAGACGGGTCTGGGTTAGAATCCGGATGAGGCATAACTGTTGTGTTTGTCTTACGGCATCTCTCCCTTGCCTAGGACAAGTGGCCCTAAATTAGGGACGGGTGATTGCTTATAGCCCATCGAGTTGCTCACAGTAGTCGTAACCCCCTCCTCCAATAATAAAAAAAATATATATATATAAGTCAAATTTTCTACACCTTCAATCAAGAACTTCCCGTAGAAATCCCTGAATCCCACTAAAATAACACACCCAAACTAAAACTAAAACTCTCACAATTCACATACAACAATAATAATAAAAAATAATAATAATTTTAAACACTTGGGGTCGGGGACCGGGCCCTGATGAGTGGCTCCCGGTTCCAGACCCCAAGTGCTTAAAATTATTATTTTTATTTTTTTTATTATTGTTGTATGTGAATTGTGAGAGTTTTAGTTTTAGTTTGGGTGTGTTATTTTAGTGGGATTCAGGGATTTCTACGGGAAGTTCTTCGTTGAATGTGTAGAGAATTTGACTTATATACTCCACCAGTGGTTCTTGTTGCAGTGCGCAGTTCCCGGATGAGTAGGGCAACTTCGTTTCTACTATACTCAAAGTTTGTCCCCTAGATATTAATAGTTATGATTTTGAAAACCTATATACTAATCTGCCTCTATCAGATATAATCACTACATTTAAGGAGCTGTATGCAGAATTTAAACTTAACCAATTTGTTGATGTAGGAACTTGGAACTCTTATCTCAATTGCTGCATAAAAAATAACCATATCTTATATAATAATACTCTCTATAAGCAAGTGAACGGTATTCCAATGGGAACATCAATGTCCACAAATATCGCTAATCTATTCCTGTTCTTTAAGGAATATAAATTCATTAAAAATCACCCCACCTGCTCAGATAACTACCTTTACACTTTTAGATATATTGATGATCTGCTGTGTATCAATAATTCAGAAGTTATAGAGAGTGATTTTGATAATATCTATCCTAGCTCTCTTAACTTATGTAAAACAAACCACAGTAATCAGGAACTTGAGTTCCTAGATTTAAGCATTAAGCTCAACAGAGGTAACCCATCAATTAGCCTCTTTGATAAAAGAGTTAATTTTCCTTTCAAAGTAATTAAATATCTACACTGGAATAATAACATTTCAACCAAAGTAATTGAGAATGTACTAATTTCTCAGGTCCTAAGAATTTCAAGAATTTGCAGCAACAATTTGGATTTCAATTACCACATTAATATACTATTAGAAAGTTTTCTAGAGAACGAAATTCCTTCTTCTTTCATCAAAAGAACTTTAAGAAAAATTATTCTGAATAATAGAGTAAGGTTGGCAGATCTGCTTTAATTTTCTACACAGTTAATAATATGATTCTGACCAATCAAAGCCGTAAGGAAGTTGGCTAGAGGATGCCTATTAACTACCTAAAGGAACCTTAGTGCTAT
This sequence comes from Macrothele yani, assembly GCA_039090855.1. NCBI lineage: Eukaryota > Metazoa > Arthropoda > Arachnida > Araneae > Macrothelidae > Macrothele > Macrothele yani. The sequence goes on along the minus strand of CM077005.1, from coordinate 30,699,324 downwards.
GGATATGACGGTCCTATTAAAACAAAAAATTAAATAATATAAACAAAATCACAAAAAAAGCTTAAAAATCTGTTTATAAAAGAAAATAAAAACAAATAAAAAAGAAAACTAGTTATTCATCACTAGGATAGCTATACTAAAAATAGTAAAACCAACATTAAAATTAATAAGATTCTGATTAATCTATAGAAGCTCACTAAGGTGATTTAATACATGCAAAGATTATTAAATAAACTGCTCGTGTATTTCATAATATTTCTCATGTATTCTGGAGAGTTAATTCTGCTCATTCTGATCATACAGATCCACAGTCTTAAGTTTATATATTTTTTTCTCTGGTTAAAATCTCCGCGCGTTGTTTTCTTGCTGTATGAGGAGGCCATCAGCCCCACCCTCACTGCCCCCCAGCGTCTAGGGAGTGGCAGAAGGGGTCAGCCATGTTCTCCTCTTGTGTGGAGAAAAGTTTTTGTTACACAAGAGGTAAGCTCTCTTCCTTGTTTTTGGGTTCTAGGTTTTATAAGTTCAATGTTTGTACTTTATGTACCTTTTCTCTGTCGTTTTTTAGCTTTTTCAGCTTTTAAGCATTGGTTTGTCTGTTAACATTTTTGCGGGTTTTAACTCTTACTTTTCTTTGTAACTTTGAGCGTCTTTTGAGGTACCTAGGAACAGAAGAAGGCTAAGCCTGTTCCTTTTCCATGCGCTGTCTATGCGCTGTTTTTTCAAAGTAGTTAAGTTCTTAATAACTAATTAATTATGCACTTAAAGCACTGCTGAAATACTTTGTACATATTGCAACTAACTGTTTAAGGTATATAACTTTCACAAAGTTTTCTTTAGTTAATATTTATCTTTAACTTATTCTCGTTTTCGTGCTGTCATAAGTTGTAGAGTAGGGGGTTTTAGACTCAAGTTTTCTTTCAAAAATCTGTTCGGTATAAATTAACATTTCCTTTTTTTAATTGCAATGTAAAATTTGGATTCCTTTGCATTATTTTTCAGGTTTAAATTCTCTCTCAAACGAACTTGGAATTTCGTTATAGCTGAAAATCATTTCCATTTATTATGTCACTCTCACAGCTTGAGTTCTCTTTAATCTTCTTCTCTCTGTTTAATAGTAACAGATGAAGAGCATGGGTCGGGCCATGAAGGTTAATGGATGCAAGCGAAATTGTTAACTAGTGCTAGGTCATGCTACTCTACGGAGGACATGACTTATATATATATATTTTTTAACTATTTTAGGTGGGAATGTTACTTGCATCTATGGCCTTGCAGAAACCCATTTCCAACTAGGTCTTTGTGGAAGTGAGAAAATGCAGAGTTTTTGCTGGTCCTTGATAAAGCCAAGGCTCAGTATTCTCGACACCTTCTACATTCAGTTGTTTTATTTTATTTTTTTATCTTTTCTCCTTTTACTCACACAGGTAGATACATAACCTTTTCTATGTTGTATTAGGTGTGAGTCAAAATTATATATGTATTTTTTTGCTTAGGTATCTTCTTTATAGAATGTGTATTCTGAATTTTCAAAACTGCTGCGTTGCGCGTTTTGATTTTCAGGTTATTTTGCACCCTTCGTTTTAAATTCTAAAATTGTTTCCTTAGTCTTCAGTTTTGCTCTTAAGTATATATATATATATATATATATATATATATCTTACAGAGTATGATCCACGAACTTGCTGACAAGAGTAAGGTGGGAATAAAAATGAACTTTCAGAAGACAAAACTGATATACAATACCTTTACAAGAAAGGAAGATTTATCGATTAATGGGGTAAAGCTGGAGATAACCGATACCTACATTTGCCTTGGACAGCAGATATCAGGCAAAGGTCACATTGATGAAGAAATTAATCGACGTATAAAACTTGGTTGGAGAGCTTTTGGAAGAAATAGTGCAATTTTTAAGAGCAATGTGCCATTATGTCTTAAAAGAAAATTGTTTAATCAATGCATCCTTCCAGTGTTTAAGTACGGAGCAGAGACGCGGACCTTAACCACAAAAGACATACAAAGACTGCAGACAACTGAAAAAAGCAGGAAAGGGCCCAGAAGACCATATGGAAGACAATTGGATAAAATTCGAAAACATGCGGGAATGACATGAGGAGATTGCCGCAAGATAGACCGTTAAGCTTCGTCCAGCAGTGGATTGATAATACTTGTTATTGTTTTTTTATGATGCTACATACCTTAAATTAAATGCGCACGGGGTGGTTCACGTTTAGTTGCGATGGAATAATTCCGGGGTGGGTATGCTATGGGTCACTATCAAAGTGGAATTATTTTGTGTCTGTTTCTGCTTTAAGAACGCAATTGCTGAGGTAGCGAAATTGTGAAGGGAAATTTTGCAGTAAAGTGTGTCGGTGTTGACAGAAACAAATGAAAGGCTAATGTAAGAAGCTCAAGTTATGAAATGTAGTACTGCTATTGTTTTGGGGCTTAACAAGCACGGTGAACAACTCTGAGGGCTGTGTGTAGTCTCCCATCCCTAATTTGAGGTCATTTGCTCTAGGGAAGGGAGAGAGCCATGTCATAAGAAAAGCACACCAACCGTTCTTCATCCCAGACTCGAAACCCGGCCCACTCGCACGGACGCTCAGAATCAGTGCTTAGACCACTGCGTCCCCTGGACGGCATACTACTATTTTCCTAATGTTTAAGATAACGCTGCCTTTATTATTATTTTCTAATTAATACAGACATTTAACGTGGACCAGGAACATCAAACAAAGATCTCCGCTCTTTCCACGTTTATAAGTGAGTCACGGAAAAATTCTCATTGACCGCCACCGGGAGTCGAACCCAGGGTCTTCCAGTTACGCGCCGGATATGCTTCCGCTGCACCACAGCGGCCTCGAATTCCTCCAGACTCACACACGCTAACTGCCAAGCTAATTTGGCAGGTTGCTTCTTGGAGCCCCGCACAATGCTGGGGATTCACCAAAGATGGTAAGCAGCAACTGAAGAAATAATTAGAAGGCGAATGAATAATTGATACAGACATTTAACGTGGACCAGGAACATCAAACAAAGATCTTTACTCTTTCCACGTTTATAAGTGAGTCACGGAAAAATTCTCACTGGACGCCACCGGGAGTGTAACCCTGGGTCTTCCAGTTACACGCCGGATATGCTTCCGCTACACCACAGCGACCTCCAATTCCTCCAGACTCACACACTCTAACTGCCAAGCCAATTTGGCAGGTTGCTTCTTGGAGCCCCGCACAATGCTGAGGATTCACCAAAGATGGTAAGCAGCAACTGAAGAAATCATTTGAAGGCGAATGAATAATTAATAAAGACATTTAACGTGGACCAGGAACATCAAACAAAGATTTTTTCTCTTTCCACGTTTATAAGTGAGTCACGGAAAAATTCTCATTGGCCGCCACCGGGAGTCGAACCCTTCTATTGTGATTTTTTCCATTGTGGGTTAAAGACTGCCGTGAGGTTCTAACAGTTTCTGTATTAACAAAAATTGTTATGTGCAAGGAAAGGATGAATAAACATAATGATGAAGATGGAAATTTACATTCGTGTTATTTACAAGCTATAGAGAATTGGTCCTTTTTCAGAAAGTATTTAAATACTACATAATTGTAGCTTTATGAAAATAAAAGTCTTAATGGTATTTCGGTAAGTCCATTTAGTCCTCAGGAGAAACGAACATAATACACTCAATGGACAAAACATTAGAGATACCTACCTAATAGCATGTTGGTCCTGCTCTAGGGCGAATAACAGCCTGTACACGCCGAGACATTGACTCGATCAGATATTGGAGGGTTTCTGAAGGTAATGGAAAGTTTCCATGCCTGTTGCAGCATTGCCCACGACTCCACCGTTCGACGTTCTATTCCACGATCCATGGATCTGATCACAGAGGAAGAGGCCCACGATCCATGGATCTGATTACAGAGGAAGAGAGACAGAGGTCCACTCTCGTATTTATGACAGCGCTGCAGTGGTCGGACATGAAACTACGATAGCGTCTGTCACGTGATGTGGTACCAGTGGCTACATAAGTAGCACCGCGGAGAGAGTTGTAAACTAGGGGGCCGCGGGTGGCCTAGTGGGCAACGTTCGTGACTGCCACGGAAAGGACCTCAGGTTCGATCCCAGGCAGGTACGAACGCTCGATCCACTAAATATCCGCCGTGCGTCGGATGGGCACGTTAAGCCGTCGGACCCCGGGTACTGCACTCCGGTAATAAATAAGGGCGTCATCCTACCCCTTTCTACCTCGCTTCCGTGTGACTTTCCTATCGGGCTCTCTAGCCAAATCTCTTGGCTTCCTATTTCTAAGTGTTGTTTAAGACCTGATGGGGTCTGACACTCCCTTCCTGAAATCCTCTACATATGATCTGATCTGAGCTGTAAACTTAAAAAAAAAAAGGGCAGACGGTTACGGTTCGACGTTTTAGTTCTATGTCCGTCCACTGGCGTGCTGTTCTACTGAGATCTTCAGGGCCAAATCAGGACGTCGCCAAGGGAGTGCGAGGGTGGGCTAGAGCTCCCACCCTCGCACTAAAATTTGCCTTGCCCACCCTGCCGCCCACCCACTTCACGATGTGCCATTTTTTACATTTTTTTACCTTTAAAATACAATCTGGACTTTGCCGAGTAATAATAAATGTCGTGTTTCTCGTCATGTAGCCCTACATATTTCGCACAGAAAGGGCTTTGTTTATGTCTGCGTGGAAAGCTTATCAAAATAGCAGCCCCAGTGCCATAAAAATGCACTTATTCTCCACTCTTCCGAGTCCTTGGTTTAATTTAAGGTGGATAGGAATTCATTGAGATAGGTTTTTACTAATTTCTCTGCTGTTTATTTGTACTACTAAGTAAGATATCCCAACACAAAAAGTGGAGACTACTATACCATGCCGACCGGATGGCGCAGTAGTCTAAACGCTGGTTCTTGACTATACTTCCGAGATGGGTCTGGGTTCGAATTCCGGTGTGGCATGGATGTTGTGTTTGCCATGAGAAACAGGCTCTCTCCTTTCCCTGGAACCTGTGGCTTTAAATTAGGTCGCGAGATTGCTTATAGTCATTCCAGGAGTTGCTCACGCTTGTCGTTAAAACAAGCTATATGCTCGCGCTCCCAAACCTTTCTCGGGGCAGTGAGGCAGCGGGACGTAGTTGACGACAACTTTGGCGTAGAGGAGTGCAAGGTAAGGTCGCTGGCTTGAAAGAAGGAAGTTAGGTGTTGTGTCTGCGTGTCACGACGTTCAAATTTGATTTAAATAAACAGAAAGGACATTTTCCTTTAAAAATATTGTTCAAGTACAGTACTATTATCGTAAGCAAAAATGCAAAATTTTGAAATCAGTTAAGGCAATGCATCCACAGCAAAAAATAAAAAATAAAAAATTTAAGAGAGACATTCCACCAACACTTGTATCTTACTCAAATGGAGTAACTAGTAAGGTCCGTGCAGGCGCTTGTGTGTTTCTCCAGAGGAAGTGGTGGGTATTGCAAGAATTCCTTTGCGGCCAGTAGTGAAAATATTTTTTTAATTTTGCTTTAAGCGTTTTTGCAAATAAAATTGCTCTCAAACTTGCCCCTCCAAAAATAATACTCGTTCACCCATCGCCCACCCTGACTTAGAAGTCTAGCGACGTCCCTGGGCCAAATTGTTGTCATGTGTCTCTATGGAAGATTAATCTCTGAGTATCCTGCTGAGCAGATTCGATGTTCAGGTCCACGGCATCTCAAACAGCTTTCATAGGGTTTAAATCAGGGGATCTTGGAGACCACTGGATAGTTCCAAACTCAGATGAGTGTTTCCTCGGGACATGCCTGGGTGGTTGTGGCCAGCTGGGGCGGCGCAAAGTTCTGGTTAAACAGACCGTCGGTCGCAGGATTCGCGAAGGCCATGAAAGCGTGTAGGTAATCATTGGTAGTGCGCAGCGGTTAAGGACCTCTCCAGACACACTAATTGCCGCCCCGGTGGCGCAGTGGTCTAAGGCGTTGGCCTCTGATCATTCGTCCGTAAGGGGTCCGGGTTCGAATCCCGGTCGGGCATGGATGTTGTGTTTGTCTTACGGCACTGGCTCTCTCCCTTCCCTGGAACCAGTAACCCTAAATTAGGGACGGGCGACTGCTTATAGCCCATTGATTTGCTCACGGTGGTCGTTAAACCTCCAATCAAAAAAGACACATGCCGCCCCGGTGGCGCAGTGGTCTAAGGCGTTGGCCTCTGATCATTCGTCCGTAAGGGGTCCGGGTTCGAATCCCGGTCAGGCATGGATGTTGTGTTTGTCTTACGGCACTGGTTCTCTCCCTTCCCTGGAACCAGAGACCCTAAATTAGGGACGGGCGACTGCTTATAGCCCATTGAGTTGCTCACGGTGGTCGTTAAACCTCCAATCAAAAAAAAAAAAAAAAAAAAAAAAGACGCACTAACCCGGTAGCACAGTAATGTCGAATTGACGTCCATTTTTGGTTACCAGGTCGATATTACGTCAAGGCATAATTTTCGACGTAAAATCGATGAGACGGAACGTCTAAAAAAATCATTACATTGAATTTCAGTATGCATGTAGACGGTTTTACGCAGTTTCCCTTTAGTCCCATTAGATTGAATAATCGATGTTTTTTTTTGTTTTTTTTTTATTGGAGGTTTAACGACCACCGTGAGCAACTCAATGGGCTATAAGCAGTCGCCCGTCCCTAATTTAGGGTCACTGGTTCCAGGGAAGGGAGAGAGCCAGTGCCGTAAGACAAACACAACATCCATGCCGCACCGGGATTCGAACCCGTACCCCTTACAGACGAACGATCAGAGGCCAGCGCCTTAGACCACTGCGCCACTGACCGGGATTCGAACCCGGACCCCTTACGGACGAATGATCAGAGGCCAACGCCTTAGACCACTGCGCCACCGGGGCGGCTCGGTGTTTTTTATGCGATCTGTAAGCATCGCGCGCATGCGCCTTTGCAACCATTACGCCAAACAAAGTTTTGGGATGCTGGGGTGTTGGGCGATTGTATAATTTCTGTTGTAAGACGAGATTCTTACCTGTCTTCTTTTTAGCCGGTAAGTTTAAAGTTAAAAGTGCGTTTTTTTTTTTTTTTTTGCTTAAGTGTGTATGTAAGAAGTTTAGTCTTGTACCTTTTAAGAACAATCTTATTTTTTTTTTTTTTTTTTGATTGGAGGTTTAACGACCACCGTGAGCAACTCAATGGGCCATAAGCAGTCTCCCGTCCCTAATTTGGGGTCACTGGTTCCAGGGAAGGGAGAAAACCAGTGCCGTAAGACAAACACAACATCCATGCCTCACCGGGGTTCAAACCTGGACTCCTTTCGGACGAATGATCAGAAGCCATCGCTTAGACCACTGCACCAGCGGGGCGGATAATCACTTTTTAAGATATATCATTTGTACGTACACATATCCCAATTAGGGACAGGCCTAGAGCGATGCTGACAGATCACCAAAAATTCTGTGAACTTTTTGAGAATTATGTGTCTTTTCGAATGCATCCGAAAACACTTGGATGTTGAAACAATAAAAAAAATTATATGATTTTTTAATCGTAGATAGCGTCGTAGAATCGTACTACAAATACGAATACATTCTACGTTTTATCCCACGATTGAAAGTTTAGAATTTCATGTTTCAACATTTAAATTGGAGTGTAAACGTAGATTCGACTTTACAGCAGCACTAGAATCGATGACTAAACTGCGTAGTATCAACGTAGAATCGACGTCTACACTATGTTGCAACGATGTACACTGAAGAGCGATTGAATTAGAGATACCTGTCTAGTATCGTGTAGCACCGCCTTTCGCCCTGTTGACGGCGGCGATTCGTCTCGGCATGGACTCAACAAGGCACCGGAAGCGTTGGGAAGCCATACGGATCCACGACCCCTGAACAAACTCCCACAGTTCCCGAAGATTTAATGGAGGGGGTCAGAGCCTCGAACACCTCTGTCGATGACATCCCAGATGTGCGTGATGGGATTGAGGTCAGGTGACCTAGCTGGCCAAGGTAGCGAGATCACGTCGGTGGAGTGTTCATCCAACCATTCGGATACAATTCGGGAGCTGCACTGTCTTGCTGCAGGATGAGGTCACAAGTGGGATGTTGAAGACGCACTAACGGGAGCAAATGGTCGTCTAGGATATCCCGGTGACGTTGACCTGTGAAGGACGATGTCACACGTACCAGGGGTTCCATTTTAGTCCACGTAAACAGTCCCCAGACGAGAATGCCACCCCCACCAGCTTGAACAGTACCCAGCTGGCAAGAAGGATCCAGTGCTTCATGTGGTTTGCGCCGTACTCGTATCCTGCCATCCGCATGTACCAACGTGAATCTCGACCAATCAGTCCAAGCAACATTTTCCCACATGTCTATGGTCCAGTGGCGATGTTCTCGCGCCCATGCTAATCTTTGCACCCTGTGATGTGCGGTCAGTAGCGGTACCCTCGTGGGACGATGGCTTCTGTACCCCATAGCGAGGAGATGGTTCTGGATTGCGTGGCTGCTTACACGTTTTTGTGCACCAGCGTTAAATTGCCGAGTGATTTCTTGCACTGTGACCCGTCTATCCTCTGTTACAATGCGAGCTAGTCGACGATGACCCCACTCATCCACACGCTGTTGTCCACGGCAGCTGGCATTTGAAGGGATGGTTTTACCGGATTCGATGTACTCACGGTGCACCCGTGACACAGTGGCTCGTAAAATTCCCAGTACCTGCACGACTTCCGAGATGGAGTGACCCATTCATCGGGCCCTGACAATTTTCTCGCGATCAAATGCGCTTAGATCCTTCGTCTTACGCATACTGCGTCCGACTCTTACAGATTCCCGTCGCATCACTCCATTTATTGTCGGATAGCTGCATACGTCATGTCGTTTCCGTTTACAGGGCCGCCCACAGCGCCACATTTGCATAACGTCATCTGTCTCTAATTCAATTGCTTTTCAGTGTACATGTTTCTCTCTCGAAAGGTCGAATGTTATCTTCGTCTACTGTTGACGTGATATCGAATTAATAAGTTAAAAATTCGACATCGAAAAGACGTAACAAAAGTGGACATGGATATCGATATCCGACGTTTCATATCGACCAAAAATCGATCAAAAATTTGACGTCGAATCGATGTAATGTGCTATCGGGGGAAAGGATCTGTGTCCTATGTCGTGGTGTTAACAAAGGCACTCTTGTGGGTATTCTGCCCCTACACCCCACGGACGATAAATCACACTGCACTGACGTGATGGATATGTCTCTAGTACCTCCTGCATTGATTGTGGATGTTATTTGAGCCAGTGTCGCTTGTCTGTTAGCATGGACAATAATGGTCAGACGCCGCTGGTCACGGTCATTCAGCACCCGTGGTCTGCCACTTCGCTGTCCATGGTGGGTGGTAATGCCTTCCATGAGGTATTCTCGGTAGACACGTGACACCATGGATCGAGGAATGTTGAATGTTCGCACAACTTCGGACATTGAATGTCCCATCCGTCTGGGTCCCACTATCATGCCTCGTTCAAACTACGATAATTCACGTCGGCTTGCCGTAATCCTACTGCCGGTTATTCAACCTGATTCACGAGATTACACCTCGCAACTGATAAAACTCGTGGCGTGCATAGAAGTCTTTGTACGGCGGCACCTTCAGTTAAAAGTTTGCACACTGCTATTCCATGACTTTTGTCACCAGTGCAGTTCACAAGAGTGAAGATTCGTGTTTTTTTACGTTATTGAAGTCAGGGTTGCCAAACTCAAATTCGTCCAGAGAGATTTTTTTCTAGAGTTATAACTCATTAACTCGGGTTTGCTCAATGAGTTATAAACAGTCGGCCGTCCCTAATTTAGGGTCACTGGCTCCAGGGAAGGGAGAGAATTAGTGCCGTAACACAAGCGCACCATCCGTGCCTTACCCTTGATTCGAACTCATACCCATCTCTGGTAAATAGTCAGAAGCCAGCGCTTGGACCACTGCGCCCCCGGGGCGGCTTTATTATTATTGTTATTATTATTATCATTATTATTATTATTATTATTATTTTGATTGGAGGTTTAACGACCACCGTGAGCAACTCAATGGGCTATAAGCAGTCGCCCGTCCCTAATTTAGGGTCACTGGTTCCAGGGAAGGGAGAGAGCCAGTGCCGTAAGACAAACACAACATCCATGCCTCACCGGGATTCGAACCCGGACCCCTTACGGACGAATGATCAGAGGCCAACGCCTTAGACCACTGCGCCACCGGGGCGGCGATTATTATTATTACTATTATTATTGAATGCTATGACTGAAATGTAATAGGTGATTTTAAATCTTTTTAATGGGTGCTGATTTCAAAGATTGCATGAGTTTTGATTGCAGCACACAGTGTGTCCTACAATCACACTCGTGTGCTACAATCACGAGTGTAATTGTAGCACACACTGAGTACGCCCGTGTGTCTACCGTGCTTCATTGGAGTTTTCATTCATGTAACTGATTTCAAAACTGCTTCCTTTTTCCTTTTTTGCGTTAATTTCCAATGAACGTAGGGTTTCGTTATTTCATCACCAATGAAGAGAAATCAAAAATGATTCTTTTTGTCGCCGTCGAGCACAGTAAAAACAAAAAACAAAAAAGCGGGGGGAGGGGGAGCAGAATTCCAGTTACCGTGTTTTAAATTAAGCGATTTTTTGACTAAATCGTGTGTTCATTATGTTTTGGCTGAAATTAGGCGTGTATTTACTTTAAAGTATGAGAATATGTCAGACGGAGACCACTAAAATTGTTTTTTTATTAAATTAACCAACTCCGAAATATAAGGGCTTCGACTTTATTTTGAAGGATTTCATTCAGACGTAGTATGTGCCGATTTCAAAAAAGCATTAAGTTCATTTCTTCGGGAAACGCGAAATCGATCACAATGAAACAATTGTGATTTTTCACCTATTGCTTGCTTCTCGTTCAGGTATTTAACGATTTAACATTCCTGGAGCAAGTGAAAGTGTTTTAAAGACCTTGCAAAGTAAGGGCACTACCAATATGTATAATGTAAATCTAAAAAACCCTTCCATTATGTCTTCTCCCCACCCCTTTTTATACCCGAAAACCGCCGCCCCCTGTGACGTAACATAACTTTCATTTTTAGTTCCTTTTCCTATGTAAATTTGAGTTTGTTCTCCTTTATACTTCCAAACTTAACGTGACATCTCTCTCACGAGGATGAGGTTGGTAACACATTTGAGGTCACAGAGAAAGTGACGTATGAATGTGATAAGAACGATAGATAAAAAGGACGATACGACAGTTGCTCAGGATTGGATGTGTGTGCGTGTAGACGTTCGATCGCTTAGATAAATGTGAAGTTTACCTGTTATATGTTGGATCTACTGAAGTATGGCCTGGACCAATAAAATGTTATCGTAAGTTGACTTCTGTCTATGTTTCGTCTGGTTGTAGGCTATTGCATCGTATTCTCATTTAATGGTTTTAGACTTAGCGTAACGCCAATCTAGAGTGAATTTCTGGATCCGTCCCTGACCCTTAAATGGTGCATCTATGCATAAAGGTAAAATTTACGCCAGTATGTCATTTCAACGCTGATTATCCTTATCTTGATTATTGCAAATTTAAGTATCGTTATATGTGTTTTTTGCCAGTGTGTTATCTCGGAGTTTAAAACTTATTTCTTTTTGATTCCCTTAGCTATGGGAACCGGGTACGACGACGACTACTACGAACCATCCCGAGCAGAAGAGGTGGCAACTCCCGATCCATCGAAGGCTCCTTATGTTGGTGTAAGCAAAGGCCCTCCACAGTTAAGGCTCATCCTCGACCCCCGACACCTGCTAGACATGAAACGCCTTCGCCAGGAAGGCGTCAACATTGTCGAGCACAATGCTGTGAGTCCCGAAATATGCCTTGACCTGGTCAAGGACTTGAACTCTCCCACCGGTAGAGGTGCCCAACTCTTCGCCAAGAGGAAGAAGAAGTCAGAAGAATGGGTGGTCGACGAGGAGAAAGTACGACAACTCCTCAGAGAACGAGAATCAGGGTACACCTCGTCGCCGGAACCTCCACCTACTATACCTTACGGAACAGGAGTCGAACCGATGGTATTTCCCCGAGTTCAGATGCTGAAGACACCTTGGGCAGCGGCCATGGAATCTCCCATTGGTAGCTGCGCAGGGGCTTTCAAGAACATCCACCCCAACGAAGTTGCAGAGTCTGTGATCAGGGCAGCAGAGACTAAAGTCATGAAATACCCGACTCCAGTGAAACCTGTGATTGAACCGGTAATCCAACCGGAGTCCAATGTACAGCTACAGAACTATCCACCACCACCAGTGTTCACGCCAGTCGCTCCTGTGTTTGCTACAGCACCGCAGCAGCAGCAGCATCAGCAGCAGCGACAAACTTCGAAACTGGTATCTACCTCGTCTTTCAGAGTGGGAGTCTATACGGCTGATCCATACAAACCGAGAGCGCCCAGGGGATGGACTGGAGCATCTTCAGGTGAGTTGAGCATCCCATTACTTACAATTTCTGATTCATAAAACTTGTTTTAACCCTTTAAGCGGACGATGTACCCTTCACACTTTAGAGTTAGTGGCCTTCATCCCTTATACTTAGTGGCCCGAATTAGGACAGGTGACTGATTGCAGATCTATATGCATTTGGTGGTATTTAAACCCCGAAACCTTAACGAAAATGGAAAAATAATACGTGTATATAGAAATTGAAACAGTAGGTTTGAGAGATTTGTTGAAAGACATGCTCTTCAAACCCGAGCACTTGTAGTCCTCCTTGTTTGCTAGTAGATTTTATTTTTTAATCAGATTTATATATTTATTTTGCCTTTTGACGACCACCATGAGCAACTCTGAGTGCTGATACCATATATTCAGTCGTACATAGGCGATTGTAATAATACGTGATGAAGAAATCTTTTGCATAATGTAATAATTCAACTTGCTTGTGAATCCTGTTACTCACGTTAACAATATAAGGTACCAACTACTAGCCTAGATAATCCCTATAGAAATCTCTATGCCAAAATAATCTCAGAACATATAGCATTTTATTTGCAATTTTTTATTCGTATTATAAAATTCTTACATATAATTAAAATTTTCCTTAGTAAAAGCAATCTCAAGTTATCACAGGATAAAGTATCAAACGTTTTTGATGAGCATAGTTCAAAGAATTATCATAGCGACTCACCCAAATCTATCATGAATCCATAACCCTTTTGCCAAAATTCTTCATGACCATTGAACAGTTATTAGGTATCTTGACTGTGCACATAAATTCTTGCCATCAACAAAACCAAGTGCAACAATGTCCTTGAGAGTTGGTGCATAGGAATCCAGTCTCACATGCAGATAAAGTGCATAACTGAACGACAATCCACTTCCTGCGAAACTTCCAAGAAACGGCACAATACACAGTAATGTGTTGTGACGTATATTCTTAATTAACTTTCCTTTTTAGTTTCTTTCCCTTTGTAAATCTTGAGTTTGTTCTCAGTTATACTTCACATTTAACGTGATATCTTTTCTCTCAAACGAATACTGTTGGCAACATAATTGAGGTTGAATGAACGTGACGTATGCCTGTTATTAGATAAGAACGAGAGATATAAACTACGAGTAAACTGTTGCTTGTGGAGCGATTAATGTGGAACGTAGCGTTGTTGGTGTGTGGTGTGTTTGATGTGTAGTGCTGATACCGATTTGTTATGTGAAGTGCTACATCGAGAAATAAAGCATCATTTCCGTAAGTTTGACTTCTCTTTTTTAAGTGCTTCATCTGGCCGTTAAGGTTTAATTTAGGAACTTTTTCATCGTATGGTGATGTTTTAAAATGACGTAGAAGTACGTAAAGACATTTACGTTATAGTGTATTGTGCCGTTACTTGGAAGTTAAATTACGTGTTAAAATTTCATTAAACAATTCCACGGACATATTTCCCTTACTATGGAAAATTTTAATTATATGTAAGAATTTTATAATACCAATAAAAAATTGCAGATAGAATTCTATATCATGATAAGCACAGCAATCAAACATGTCTGAATAGACTATATTTTTACTATTCTCTGTGTAATATAAATTACTCTGAAAACTTCATCATCCTGGAGCAGGAATCGAACCCGCATCTCCCGAATACCGTTCGAGCATGCTAACCGTTACACCACCCAAGAAGCAGAAGTCCCAAGTATCTGAGTATTAAGAGCATCGGAATATCCTCCGACCGCATTCTTAATCGAAGCAAACTGTGCTGCCATCTAGTGTTACTATCTACCTTGTGGTAATACGTGGAAAATACGTCACGATAGATAACAGAGCAATCAAACATCTCTGAATTGACTGTATTTTTACTGTTCTCAAGTAATATCAATCACTCAGAAAACTTGAAAATTTCATCGCCCTGGAGCAGGAATCGAATCCGTATTTCCCGATTACCGTTCGTGTAACGGTTAGCCTGCTCGAACGGTAATCGGGATGTGCGCGTTCGATTCCCGCTCCAGGGCGATGAAATTTTTAAGTTTTCTGAGGTGATTGCTATTACGTGAGAACAGTAAAAATACAGTCAATTCAGAGATGTCTGATTGCTGTGTTTATCATGACGTATTTTCCACGCGTAATGAGAAAAATATTTCTTCCACACTGTATAAAATTCTATATGTTCTGAGGTTATTTTAGCATAGAGATTTCTATAGGGACTATCTCGGTGAGTCGTTGGTACCTTATATTGTTAATGAGAGTAACAGTATTAGCAAACAAGTTGAATTATTGCATTATGTACGAGAAACTCTGAGGGCTATAAGCAGTCGCCCGTCCCTAATTTACGACCATTGCATTATGTACGAGAAACTCTGAGGGCTATAAGCAGTCGCCCGTCCCTAATTTACGACCATTGCATTATGTACGAGAAACTCTGAGGGCTATAAGCAGTCGCCCGTCCCTAATTTACGACCATTGCATTATGTACGAGAAACTTCTGAGGCCTAAAGCAGTTGCCCGTCCCTAATTTACGACCATTGCATTATGTATGAGAAACTCTGAGGGCCATAAGCAGTCGCCCGCCCCTAATTTACGACCATTGCATTATGTACGAGAAACTCTGAGGACCATAAGCAGTCGCCCGCCCCTAATTTACGACCATTGCATTATGTACGAGAAACTCTGAGTGCTATAAGCAGTCGCCCGTCCCTAATTTACGACCATTGCATTATGTACGAGAAACTCTGAGGACTATAAGCAGTCGCCCGTCCCTAATTTACGACCATTGCATTATGTACGAGAAACTCTGAGGGCTATAAGCAGTCGCCCGCCCCTAATTTACGACTATTGCATTATGTGCGAGAAACTCTGAGAGCTATAAGCCCATCCCTAATTTACGACCATTACATTATGTACGAGAAACTCCGAGGGTATAAACCCATCCCTAATTTACGACCATTGCATTACGCACGAGAAACTCTGAGGGCTGTAAGCAGTCGACCATCCCTAATTTTCGATCACTGCATTATGTACGAGAAACTCTGAGGGCTATAAGCAGTCGCCCATCCCTAACTTCCGATCATTGCATTATGTACGAGAAACTCTGAGGCCTATAAGCAGTAGGCCGTCCCCTAATTTTCGACCACTGGTTTCTGGAAGTTACGCAGCCAGCGCCATTATACAAGCACACTAATCACCCCTCATCTTGTGTACAAACCCATCTAGGACGAATAGTTAGAAGTCAGCGTCTCAGACCACTCAGGCACCGCAGCAGATTTGCATCTGTAATACGTTAGAGAAACTTTGTGCAGAAGTTACACTACCGTTTGTACGTGCTTGTGATTGAAATGTGAACTGATTCGTGTTTTTCTCTTTCCATTTTAGGTGGTTTTCAGTTTCACCCAGTACAGCAACAACAGCCTCAGCAGCAGATGCAGCCGCCTAGTCTCCCAGCTGTTCCAGAGCCAGTTCGGCTGGAAAATGCGATGCCAACTACATCCATGCCAAGTTCCAAATTAACTCATCAACCATCGATCATCAAATCATATAACTTCACAAATTTCAACAAGACTCCCCGAGCCTGGAACGAAGCCGTATCTGGCTTCCAGAATGTGAACATAAAGCCCGTGAAGCCTCCTTCTGTCCTTGTACAGTGATTTGGCCAAAGCTGACGCGATCTTCGTGCCATGTACCTACGCGACTTCAAAAAAGGCAATCAGACTGATGAACCAAGGAGAAAAGAAAGGCAAAGAGAAAGAGAGAGAGACAACTGATTATTCCGAAAACTCTTTGTACATCTTGATCGCGATGATGAATTATCACATGTGAATTGAGAACAGTTACAAAGAGATCAATGAAAAAAATATTATCAGTCTTTTTACTTAAGAGAAGAGGACGAAGACTTCTTTTTTGACTACCCTTCAAGTAACACACATACACAGAGAACCATTAATCTACTAGAATTTGCTTTGAATCACAAGTCTCAACGTGCACTTTAAATATCTTATTCGTCGCAAAGCCTTAAGAAGCGTTTTCGTCATCAATTGCTATATTCACAACGGCAGTTTTTATGTTTGTTTCCCAGTTTAAATCACGTCAAGCAACCTAAGAATAAAGTTTACCGTCCAGTAAGAATTTTGGTTTCACGTTTAAGAATATGAAACAACCTTCTTTATTTCGTTGTTAATGCAATTTGTAATGCATTACGAAAGTCATTTACTTCAGATTTACACGTCATGTCCCCTGTGTTAATGACATGTCGTTTTCGTGTGGAATATTGAGAGGCAACATTTCTATTGCTTGGTCTTAAAACAGTACAGATGTTCACAACACGGCTTCTTCAGTGTTTCAAATTACAACAAATACATATGTAAAAAAAAATCGAAAACAAAAACAAAAACTACAGACTTAGATGTTTTTGTTTATGTTTATATTCATGCATTCAATATTAAGCTCTCTTCTATGTTTCGACAGTCTGACACAAAAGTATATCCTTCACTTCTTTCTAGTACCTGGGCCGAATTTGCTTCGCTATGATACACTTCACTCAACAGTACGTCATTTTTGCTTTCATTGTCATAATTCAAAAAGTACATCACTCTTGCCTTTCTTCTGTTCCCCCCATCAAGAATATCCCTCTTGTCTTCCTTAGGTACCATTCAAAAAACACAACACTCTTGAATTTCTTACGCACCCTTCAAAAACACATCACTCTCGTCTTTCTTGGCACCACTCAAAAACAACGCCCGTCTTGTCTTTCTTAAGTGCCACGCCAAAACAATACCGCTCTTGTCTTTTTTACGTACCACTCAAAAGCAGAACAATCTTGCCTTTCTTGGCACCACTCCAAAAGCAGAACAATCTTGCCTTTCTTGGCACTACTCAAAAACAATACCCCTCTTGTCTTTCTCATGTACTTCTCAAAAATAAGAACACTCCTGCCTTTCTTAGGTACCATTCAAGAAGCATAACGCTCTTGTCACACTTAAAAAGCACAATACTCTCGTTTTTCTTAGGTATCACCCAAAAAGCACAACACTCTTGCATTTCTTACGCACCCTTCAAAAACACATCACTCTCGTCTTTCTTGGCACCACTCAAAAACAACGCCCCTCTTGTCTTTCTTAAGTACCACACCAAAACAATACCCCTCTTGTCTTTCTTACGTACCACTCAAAAATCAGAACAATCTTGCCTTTCTTGGCACCACTCAAAAATCAGAACAATCTTGCCTTTCTTGGCACCACTCAAAAAGCAGAACAATCTTGCCTTCCTTGGCACTACTCAAAATTAACACCCCTCTTGTCTTTCTTATGTACCTCTCAAAAATCAGAACACTCTTGCCTTTCTTAGGTACCAATCAAGAAGCATAACACTCTTGTCACACTCAAAAAGCACAATACTCTCATTTTTCTTAGGTATCACCCAAAAAGCACAACACTCTTGCATTAGATATCACTAAAAAAGAACATCCCTTTTGTCTTTGTAAAGTGCCATTGAAAAAGCACAAAACACTCGTCTTTCTTAGGTACCACCCATAAAACACATCACTCTTGCCTTTTTTTCACAGCCCTCAAAAAAGACATCACTTTTGCCTTTCTTAGGTGTCACTCAAAAAAAAAAAAAAAAAAAACATCACTCGTGTCTTTCTTAGGTACTACTCAAAAAGAACACCATTCTTGTCTTTCTTAGGTAACACTCAAAAAAAAGGATATCACTTTATCTTTCTTAGGCATCACTCAAAAGTATATTTTGTCCTTCTTTCACATCAATCCAAAGAAAACAATTCCCATTTTATGTCGAATACCCTCCAAGATAAGAGCACCTCATTTCCCCCCTGGTATATCACTCTAAAAAACATCGCTCTTTTCCCTTTTAGATATCGCTTCTATTCTCATGGCATGTCCCTCAAAACATACTCTCAGATGTAGAGGGGTCAAAGGCATAAGTTATAGGCTAATCATCCGACATAGGCTCGAGTCCTGTATGATGCATGCGGGATGCGCCTGTTCCGCAGCGTTAACTTTCTCCCCTCTTTGGAACCAATGACCCCAAATTAGGGACGGGTGCCTACTTATAGCTTTAGATTCTCACATCAAAAGCCGAAACACTCACACTCAAAAGTAGTTCATATTTTTCTTCTGGCCTATCACTCAAACATCGTTTCAGTGTTTCGGGCATGTCACTCAAAAGTGCACCATTTTCCTCATTTCGGACATAAGCTCTCAGAAGCTCATCACTCCCATCTGGCTTAGATAGCATTCAAAAGTGCATCGCTTGCCCAGTAGCCGAGTGGTCGGAGGTGTAGTGGCTAGTCGTCCGAGGATTCGAATCCCAGATGGGTGATGCGCTTGTCTCACGGTCCTGGCTTTTTCCCTTCCCTAGAACCAGTGGCCCCAAAGTAGGGTCGGGAGACTGCTTACAGAAAATTGAGTTGTTCACGGCGACCGTTAACGCCCCCCCCCAACCCCGAAGTGGGTGTGACATGTGTACGTTTTGTCTTCTTCTTCCTCATCGTAGGTTTTCAACATGTTTATTGAGAAAACCAGGATGAAGGAAACAGAAGGCCTGTATTTACAGTGCCAACAGAAACATAATTGGCGACATATGTACAATGGTGATGAAAAATGTACAGATGCTGATGTGCAATGACAATGAAAACAAAAAGATAGGTGTCATCACGGATATAAGTTGAGCTCCAAAAGTGAGCGGAGTTCAGCATAAAGTAAAGATGAAAGATTACTCTTAGTAATCGATGCTAAATAAACTATCAAATCGAGGTAGTTAAATTTTCCAAAAATGATAAAAATAAACAAATAAATAAATATTGACAACAACCTTTACATTTCAGCTTTAAAGAAAGAGCTGTAAATTTCTCCGAAAAGCAACCTTCATTGAGAATCAGCATGAAACCGTGAAAAAACCGAAACGAAAGAAGAACGAAGGAATTCATTGATATGTGCAACGAAAGAAGAACTACAACGAAGTGAATTTCTCCGTCATTTTTGGTCTACGCCGGGATTCGAACCCGAGTCCGCTTATTCCGGAATAAGTCACTCTACCAATTGAGCTACGCGGACGGTTTTTTATTCTGATTCCTATCTGCCTTTATGTCGTGTGCGTCCTTCTGGCAGGTACGTCACATCTCCTGGTACGTTACATCATCTCCCCCTTATTATTTTTTTTTCGAAGTGCTGGAGAAAGGATTCTCTTATTTTTCCTATCTCGCGGTGTGGAAATAACATCACACCAATGCGAGATTTTGAACGGTCGGGTCATCCGGATAGTTCGGGCGCCATTATAACGAAGTGAATTTCTCCGTCATTTTTGGTCTACGCCGGGATTCGAACCCGAGTCCGCTTATTCCGGAATAAGTCACTCTACCAATTGAGCTACGCGGACGTTTTTTTTTATTCTGATTCCTATATGCCTTTATGTCGTGTGCGTCCTTCTGGCAGGTACGTCACATCTCCTGGTACGTTACAGAACGACAGATACCATTGATATGAATAACCTCTTTTCTTAAATTGGATATAGTCTAATATTTAGGTCTTCACATTTTTTCATCTTCTTATATATGGCTATCTTAACGTCAGCCTCTCGTAGGGTAAAATGTTTAGAATCCTATTCTTGTAATTTGGAGAAAAAGGTAAGTACCATGATGACCAAAATATAAACGTATATCGAAGACCATCGAAATAAACTCGGGAATCCTAGAAAGTACTTGAAAGCATTTCTTCCTATGATGATTCACAACGAACTGAAAATGACGAACTACAGGAAAACGACATTCATCCCTTAAGGCTATCATTTTGTTGCTTCTTTATTTGTAAGCTCATTCATGTTCTGCAGCGCACTTTTTCATTTATGGGTACGCGCATTCATTTCTCCGCAGAACTTTTTTCTTTATACGTATGTGAACTCATTTCTCTGCAGCACGTTTCCTCTTATGCGTACGCACACTAATTTCTCTGCAGCACTTTATAACTTATGTGTACGCGCATTCATATTTCTTTGCAGTACTTTTTTCCTTATGCGTACAAGCGTTCATTCCTCTTAAGTATTTTCTCCCTTATGAGTACCAGGCAATAACCAGACAGAGAAGTCTGGACGGCCGCACCGGTGACGCAGTGGTCTAAGCGATGGCTTCTGATCATTCGTCTCAGATGGGTCTGGGTTCAAAACCCGGTGAGGCATGGATGTTGTGTTTGTTTTACGGCACTGTCTCTCTCCCTTCGCTGGTGTCAGTGGCCCTAAATTAGGGATGGACGACTGCTTATAGCCCATTGATTGATTGATTGTAGAGGATTTTAGGAAGGGAGTGTCTGACCCCAGGTCTTAAACAACCCTTAGAAATAGGAAGCTAGGAGATTTGGGCTAGTGCCCGATAGGAAAGTGACACGGAAGCGAAGTAGAAAGGGGGAGGAAGACGCCCTTATTTATTACCGGGGGGCCAGTACCCGTGGGCCGATGGCTTAACGTGCCCATCCGACGCACGGCGGGTATTTAGTGGATCGAGCGTTTGTATCCGCCTGGGATCGAACCTGAGGTCTTTCCCGTGGCAGTCACCAACGTTGCCCACTAGGCCACCCGCGGCCCTATATAGCCCATTGAGTTGCTCACAATGGTCGTTAAACCTCCAATCAAAAAAGAAAAAAAAGTTGGGAGAGGCGGCTGACCATTGAGGATGGGCAAAGAATATAAAAGAGGTAGGCATGAACGAGCAAAAGGACACGCAGGTCGGCTACAGCTCTTATGTGTGCATGTATTTGTTTCTCTGCGCACTTTTTTCCTTTGTGTGTGCCGAGAAGCGTATTCGTTTCTTGACACACTTTTTCCCTTGCGCGTACAGCCACTTATTTCTCTGCAGCACTTTTTTTCTTTATGCGCACGCGCACTGATTTCTCTGCAGCACTTTTCCCCTTATATGTACGCGCATTCATTTTTCTGCAGCATCTTCTGCATAATTGCGCACTTCATTATTTTTCCTCAGTACCTTCCTGCTTCCGTAATCTTATTCAAACTTTCATTTTGGTGCAGAACTTTCGCCTTTACATGTACGCATGTTCATTTTCGGTAACACTTCCCTTTTCTTGTGCGCTTTATCATTTTCCTCATCATTTTCTTTGCGTGTACGTTTCTTCATTCTTCGCAACATATTTTTCTGCATCTGTGAGCTTATCATTGCCCACAGAACCTTTTCTTCACTTATGCATTTATTCTTCCCTTTAACATTATTCTCTGTACTAGTAAGGTTGCGAAGCTATGTAGTTATCAGCATATGAAGCAAAGCCGCGCTTTATTGGGTAAAAAAAGAAATGAATCAACTGAAGTCTGTTATAAAGTGCAGCAGTCTCTTTCTTGAAGATACAGTGTGTACCACAAAGTTAAAAATTTAATGATGCCTCGAAAAACTTGTTTCGAATGAACAGTTTTGCTCTCTAAGCCTAGCAGAACCTACAAAAAACGGAATTTTAAAATCTATTTCATCATTCTTATTTATGCAAATTAAAAGCGTTTCTACAACCCTATATACAAGAAACATTTTCTCCCATTATAAAGAATATCCATCCTGAATGCAAAAGCTTGAGCAAGTTGTACAGTACATTTAAAATCTTCAGGATTGTTCAGCTAGTTCTGTATTTATATTTACAGGGCAATTTTTGAATTCTGTTTTCAAATAAAGCAATTTTTATATTACTCGAAGTTGTTCTTTTGTAACCCTGTTCTCTTTGTTATTTTATATTTTTTGCTTATTTTAACAAAATATAGTTACTATTAAAATGCAACTTTCCATACCAGACACGGCATTATGATAATTACCATCGCCGCCCGGGTCGCGAAGTGGTTAACCGAGACCATTCGTTCGAGATGGGTCCGGGGTTCGAATCCCAGTTAGGCATGAATGTTATTTTTGTCTTACGGCACTGGCTGTTTCCATTCTGTGGAACCAGTGGCCCTAAAACAGGGACGGGCGACTGCTTATAGTACTTAGAGTGCTCAGTTGGTCGCTAAACCACCAATTACATAAAACAAGTCAGAAAATTATGCAATGCATTGACTACGATACACTTTCCAACATACCAGAAATCACTACTCAAGTTATGAGGATAATGGCTATAGAATAAATCTCGCTCCTGACCTTTGACCCCATTTCGATGATATTCAACAGAATTGGTTCAGTATACCTCCGGAACAACATACTAAAGTTTTGTCACAATAAAAGCATTTTTACTCAAGTTATGAGGACAATGGCTGTGGAATAAATCTCGCTCTTGTGCCCTGACCTTTGAACCCATTTCGATGATATTAAACACAATTGGTTCAGTATACCTCCGGAACAATATACTAAAGTTTTGTCGCAATAGAAGCATTTTTACTCAAGTTAGGAGGATAATGGCTGGGGAATAAATCTCGCTTCTGTGCCCTGACCTTTGCCCCATTTCGATTATATTCAACAGAACTGGTTCAGTATACCTCCGGAACAATATACTAAAGTTCTGTCGCAATAGAAGCATTTTTAGTCGAGTTTTGAGGATAATGGCTGTGGATTGAATCTCGCTCCGGTGCCCTGACCTTTGACACCATTTCGATTATATTCAACATAATTGGTTCAGTATACCTCTCCGGAACAATATACTAAAGTTCTGTCGTAATAGAAGCATTTTTAGTCAAGTTATGAGAATAATGGTTGCGAAATAAATTTTGCTCCTGTGCCCTGATCTTTGATCCCATTTCGATGATATTCAACAGAACCGGTTCAGTATATCTCCAGAACAACATGATAAAGTTTTGTCGCAAGAGCAGCATTTTTACGTACAGGGGTTGTCCAAAATAATAGGAACACCTCGCTGAAAATAGTGACTTTAGTATGTGATGCTTTTTGAGTAAAACGAACATCATCATCATCATCATTGTCAACCATTATCAATCCACTGCTGGACGAAGGTCTCCCCAAGTTTCCTCCACAACGGTCTGTCTTGTGCCAGTCTCCTCCATGTCACCCCTGCATACTTTCGAATTTCATCCACCCATCTCCCATGTGGTCTTCTTCTGGGTCTTTTCCTGTCCCTTGGAATCCAAT
This sequence comes from Macrothele yani, assembly GCA_039090855.1. NCBI lineage: Eukaryota > Metazoa > Arthropoda > Arachnida > Araneae > Macrothelidae > Macrothele > Macrothele yani. The sequence goes on along the minus strand of CM077005.1, from coordinate 30,675,749 downwards.
CTAAAATTTCGGCTGTCCATCGATGATCTGTCCTTCTGGCAGTATGTCCAGCCCATTGCCATTTCAGGGATTTAACTCTGATCATGGTGTCTTCCACTCTTGTCATTTTTCGGATCCACGAGTTCCTCTTCTTATCTCTCCTGGTTACACCAAGCATGCACCTCTCCATGCTGCTTTGAGTTGTCTGCAGCCTTTGTATGTCTCTTTTAGTTAAGGTCCACGTCTCTGCACCATACGTAAGCACTGGAAGGATGCATTGATGAAACACTTTTCTTTTAAGACATAATGGCATATTGCTCTTGAAAATTAGGCTGTTTCTTCCAAAAGCTCTCCAGGCAAGTTTTGTACGCCGATTAATTTCTTCATCAATGTGACCCTCACTTGATATCTGCTGTCCAAGATAAACGTACGTGTCTGTTATCTCCAGCTTTTCTCCATCAATCGATAAATCTTCATTTCTTGTAAAAGCATTGAACATCACTTTTGTCTTCTGAAAGTTCATTTTTAATCCCACTTCTTTACTCTTGTCAGCAAGTTCCTGGATCATACTCTGCAGCTCTGATGGGGTAGTTGCAAAAATGACTACGTCATCAGCAAAACGAAGGTGGGTTAGATAATCTCCATTAATCTTTATCCCCTTGTTTTCCCCGCTCAGCGACTGAAAAACACCCTCCAATGTGGCATTAAAGAGCTTCGGAGATATGGTGTCACCTTGTCTCACTCCCTTTCCAATTTTTACGTGTGTTGCATTTTCAAACAGCCGAATCTTTGCACTTGCATTTTCATAGATGTTATTAATAATATTAATGTATGCATCTTCAATACCGCAGGTTTTCAGAGCCATTGTAACTGCTAATGGTTTCACCGAATCAAAGGCTTTTTCATAATCGATAAAAGCCATGCACAATGGAAGTTCATATTCCCTCGCTCTTTCAATTAGTTCTCTCAGCACGTGGATATGATCTATTGTGCTGTAGCCACTCCTGAATCCAGCTTGTTCTCTGGGTTGAGCCATGTCCAGCGTCACCTTCAAGCGGTGTGAAAGAACTTTAGTGAAGATTTTATAAACTACTGATAGGAGGCTGATAGGTCTGTAGTTTCCGAGATAATCAATGTCACATTTCTTATGTAGCAGGATCATTGTAGCGGTGTTCCAATCCTCAGGAATCTTTCCTTCATTAAGGCATCGAGTGAAAATTTGGGCGAGTACTGTTTCGATTTCTCCACTTGCTTCTTGTATGATGTCTACAGTAATTCCATCTTCTCCTGGAGCTTTTCCTCGCTTCATGTTCTTGATTGCATGTGCAACTTCTGCTGGAAGGACTGGAGGAACTCTGGTACTGGTATCTTTCATGTTGTCTGGAGTGCATATATCATCCCTTTCATATAATTTGGAGTAGAAATCTTTCACTCTTGTCAAAATTTCGCCTCTATTTCTTGTTATAGAACCATCTTCTTTTCTCAGTGCCATAATCTGTTTTCTTCCCTTACTGAGATGTCCCTTTGCTATCTTTAGGCTTTGGTTGTTTTCAATTGCTTTCCTCACTAGTTCACAGTTGAATTTCCTTACGTCTTCCGTGATACTTTTTCTTACTGTCTTGCATAGCTCTATATATTCCACTTTGGAAGTCACATCTTCTTTAGTTGTCCTCATCTCTCTTCTTTTTTGCATCAACATTTTGGTTTTTCCTGATAGTTTGTTCACATGCAACTTGTTCTTAGACCCAGCTAATTTTGTTGCTGTTTCCATAAGAGCTTTGGTTACTTTTCTGTTAACTTCAGAGATGTCCACTTCTTCCGATGTTAGGCCTTCTAAAGCAGAGAACCTGTTCTTCAGTTCTAACTTGAAGGTATTATGGTGTTTTTTAAGGTTGGTTATGTCAATAGATTTTGTTTGTCTTATGAGCTTGCCACGTTCAAGTTTAGTGTTGAGGTGCATCTTACATCTCACCAATCTATGGTCACTACCTGTGTTGAACTTGTTTAGCACACTGCAGTCTTCTATGACGAATTTTTTGTTACACATAATAAAATCAATTTCACTTGTCGTCCCAATTGGATGTCTCCATGTCCATTTCCTGTGTGGCTTTTTCTTGAAAAAGGAGTTCAAGATGAAAAATCCTTCTGCCTCTGCAAACTCAACGAGAGTATTTCCACGCTGGTTTCTGTTGCCGTGACCGAATTTACCTACTGAAGTTTCATTCTGTTGCCGTTGCCCTAATTTTGCATTGAAATCTCCCATAATTATCTTCAAGTGCTGCTTACCTTTATTATTTAGATGACGAATTTCCTCATAAAATTCTTCAATTTCTTCTTCAGGATGACTTGTGGTGGGTGCATAAGTTTGAATTATCTGAGCCTGGTATCTTTTCGAGAGTTGGATAACAAGTCGTGCAGCTCTGTCAGAGGAACTTTCAACTTCTACAACTTTATCCTTCAGTTTCTTGTTTATTATAAATCCAACACCACTAGTTCTGCCAGTATCTGTCCCACGATAGTAGAAGAGATGTCCACTTTTCAGTTTGATGAGATCTTCTCCTTTTCTCCTTACCTCACTTAGCCCCACGATGTCCCACTTGATCCTTTGTAGTTCCTCTTCCAATTCAAGAAGCCTTGAATCAGAAGATAGGGAGCGTCCGTTATACGTCGCCAAGGTCAGCATCAGATGGCAGCCTAGTCCTGTCCTCCGGGGATTCTTAGCACCCTCTGCCTTCATGTCGGACTGGCCGCTGCCTTGGCCAGGTACATTCCAGCTGCCGGAGACTGAGGGCCAAGATTTAAGTTATAGCTATACAATTCTTTTTGAACAAAAGTGTTGCTTATAGTCTCAAGGGTCTGTGTGATTGCATTGTAAATCGGTGTTTGCATAATTTTGTTCCAGGTGAAGGCACAATGAGTGACCTGTCGGAGTTCCAAAGAGGGCAGATTTGAGGAGCTCGTCTGGTTGGTGCGTCGGTAACCACAGTGGTACAGGTATTGGGGGTATCGAGAGGTACCGTGTCGAAGGTCATGACAGCATACAATGTTCACGGCACAACATCATATGCGAGACACAGCTGTGGAAGAAAAAACAAACTCGCTGCGAGAGACAGTAGGACATCAAAGAGGATTGCGACCGCAAGGGGTAAGACCACGGCAACGAAAGTGACTTCTGAGCTTAACGCACATCTCCAAAACCCAGGGTCGACCCATTGCGTGCGAAGGAAATTGCATAAGCACAATATTTACGGCAGAGCTGCGATTGCAAAACCCCTGGTGTCACAGGTGAATATGAAACGGATACTACAGTGGTGCATGGAACAATGAAACGTAGAAATGCGGATCAATGGAAACATGTCCTGTTTTCCGATGAATTAAGTTTCTCACTATTCCCCACCACAGGACGGATTTGCGAGTGGAGAACCCCAGCAGAAGCCTACAACCCAGACTGTCTCCTTCCTACTATGAAGCATGGGGGCTGTTCCGTAATGGTTTGGGCCATGATCTCGTGATTTGCAGAAGGCCCCATTGTCACCATACACGGACGGATCACTAGCGGTGACTACGTCACTCTTTTGGACGACCGTGTGCATTCAACGGCGCAGACATTGTTTCCGTCAGGGGATTGCACCTTTCAATATGATAATGCCCCGATTCACAGAATTTGAACTGTTCAATCATGGTTTGAGGAACATGAGGATGAAGTTGCACACCTTCTCTGACCTGTACAATCACCGGACTTAAACATCATTGAGCCCCTGTGGTCTGTGTTGGAAAACAGAGTGCGGTCCCATTATCCTCCTCCGGCGTCTCTCAAGGAATTGGAGCATTTTCTGCAGGAAGAATGGTACAACATACCACCATCTAGGACTTGTATGCCTCCATTTCAAGGAGGATTGAAGCAGTTTCAAATACCAAGGGTGCTCCTACACCATATTAGGTGCGTAACACCTATTGTTTCCATTATTTTGGACAACCCCTGTAAGTTATGATGCATAAGGACGATGGAATAGATCCCACTAATATATGTCCTGACCTTTGACCCCATTTCGTTCATTTTCAATAGGGTTCGTCCCCAGGTTGTCCCCCTACCACATACAATAATTTCATCAAAATCGAACCATTTTTGCGCGAGTCATCGTGCGGACAGAAAGACAGACCAACGGACAAAGCTGGAGCATATACGGTTCTTCAACCTACAGTTGGAAAGAGTAAAAAAGTAAAAAAGATGACACCAAATTTTCAGTTACAATCAGCGCGTCTTTTGAATCCTTTCCGACACGAATACAAGTTATTCAAAGTCAATGAATACAAGTTATTCAAAGTCTTTCCGACACGAATACAAGTCATTCAAAGTCAAGTTATTCAAAGTCACGAATACAAGTTATTCAAAGTCAATGCAACCTGTTAGAAAAAATATCAACCGGATTTCTACAATCGACAAAACTCAGAAATAGAAATAGCTTACTTCCAACAGCAGCTAAAAATATGTTACGAAAATAAACAAATAGCGCACAAAAAGCTTCTCGTAGCAGAAGGAAGGTGTCAGAGACAAAGAGTTATTTTTATGTTTTTTTATTGAAAATTTTAACGACCACCGTGAGCAACTCAATGGGCGCCTCAGCAGTCGCCCGTCCCTAATTTAGAGTCACTGGTTGGTGGGAAGGGAGAGAGTCAGTGCCGTAAGACAAACACATCCAGAACCCGGACCCTTCCCGGACGAATGGTCAGAGACCAACTCTTAGACCACCAGGGCAGCAAAAGAGTTTTTCAAATCGAACAGAAGAAGTACAGAAGGAAACGTGATACAACTCTACGCCTTCTAGCGGAAGAATTTTGCATACTGGAAAAGTTGAAAATAAGCAAAAAGCTTTCTTCATGACAGAAGCTGTGCTAAGGAAAGTAAACTTTTCAAATACGTCTCCTGAAAGCAGACATAGCGAGAAAAAGGCATTGACCTTTACTAGCTGGAAATCTGTGCAGTATTTAAAAAGGACTATGTTCCCTATCTTTATTGTAGCGAATGGCATACAGTAAAAAATATATATATTCTCAATTCTCAATAGTGTTTTCTTAGAAGCGGAGATACAGCTGAAAATAGAATTACACAAACACTAGCGACAGAACTGTGAGCTACAAAACTCCTCAAATATAAATGTAAAGTATTCCAGAATGTAAATTGTATCCGGTGTTAAAATATTTTTTTTTATATCGCAAATTTTGAAGCAGAAACATTGAAGAAAACAGATTAAACATTTCCCCTCCTACCGGCGAAATTGTGCATTATTGCGGAAAGAAAATACACAGAGTTTCCATAGCTGGTAGCATCTGACTGAAAAAGAATTTTTTCAATCGTGTTTTCAGTCCCACAGATATTGCTGTAAACGGAAAGCTGGACTTACACCACCTAGTGGTGCACTTGTGCATCAAAAAAGTTGAAATTACGTGAAAAACATTTCGTACCGGAAACTCTCTCCGACCAGGAAGGCATTTTTCAAATCGTACTCTTAGAAACAGAGATATCTACAAAAACAAGTTAGTAAAATCATGCAATGCATTGGTTATGATACGCTTTCCAACATACCAGAAATCATTACTGAAGTTATGAGGATAATGGCTGTGGAATAAATCTCGGCCCTGTGCCCTGAACTTTGATCCCATTTCGATGATATTCAGCAGAACCGGTTCAGTATACCTCCGAAATAACATGATAAAGTTTTGTCGCAATCGAACCATTTTTACGTAAGTTATGATGCATAAGGGCTATGGTAGATCCCGCTCCTGTGTCCTAACCTTTGACCCCATTTCACCTATTTTCAATTGGATTCGTCCCCAGGCAGGTCCCTACAACATACTAACATTTCATCCAAATTGAACCATTTTTACGCAAGTCATGACGCATACCGGCGATGGAAGCGATTCCGCTCCTATGTCCTGACCTTTGACCCCATTTCGCCCATTTCCAACAGGGTTTGTCCCCAGGTGGTCCCCTACCACATACTAAAATTTCATCGAAATCGAACCGTTTTTACGTTAGTTATGACGCATAAGAGCAGTGGAATGGATCCCGCTCCTATGTCTTGACCTTTGACCTCATTTCGTTCACTTTCAATAGGGTTCCTTCCCAGGTGTTCCCCTACCACATACTAAAATTTCATCAAAATCGAACGATTTTTACGCGAGTTTCCTAGCGGACGGACATACGCGCACAATGCGTGACGTAATGAGGCAGATGGGAATCGCGACCATCTGCTCGCAAGAGTGTGACGTCATAAAACTTTAATAGGATCCACACACAACGTGTGACGTAATGAGACAGATGGCGTGACCGCGCGCCGACATCTCAATCGCGAGAGTGTGACTTCATAAGATTTCTAAGCATGGGTAACATTAATGGGACGACGCCATGACACTAAAAACGTGATAATTCGGGGTGGTTATTTAACCCACTAAACGAATTTTCCTAAAGTCGAGTTCAAGCTAAATCGATTTCTAGTAGCAGAAAACGGTAAGTTAACGACTTTCATCAAAATCCTTAGAGCCGTTTTCAAAATAAAATTTACATACATACAAGAATTGCTCCTTTAATATTATGGGATAAGGGCGATGGAATGGATCCCGATCCTATGTCCTGACCTTTGACTCCATTTCGTCCATTTTCAATAGGGTTCGTCCCCAGTGGTCCCCTACCACATACTAAAATTTCATCGAAATCGAACCATTTTCACGCAAGTTATGACGCATAAGGGCAATAGAATGGATCCCGCTCCTATGACTTGACCTGTGACCCCACTTCACCCATTTTCAATAGGTTTCGTCCCCAGTGGTCCCCTACCACATACTAAAATTTCATCGAAATCGAACCAATTTTTCGCGGGTTATCGTGCTGACAGACGGACAAAGCTGGAGCATATACACTTCTTCAACCTACGGTTGGAAAGCGTAAATAAGATGTACATTTACGCCTTTGGAAAAACAAAACAAAAAAACATGAGCGGTATCGGTCCACAAAATAATTTTTTCGACCTAGTTTTCAGCTCAGATTTTGCTGCAGATACACCAGAAACAGAAATAAACTCTTACGCTCCCTGGTGGCCAAATTATTCTTTACCAAAAATTAGAAATTATATGCAGAGCATTTCCCACCAGGAGCTGTATCCGATGCAGAAAGAATTTTTCAAATAGGACAATTCTTTCTGCATCGGATACAGCTTTTTTCAATCGGATATTTAGAAAAAAAGTACCGTATGTGGAATAAAATGTAATTTAAATGATATATCACCAGCATTTGCGCCCTCTAGCGGCGAAGTTGTGCATCAGAAAAAAAAACAAAAAAACCCGGAATGCAGGGATCATCGTTCTTACATTTCAAGCTTGACTTTTTTCCAGTCTTCCACTGTCCAGTCACGGTGTTCCTCACATCACTGTAGACGAACTTTCCAGTTCTTCGCAGAAATCAGTGGTTTCCGTACAGGCACGTGACTTCCAATACCGATCCTCTTCAATTCCGTGCGCATAGTTCGCTGTGATATGGCTCACGAACAGCTTTCATCGAATGCTTCGGTCAGTTGCGGCACACAGAGAGTCTTGTTTCTCCGCACAAGCCTTCTCAGACGACGGCGACCTCGTTCCTGACAGATTGTCATTGCGCCACTTCTTAGACAAGCAATGTGGATTATTTTTTCCGTTGATTAAAGACCCTGGATGTCTCACCTTTTGAAAAACCAATCGCCACTACGGTTGCGCAGTGGTCTAAGCGATGGCTTCTGATCATTTGTCCCAGATGGGTCTGGGTTCGAATCCTGGCGAGGCATGGATGTTGTGTTTGTCTTACGGCGCTAGCTCTCTCCCTTCCCTGGAGTCAGTGGCCCTAAATTTGGGACCGGTGATTGCTTATAGCCCATTGAGTTTCTCACAGAGGCCGTTAAACCCTCAATTAAAAAAAAAGTCAGTTCTACCGTTTTCGAAATCGTCACTCCAGCCAGACGGCCACCCACAATAAGCCCATCAGCAAACTTTTGTTTGTTTGTTTGTTTGGAGGTATGTATTGTATTTGTATCGGAGATTTAACGACCACAGTGAGCAACTCAATGAGCTATAAGCAGTCGCCCGTCCCTAATTTAAGGTTACTGGTTCCATTGAAGGGAGAGAGCCAGTGCCGTAAGACAAACGCAACATCCATGCCTCACCGGGATTCGAACCCGGACCCCGTTCCGACGAATGATCAGATGCCATCGCTTAGACCACTGCGCCTCGGACGAATGATCAGAGGCCATCGCTTAGACCACTGCACCACTGGGGCGGCCGCATACACGTGCATAAAGGTTTCTAATTCAGTGGCCAATATGTGTAGTATATAATGTTTCAAAATTAACCACATTCGCAGTTATTAACTACTTCGAAATTTGTTGCAATTTCAGTGGGGTTTTTTTTTTGGGTTTTTTATTGGAGGTTTAACGACCACCGTGAGCAACTCAATGGGCTATAAGCAGTCGCCCGTCCTTAATTTAGGGTCACTGGCTCCAGGGAAGGGAGAGAGCCAGTGCCGTAAGACAAACACAACATCCATGCCTCGCCGGAATTCAAACCCGGACCCCTTTCAGACGAATGATCAGATGCCATCGCTTAGACCACTGCGCCTCGGACGAATGATCAGAGGCCATTGCTGAGACCATTGCGCCACCGGGCCGGCATTTACCAAACTTTTTTTTTTTTTTTTTTTTTTGATTGGAGGTTTAACGACTACCGTGAGCAACTCAATGAGCTATAAGCAGTCGCTCGTCCCTAATTTAAGGTTACTGGTTCCAGGGAAGGGAGAGAGCCAGTGCCGTAAGACAAACGCAACATCCATGCCTCACCGGGATTCGAACCCGGACCCCGTTCCGACGAATGATCAGATGCCATCGCTTAGACCACTGCGCCTCGGACGAATGATCAGAGGCCATCGCTTAGACCACTGCACCACTGGGGCGGCCGCATACACGTGCATAAAGGTTTCTAATTCAGTGGCCAATATGTGTAGTATATAATGTTTCAAAATTAACCACATTCGCAGTTATTAACTACTTCGAAATTTGTTGCAATTTCAGTGGGGTTTTTTTTTTTTTGGGTTTTTTATTGGAGGTTTAACGACCACCGTGAGCAACTCAATGGGCTATAAGCAGTCGCCCGTCCTTAATTTAGGGTCACTGGCTCCAGGGAAGGGAGAGAGCCAGTGCCGTAAGACAAACACAACATCCATGCCTCACCGGGATTTGAACCCGGACCCCTTTCGGGAGAATGTTCAGAAGCCGTCGCTTAGACCACTGCGCCACCGGGGACGACTCACATTAATATTCCTCTTATCTTTAAATTACCAAAGTTCAGTACAGCCGCCCCCGGTGGCGCAGTGGTCTAAGCGATGGCCTCTGATCATTCGTCCGAACGGGGTCCGGGTTCGAATCCCGTGAGGCATGGATGTTGTGTTTGTCTTACGGCACTGGCTCTCTCCCTTCCCTGAAACCAGTGACCCTAAATTAGGGACGGGCGACTGCTTATAGCCCATTGAGTTGCTCACGGTGGTCGTTAAACCTCCAATAATAAAAAAAAGTTGAGTACACAAAATGAAAATTTTGGAGTGTTGGTATGCTCATATTTCATAGCCCATTTAAGAGGGGGCTGCAGCCCCGTTCCCCGCATTTTCAATGGGCCCCAGAATTATGCAAGATGCTTGAAGAATCGACAGAGTTCTAGAGGTCTTTTCTTTAGAGGCCGTTCCTAAAGTACGTCCGAGATAACACGGGGGTGGAAGGGGTTCTTGACAACCGGACCAAATGTGACATGGGGGAGGGTGGATGTTTACTAATTCGGACGTCCAGTGGCAAAAACATAGTGAATGGCATTTCTTCGCTTTGTTTTCTCTTTTTTGCTTCATTTAAGGTGGTTCCACCTAAAATCTCTGCCTCATGTTTCCAATGGTAAAACTTCTTTGCATATTTTCTTCGCAATTAGTGTATTCCCAAGGGTGAAACTTTGCACATCGATAAAACTAACTTTAAGTTATAGCATGGGGTACTTAATGCTTGCTAAAACCATAACTAAGAAATCCAACATTTTTTTGTGTACTGACGTCATCAATGTACATGTCACGCCATCTATTAACAGGTCTGAACATTACTCAAAGAAAAATGATTGATTTTTAATATAAGCATGGTTATGTTTTAGCAAGTATTAGGCATCCCATACTATAACTTAAAGTTAGTTTTATCGATGTACGAATTTTCATCCTTGGAAATACATTAATTGCGAAAAAAATATGTAAGGAAGTTTTAGCATTGGAATAAGTCAGGGATTCTAGGTGGAACCATCTTAATAGTTAAAAGGATGTATGAAATATTTCGGATTTCTGATATTTAGCTACATCAGAATATTAATATTAAGTTCTCGTATTCACACTACCAAATCTATCGTGTTTTGTAGATGGTATAATCGGGAGTGTCGCAACCTTGAATGTGTGCGTTCATTTGTATAATAGATCTTTATTTCAGAATGATAAAGTTCGGGTAGCATTTGGGAATAAATTAATACCTAAATAATAAATATTTTTTGAAGCAAACATGTAAATATATGGAAGATTTCCTTTAAATATTTACATGTTTTCTTTCTGTCTCTCAACCGAATTCTAAAAGCAGTCGTCAAAAATAAAGAGGGTTGCGGGAATTAGGACGTACTTTTAGGGTTGGTGGTATCAACAATCAGACAAAATGTGACATGGGCAGGGAGGGAGTCTAAAAATAGTAAAAATCACGGACGTACTTTATGGACGGCCCGCTTTTTTTATTTATTTTTTTTTTTTTTGTGTGTATGTGCAGATAACACAGCAAAAACTATAAGAGAAGCTGCTTAGTGAAAAAAAAAATTCTACTTCCTTCCGCTTTTTTACATGTCCGCAAAAAATATAGTCGGCTCCAGTCCATCCTCAAAACTTTCGAAACCATTACAGAAGTTTTTTGTACAAATCTGCAACTGGGGGAAACTTTCATACATTAAGAATTTGTTTGAATCATGATATTTGGATCATATTACTTTGCCCACTACTTTGATATAATTTCAACAAGCTGAACCCAACCCAGAGAGGGGGATTTAAAGCAGAACTGAACTACTATCTATTTTTCGTCCATGCATTTTTACATTTTCTTACTATCACTGATTCGTACATGAATCATGGGATATACACTAGCGGAAAGTGAAAAAAGAACACCAAGAAGGAGACGTCTGATACCAATGAAATTTATACAGCATAATAACGGAATACAGAGAATAACGTGATCAAAACATTATGGCAAAATACAGCTGTATTTGCAGGTAAACTGAAAAATAACATTTCCATGTTACATGGTTAGTACGAGGTTGAACCGCCATGAACTGCATCACACTGTGCAATTCTGGCATGGAGTCTGTCGTACAGATGTTGGATGTAAGTTTGGGGTATTGAGTTCCAAGCATCCTCAACCTGGACGCGTAAATCGGGGACGGTCGTGGCTGGCCGTGGAGACCGGATAAGTCGTTGTGCCATAAAACCCCACACGTGCTCAATGGGGGACAAATCCGGTGAACGTGCAGGCCATGGAAGTTGTCTCACACCCTGAAGTGCATGTTGCGTTGCACGTGCCGTGTGTGGGCGTGCGTTATCTTGCTGGAAAACACCACGATGGACCGACCGTACAAATGGCACAACAACGGGCTGAATGATTTTGTTGATGTAGGAGGTGCTGTTTAACGTACCCGGTACAAACACTAGTTGTGTACGGGAGTGATAGCTGATCGCTCCCCACAAAAGGAGACCAGGTGTAGGCCCTGTGTGTCGCTGGCGGATGCAAGAAGGGTGGAGACGCTCCCCTGTGCGTCTGCGAACACGCATACGGCCATCGGAGGCTCCCAAGCAGAATCTGCTTTCATCGCTGAACACGACAGATCGCCATTGCGTTCTCCAGTGCAGAAGTTGGCGACACCACTGCAGCCGTTCCTGACGGAGGGCTCGAGTCAGAGGTACACATGCCAGAGGCACACGTGCACGTAGTCCTGCATCCAGTACACGGTTGCCGCTCTTCTTATGCGTCGATCGGTCCGCTCATCAGTCCGTCTGTGACTCCAGGTTCCACGTCTTCTCGTGTGGGAATGTTCCTCGGACCATCTACGCCACCATCGTTCCACCACCGATACTTCCCGTCCAATTCGCTCCGCAATACGACCACCCGGCCTCGCGGAGTCCGACTAGACGACCTCGCTCAAAGTCCGATAACTGCTGAAATCGCACACGTCTTCCATGTCCAGGCATTGCAGCTTCTTCAGTCTTCGCACGTGTCCGTACGCCGACGACTGATTACATTCACTTCGCCTTATTCCTTAAATACCACCGACGATAATTTGCATATTATACCGTGCTGTGGCGTAAGCGCTCACCGGTTGGTCCCGAAATTAACATCACACCTACGTAAACTCGACCCCATTAACATATGTAAATTTCATGATCGTCCGCCAATTCCTTCTTGGTGTTCTTTTTTCACTTTCCGCCAGTGTATATATATATATATTTTGATTGGAGGTTTAACGACCACTGTGAGCAACTCAATGGGCTATAAGCAGTCGCCGTCCCTAATTAAAGGCAACTGGTTCCAGGTAAGAGAGAGAGCCAGTGCCGTAAGACAATCACAACATCCATGCCTCACGGGATTTGAACACGGATCCATCTCGGACAATCATGGGATACACACTTCAATATGGCGGGGATATTTTTATGGCTTCCTCATCATATTTTGGGAATGTTTTCTCCCGCGAGTCTTTATTCATCCACCCACTGAGAACTCCTAGGCGTGCCACTAATACTGGGGTCCCAAAATACTGTCCAGCCTCAGGACCCCCTGCCTCTTTAAATGTGCTCTGTGATATTTAGCTAAAAATCCTCGGAAAAAACACCTTACCCAGAAAATCTCCAAAACTGAGAAGCCCATCCGGTGGCGCAGTGGTCTAAGCAATGGCCTCTGATTATTCGTCCGAAAGGGGTCTGGGTTAGAGTCCCGATTAGGCATGGATGTTGTGTTTGTCTTACGGCACTGGCTCTCTCCCTTCCCTGGAACCAGTGACCCTAAATTAGGGACGGACGACTGCTTATAGACCGTACGCATTGACGTCACGAAACCACGGTTCGCGTCACTTTTTCGTCTGCCGCTTTCTTGTAGAACAACTGGTGTACAAGTGAGATCAAAGATGCATTACATGGCCTACGTAAGTGGGTTATCTGGCGATCAAATGTAACTTTATTTTGATAAATTAAAGTTATTCGACAATTGTGGTGACCCATATGTAATTCCATACTCATTTTTCCTGAACAATATTAAGGTTTTGCCAAGAATAGAACACGGCGATATTGTTAATTATTTCGTTTTTTGCACTAACGCCTTCATTCCCGAGCAAATGAAATCGTGCAAGTCATTCATAAAGAAAGGTTAATTCCGGTGTAAAGATCTTCAGAGAGTTTTTTTAGATACCGCACCAGTAAATTTATGAACATGCCCGTTACAAAATGTAAACTACACACTTTAATGTTCCTTCGTTTCCGATCATCAATGTCAACTCTGCTAATACGCGTTAGCCACAAAATTCGGCGCTTCTGAATATTTTTTTTTTTTTATAATTCTGATCCCACTTCGTTCATTCAGATGTTAACCTACAATACACTGGCGTGCAAAAATTAAGGACGAGACGGTTTTTCGAATGTAACTTTGTGCAGAAGTGCTTCACATCGCCTCATATCATACCATAAGTTCCCAAAGATGTAAGAATATGGGACAAGTGAGCAAAACCGTCCAAACAAGGAATCCAAAGGATACAAAGGCACTTCATTGAAAAGGTAGCTTCGAGCACAATTGGACAGAAGACAGAAACGTCCATGTGACAGGCGGCTGCCAAGAAAAATCCAGTCTTTAGTAGGGGATATGATCACCCCTGACTGCGTTGCAGGATTTACAACGTCTGTCCATGCTGACGACGAGGTTGTTAAGCAGCTGTTGAGGCATCGCGGCCGATTCCTCTTGTAGCGCCAATCGCAGCTGCGGACTCGTTGCTGGCGACTGGTGACGTGCTGCCAAGCGCCTCCGGAGAAGGTCACACACGTGTTCGATTGGATTTAGGTCCGAGGACCTTGCGGACCAATCCATGCGTTGAATATCTTCACTCTCCAACAGCCACTGCACGATGAGGTGTAGCGTTGTCGTCCATGAAGAGGAACTCAGAACCCACAGCACCTCTAAACAAACGCACGTGAGGCAGGAGAACCTCGGTACTACAGCGGACAACAGTGACTGAAACTCCTTGGAACATATGCAGGTCAGTACGGCTAACAAGCATGATACCGCCCCAAAGGAGAACTCCGCCACCTCCAAACCGGTCCCTTTCCATGATGTTGGTGTGATTGCGTGTTCCCTGCTCTCTCTTGATGTGTATACGTCCAGAATCGCTCGTCAGACTAAATCGGCTCTCATCCGTAAAGAGAATCGACCCCATTGCTGATGTGTCTAGTTCTTGTGTTCCTGGCACCACAGAAACCGTACTGGTCGTCGTGCAAATAGGCCACCTTTGTGCAGCCTCCTGGCCACGGTAAAACGCGATAACGGACGTCCAGTTGTCTGTTGCATGTGCCTTGCGATTTCTCCCGCTGTCTGCCGTCTGTCTCTTCTCACCTATAGGAAAATATACCGGTCGTCCGCCGCCATGGTTACTCGTGGACGATCACTGCTAAACTCTTGGACATCTGTTCCTGTCGTTTGAAATGCTCTCGAAGCTCGTCAAACGATGCTGTGAGCGATCCCGAACTCCTCGGTCACACTACGATCTTACTCCAACTTCCCAATGACGCGACCTCGGTTAAAGTCATCCAGATGTCGTCTACCGGATTGCCTGTTGGCCATATCACACGGTGCCAGCAACTCGGCGTAGTTCAAACCGATGTACACCGTGCAATAGCTTTCACCGAATTGCTGAGCGTACACCGCCCGTGTGCTTTATACCCTTCAGACATCGGCGTAGTTCAAACCGATGTACACCGTGCAATAGCTTTCACCGAATTGCTGAGCGTACACCGCCCGTGTGCTTTATACCCCCACGTCATGCTGCATATATATGCGCATGCCCTACCATACCGGACCCTAGTCTACTCCTGAGTGGTCTTTCGGTCCGTTCTGCCTGCTCGTTCCGCTGTTATGCTAATTTCTCCTTTTCATCCTTAATTTTTGCACACCAGGGTAGGACATAACACCATCTTCCTTAACGATCCACAATGAAAATCCAAGCAGTGTTTGTACACCAGTTGATCAACAGGGCGTCTGCTAGGATGGTTTACCTTACTGTGATGTCATATGCATACGGTCTATAGTCCATTGAGTTGCTCATGGTGGTCATTAAACCTCCAATAAAAAAAACTGAAGAGAAAAAAGAATTTCCTGAAGAAGAGCTGCTTTATTTGAAAATGTAATTGAGAATTCCGTGGAATACTATTGCGCCATACGATAGCGGTCGATTAAAGTTGGTTTGTAAACCCCAGAGGACACTACTTATGCTACACCTAGGACTGGGGTTGGGTTTGTTTGTAGCGAGGAGTCTCTCTTCCCCGGAACCAACAGATTAACGAGACTTCCGAACCTTGGCTAATCATTAGCGATTCAGCTGGACTTGAACCCAGAAATTTTAAGGTCTCGAGCAAAGAAGGCAGCTCCCTTCCAATAAGGACTTTCATGAAGTAGAAAGTAGAGCAATTAGAACCTCCTCAATCAGAATGAATATTCAGTCTTAAATCAATGGCAATATCACCGCCCTCCAAATGTGTACACGACTTTCCTACCCTTTACAATTCTCACATAGCTATTTCTCAAGGGCACGGGTAACATAAGGTTTCTGTGTTTAAGAATGCGCGCTCGTAAGTGAGGGACAAAAAAAAAAAAAAAAAGTCATTTCTGCAGTTCCACAACAAAAATTAGTGCTGGTATGTAAACTCCGGGTAAAAAAAAAGTGCCAGTATGGAATACTATGAGAAAAGAAGTGCCGGTATACCATACCGGCCCATTCTGAGCATTGCCCGAGCTGCAGCTCTTTATTAAATTGGCTTGCAATAAAATGTAGCTCCGTAGAAAGTTTCCAAAGAACCAATAATCCGACAGCCCACGAGGCCTGAAACCCAGGGGCAGTGGCCTAGACAGAAATTTCTTAGAGGGGGGGGGGGGTCCATGGGTTTGGTTCATTGGTGAAAGCCTCGTATACACATATATATATTCGCGCAGAGTCTCCCCTCAAGAGGGTTAAAACCCCGAACCCCCTAAATCGGAAGCCGTGGACGCTGTACAATTATGTAAATAAATAAATACTCATTGTTACAAATAAAAGTACGTGTTTATGAATTAACAAGCGTCACAGAATAAACTACTCAGACTCTATTTTTAGCGTACTTTATTTAAAAATCACCTATTACAGAAAAAAAAATACATTTTCGCTTTCCAGTTTGCAATGAATCAAAGCTTTGATCGTTATATACAAAGAATTGCAGCCAAAACTTTGTCTATATCGGATGTCCTAGAATTTTTGTAAGATGTGCAAACAATCTCATTTCGTACGTTTAAGAAATAGAAGTTGAATTGGTGTTGCTTTTTATGATCGACTACTTAAAAGCTGCTGCTTGCACTTCCATCTTACGGGGAAGTCTGTATTTTGAGGGTATTATGTGCTGCTGAAAATTCATGCATCACAGCACCCCACCCAACCCTCCAAAACAAAAAAACAAAACAAAAAAGAAGCTAATGGAAATTTCAATAGCTTAAGTAGAAATGGCCAACATTTTAACAAGAAAGTCTACTTTTAAAAACAAGGAATTCTCAAGGCTGGGCAAATTTCTTAATTTAGCATTAAGTTTTTATTTTGTAGCCACTTTTCCTCATCAATCAGTTTCTAGCACATTTATTTAAAACATGCAGAGCTAACTTATTGTTTGCTAATGCAAATCTATGGTGCTCTTTTATGTGGCTCAAATAACAGCCCCCTCGAATGTCTCATACATGAACACCACTCAAAACTTGCAGAAAGTATCATTTTTCGGGGGTAAAATTTTCAAATGTCTTTACTTTCAATAAAGCCGAATACACAGGAACCTCATGAAATTTTGTTCCTAAACCTGATGGATTATAAATGTTCGTAACTACAAGCTGCAATCTGGAGGGACAGCCTTCCATTACCACTTTCTGAAATAGAAAAAAAAAACTGCTTTTTTTTTTTTTTTTTTTTTTTTTGGAGGTTTAACGACCACCGTGAGCAACTCAATGGGCTATAAGCAGTCGCCCGTCCCTAATTTGGGGTCACTGGTTCCAGGGAAGGGAGAGAACCAGTGCCGTAAGACACACACAACATCCATGCCTCACCGGGATTCGAACCCGGACCCCGTTCGGACGAATGATCAGAGGCCATCGCTTAGACCACTGCGCCACCGGGGCGGCGAACTGCTTTTCAATGCAGATAGTAATCAAGAAGGAAATGCTTTTCTCAGCTTGGAAGTCTATATGATGGATGCCTTAGATAGCTTTATTAATGGCAGAACTGAAACTGTCTGCACCATACTGTACTCTCGTCACGCAGCAGAGTTAGAAAATGGTCCGCATTCCAAGTCCAAAAAAATAATTTGTTTTGACTTGAAAAATCACGCTGCATTTTATATTGATGACGGAAAAAATAAGTTTTCGCCTTGCAAATAAGGATTCTTTTTTTGTTCATTGGAGGTTTAACGACCACCGTGAGCAACTCAATGGGCTATAAGCAGTCGCCCGTCCCTAATTTAGGGTCACTGGTTCCAGGGAAGGGAGATAGTCAATGCCGTAAGACAAATACAACATCCATGCCTCACCGGGATCCGAACCCGGACCAATCTCGGATGAATGATCAGAAGCCACCGCCTAAACCACTGCGCCACAGGGGCGGCCAAATAAGGATTCGATTGTTCTTTGTGCTCTTTTTTTTTTATTTTAATTGGAGGTTTAACGACCACCGTGAGCAACTCAATGGGCTATAAGCAGTCGCCCGTCCCTAATTTAGGGTCACTGGTTCCAGGGAAGGGAGAGAGCCAGTGCCGTAAGACAAACACAACATCCATGCCTCACCGGGATCCGAACCCGGACCCCGTTCGGACGAATGATCAGAGGCCATCGCTTAGACCACTGCGCCACCGGGGCGGCCTTTGTGCTCTTTATAAATGCTCCATCTAGCCATCTGGGCAATTTCCTGACAACAAACTTTTGAAGTCCGCTCATTGTTACGATAATTTTTTTATTGGGGGTTTAACGATTACCGTGAGCAACAGTCGCCCGTCACTTATTTAGGGTAACTGGTTCCAGGGAAGTCAGTGCCGTAAGACAAACACCACATCCATGGCTTACCGGGATTCGAACCCAGACCCAACTTGGACGAATTATCATAAGCCAGCGCTTATACCACTGCGGCGAGTATGGGTAGAAGCCGGTAAAGCTTTTCACTGAAAACATCTCAGTATTTTCCCTCACTGATGTGTGCACCTTTTTTTTTCGATTAGGGATTTGACCACCGTGAGCAACTCATTGGGTTTTAAGCAGTCGCCCGTCCCTAAATCAGGGCCACTGGTTCCAGGGAAGGGTGAGAGGCAGTGCGTAAGACAAACAAAGCATCCATGCCTCACGGGATTCGAACCCAGACCCCGTTCGGACGAATGATCATAGGCCATCGCTTAGACCACTGCGCCACCGGGGGCGGCAGGGATTCGAATCCTCCACGGACAAATCATCATAAGCCAGCTCTTAGACCACCGCGCCACTAGGGCGGCAAGGTGCAACGTGTAGGGAACCAGCTCACAAGCCCTGAAAGTGTGCAACCGTGACGAGACAGAACAAGAGAGCTTCTAGCTGATACTTCTACCAGCGAGTTTTTTTTTTGATTTTTTTTTTTTTTTTTTTTTTTTTTTTTGATTGGAGGTTTAACGACCACCGTGAGCAACTCAATGGGCTATAGGCAGTCGCCCGTCCCTAATTTAGGGCCACTGGTTCCAGGGAAGGGAGAGAGCCAGTGCCGTAAGACAAACACAACATCCATGCCTGACCGGGATTCGAACCCGGACCCCTTACGGACGAATCATCAGAGGCCAGCGCCTTTTTTTTTTTTTTTTTTTTTTTTTTGATTGGAGGTTTAACGACCACCGTGAGCAACTCAATGGGCTATAAGCAGTCGCCCGTCCCTAATTTAGGGTCACTGGTTCCAGGGAAGGGAGAGAGCCAGTGCCGTAAGACAAACACCGAACCCGGACCCCTTACGGACGAATGATCAGAGGCCAACGCCTTAGACCACTGCGCCACCAGCGAGTTTTTTTTTGTTTTTTTTTATTTGAGGTTTAACGACCACCGTGAGCAACTCAATGGGCTACAAGCAGTCGCCCGTCCCTAATTTAGGGTCACTGGTTCCAGGGAAGGGAGAGAGCCAGTGCCGTAAGACAAACACAACATCCATGCCTCACCGGGATTCGAACCCGGACCCCTTCGGACGAATGATCATAGGCCAACGCCTTAGACCACTGCGCCACCGGGGCGGCGCACCAGCGAGTTCACCGACAGGATGAAAGCGACAAGGCTTAGTGCTCCTCCCTAACCACTTGACTTTCAGCTTCCCTTTCCACCCGCAGTAAACATCCTCCTGGTGCAGACCCGTTGGCGCAGTGGTCTATGCGATGGCTTCTGATCATTCGTCTGAGATAGGTGCGGGTTCGAATCCTGGTGATGCATGGTTGTTGTGTTTGTCTTACGGCACTGGCTTTCGCCCTTTTCTGGAACCAGTGGCTCTAAATTAGGGACAGGCACCTGCTTATAACCCAGAGTTGCTCACGTTGGTCGTTAAACCTCCAATCTAATCTATCCTCCAGATATAGCCACTTAACCCACCGGCAGAAGTAACAACGTCGCCAAATATCTGTACTTTTTTGAAATGCGATCGAAACAGATAATTTATTTTTAAATGTACGTACGCACATTTAGAACTATTAGACATAAAACAAATATATACAATATTTAACGAGCTTTTTTTTTTTTGATTGGAGGTTTAACGACCACCGTGAGCAACTCAATGGGCTATGAGCAGTCGCCCGTCCCTAATTTAGGGTCAATGGTTCCAGGGAAGGGAGAGAGCCAGCGCCGTAAGACAAACACAACATCCATGCCTCACCGGGATTCGAACCCGGACCCCGTTCGTACGAATAATCAGAGGCCATCGCTTAGACCACTGCGCCACCGGGGCGGCTTAACGAGCTTGAGTCGAATACGAGCTTTTAGACTAGAACTACAAGGTGGCCTGAAAGCCTTGCCCTATTTTTTGGAAATTAATGAAAAATAACTATGACTTACAGAAATAAGATGTGCAGCGTTTGAAAGGTAAACATCTGCGGTCTTGCTGTCTTTGCGTGCATATGGCGATAGTTTTGGTACAGCCTAGAATGTGCAAGAAAAAGCTATTTGTGTGGCCAGGGCTTTTTTTTTTTTATTGGAGGTTTAACGACCACCGTGAGCAACTTAATGGGCTATAAACAGTCGCCCGTCCCTAATTTAGGGTCACTGGTTCCAGGGAAGGGAGAGAGCCAGTGCCGTAAGGTAAACACAACATCCATGCCTCACGGGATTCGAACCCGGACCCCTTTCAGACGAATGATCAGAGGCCACCGGGGCGGCCCTGGGTTTTTTAATCTAAATCAGTAATTCAAAAGCAAAGGAACTGTTATACACGTTTTGACAGAAATCCTCCCGATGCTAAAAGTATTAAGCATTGGAAATATGAATTGTTCCAAAATGGGAGTGTGCTGGACAAGCCAAGATGTGGACATGTGTGTTTCAGAAGGGGACGTAGAACGAGTGCGGAAAGCTGAATTAGTCAAGATGGCCCAATTCTGTTCCCAGCCAGTTTACCCGATATTACCCCATTGTAGTTTTTTTTTATGGGGATTTGTCCAAGACAGAGTATGAACAAAGGTGAGATTATTTTTTGTTGTTGTTTGGTTTAACGACCACTTTGAGCAACTTAACGGGCTGTAAGCAGTCGCCTGTCCTTAATTTAGGGTCACTGGTTCCAGGGAAGGGAGAGAGCCAGTGCCGTATGACACACAACATTCATGCCTCACCGGGATTCGAACCCGGACCCTTCACGGACGAATGGTCATAAGCCAGAGTTTTTAAAGGAAAGAATCGTTAACACCATAGTTGCTATTAATAAGGATTTATTTACACAACACAATCACATCTAATAGACGTCCAACTTGCAGAGGTGCAGTCGAGGGCTGCCGCTGCCAAGCCACTTTTATTCAGGGGCTAGCTTCTTTTTACCTAACTGAATTGGACTTTTTTAAATTTACGTACTTATTAAATCGTCGCCCATCGAAATCGACATTTTTTTTAAACACAAAGAACGTAAACCCCGTTTTTTTGGTTTTTCGTAGTGATTATGCACAAATCCGTAGAAAATTTGTTTACCGAAACCTTAGAATGCCAGACTGTGTGTGTGTGTGTGTGTGTGTGTGCATGCACACATTATTTATACGTATCATAAAAGGTTCCTTGCATCTTTGAACTTTCCTGAACGTGTTAAGACTATTACTGTACAGCAATGGAAAGTCTGGGCTTTATAATACAGAATTCTGGCAATTACCATAACATCAGCACCTTGAAGGTACATTACTTCATTTGCATAACAGCTTAGTCAGAATAAACTTCCCTTTATTTAAAACGATGTGCATGTGAGGCAAACTTGAATTGTTTACAATTTTCCAAGATACAGTGAAACTTCAGTTATTCGTTTTCCTAGACGGCCTTAAAGCTTAAAGAACGTATAAATGTAAAAAAAACAAAAAAAACAACAACGTATAAACGAAATTTCAAAATGTTAAACTGCCAAATTTTCAATGCCTAAAAAAAGATTTTTTTTTACATTACGCTAATTTAAATATAATGTTAAGACATACATAAACTTTGTTGGCGATCTTCAGGTGGACGTCTAGTGATTTTGCTTCCTATACTTCCAATGGGCAAAGTTCTGTACACATTTTCTTCACAATTAATGCTTTCCCAAGTATGAAAATTTGAACATCTATTAAAATAACTTCATATTATGACTTGGAATACTTAATATTTTCTAAAACATAACCATAATTAAGCAATCCAACATTTGTTTGTCTACTGACGTCATCAATGTACAGGTCACGCCATCTTTTTTTTTTTTTGATTGGAGGTTTAACGACCACCGTGAGCAACTCAATGGGCTATTAGTAGTCGCCCGTCCCTAATTTAGGGTCACTGGTTCCAGGGAAGGGAGAGAGCCAGTGCCGTAAGACAAACACAACATCCATGCCTCACCGGGATTCGAACCCGGACCCCGTTCGGACGAATGATCAGAGGCCATCGCTTAGACCACTGCGCCACCGGGGCGGCCATCTTTTATCTGGTCTCACCACCAAAGGAAAAGTTATTGATTATTAATTATGGTTATGTTTTAGAAAACATTAAGTATTACAAGTTGTAATATGAAGTTATTTTAATCGATGTTCAAGTTTTCATCCCTTTTTTAATTGCGAGGAAAATGTGTACAGAAGTTTGCCCATTGGAAGTATAGGAAGCAAAATCACTAGACGTCCACCTGAAGCTTACTTCAATTTTGACTTTTGTGTTCATTTTTTATATTCTAAGTAAATTATAAAAACTAGAAAGTACCACCACTTTCCGTGAAGCCTAAAGGCATTAGCGAAAGCCGTTAGTGCCTTTAAAATGCGTTTTTCGTATATCTCTCTCTTTTTAAAGGTTATCGCTAACCCTAATCCTACAGTGTATTCGCCTAGCCTTTCTTTCCCTCTAGGCTGCAGAAGAATTGGGAACGGGGAAGTGGGAGTAAATGTTACCAGGTAAATCAGAATATACAGACGCTATGGCCTTCATGCACACTTATTCTCCCCTCGAAAATTGACTAAACTGGAGAAAACAAACAAAAAATGGTAATCTGTAAAACATATCCGTAACAGAAAAGCAGCAAAACAAGTAGGATTTATATAAATATCACGAGTAAATCCTAAAAATTGGTAAGTATGAAATACCCTTTCTCTATAATTCAGTTATGCCTGTCGAGATGTATAAATAAACATGAATCAGCAAGCCTAGTCTTAAATAAAAAAAAACATCTTCCTTATGTAATCCTGAACATTTGAGTAAGTGCATCATGGCTGCTGGACCGCTTTCTTAAGTTAGTTACCCGGTCTTACAAGATTTGTGCTAGAGCACCCGACTGGAAAGTCACAGGTAAGTGAAGTAGAAAGAGGGAGGTAGACACCCTTATTTCTAACCGGGGCGCCAGTGCCAGGGGTCCGACGGCTTGACGTGCCCACCTGACGAACGGCAGATATTTGGTGGTTCGAGTGTTCGTACCTGGCAGGGATCGAACCTGGGACTTTTCGGTGGCAGTCACGAATGCTGACTACTGGGCATTCCACGACCCGTTACCCTGGTCTTAAGTTCTGTTGTTGGTTTTATACCTGAGGCAAACTTTGCAGGCATGTAAACTATAGAAAATACGGCATTTCGAATCCACAGTCAGCTTGTGATACAGAATTGCTAAGGAATGCATTTTGTATCTAATTTAAAAAAAGAAGCAACTCTGCTGAGAGAGTAGCATACACAGTAAAAATACCGAGATTACACACAAGAAAGAGATATCTGACAACAACTCTTGCCAAAAAAGTTCATGTTAAATGTAAAATCTACAAGACCACACTTGGTACAAAAATTCTGAGGCATCCGTGGCAAAGTGTTACCTCAGAAAATGCAGATCTCTTGCAGGCAGTGGTAGATAAAAACTTTTATGATTTTAGATATGAGATTAACATGTAGTAGCAACTTTTCCCACTGACAGTTTCCACTACACCCACAATCGCTCTGTGGTTGCAAGTAATTCAGAAATAAAACTATGCATATAAACCAAGAATACAAGATGAATTCTGTTATACCAATAATCTTACCTTCATAAATAACACTGATGACTTACAAATGCAGTTCATTTACAACTATTTACATACTTTATACAAAAGCAGGACTCTTCATACTTGAAATATGGAAGCCAGACCAGTTGATATGAATCACATCTGGTTTCCCGTACGACATCGTTGACAGATATCTCACTTCATGCAGCATTTACTTGGTGCACAAAATAAAGCAATATTGCACATTGATTAGGTCAATGACCACACTATGAAGTAAATGCAATTTCATGAATTAGACACTTTATACATGCACACAATATTGAATTATATTCTTCAGTAACAGGCCAGCTTCACGAGATGTAGTTGAAACTGCACTGAAAAATCTTTCTCTTCACATTACAGTCTCCACACAGAAAAGGAAAGTCACAGACATACATAAAATGCTGAATGTATGTGCAAAAGTTATAACTATCTCATATACAATGTGCAGCTGCCTTTGCTTCATGTAATCACTTTGGAATGCACATATTTTGATAATAATTGTGAAATAAAAATTCAGTAATTTTTGTTTGGGGCTTAATTGACCACCGTGAGCAATTAGAAGGGCATCTGTGTCTGTTCATGCACTGGTCAGAAGAAGTGTCACTCAGAATGTGTACATAACCTTTTGATTCCATGATAAATTGAAAGTGCTTCTCTAAAATATGAAAAAAAAAAAAAGTTAATGTTACACACAGTGATTATTTTGTTCTTGAAGTCACCAGTATAGATTAACTAAACTAAAACATAGCAAAAAGATGGTGATAAAGGCATCAAATGAAGCCCCATTATCTACTTAAGAAGCATATATAGAGTATTAAATTTATTTATATTTGTGGTGTAAAAAGCACAAAGATTCACCAAGCTTTTGCACTTTACTGGGATACTCTTTCAAGGCAATGGTAGACATAAAAATGCAGGGAATTAGAATGTAAGAAGCAAAGATGATTTTTTGAAAATAATGTGGGTGACATCACAAGCATATCACATGAATTTTTATCACACAATTCTACAGTGTGCTGTGATGTGTTTCCATCTTTTAATAAGGCATGCCAAACCATTGGTAGTTCAGTTGAGACCATATAATTGCATGATAGTTTGTTGGAGAGGATTTACACTGTTTCCCTGATGGCAGTCCCTTTAAAGTTCATGTAAGGGGGCAATTCTTCCATACAGGAGCGGCCAATGAATGCATGGCTGCTATGGTGAAGTGTCAACCAGGACATGCAGAATACATCTGCATGTCTTGGTTGACACTTCGCATGTGTTATAACGTAAACACACACAAGCCTCTTCTCTCTCGCACTGTCTCTCTTTGGAGCTTGATATTCTATGTGATAACGAGGTTTGGGACTTCACTGCTATTAATATGTTGTACTTATGTAATAAATTCTTTAACCAATATGTAAAGCCTGGGACATACGTGGTGGATCCCGCATGTCTCATGGTTTTACTAGGTAATTTTGTTATCGCTGACATTATACAATTTCTTACAGTTCTATGTATTCTGTCTATGTCATCCTTCTTATATCCAACCTGTAGAACTTTGCTACAAATATTATAAATTTTCTTATTATTTAGGCAGTTGGGCTTTCATATGTTATACGCTCTGTAGAAACATGCTCTAAATGCATAAAGTTTGTACTCTTTTGGGCAGTGTGAATCGGGTGGGACAAGGTTTGGTACTAGTTGGTTTATAATAAACGTCAAAATCGAGGCAGGATGTTTCATTTCTTTTGAGCGCAACGTCAAGATAATTCAACGTCCCATCCACTTCAAGTTCTATGGTTAACTTTACTGTATTGTGTAGGTTGTTTATCTTGTGCATGGAATAATTTAATTCGTCTACTTCATGTTCCCATATGAAGAATATATTGTCTAATAATATATATATATATATATATACTTAAGAGCAAAACTGAAGACTAAGGAAAAAATTTTAGAATTTAAAATGAAGGGTGCAAAATAACCTGAAAATCAAAACGCGCAACGCAGCAGTTTTGAAAATTCAGAATTCACATACTATAAAGATACCTAAGCAAAAAAATACATATATAATTTTGACTCACACCTAGTACAACATAGAAAAGGTTATGTATCTACCTGTGTGAGTAAAAGGAGAAAAGAAAAAAAAATAAAATAAAACAACTGAATGTAGAAGGTGTCGAGAATACTGAGCCTTGGCTTTATCAAGGACCAGCAAAAACTCTGCATTTTCTCACTTCCACAAAGACCTAGTTGGAAATGGGTTTCTGCAAGGCCATAGATGCAAGTAATATTCCCACCTAAAATAGTTTCAAAAATATATATATAAGTCATGTCCTCCGTAGAGTAGCATGACCTAGCACTAGTTAACAATTTCGCTTGCATCCATTAACCTTCATGGCCCGACCCATGCTCTTCATCTGTTACTATTAAACAGAGAGAAGAAGATTAAAGAGAACTCAAGCTGTGAGAGTGACATAATAAATAGAAATGATTTTCAGCTATAACGAAATTCCAAGTTCGTTTGAGAGAGAATTTAAACCTGAAAAACAAATTTTACATTGCAATTAAAAAAGGAAATGTTAATTTATAACGAACAGATTTTTGAAAGAAAACTTGAGTCTAAAACCCCTACTCTACAACTTATGACAGCACGAAAACGAGAATAAATTAAAGATAATAATTAACTAAAGAAAACTTTGTGAAAGTTATATACCTTAAACAGTTAGTTGCAATATGTACAAAGTATTTCAGCAGTGCTTTAAGTGCATAATTAATTAGTTATTAAGAACTTAACTACTTTGAAAAAACAGCGCATAGACAGCGCATAGAAAAGGAACAAGCTTAGCCATCTTCTGTTCCTAGGTACCACAAAAGACGCTCAAAGTTACAAAGAAAAGTAAGAGTTAAAACCCGCATAAATGTTAACAGACAAACCAATGCTTAAAAGCTGAAAAGCTAAAAAAACGACAGAGAAAAGGTACATGAAGTACAAACATTGAACTTATAAAACCTAGAACCCAAAAACAAGGAAGAGAGCTTACCTCTTGAGTTGCAAAAACTTTTCTCCTCACAAGAGGAGAACATGGCTGACCTCTTCCGCCACTCCCTAGATGCTGGGGGGCAGTGAGGGTGGGGCTGATGGCCTCCTCATACAGCAAGAAACCAATGCGCGGAGATTTTAACCAGAGAAAAAAATATATAAACTTAAGACTGTGGATCTGTATGATCAGAATGAGCAGAATTAACTCTCCAGAATACATGAGAAATATTATAAAATACACGAGCATTTTATTTAATAATCTTTGCATGTATTAAATCACCTTAGTGAGCTTCTATAGATTAATCAGAATCTTATTAATTTTAATGTTGGTTTTACTATTTTTAGTATAGCTATCCTAGTGATGAATAACTAGTTTTCTTTTTTATTTGTTTTTATTTTCTTTTATAAACAGATTTTTTAAGCTTTTTTTGTGATTTTGTTTATATTATTTAATTTTTTTGTTTTAATAGGACCGTCATATCCATAGCACTAAGGTTCCTTTAGGTAGTTAATAGGCATCCTCTAGCCAACTTCCTTACGGCTTTGATTGGTCAGAATCATATTATTAACTGTGTAGAAAATTAAAGCAGATCTGCCAACCTTACTCTATTATTCAGAATAATTTTTCTTAAAGTTCTTTTGATGAAAGAAGAAGGAATTTCGTTCTCTAGAAAACTTTCTAATAGTATATTAATGTGGTAATTGAAGTCCAAATTGTTGCTGCAAATTCTTGAAATTCTTAGGACCTGAGAAATTAGTACATTCTCAATTACTTTGGTTGAAATGTTATTATTCCAGTGTAGATATTTAATTACTTTGAAAGGAAAATTAACTCTTTTATCAAAGAGGCTAATAGATGGGTTACCTCTGTTGAGCTTAATGCTTAAGTCTAGGAACTCAAGTTCCTGATTACTGTGGTTGGTTTTACATAAGTTAAGAGAGCTAGGATAGATATTATCAAAATCACTCTCTATAACTTCGGAATTATTGATACACAGCAGATCATCAATATATCTAAAAGTGTAAAGGTAGTTATCTGAGCAGGTGGGGTGATTTTTAATGAATTTATATTCCTTAAAGAACAGGAATAGATTAGCGATATTCGTGGACGTCGATGTTCCCATTGGAATACCGTTCACTTGCTTATAGAGAGTATTATTATATAAGATATGGTTATTTTTTATGCAGCAATTGAGATAAGAGTTCCAAGTTCCTACATCAACAAATTGGTTAAGTTTAAATTCTGCATACAGCTCTTTAAAGGTAGTGATTATATCTGATAGAGGCAGATTAGTATATAGGTTTTCAAAATCATAACTATTAATATCTAGGGGACACACTTTGAGTATAGTAGAAATTACTTCTGCATTATTATTAATTATCCAAAAATCTCTGTACATCAAGTTAGAACAGTTTCTAATGTGTTTCAAAACCTTCTTTAAGACATCTTCAAAAGCAAGATCTATTTTCTTTTTATGACTCCTTACTCCACTAGCTATGAACCTGAACTTCACAGGATCCTTATGAAACTTAACCGTTGCAAAAAGAAATGGAAATTCAGGCCCATATCTTCTAGTTTGCGGAATTTTAAGTTTCTTGAAGAATGCCTTAAACCGATTTTCTAACTGCTTGGTAGAATAACTTACGGGCTCGTATGTTACTCTATTATTGAGTTCCATAGTTAACAATTCAAAATAGAACTTCTTACAGATAATTGCAAAATTATTGCTAGCTTTATCCGTAGTGGTAAAAATAAATTGGTCTTGTAGTTTGGAGAGTGACCTTTTAGCTTCTCCAGAGAAAAAGAGATTTCTGTCGAAACAAAAGTCCAGACCTGCCAACTCACCGGTGAAGCTATTGATTATATTATATTTCCATTCTGCGAAGGCCTCAATAGGCTGATTGTACGTTAAACTGGTTTTTACGATGTACTTATTTACATCTTGAGTGAAGCTCTCAAGAATCCTTTCTTTGGAAATTGTGAAGGAAGGTCTGAAATTAGAGCCATACTCTAATAAATTCCTAAGCTTTTCATTTTCAACAAAACTCAAGTTTCCGGTGATAATATGGTTGTAATTCTTATCATAGTGAACTGTTTCTTTATGTTCATCACAAGAACAAGTAGTAATTACAGGAATGTAGCTCGAAGAGTTAAGTTTGTAGTTTTTAACTATTGACCCTAAGGTCTTAACATATTTAAAACTTACAATAGACTGGTGCCTGTGGATGGGAAAAAAATTGCATTATTGTAGAACAGCTTCCTTACATTGAGATTATCGTAGGCTTTATTTAGGAACCTGATGGTAACAAAATTACTGGAAAATTCTTTAAGAGAAATTTTATCTTTAAGAATATGTTTAAGAATGTCCAGAACCAAAGCAAAAACATGCTTATCAACATGGTCAGCAGTTTCATTCCAGAATTTGAAAAAACATTTAAGGACAGAGTGCTTGAAGGACTTGAGAATTTTGTAAGTATTTTTAACAAAATTAGTGCCAGTTTTAAAGCTTTCCAGAGTTTTTAGCAAGTTAGCAAAATCAACTTTGCTTGATGTGCGAAATAACCTCTGTCCTCTATTACCTCTAGAGCAGCTCTTATTATTAACAAGAAAGAAGAGTTCACGAATTGAAAATTTATGCTGATTATGCTTATTGTCAGATAGAGTGGAATTAAGGCCATAGGGATAAAGAGACTGATGCTGCAAAATTTCAAGGGATTCAGTTTCTAGCCGAGCATAGAGGTCAGGGATAATATGTAGTACCTCTATTTTCACTTTGTCAAAACCATGAGTATGGAAATGCTCTAATTCAAAGGTAGAGTACTGGTTGGCGTTTGTGGAGGGGTTCACTCCTGAATTAGAGAACTTGTTTACTAGAGACCTGTGACCATTAATCCTAAGATGAAGAGGATTTTTACTTTGGCCAATATAGCTAAGGTTGCAGACAGTACAGGTGAGCTTATAGATGGTATTGTAGGCTTTGCAAAACTTGTTGGAGCAATTATCCTCAACAGAAGAATACAGGTTAGGATCTGCAGATTTACATGTCAAACAACGTTTGTCATTTCATAACTTTAGATTACCTTTGCCAGCGAGTTCATACACTATGGGAAAGGGTGCTAGCCTAACCGAGCGGGAGGACTTAAAATATCTGAGCTGACCTCCAATCCTTTCATCGTCCTTAGAACTCCACTTGGGCCAAAACATACAAATTCTGAGCAAACCAACTAGGAAAAACTTTTAGAAATAAGCAGTCCAAGAAAAGACCAAACTCGAGTATAAACTACACTCCAAAAAGCTGCATCCAAAACATACTAAAAAGAAAAATTAGAAAATGAAAAAAACCCCAAGTAAAAAAATAGTAATAAAAAATAATAATAATAAAAAATAATAAAACATTTCAACTAGAATTTGCGCATGAGCTGCTAAATAATAAATTGAAATTAGTTACTTAAGAGCAAAACTGAAGACTAAGGAAAAAATTTTAGAATTTAAAATGAAGGGTGCAAAATAACCTGAAAATCAAAACGCGCAACGCAGCAGTTTTGAAAATTCAGAATTCACATACTATAAAGATACCTAAGCAAAAAAATACATATATAATTTTGACTCACACCTAGTACAACATAGAAAAGGTTATGTATCTACCTGTGTGAGTAAAAGGAGAAAAGAAAAAAATAAAATAAAACAACTGAATGTAGAAGGTGTCGAGAATACTGAGCCTTGGCTTTATCAAGGACCAGCAAAAACTCTGCATTTTCTCACTTCCACAAAGACCTAGTTGGAAATGGGTTTCTGCAAGGCCATAGATGCAAGTAATATTCCCACCTAAAATAGTTTCAAAAATATATATATAAGTCATGTCCTCCGTAGAGTAGCATGACCTAGCACTAGTTAACAATTTCGCTTGCATCCATTAACCTTCATGGCCCGACCCATGCTCTTCATCTGTTACTATTAAACAGAGAGAAGAAGATTAAAGAGAACTCAAGCTGTGAGAGTGACATAATAAATAGAAATGATTTTCAGCTATAACGAAATTCCAAGTTCGTTTGAGAGAGAATTTAAACCTGAAAAACAAATTTTACATTGCAATTAAAAAAGGAAATGTTAATTTATAACGAACAGATTTTTGAAAGAAAACTTGAGTCTAAAACCCCCTACTCTACAACTTATGACAGCACGAAAACGAGAATAAATTAAAGATAATAATTAACTAAAGAAAACTTTGTGAAAGTTATATACCTTAAACAGTTAGTTGCAATATGTACAAAGTATTTCAGCAGTGCTTTAAGTGCATAATTAATTAGTTATTAAGAACTTAACTACTTTGAAAAAACAGCGCATAGACAGCGCATAGAAAAGGAACAAGCTTAGCCATCTTCTGTTCCTAGGTACCACAAAAGACGCTCAAAGTTACAAAGAAAAGTAAGAGTTAAAACCCGCATAAATGTTAACAGACAAACCAATGCTTAAAAGCTGAAAAGCTAAAAAACGACAGAGAAAAGGTACATGAAGTACAAACATTGAACTTATAAAACCTAGAACCCAAAAACAAGGAAGAGAGCTTACCTCTTGAGTTGCAAAAACTTTTCTCCTCACAAGAGGAGAACATGGCTGACCTCTTCCGCCACTCCCTAGATGCTGGGGGGCAGTGAGGGTGGGGCTGATGGCCTCCTCATACAGCAAGAAACCAATGCGCGGAGATTTTAACCAGAGAAAAAAATATATAAACTTAAGACTGTGGATCTGTATGATCAGAATGAGCAGAATTAACTCTCCAGAATACATGAGAAATATTATAAAATACACGAGCATTTTATTTAATAATCTTTGCATGTATTAAATCACCTTAGTGAGCTTCTATAGATTAATCAGAATCTTATTAATTTTAATGTTGGTTTTACTATTTTTAGTATAGCTATCCTTTGTGGAAGTGAGAAAATGCAGAGTTTTTGCTGGTCCTTGATAAAGCCAAGGCTCAGTATTCTCGACACCTTCTACATTCAGTTGTTTTATTTTATTTTTTTTATTTTCTCCTTTTACTCACACAGGTAGATACATAACCTTTTCTATGTTGTACTAGGTGTGAGTCAAAATTATATATGTATTTTTTTGCTTAGGTATCTTTATAGTATATATATATATATATATATATATATATATATATATATATATATGTATCCAGTTACATGTCCATCCATTACTGTCTATGTACTGCCATAGATTTTCCTTGAGACCTCTAAGAAAACCTTTGAGAATGTCACTTTTTGAGCTAACAGGGAATAATAACATTACTCATGACAAATGAACTGATATTGCCTGTTTTACACCTCTGAATGGGATAGTTAACCTGTTGGTCTATAAGCAGTTGTCTGTCCCTAATTTGGGACTCCAGGTTACAGGAAATGGCAAGAGCCAAGGTTGTAAAACAAGCACACCACCCATGCTTCATATGGGACTCAAACCCAGTCTAAAACACAAGAATGATCCAAAGCTAATACCTCGGACCACGTGCCCACTAGGGTAACTTCATTAAGTTCCACTCTGATGCTTGTTCATGGTGTTTCCATGACAACTGGAACCACAGAAACTTTTGGCTTGTTCCCCTCAACTGATCATGATATCAAGCAGACTGGTGGAATCTCAGTGTTACACACACACAAAAAGAAAAGAATGCTGACAGTTGTTATCAGTTGGGTTTACAGGTCTTAGATGTTGAATTTTTCAAAACTGAGAGTGTGTAAACCAAAACCATTAAAAGCATTAACAAATCGATATACACACATCTTGTAAGTTACCAAATTTCCATGAAGTAAGGAAAATCACTTGTTTAAAAATTGTCAATGCACTGCTTTTTAGAAATGGTTTACAATCCATTTTCATGATGGGATGAGCAATGTTTCATGCTCAGAAGTTTCTAGAACATTTAATCAAAATAACAACTGCTGGGACATCTAATTCAATGAAGTTTATCTAAAGGAGGCACAAATTATGTACACAAAAATTCAACATTTTACATGATTGTGGTTTGCCTTTGATTTCAGATTCCACAGACTGTAACGTGAAGTGAATAAGCCTTCAATAAGTTTGTTCCTACATCTCAAAGACTGTTACTGAAGAATATATGATTTCATTTTTTACTCACATTTTTACTTAGACTCAACCACTGACACTGAGTGTAACCATACAGAAATAATCATCTTCAAGATGGACACCAAATGATGATTTAAGTTAGAAATCAGCACAAAATTTACACATACACAATATTTTTTTTATAATCCACATAAAATACACTATTTGGAATGGTAACATGCCTACCTTAAAACTCAAAAACGTTCACGAAATCAATTCTTAACAGTTTACAGTAATGCCGATAAAGTCGCCTTTTTTTTTTTTTTTTTTTTTTTTTTTTGCTATTTCATACAAATCAAATGTAACATCTAGAGCATTTTTTTTTCTATATTTATATGTCGGGCAATTCATCCATAAGAAATATGAAGTCAGGCAAGGACATTTGCAAACAAATCTCTGAATCTTAAAAATTAAAGGAGACAAAGAAAATAACTAACCTTAAGCAGATAGTATCAGGTCCCCACACAATGATTTTGTTTTGCAATATATGGGAGAAAACATCCATGTTTTATTACACAATAATAAAAACACAGGTGGAAAAAATGACTAGTATAGAAACTACAAATAATTACCTTGAGTGTGTGTGTACTATCTGTAAAAAAATACACCACAATAATACATCTTGCATGAAAGTTTAAAATAATAATATTATGAAGTTTGATTTTGGTATTCAGATTTATCAACTTATCTTCAGGCCATTTGGGTGCATTACTATCTGCACTCAACCTCATATCTCAAAGACTTACTATATTGTAGGTTTTAAAGAGTGTTGCACATATTGCAGGTTTCTTTGTGGCATGATCATCTTTGTAAAATAAATTTTTTTCGACAAACCTCAATGAATTTACTTACAGAATAACTACATATTCAAATGAGAACTTAATACTATTTAAATCGGATGTTACATTTGAAACTCACATTTCAAATATAATATATATAAATTGTACTACAGCTTATTTCTATTCAAGGAATGTTTAGGTTGCTTGTTCAGTTCCATGTGAGGGATAGCATTGCTGTTGCATATGATGGCATGACTTAAGACAACAATCATTACTGGTAATGCTTAATGCATGAGTCACATGAAATGTGCTTAGAATTGTCGTTTCAACTCAGGAACTTGCTTTCTGTTATTGAGACAATGCCAGCATATAATGTCACATAATAAGATTAAAAAAAGTGAGCCCAAAGGAGAAAAGTCAATACTGATGTGACCAACACTAGTATTTTATCATTCTTCAGCTCAGACACTTGATTTCTGTTCCACAGTTGTTCAAAGGTTTTCATGAAAGTGAACCTGTTTTAAAATGGGTAACTGTAATATACACCGTAGTAGTACACATAGAATTTCCTCGAGGATGTCAACAAGAAATGCACAGGACAGATAAAATGAGTCATATTATATATACAATATACTACTACGTTCAAAAAGTTCCAGAACTTTTTGAATATTTGCCAAATGTCAGTGAATTACATCCTTCCCCGCTGAGCAAGTGAAGAGCATGATGTGACTGACCAGCCAGAACCGGTTCGATCCAGATGCAACTTGTACAGCATATGTGTGTAGTTCGTAATTACAGGCATTCAAGGCTCTCTGTCACGAGAACAATGATGTACAATTTTGAACAGCATTCAAGTATAAAACTTTGTGTTCTGCTCGGAAAATCTTTTGCTGAGACTTTTCAAATTATTAAGTCAGTGTACGGTGAGAGTGCAATGAGTCGACCTAGAGTTTATGAGTGGCATCGATGATTCGAAAACGGGTGACAGAGTATCGAGAATGATCAGAAGTCAGGACGACCTTTGACATCCACAACGAATGAACAAATCGCCATTGTCAAAGAAATTGTGAAAAATGACCATCGAAAAACTGTTGCAGCGATTGCAGAAATTGCCGGCATCTCAGTTGGAAGTTGCCATGCCATTTTAACAGAGAAACTGGGCATGCATCATCATGTGTGCCAACCAATTGTTCCCAGAAAAACCTGACACAAGAAAAAAATGGATGAGTGCATGCAAGTTTGTGGGGATAACATCGATGCAGTGGATTCATATCCCGATCTCTTGAGTCGATTGATCACTAGCGATGAGACTTGGTGCTTTATGTACGACCCCCAATCCAACCGACAGTCAAAAGTGTGGAAATCACCGTCGTTACCACGACCGAAAATTTTTTAAAGCTGACCACTCCAAAGGAAAGGTCTTGTTAAAAGTTTTCTTCGATTGCAAGGTGGTTGTACACACGGAATTCCTTCAACATGGTCGTGCAGTCACTAAAGAAGAGTATGTCAATGTGATGACATGTCTTCCAGAATCAGTGAGACGCAAGAGACCCGATCTTTGGAAGACCAACTCGTGGGGGCTCCACCAGGATAATGCGCAGGCTCACAGATCCCTCCTGGTGTCCGATTACCTGTCCAAACATCGCATTCCCATTCTTCCACAACCAGCTTATTCTCCTGATCTCGCTCTGTGTGACTTTTTTCCCTGATGAAGAATTGAAGAATTTGCTTAAGGGGCGACACTTCTCAAGTTCCAAAGAAGTGCAACGACCTGCGACACAGGCACTGGAGGATGTGGCAAAAGAAGGCTTGCAATCTGCATTTAAATCTTTGTATGAGAACTGACAAAAATGCATAGTTGCACAGGGTAACTACTTCAAAGGAAACACAGCATAAATAAGTATTTTCTGTACTCATTCTTTTTTAATATAAAAAGTTCCAGAACTTTTTGAACGTAGTAATATATAAATATGCCTTACTCAGACTACAGCTAAGTTAAAACCCATATATATATATATATATATATATATATATACTTAAGAGCAAAACTGAAGACTAAGGAAAAAATTTTAGAATTTAGAACGAAGGGTGCAAAATAACCTGAAAATCAAAAACGCGCAACGCAGCAGTTTTGAAAATTCAGAATTCACATTCTATAAAGATACCTAAGCAAAAAAAATATACAAATATAATTTTGACTCACACCTAGTACAACATAGAAAAGGTTATGTATCTACCTGTGTGAGTAAAAGGAGAAAATAAAAAAAATAAAATAAAATAAAACAACTGAATAGGGTGTCGAGACAATATTTGGCTTTATCAAGGACCAGCATTTGCTGGTCCTTGATAAAGCCAAGGCTCAGTATTCTCGACACCTTCTACATTCAGTTGTTTTATTTTATTTTTTTTTTATTTTCTCCTTTTACTCACACAGGTAGATACATAACCTTTTCTATGTTGTACTAGGTGTGAGTCAAAATTATATTTGTATATTTTTTTTTTTGCTTAGGTATCTTTATAGAATATATATATATATATATATATATACTTATGCATATGAAGATCTCATTGAACTTAAAAGTGGACATCTCTTCTACTATCGTGGGACAGATACTGGCAGAACTAGTGGTGTTGGATTTATAATAAACAAGAAACTGAAGGATAAAGTTGTAGAAGTTAAAAGTTCCTCTGACAGAGCTGCACGACTCGTTATCCACCTCTCGATAAGATACCAGGCCCAGATTATTCAAGCTTATGCACCCACCAGAAGTCACCCTGAAGAAGAAATTGAAGAATTTTACGAGGAAATTCCGAATCTAAATAACAAAGGCAAACAGCACTTAAAGATCCTTATGGGTGATTTCAATGCAAAAGTAGGGCAACAGCGACAGAATGAGACTTCGGTTGGTAAATTCGGTTACGGAAACAGAAATCAACGTGGAAATACTTTCGTAGAATTTGCAGAAGCAGAAAGGTTTTTCATCATGAACTCCTTTTTCAAGAAAAAGTCACACAGGAAATGAACATGGAGACATCCGAATGGGACAACAAGTGAAATTGATTTTATTATGTGTAACAAAAACTTCATCATCGAAGACTGCAGTGTGCTAAACAAGTTCAACACAGGTAGTGACCATAGATTGGTGAGATGTAAGATGCACCTCAACACTAAACTCGAACGTGGCAAGCTCATAAGACAAACATAATGTATGGACATAACCAACCTTAAAAAACATCATAGTACCTTCAAGTTGGAACTGAGGAACAGATTGTCTGCTTTAGAAGGCCTAACATCGGAAGAAGTGGATATTTCTGAAGTTAACAGAGAACTCACCAAGGCTCTTATGGAAACAGCAACAAAAATAGGTGGTACTAAGAACAAGTTACATATGAAGTAAATTTCAGGAAAAACAAAAATGTTGATGCAAAAGAGAAAGGAGATGAGGACAAATAAAGACGTAACTTCCAACATGGAATATATAGAGCTATGCAAGACAGTGCGAAAAGGTATCACTGAAGACATAAGGAAATTCTATTTTGAACTAGTAAGGAAAGCAATTGAAAACAACCAGAGCCTGAAGAGAGCAAAAGGACATCTCAGTAAGGGAAGAAAACAGATTATGGCTCTGAGAAAAGAAGATGGTACTGTAACAAGAAATAGAAGCAAAATTTTGACAAGGGTGAAATATTTCTATTCAAAACTATATGAAAGGGATGATACATCTATTCCAGACATTATGACAGGTACCAGTGCCAAAGTCCCTCCAATCCTCCCTGCAGAAGTTACACATGCAATTAAGAACATGAAATGGGGAAGAGCTAAAGGAGAAGATGGAATTACTGTGGGCATTATAGAAGGAGCAAGTGGAGAAATTGAAACTACTCGCCCAAGTTTTCACCAGATGTCTTGATGAAGTGAAGATTCCTGAGGATTAGAACAATGCTACAATGATCTTGCTCCATAAAAAAGGTGACATTGAGGATCTCAGGAACTACAGGCCCATCAGCCTCCTTTCAGTGGTTTATAAAATCTTCACTAAGGTTCTTTCACATTGCTTGAAGGAAACAGTAGACATGGCCCAACCAAGAGAATATGAACTCCCATTATGCATGGCTTTTATTGACTATGAAAAGGCCTTCGATTCCGTGAAACCATCAGCAGTAACAATGGCTTTGAAATCCTGCGGTATTGAAGATGCATACATTAGCATTATTCATAACATCTATGAAAATGCAAGTGCAAAGGTTCGGATATTTGAGGATACAGCACAAATAAGAATTGGAAAGAGAGTGAGACAAGGTGACGACACCATATCTCCCAAGCTCTTTAATGCCACATTGCAAAATGTATTTCAATCATTGAACTGGGAAAACAAAGGGATAAAGATTGATGGAGATCACTTAACTCACCTTCGTTTTGCTGATGACATAGTCATCTTTGCAACTACCCCTTCAGAGCAGCAGAGTATCATCCAAGAACTTGCTGACAAGAGTAAAGAAGTGGGATTAAAAATGAACTTTCAGAAGACAAAAGTTATGTACAATGCTTTTATAAGAAGCGAAGATTTATCGATTGATGGAGAAAAGCTTGAGACAACCGATTCCTACATTTATCTTGGGCAGCAGATATTGAGTGAGGGTCACATTGATGAAGAAATTAATTGGCATATAAAACTTGGATGGAGAGCTTTTGGAAGAAACAGTACAATTTTTAAGAGCAGTATGCCAGTATTTCTCAAAAGAGAAGTGTTTAATCAATGCATCCTGCCAGTGCTTAGGTGTGGAGCCGAGACATGGACTTTAACTAAAAAAGACATACAAGAACTGCAGACAACTCAAAGAACCATGGAGAGATGCATGCTTGGTGTAACCAGGAAAGATAAGAAGAGGAACTTGTGGATAAGGAAAATGACAGGAGTGGATGACTTCATGACTCACTGAAATGGCAATGGGCTGGACATGTTGCCAGAAGAACGGACCACCGATGGACAACTGAAATTTTAGACTGGATTCCGAGGGACAGGAAAAGACCCAGAATAAAACCCCATGGAAGATGGATGGATGAAATTCGAAAGTATGCTGGAGTGACGTGGAGGAGACAGGCCCAAGACAGACAATTGTGGAAGAAATTTGGGGAGACCTTCATCCAGCAGTGGATTGATAATGGTTGATGATGATGACATATATACATACAACCTACGTCCAAAAGTTCCAGGACTGACCTCATAATTGACGCAACAGTAGTGGGATAAAAATATCATGTGTATGTCAGAAGACAGCAGTCCTTGGCCAATCAGCGAACAGTTGGAAACCGGTTTATACCAGTACCAACAGGCGGCAGATGGGCATTGAGGAAGTCATAGCAAGCATTATCTTCATTTTAGCCATGGAAGAGCATAGAGTAAACACCTGTTTTTATTAGAAACTTGGTAAATCAAGTACTGAAACTTACACAATTTTAAAAGAAGCATATGGAGCCACAGCATTATCCCACAGCAAAGTTTTCCAATGGTATGCAATGTTTTGTAACACGCGGGGATCCTTTGATGATGATCTCAGATCTAGGCAGATCATCATCAAATCATCAAAGACAAAGACGATGCTAACAGCCTTTTTAGATTTGAAAGGTATAGCCTACAAAGAATTCATACCAGTGGGTTAAACAGTAAATCAAGAATTCTACAAGCAAGTCTCACAATGTTTAAGCAGCAGTATTCATCGCCATCATCCCCACTTATGAGAACCCGAAAAATTGGTTCTTGCTCCACAATAACGCAAGACCACATATTGCATTGCCAGTCCAACAGTTCCTGGCTCACCACAAAATCAATGTGTTGCGACATGTGCCATATTCCCCTGATTTATCACCTTGTGACTTCTTCCTGTTCCCCAGAATAAAAAAAAAAAAACAGTATCAAACACAGGTCATCGCTTTTTCCATTTTTATAAGTGAGTCACAGAAAAATTCTCATTGGCCACCACCGGGAATCGAACCCAGGGTCTTCCAGTTACGTGCCAGATATGCTTCCACTGCACTACAGCGGCCTCGAATCCCTCCAGACTCACATACACTAACTGCCAAGCCAATTGGCAGATTGCTTCTTGGAGCCCCGCACAATGCTGGGGATTCACCAAAGATGGTAAGCAGCAACTGAACAAATAACTAGAAGGTGAATGAATAATAAATACAGACATTTGACGTGGACTAGGAACATCAAACAGAGGTCATCGCTCTTTCTACGTTTATAAGTGAGTCACGGAAAAATTCTCATTGGCCGCCACCGGGAATCGAACCCAGGGAAGCACATCCGGCGCGTAACTGGAAGACCCTGGGTTAACAAACCTACAGAATGCGGTTTTTAACTAAACACGTGCACCTAAAGAGACACATACTTTTACACTTAAAAAAATTCAAATTGTCAAAACTTATTGAAGCACATTTTTTCCCCCATTAATCAGTTTATGATCGTAATGGAAAATGATATATGCACTAAAAACTATACGTAAACTATATGTAGTAGAATTGTACTGAAAATACAGTGAAAAAATGTTCGACCTCGAGTATGCAAGAATTATACAAGCACATCGAATTTCAAATTAAAAGTTGAGGTGCAATGGCCAGAATGAAATTAACTGTGCCAGAATTAAAAATTTAGAAACACAAAATGTTCCGGTATTCAAATACAATGGGCATTTTAATCGTATACTCAAATTATATACATAAAACAAAAATATGTGAGCCCGCAATTTTTTTTTTCTATCACTCTCCACATTAAGTGAATAGCTTGCTTACACGAATGCAGAAAAATTACTCGTAGTTTCCCGTGAAATAGGAAAACATCCGGGCATTTAAAAATTCACTTTCGGGGAAAAGCTAGCAACACAAAATCATTTTCCCAAGAAACATTAAGAAATCAAAGGATTACAACTGGAGGGAGAGGATTGCGATTGTTTGTTCACTGCGACTTAAAACGTGCTTATGTAAAGGAATGCTTTAGCAGAAAAGCAGGTGCAGCTGCGAAGTTAAGAATTTGGATTGTTTGCTTAGTTAAAATTTAAGCAAACAATCCAAATTCTTAACTTAAAATGAAGCTTAAAATTCCGGCAAACAGTAAATTGCCGTAAAATGCAACTGTACATTTCAGTGTGATTGAAAAATCAGCTAGTCCAGGTGGAACACTGATTACAATCTCTTACGCGAATCTGCCCCTTAACAACGAACGCACTGAGCACGTTTAAGCCACTGGGCGAGTAATCCCAGAGAACGACCCCACCTCGTTTAAGCCGCTGTAGAAGACAGCTGGTGGCCACGTTCAAACCAGTAGGGGAACAGATAACAGGACACGAGCTCTGCACGTCTAAGCCGCTGTAGGACAAGATTTTCATAAACGAGGTAAACACGTTTAAGCACCTGGGAGGGTTAATACCTCTGGAATGACATTTGGATGCCACGAGTATCTTAAAATCACTGCAGACCAGACACAGCCATACATGTACATCATGGAAAGGGCTACTTCCCACAGGATAATGCCCCATGACACAAGGCTCGGATCATGGCACTTAGGTTACAAAGTGACTTCAAAGTGCTAAAACAGCCCCCAGATCTCAAGAGTCCTCCATACCCCGTGCAAGATAGGATTTCGGCACGGTCAGCTGGAATCAGCTCCTCTGGTGGACACCCCCTAACCGAGCTGTCAAGTTTCTTTCCTTCTGGAGGATGGCTCTTCTTGCCCACTTGCCAGCCGACCCCAAGTCGTAAATCATTACCCCTTCAGTGGGGGTTGTGTGATCTGATCCCTGCCTGCTGAGGGGGAGGAAATGCTGTGTCTTCCGCCGAATGCGAAATTGAAACAAATATGTAGCATCATGCAGATGGGAAAATCAATATATCATATCACTCATATGTATTCCCAAATTTTTATATTTCGAGAGAAAATATCAAACTACTTTTCTGCTTTTCAACCTAGCAGGTATCAAGATTAGAACTTTTTAAAAATAACTGTCAATCTGCCCATTATTTCACACTTTTGGGATAATAATTAAAATATTACTCGGCAAAGTGACGCTAATATAGAAAGACAGAAAGATGGTTCTATGTTTATTCTACATGTGAAAAAAATGGGATTTCTAAATTGTTTTTTTATATATGTAATTTGATTCTGCAAATGCGTGTTTTGAGCTATTTTTCACGAGGTATGGAGGACCCTTAACCCAATTGAATACCAATGGAAAGAGCTATTTGTAACAGTGATCCTCTTCCAGCAAACATTCAGCAATTGGTGGATGCGGGCTGAACATACCTGTAGAACAATGTCAGCATCTTGTTGAATCTATGCCACATCAGAAGAGAATGGCCAACGGCAGTCCAACACATAATTAGGTAGGTGTTCCTAATAATTTTGTACTTCAGTGTGTCTGCATATCACTTATATAACACAGACCTTTTAAAATCATTTAAGGATTAATCATAATTAATCTTTAAATCCAATAAAACAGATAAAAAGATACAGATGAAAATTACTCGTGCAGGGAAAGTGTGAAGCAGTATTAGAATTAGATATAAATTCCCTACAGGTCCAGTGGACCACTCGAATTTGTAAATCACTGGTCTGTCGAAATTCCCAGTGGTCCATGAAAGAAAAATCTTAACACATTTACAAAATATGTAAAACATAATGCATAATTTCATTGGAGCAGCGTATCACAAATTTACAGAAATGTGTACATGTATCCAGGGACTGACTTTACACAGTTTTGGGCCCTGGGCAAGAGGCTTTCCGGGGGAGGGGGGC
The DNA here is from genome assembly GCA_039090855.1 of Macrothele yani. Lineage (NCBI taxonomy): Eukaryota > Metazoa > Arthropoda > Arachnida > Araneae > Macrothelidae > Macrothele > Macrothele yani. Next base: position 30,632,965 of record CM077005.1, on the reverse strand, counting down.
TTGGCATCCCGTGTTATGTGCATGCATGTATGATTAATGGCTGATTACATAGTTATTATTGTCACATTCAAGACATTAATTTGCCAATAATATGGTGTTCCATTTATTTATGGAAATTATAATCGGCATTTTAATGTGTTCAACGTACAGTTCTGAAATATCATCAGTTTGATGCAAAGCAAATAATATACATCTAACTATATTTGGGGGTGAGGCTCTCAAAAGTCGGGGACCTGGGCACGTGCCTCGAATGCCCTCCCACAAATCAGGCTCTGCAAGTTTACATGCAAATAATGCAAAAATAAAACACAAAGCACAGTAAGCAGTTGCAGAAATTAGATAACAGCAGCAAAAAGAAAGAAAAAAAAATCACTTTTCAGCAGTGCCAGTTTATATATGCGGTCCACTCATTTTCACTGGTCCAGAAATGTCACAAATACTGATACATTTAATATGCATACAGTTATTTGTATCAAGAACAGTATACTGAAGTGTAACATATAGTTAATTTTAAATTAAAGTTTATAATACAAATACTGTATTACAAAACATTTTGATTCAGACCCTGGTTTGCTATAATTTAAAATTTTCATAAAACTGAAGTATAGTTTGCAATTCTGATATTCAGTTTTTTCAAAGAACCCCAAAACTGCCATAGCCAAATCTAGATATTTTAAAATCTGGTTCAGTTCTTTATAAACTCGTAAATTCCAAAGCAAACGGAAAGAAAAATTACTGGACACTTGGGCCAGTAACATAAATATTTCACTGGCCCAATGGAATTTTTACTGGCCAATGGACCACCGGGTAATTTGAACGCTATGAAGTCTATTACAATTCTAGATTTTCTGCAATTTTTCCTCACATAGGTAATTTTCCTCTGTGTTCTTTCATTGGTTTCCTTGCACACCACCAACAACTACTCTTTATTTTTTTATTTCATCATTTCTTTATGACCACTGCTTTTTTCCTTTTTCCTTTTTTTAAATGATAGATATCTTTTGATGCAGAATCACAGATACATGACATGCAAAACATATGGTAGGAAGGGAGTCTAATATGCAGTACTGAAACAGAAATATTTCTAATATTTAGCGGAAAAGATATGAATTACTACTGCGGTCATACATATAAAGGTGCAACACTGACAGAAAAAAATAATAATAATGGGATTGATACTGCAGTAGAAATTATGAAATGACATCTCGATACATTTCTACAGTGCATGAAAGAATTTTATACTGCAAGTACAATGCACTGAAAATAACGCAAATGGAAAAGAAAGGGCACATAAAAAAGATGTTTCACCATTTTACATTAAAAAACATTCTATTTGTTAAATAATTTCCATGTATTTTTCCACATCATAACATAATTCATTTAATGCATATTGCATACGCACAGAAAAACTGTTTAAGGTGACCTTTTAATGTTTTCCTGTACAGTATATATATATAAAACAAATAAACAGTCAAAAGCACTCCAATAAAATCATGTTCATATGATGCTCAGTAATTTTTTCTGAATAAATAATGGAGGGGGAGGCTTTCAGATACAAATGGGAGAATGAAATAAATGAAATGAAAAAGTCAGAATTTACTATCATAATAAGCATATGGTCTAGAAGCATCTCAGCAGGAACTTTATATTTTTACACACTCAACAGAGCCTTTAACAAGATAACAACAGAGCTAATGATATCAGAGCACGAGATCTTATCTCCACTTATTTGTAAAAATAAGGATAACGATCCATGATCCATTTGGTTGTTAAATTTTTCATCTTGGAAATCCTCACATTTAAGGATTTGGGCAGATTTCTACATACATAATCTTCCCACAGTAAAAATAAAAGATGCCCTAAAGATTAAAAGAATTCAACAAATGAATGAGCATGAATTGGTTAGACATTAATTATTTCCAGTTGAAAGTACACTTTAAAAATCCCAAAATATGTTTATCCAGACCTTTTCAATTTATGTAGATCACTGAAAAAATGTTACTCTGACAAATGCAGAGCTCACATACATTCTATCAAGATTTTGCTGTATTTGAAAAATGAAGTGTTTGGGTATATCTCATAGTGTACTATGTCAGAAGTCATTAAAAAAGGCAACTAAACAATCTACAAAGCGACATATTGGAAATGTAGAAATGCATTTTGAGTGACAAAAGTAATTTCCCTACAAAACTACAAACATCAAAAAGCTTGGTATATATATCAGTGTCCACAGAATATAATTCACTACTGGTCAATGCTGTCTGAAATTCACCTACAGCCTGTTAAACAAGTCTGCAAAAGTAGTTAGAAGGATTTTAGTGATAAAGCTTGTAATTTTAATTACTACAGATAATTTTTATCACTACATTTAAGGATTGTGTTTTTAACTTTTTGCTTGAATCAGCATTCCTACAATTACTTCTTTAGTGTGCAAGTATTGCAATCTTTCAGTTTAAGAATTTAATGGAAACATGGCAAGCCAGTCTCTCCTTCTACTTGGAAATTACTAACTCGTGTTGCTGTACGCTGTGCTGCGTTTTTCTCAAACTTCATCATGTGCACTGTTCAGTGGAAAAAGTACGTTTGTATATAGTGAGGAGATCCTGACAACAAGAGGAGGAATCAATATAAGAGTATGAAAGATGAAAAAACAATTGATTAACATGTTATCTGAGACGAACAAAATATAGAACACAGACTGATGAAAATTACAGTGGGTAATATGACAGATACAGCAGCAGTTCAAAATAATAAATATGAGTACTTACAACAGTTGATCAAAAAGTATAAAGTCTGAATTCAGATAGCTTCATTTTATTTTTGAAGATTTGTGCAAAATGCCACAACTCTTAATGTGAAGATGATTTTTCTATTAGAAATAATTAAAAATATGCTTAAGGGAGGGAGGGAGGGGGGTATATTACTTCATTTCTGCCAAAATGAAAAGATTGATATTGCATATACTGTACTGCTATTGCATCAGTACATATGATATCATATGTACTGATGCAATATCAGCATGAATAAACCATATGTGCGCACAGGGTGCCATTACACCCTTAATACATAAACAAAAAAAAAAAAAAATGGAAGATGTGGGCACTTAAAGTAGACAAGATTTTCAAGTTTTTTGAGGAATTGATTAGACAGAGAACAGCTGACTACAACATTTATATGGAAGAAAAAAAGTAAGTGTACATTTAGGTAAATATCCATGGGAAAATTACCTTAATCAGTTGTATCTTTAGATGGGTTTAACTGAAATGAAAGCACATAATGCGAAGTAAAGGACTAAGTAAATATGGAATAAAATGCAATACATAAAAAACCATACTAGAAATCTGATTTATTGATGTTTTTTTTTTTTTGTTTGGAGGTTTAACGACCACCGTGAGCAACTCAATGGGCTATGAGCAGTCGCCCGTCCCTAATTTAGAGTCACTGGTTCCAGGGACGGGAGAGAGCCAGTGCCGTAAGACAAACACAACATCCATGCCTCACCGGGATTCGAACCCGGACCCCGTTCGGACGAATGATCAGAGGCCATCGCTTAGACCACTGCGCCACCGGGGCGGCAATTTATTGATGTAAAATTAAAAACATTTCCAAGCTTTCGCAAATCAACCAGCTGGCTTTTTCAAGGAAGGTAAACAGAAAACAGTTAATAAATCAGATTACTATCTTATATTTGGTGTACAAGTTTTTCATTACTATTTTTTTTTTAAAGAACACTGTTCTTTATTTCATATTTATTTACATACTGTGATGGAGAGGAGCAAAGAAGTAAGCATGGCAGGTATATGTATATACAATGCCATTTTTGAATTTTTTTTAATTAGGAACGGGGAGGGGTTGGAGTTGACGACCACTGTAAACAACTCAATGAGCTATAAGTAGCTGCTCATCCCTAATTTAGGGCCACTGGTTAAAGGGAAGGGAGAGAGCAATTGACATAAGACAAACTCAACATACATGCCCAAAATGGTTTGAACACAGACCCATCTTTAATAAATGGTTAGCAGCCAGCACTCACCCCACTGTGCCACTGAGGGCAACTTATTCTTCTTTTTCGAGATGAACTGGAAGCATGGCAGGACATGTAATATCAAGTGATTGTTGAGGGATGCAGATATTTTCTGAAAAAGCAGATGGGATACTTGCATTGGAGTAAATGGTGGCTGTTTAAAAGCAAGGTACAACACACAGTGCTTCCTACTTTTGGAGCTGTTCAAAAGAAATGACTTCCATTAACATAAGGAAGTGCAACAAATTAGTCTGCATTACTCTAGAATCAGCACACTTAATGCAAAAATGTACCTAGAAAGCAAATTGCATTATTTCAAATACACATTATGAGGATGTGAGTTATGTGATCAATTAAAATGAGTCATATACAGGAGGTGGTTTTGCTGCACATATGCTAGAAAATTTGGTATGCTCACAGCCCATTCTGCTTCTTCTGTTCTCTGTTACTGGCATTCATATGATGAATGGACAAATTATTATACATCCTGATAACTACATGCAAAGCAAAAGTATTGCATTCAATCACATAGGATGCTGAAACTGGCAATTCCTACAAAAAGAGCAGGTCTTTATGAATTGGAAAAAAATCACGGAAGAGTAATCCTGGGTAAATGCAGTGACATGAGTTTGACTGTGACCATATAGTAGCTGCAAGGAAGGCTGGATGTTCAGTCACCACAACTGCTGAACTATTGGGATTTCCACATCAGATCATTGCACATGTACACCAATGAGCCCATTACATTATGACCACCCCCAGTCAAGAGAAATAAGCGTACGTGGAGACCAAACGGAGGTACAGGTGAAGTTCACAGAGCAGCATATATACAACCCGAGAACCAGCTTTCTGTTAGTACAGTGTTCGGAGTCAGAATGGGAAAAGCTACCGATTTATCGGTGTTTGATAATGGACAAATTGTGATGGCACGACGCCACGGAACTATGCTCTTCGAAACGTGTGGCTTGTGGGTTGTTGACATGCCACTGTGGTGAGTACGTATCAAAAGTGGAGCACAGATGGCCGAACGACAAACCGTCGTCCAGCCGTGTATTTGTCTGCAGCTCATTGGTGCCAGGGGGAGCGGAAACTGTCGCGCATTGTTCACAGCGAACGCAGTGCTACAGTGCATCAAATCACTCACAGCTACAACAGTGGTGATCAGGGCAATGTGTCACAGTACAAAGTTCATTGCAGCCTTCTGCGCATGCACCTACGTAACCAAAGACCTAGCTGGGTCCCCATACCCACTGCACATCATCGCCAACAATGCATGAAATGGGCCCAAGATCATCGAGATTGGACCATGGATGATTGGAAGAAAGTGGCCTGGTCTGACGAATCAAGATTCTTGGGGCATCAGATACACCGATTACCAACGAAGGCTATGGCACCTGGATACACTGTTGGGCGGATACAGGCCAGTGGTGGTATGCTGTGGGCGATGTTTTCTTGGGACACTTTAGGCCCCATTATCCCAATAGCACAATCCCTGACAGCTATCAGGTATCTGAACATCGTTGCTGACCAAGTTCATCCATTCATGGCAACTGTGCTCCCTGCTGGTGGTGGCCATTACCGACAGGATAATGCGCCATGCCAGACTGCTAGAATCGCCAAGGAGTAGTTCGAGGAACATGGTGACTTTCTGTTAATGCCCTGGGCCTCCAAATTCACCTGACATGAACCCAAATAAAACATTCGGGGTTCGACTTGGAAAGGCGGGTTCACGCTAAATCACCACCACCCCAAAATGTAAGGGAACTGGAAGACCTGCTGTTGACATTATGGCAGCAGATACCCCAGGATACCTATTGCTATCTCATCGAATTGATGCCTAGTGGAGTAACCACTGTTTTGCAGGCTAAAGGGGGTCCATAGCTTATTAGGTAGATGGTCATAGTGTAATGGCTCATCGATTACATGAAATTTAGCAGAAGTTCCAACCAATGAATGGGCATGGGGTGTGTCCACAGAATTTTTTTCCAGGGGTGTCAAAGCGAAGTTCCAACACACGACTACTGTAAGTCGATCTAGATAAATGACAGAAATACAGTCTCTGTTTCACTGCCTAAAGGGAAATATATTAATTTCTTAACGTATACATAAAATTTTTGCTACAGAGCATTTTGTGGCAATATAAGTACAAAATAATTGAACAAAAGTTGCGAAACCTATTTAGCTAGCAAAGAACTACTTCTTATGATAATTAAGCAGATTTATGATTGTGACACTCCCGGTTACAAGAAAACAAAAACTGTAATCTTCTATTGCTTTGCCTGAATCAGTCGACAACTTTTTTTTTTTTATAAAATCTGCGTTTCAATACACCCAATTTTGATGGACACTCGTTATAAGCAGAGACCATCTAGTTTATCCTTGCTTAATGGCTGTTCCCACCCAAGATTTTAATCCTACACATGGTACTGAAAGATTTTTCAATGATATATGTTGTTGCACAGAGTATGGCTGTGATTTGTAGTGCTTTGAAAGTGCAGAGTAAAATTTCTCTGCTTCTTGTACACTTTCTGAAAGGGAAGTCTTCTATTTCTGCTACCGACTTGTCTTCCCAAAAGTGGTACCATGATCTAGATTCTGTGTTTAAATTATCAAGATGAATGCTATGCATTACTGAAATGTCAGCAGAACCTTTTCAGTTGTTATCCAATTTCCAGCAGTGTCACTTGATCCTCACTGACAGCACCCATGCCAACAGGAGAAATGTACAAATGAAATAACGAAGGTATTGCGTACCTAATATTGAACCATATATCGTATGTTACATGCTCAGTGAGACAAGTGCTCCCACCCCGAGAGAGACCTAAATTATGCAACAAGTCTTGGTTAGTTAAAGATATTTACAAATAAAAATGTTTTACCATAATTTCTGGTACATAAGCCGCGGCATGTATGAGTTCAAAATAAAATTTTCGGCCCGCGCGGCTTATACAGTATGGTGGCGCATATGCCCCCCCCCCTTTCTTTTTTTTTTTTTGCGGAATTATGTAACAAAAATAATTTTTTTTGGCTTGTTCCATTTTTTGTCCGCAGGAAGATATCTCAATAGAGAGGGAATGGAATAACGATGTTACAGCCACGTGTAATAAATTCCACCCACCCCTCTTAAACCAAGACATGAAAATAATAGGTTATAGGATTGAGGTGGGGTAGGCAGGAGAGAGGTGACTGATAAAACTCAGGAAACACCCATGGTTGGGGGAAACTTTGCAGGGAATCAACCATTTTAGCAAGGACCGTCCTTGTTTCATGCTCTTAGCAACTAACTCTCTTTGAACTCATGACGTCACCAGCTTCGCTCCAAGGATCCAGGCTATCACTCTCTCTCCCCTCTTGAAACAGTGATGCGTGTGTTCGTTGCATTCAATTCGCCAAATCGCATTTTCTGGAGTATGCGACGCATAGTTCTACGTTATCATGGAAAGTAAACTGACGAAACGCAGAAGTTATACTTCTAGTTTTAAGCTAATGGTAAATAAATATGTTTTTCCGAATCCTGGAAAAACACCAAAACTTCAACGATTATTTCGGGCTTCACTGAAGCAAACATTTCTAAAATCTGCGGTGAAACGCCAGAAAACAGCGAAAGTGATGAGGACGACCCTGAAGTTTTTTTGGATGATGAGCTTTTAAAACTTTTTAATTCGGACAGTGAAGTTTCCGATTTTGATGGATTTGATTGAAAAACTATGTGTACCAGATATTTTCAGAATGTTGTGCGTGTATTTTTTAAATTCTTGAGGTATAAATGTTTTATAATTGGTTTAAGCGCCTTATAAATTCTTCAAGTAAATTTTTATAAAATAGCATACCTGCCAACTTTCAGAAACCGAAATCCGTAAACAAAAATTTATCAAAATGTTCAATGAAAATTTTAATCGATATATTCAATGAAATTACTTGTCGCACATATTGATTAAATGAACTGAACATATCGATTAAAAAACGATATGTTACCTTTGAAACAAGAATAAACTTTTGATTGATATGACTACAGATGTTTGAATTTATCGGTACGTTTATTTCGATTAAAATAGAATTTATACATAATTTCTTATTACTATGCTATCATTATGATCTATAAAGAGATAAAAATTTATTTTTATGGAGGTTTGCATCTCAAGGGAAGGATGTTCCACCCTTTGACCCCCAAATCCAATAGGATCATATCCCACGCTGTCACGGAACAAACTAAAATGTTTTCAAAAATGAACCATTTTCATGCTAGGATTATCTTACGGAGAGACAGACGATGAGACAGTCAAATGAAATAAATGAGTGACTGAGGGACACTAATTGGTAAATTATGCTCAACTAAAAACAAAGTGAAAAAACACTTACGAAAAATGCAATTCATGAGGCAACTTTATGGGTTGTCTTATGTTATAAACGTGCTTTTGGTTTATTTTTTTCCACGCAGTCAACATTAGATTTATGCTTGGCGCTATATGATTAGTAATATCATTCCTTTCACCACGTGAAACGCTGAAATTATATCGACACGTAGAGCAAAATGCATATTTTTCATTTTTTGAAGATTTTGCAATACACAGGAGATTCTGCAGAATATGCATCACAGAAAGTTTTATAGTACTCCCTTCCCCCTTTTATATTGCTGCTCATAGCAAATCATTAATACTAAATTTATTGACACTTGGAAAAAAATGCAAGTAAAACTGCTATAGTAAAACAGTAACAGTTTAAAGAGATGCAATTTGCAGAGGGGAAAATAGTACCACAACATATTACTTTGGTTGAATCAAGGCAAAATATTTTTATGCACGTTATCGAGAGACGAACAAAGCACGGTTGGAAAGCGTACAAACTTACTAACGGGCAAGCAAAATAAATCATTGCTGAAGAAGCACTGGCTCGAATGAACATTAGATTTACTTTTTTTCTTTTAACTTCCTCTTATAGTAGCATTCTTTAGTTAGGTCAAATTTATTACCAGAGAAGAAGTTACAAAACCATGACCCAATTCATTTTTAATTTCACAAAACTGACAGCTTTTTTCTTAATTTCGTCATGTAGGGTATCTGGGCTTAAAAATCACACAGACTTAAAATCGGTTTGAATTTTTTTCTACGATAACTACGTTCTGAGATCGCATTTCAAACTAGGAGTAGTATAGACACCTGCTCCCAAGTGCGTGCTGCAAAGCAAGTCACACCCCACTTTGGCCTCCTCAGAAGTTGCAACCCGGGGGGGGGGGGGGGGTGCATTACCTGAAAAGGAGAAGGGTGGAGAGGACAGCAAGAAAGAACCAAGCCCAAGGTTAAACAAGCCCAGCTGATTGTTATCCTCATAAGTTTACGCGCAGCGCAAGTTTTAGTGTTTGAAACAACGCCAAACCTAACACACGGGAAAACTGCTGCAAATGTTCCCACATAAACACATTATGAATAAGCTTATTATAATAACTGAAAAGTTGTTCATAACTTACATCGCCGCTTTACTTGGAATGGATTAAGTTAAATAAAAAAATTTTTTATAGCGGGTGCAAAATCATCAGAAAAAGGAAAATAAATCTCGGGAAATCATCAAATCCGTAAAATTAACATTTTGCCCGTAAAACATGTCAGGTTTCCGTAAATTTTACGGAAAAATTGTAAAACATGGCAGGTATGAAATAGGTAGTAGGGTAAGTGTTATCCTTAAGATTGAATCCTGTTTAATTGATATTTTTATTTATTATTTGAAAGATCAGGTACTAGATTTTTTGTTTCCAAGACTCCGCCGTTGTACTACCTAACCTTACTGCGAAGTGCGGCGTTTCTGGTGATTTTTTTCATTCTGCCCTTTTTCTTATCGCTGCAGCGTATACGCCAGTGCGGCTTATTTACTTGAAATTACGGTAGTTAAAATATTAATTTACAATTCTCAATTGAACACTCACTCATTCAAACACTACAATTCTCAACTGAACACTCACTCATTGAAACAGGAGAAATGTAGTAGTTGTTAATGTGCAATTGTCTCTCGAGGTGAGTGTAACCTGTCCCACATCATTACAAGGAATAGCACTGCCACTGTCTGGCAGATAATATCGTAATTTAATGAGGGTGTATCCACAAGCTTAGGCCCTAAGATTTCCATTTGAAACATGCCTGACAGTAAGAATAAATAAATTTCCTGAGAAAATTAAGGTGGAATAAAATTTGTTAAGTGATGCAAACAGCATTTCACTCTTTCTTTGTATTAGAGTCTAACGACCACCATAAGCAACTCTAAGCAGTTGCCCACTCCTAATTCAGGGCCAGTGGCTCCAGGGAAAGGACATAGAGAAGCACCCCACCCATGCCTAGCTTGGACATCTAGTCAGAAACCTATGCCTCAGACCACTTAGCCACTAAGGTAGCCAAACGACACTTGAAGGCAAAACAACAGGCTGAGGAAGAGTTTCCAAGCGATTCTGTAGCTCAAAAAAAGGGACGAATTACAATAAAAGAGTAACCAATGAAAATGATGAAAGCAACACGTTCAGACAGGCTACCCATGCGCAGCAGCTTTTCATTGAGCCCACACATCTACGACAAACAAGATTTTCTCAAAACACATAAATAATGCTGTTAGTAGTTGCTGCCATGCCAATACAAAATCTGGAAAAAAGGGAAGGGAGGGAAGATGCTCATATAGACATGAGGATAGACATTGAAATGCAATATTTTACGTCACTCCAGCATGAAGAAAGTTATTGGGGACACAAGGCTAAGTAAATTTGACTGTTTGCAAAATGAATGGAGAAGCTGGATATTTTTTACAGTTCATAACAGGTGATTTTAACTGAAGACAGGTAGTATAATCCAGCTCAGTCAAATCTATTCGCTGAAAATTTACCCCATAATCCCAACTTGTTTGCACAGATTATGTTACACGTGACATTTTAAAAAATGGTGGGCTTCATTCTTACCAGATGTGGAGCCCAACATTTTTTCTAATTAAAACATTTTTTTGAAGGCTAAAGACTTGAAAAAATAATTAGCAAATATGCAGGTGATCAGCTACTAACAATTCATAAAATTGAACTCAGAGGAACTAAGTAGAAATTAATGAAGATGTGCTCTTCACATGCAAATAGTAGACATAAACTCATTCATTTTGGCATAAAAATGACATAATTAACTGCAAGTTATGACATTTCACTGGCTCAGTATGTATTAGTATTACATTGAAGGGAACCCCTCTATGATTTTAGGAATTCAGCCTTGATACTTTTTGAGCAGCTTCCACGTCACTCCATTTTCGGACCATGCTATGCAGTACTGTCAATAGAATTATTATTATTATTATTATTATTTTTTTTTTTTTGTAGTTCAGCTTCACAGTTCATTTATATTTTTGAACTGATGTATACTGTAAATTCCTGACTTTGGAATAGAGCGAATTTGAGATGTATGAAACTCTGTAGTGTAAGTTTTTGTGGTACAGGAAAATCCTCAGTGCAACAGCATTGAAACTATGCAATCCTGAGTGAATGAGAAGCATGGAGTAACTGAAGTGTCCATACAGATCATGAAAACACATTATTCAAGTAACTTAGCTTAAAGGCTGCATTCCTTCAAACAAATTCTGATCACTGATAATTGCTGCCAAAAGAGTCTTGGTGAATGAAAAGATTTCAGCTGTGCTTTTTAACAGTGAAATATATTCCGAGTGCGATTGTCACTAATATTACAGCTCCTGTTATATACAATACTGTTCTTTGTTGCACCAACCTAAAGGAAAAAAAAAAGAATATATAAATACAACTCAAATAAAAATCAATTACAGCAACTTACATGACATTTAATGTGTACAGATAGAAATGGCACATCTTAATATGACTTCAGTACTCAAAATTCTTTGTGCACTGTTTGTGCAGCAAATCATAGATTAATATGAAATAAATTTCAAGGCAATGAAATACTCATGCTATTTGAAGCAGTGCAAATTTTAATTATCAGACTTTTGATATCTGAGATGATGAACAACAGGATATTTAAACATGGCTGTGAGTGAAAGTGTGAGTAATAGTGATGCAAAGAAATGCACACCTAAGGTTAACAAGCATAATGAATGATGATAATGATAACAAGACATAGAAGGTGATAACACCAGGATTCAGAAAGTGGTGGTTCAGGCAAAAGTGACTACTCAGAACGGAAATTTCCATCTTCAATAAAATTTCTCAGAAACATTGTAAACAGAACTTAAACATTGAGTGATCAGACAAAAAAACAGCTTCTTATTTTTAAGCAAATTTCCCTAATGAAATGTTCATGCTTCTATTACTTGCACACCCTGTTTTTGCTGTATCAATCAAAAAAGCAAGCATTTTTACTTTTTGTTAAAGCAAAATTAAAGTTCAAAATCAGCACACACCCTATCTTTTGACATCTTTTGTGGCCCATTAACTTCTCACTGCACAATGAGAAGGAAGTACGGTTTTCAGACTCTGCCTTTGCTTTAAACACAACAGAAAATGCTTGTTGTGTTCTGTAATATTTCTACAAGTGGCTAAGGAATGGAAAAACATGCACAAAAAGCTCAATGCTGTTGTTTACTCTACATGAAAACAACTTCCAGGGAAAAGGAAATTGCATAAACTCAAGCATAGTAAGTACTTTTTTTAAACTTAAAAAAAAAAGTATTCTACATTATCACCATAATTTGAGTCGTATAATCTGCAGATTATCTGCTAAAAAAGTTTAAAATATAGGTTCTGTGAATTTCACACCAATGCAGATAATATGCTAATTAAAAAAAAAGTTTTTACGGCCCTTTGATTTTTTTTAAAATTTGCAGGGTAATTGTGCAAGAGAGAGAGTATAATTGGAAAAGGAACTCCCTCGGAAAAATCTTTCTCAGCTCAGGAGTCTGTACGGAGCAGAGATGAGTGGTGTCGTAATGAAAGATCGGGCAAGTTGTAGGGAGGGACAGCGGGGACCATTTTGTATAATTGAGAAGGGCAACTCTGACTGTCGTGCCGTCTCTGTTTTTGTCAACCAGCCAATGAAAACGTACACATAGAGCTTGCTGCATGAACATATGCATTCCTCCTGTGTTTCAGATCAAATGTGCGCTCTGCCTTGTGTTTAGTTCGTCCTTTGCCGTTTTGACCAACGTCTTTGCTGCTGACATTTTCCTTCATTACTTGCTATTCATGATGTCTCTGAAAAGGAAACGTTTCAGTTACACTGCCGAATTTAAACTTAAAGTGGTGAACACAGTTGAGGACATGATTGTGTCACTGCCAGGTCAGAAAACAAGCGCGCAGTAACACACGGAAAGCCACTGTGCTACAGCCTGAAACGCAAACAAATGCATTTTTTTTTATTGAAGGTTTAACAACCACCGTGAGAAACTCAATGGGCTATAAGCAATTGCCCATCCCTAATTTAGGGACACTGATTTCAGGGAAGGGAAAGAGTCCGTGCCAGAAGACAAACACAACATCCATGCCTCACCGGGTTCGAACTCGGACCCATCACGAACGAATGATCAGAAGCCAGCGCTTAGACCACTGCGCCACCGGGGTGGCACAAATCCGTTGGTAAATTCTGCGGGAGAATTCACGGAAGTCTAGCCCTATTTTTTATTGGCCCACGTACAAGCCGATCCCCTAACTCTGAAAGCAGGATTTCCTCAAAAAACTTTCGACTTACACGCGAGTACATACGGTATTTCTGACTTGTGTATCAGAGTTTTGTCATTGGCAAGGTGTAATGCAGTACTCTGCAGCTGCATCGGTATGATCTATGGATGCCACGGCACAGAGCTTTATCTGTCTGGAGAAAAAATATAAAAAAGTAACCTTTAAAAATGAATTTCTTCATTTAATAAAATCACTTTTTTCCTACTTCTTCAGACTCCTGGGTCAATATGTGACCGACTTTTCTGTCGGAAATTTCACTTTCCGTTCAACATCTATAACGTGTAACTTATACTGCAAATTTTTTTTTCCTGAACGTCCCAGTCTGCGGATTATACGAAGGCAAAAAAAAAAAAAAAAATGTTTATGTGAATTTCGTGGTTCATGGATTATATGCTGGTGCGGACAATATGATGAAAATTATGGTATTCAATATTTCTGAGAACATTCTTCAAACACAGGGAAATCTGCCTGCAAGGAGGAACACTTGCACGCTAGAGAAAGTGCACTAAATAAGTCATAAAGAAAGAGTGAAGCCACTGAGCAATGCAATTATACTACTTACAAAGAAAATGCCACAACACGAAGTATTAGTCAGAGCACCATGCAAATTGGTAGATATGTGGCGACAGCTGGGCTAGGTAAAGGATTGTAGTTGCAAACCAATCACATGATAGATGAGGGAGATAAATGGACAAAATGGCTTGGCTTAGCCAAGTTTGGCCATCCTCACATGGCCATGTGGGCCATTGCATCAGAGTGGTCTCAGTGGCAAAAGTATGCATACAGAGTGAGAATGCCTGGGAGATGACATCAGGAATTTGACCATCACACAGACACCTTTTTACTAGAAGCTTCACCGTAAATCTATGTACAGCTAGTTGGTCCCAGTTGTTGCACTGGCATGGAACAACTGTCCACCAAAGTCAGAGGAAGGCAGTGTACATCACTGTAGTGGGACTGGTGCACATAGGCAGATATCTGAGTGCCTCGTTAGCTGCATTCAATGTTAAGCCATAGCAGATTTGCAAATCACAGCAGACAACATTCAACAAGATGTACAGTCAGCTATGGACATCCCAGTATTGGCACAGACTGTGAATCACAGACTAACTGATGCAGGTTTGTGCTCTTGTTTTTACAGTGACTGCCACTCACTGCAGTACATCGTTGCACAAGGTTGCAATGGTGCTGCAGCAGTTGTTCTGGCTTTTTTTAAAAGTTTTCACCAACCTGTTCACCAAATTCAATTTTTTTCCACCAAAGTATTATGACAGCACAAAAAGATAATCGCCAATATTTTCGTCAAAACTTTTTTCCATCACCAGAACGATCTCTCTTTTTTTTTTTTTTTTTTTTTTTTTGCAGTTTGCGAGGAATGCGATTGGAAGGATGACCACTGGTGCTGTACCAGATGTGCTTGGCAGGACAAATGGAGCCATGTCACTTCTGTCTCAGTGCCAATGATGACTCATTGAGAGTCTGGAGATGACATGTCAATGGGTTGATCTTGCCAACATCTGTAAGCATCATAAAGCTCCTCAGCCTGGTGACATGGTTTGGGGTGTCATTGATATCAACAGCTGTTCACCACTCATACACATGGTCAGCACAATGACAGCATAATATGTCAATGGGATGATGAAGCCCAATTTTGTTACCACTTCTCTACAGTATCCCCAACTCCAATTTCAACAAGATAACACTAGCATCCACACTGCCAACTTCAGCAGATACTGTCTACAAGGTGTCCAGGTGCTGCCCGGGCAAGCAGGATTCTCAGATTTCTTCCCAACAGAGAATGTGTGTGATATCACTGGCAGATGACTTACCACCTCTGCATGATCCCTTCAAAAGGGTGATGAACTGTAGACACAGGATAAGGTACATGGTCAGCAATACATCCAGACACCATCTGGGGACTTTTCTACTCAGAGCCATGCCATGCTGCCAAAGGTATAGCCCAGCATGACAGTCACATGACCTAATGACTTGGGCCATATTATATTGTCCCCTCACGCCATCACTTTCATGTAATGCCATTACTTCTTTTCCAACTACTTATCTACATGTGTGGAAAGTTTTGTCTCATTTTGTGCATTCCCTCATGGTGTAGCATTTTCTGTCAAGCAGTGTATTTATTTACATTCAACATTCAAGCATAGCCTTACCACAAAGAAAACCTAATCAAAAAAACAAAAAATTCCAAAAAATGGTATCAAGGAGAGAAAAAAAGAAAAAAAAATTACATATCTTATTCTCAAATTTATTAATTACAAAAATTATTCCCATCCCCACAGATACCATTTTATAGGCTTCATATTTGATGACCATGATGTGTTTCCAATGGTAGTGATAATGAACTGAGTTAACTGTTTCTCGTGTTCGCTTCAGAGTTTAAATATCACCATGAGCAACTCAAAGGCTATTGGCGACAAGTGTGATTATCTGGGCGGAGTTGGGTCAAGGGGGGAGATTGCTGTGAGATGACCACTTGTACAATGTAATTGTAACCGCGCACACATTGGAAATGATTGTTTGTATGGTTATACCAATTTTGATTGGGGTATTTGGAAACTGGTTGGTACCATTAATATTAGGGGTACCAGATATAGCTTTTCCTCGGATAAACAACTTGATATTTTGGTGTTGTTACCTCTTCCTTTGTTTTTGCTTGTCTTGTCTTATAAGTAGTCATCTACCTCTAATTTGGGGCCACCAGTTAGCGGGAAGAGAAACAGGCAACACCACAACACCACAAAGCTTCATCTGCAACTTGAACCTAGGCCTAGCTAAGATGGCTAGCCAGAAACTTATGCCTCTGACCTCTCAGCCACTGGGGCAGCTCTTTTCTTGCTACACTTATATCAGAAAACTAGAGATATCTATATTGTCTCTGTTTAAAGCGACAGCCTCAGCTACAAGGATGCAAATGCATCACACAGTGCAGTCTGAATTTGTTCAGAATCCCCAACAATCAGGCATCAGTGACTTGGATCTGCAGTGTCCTCATTGGTATAATAGTAGAAAGCCTTAACAGAAATTGAAAGATACAGGTCTAATTCCTTAGACAATATCAAAATTTTCTGAAGAATTAAAATGTAATAAAAATTAATTCAGGCATCCATACAAAAAAAATTGCAACTGTTTTGCATTTAGAAGTTCACACTACCTGACATTTTCATTATCTGATCACTTTTTGGTCCTATTTAGGTTGTGAAATTTGAGATCTACTGCAATTCATGAATAAAACCTAAGACAAGTTAGGCTAAAAGACATCATAACAACATTGAGAAAAAGGAAAGAATCAGAAGTAAAATCCTCAAATGTCATGATGTATTGATCCATTACAGTTTGCTGTACTTTTTGCATAGTTTCTTTTTTATTATACATGTTCAGAGAGAGGATTGAAGCATCAGTACAAGCAACATTGCTAATCAACAATATTACATCTGCAGAGTACAAAAAACTAGATTAAACTATACATTTATACTTTGCTACACCATTTTAAGAAGTCACAGCCATAAAGTGCATACCTGCCAACTTTCAGAAACCGAAAATAGCACCAAAAAAAAAAAAAAAAAAAAAAAAAAAAAAAAGCTATTTATTCGATGGAATTTTTTGATGGATTTTTAATCGATATATTCAATTAAATTACTTGTCGCACATACTGATTAAATGTACTGAACAGATCGATTAAAAAACAATATGTTACCTAAAACAAGTATCAACTTTTAATTGATATGACTACAGATGTTTGAATTTATCGGCACATTTATTTCGCTTATCCACACATAATTTCTCTTTACTGTGCTATATCATTATGATCAATAAAGAGATAAAAATTTATTTTTATGGAAGCTTGCATCTAAAAGGAAGGATGTTCCACCCTTTGACCCCCAAACCCAATAGGATCGTATCCCACGTTGTCACGGGACAAACTAAAATGTTTTCAAAAACAAACCATTTTCATGCTAGGATTATCTTACGGAGAGACGGACGATGAGACAGTCAAATAAAAAAAATTAAAAAAATGAGTGACACTAATTCGTAACTTATGCTCAACTAAAAACGAAGTGAACAAACATTTTGCACGAATCGCATGCAATTCATTATAACTTTTAACAAAGGAAGTTAATTTCGTATCATTTTTTCCCCCAAGCAGTCAACATTAGATTTGTGCTTGGCACTAGAAATATGATTAGAAATATCATTCCTACCACCACGCGAAACGCTGAAATTACGCTTCGACACGTAGTGCAAAATGCATATGTTTCATTTTTTGCAATACACGGGAATTCCGCAGAATACGCATCATGGAATGTTTGATAGTACTTTTTCCCCCTTTTAATATTGCTGCTCATCGTGAATCACTAATACTAAATTTATTGACACTTGAAAAAAAATGCAAGTAAAACTGCTATAGTAAAACAGTAACAGCTTAAAGAGATGCAATTTGCAGAGAAAAAAATAGTACCCCAACATATTAATTCCATTGAATCAAGCCAAGACATTTTTATGCAAGTTATCGAGCGACGAACAAAAAAAAAAGCACGGTTGGAAAGCATAGAAAACTTATTGACTAATGGACCAGCAAAATAATCATTGCTGGAGAAGCACTGGCTTAAATGAACATTGGACTTTTTTTTTTTTTTTCAACTTCCTCTTATAGTAGCATTCTTTTGTTATGTCAAATTTATCGCCACAGAAGAAGTTACGAAACCATGCCTCAATGCATTTTTAATTTCACAAAACTGGCAGCTTTTGCTTAATTTTGTCATGTTGGGTATCGATCTGGGCTTTAAAATTCCACAGATTTAAAATCTGTTTGAATTTTTTCTACAATAACTACATTCTGAAACAGCATTTCAAAATGGGAGTAATAACACGTGCTCGAATGTAAGACAACCCCACGCTGGCCTACTGAGAATTGCGACCCCGACTCAGGGGATGAACAATGCGTTATCTGAAAAGGAGAACAGGGGGAAGGGGGGAACACCGAGAGAGAAAATATGATTGTAACCCTTCTTTACGCAGAGCAAGGTCATGATGGGAATTGAGGTCACCAGCATTGTGCAGCTTGTGCAGGGGAAGTTGAGGCTGGGCACATGGCTTTTCAGCCGTAGTGATCCATCCAAAAGTCCACGGCGAACAGAAAACCATGCCGCTCGTACTTTCTCGTCACGGCGGAAATAAGGATAATTTTTTTCTTTTTAATCATCTCGTGTTAAGTATTTTTTGAAGAGGAATAAAGATTTGTTTTTTTTTGCTCTTGAAATGGGGAGAAAAAAAATAGGGATTTTTGGTATGAGAATGAAAAATCGGAAGAAATCACTTTCCAATCGGAATATCGAAAAGACGCCCCAAAATAGGAAGCTTTCCAGGTAAATCGGAAGAATTGGCAGCTATGAAAGTGTCACCAACTGGAGTTTCATGAGTTTTTGCAGTTTCTTCCTTCTGTTCAGATATATAAATAGATGTCACAGAAGAAATTAGTTTGCTTTTTCGAGAATTTCAGAAGTGAGAGCCATAGTATGTGGCCAAAGAGTGCTCAAGCTTATCACAGACATACACACAATTGGATCAAATAACGGGAATGCCAATCCCCAATAAATGGAAACGTCACCTCATTCTGTTATTAATACCAGTAAGAAGCTGAAATAAAAGTATCAATACACAGCATATATTGTTCATCAACAGTCACAGTATATTACATTAACAGAAAGGTCAACTGCAAAGTAGCTAAATAGAGCAGATGAAGTTCTGCCTTTACACTTTACTACTATTCCATTAAAAAAAAAAACAAGCATAGCTGTGAAATGTCATTAATTAAAAAAGTCTTTCAATTAAAAGATTTCTTTGTTTGTTTCAAGTTTTTCTTTTTTTCTTCCATTTGTTGCAGTTAATGACTACCATAAGCAGCTTTTAAGGCTATAAGCAGTCACCTGTCCCTAACCTGAGGCTGCTGGTTCCAAGGAAAGAACAGAGCCTGCATCATCCAACAAGCACACCAATCATGCCTTATCTGGGACTCAAATCCATGCTCATCTCAGACAAATGATCAGAGAATTTTGGATCACTCAGACATTGGAGACAGGACTGCAAGCTTTGATGACCCCCTTGAGATTTATCCTTGATCTAGAATGACTGACTCCAGGGAAGGACCTTGTCCAGGACTTGAACCAATACCCAACTAGCCAGAAGATTGTACCTCTGATCTCTCAGCCACCAGCGTAGCCACTACACACTGCAACACATTTATTTTAGAAGTCCTCTGATTCTCTGTACCTGTTAGTCTGATTTATACAGAAGTAGCACAAGTGCAAAATCAAGATTTTAAGATGAGTCACAGACACTGCCTGACCAATTCATTTCAAACAGGTTGAATGAAAAGTAATGCCTTCAACTTTATGATTTGCTGAAAGATAACAACACTGAGGTGCTACAAGTTGTGACATGTTATACAGCACCTATCCTTTTACCTCGGTTGGTGGCATGGTGCATTGTCAAAAGGTTGTATTGCTATTGTACATGAATTGGAAGCCTGCACTGAGCACTCAAAGGTGTGCTTTAGGTAGCACTCAGTAACTGAATTTTTAACTGCCGAAGGAGGAACTCCAACTGAAATTCATTGCCAAGTGCAGGTTGTGTATGGTGATAACTGTGTTGACATGAGCACTGTGTGTCGCTAGATTAAAAAAAAACTTAAAAGATGGTGAACTGAGAAAAGCTGATTTGCATGACAAACAATGAAGTAGATGACTTATGATGGCAACCAACTAGTTTCACAAGAAAAAGGTTTATGAATTGATTTGGCAGCTCACTAAAAGGGAAATGGCATTTCACAGGAATGTGTAGGTCACATTATTCATGTTCTTTAATATCAGAAGGTTTGTGGAAGATGGGTTCCTTGAATGTTGATGGCAGAGACGAAAGCTTTGCGAGCTGACATATTTGCCAGCAACTTTTGTTACACTATGCAAACAAATAATTTCTTCACAATGTGTCATTGCCAACAAAACATGCAACCACTATTATGAACCCTTACCCAAGCTCCATTCCATGGAATGTCATTACAAAGGTTCACTGTGACAAAAAATCCATCCTCGTTTTTGCCTAGGAGTAGGTTGTAACTCAGGCTTCAGTAGGAAACCTCATGGCATTGGGATGCAGTTTTATTCACATAAATTTCCTTGAAACTAGAGTTATGTTCAACTCAGAGCACAACATTTCAACACTCAAACCTTTGAAACAATGATTAAGAAAAGTTTGGAAGCACAAGAACATTTTGTGGCAACATAAAAACACTGGGCCTCCAAACCTCACCATCCACCATGGAGACAACTTCTTTTTTTTTTTTGATTGGAGGTTTAACGATCACCGTGAGCAACTCAATGGGCTATAAGCAGTCGCCCGTCCCTAATTTAGGGTCACTGGTTCCAGGGAAGGGAGAGAGCCAGTGCCGTAAGACAAACACGACATCCATGCCTCACCGGGATTCGAACCCTGGCCCCGTTCGGGCGAATGGAGACAACTGAGAAGAACATTTTGCTGCAACATGACAATGACATGCCTCACACCTCATGAACCACCATGGAAGCAATTAAGAAGAACATTTTGCTGCAACATGACAATAGGTTTTACACCTCATGAGCCACCATGGAGGCAACTGAGAAGAACATTTTGCTGTAACATGACAATGAAAGGCCTCACACCTCATGAACCACCATGGAAGCAACTGAGAACATTTTGCTACAACATGACAACAATAGGCTTCACACCTCATGAGCCACCATGCAGGCAATTTGAGAAGAACATTTTGCCACAACATGACAATGATATGCCTCACACGTCATGAACCACCATGGAAGCAATTACGAACAACATTTTGCTGCAACATGACAGCAAAAGGCTTCACATCTTGTGAACCACCAGGAAGGTAATTAAGAACATTTTGCTGCAATGTGACATCAATAGGCTTCACGTCTCATGAACCACTAAAAAGGGGTTCTAGTTACAAGCTTAATATTGGTTGAAATTTGTAACAAGGTATCTACTTCCAAAATTAACAATATCTGGAAAAATTTTCTTGCAACGTTTTACCAAACTAAACGTGACCAATCAAAATTTTCGGAAATTTCAGCAGAATTGAGCCAAAAGATGGCAGCACAAGGTAGCAACCCTACGTTGACAGATTCAAAGACGACTCAAGAACAGTACAACATGCATGATGTAAGAGCCAAAGTGGCTGTAATCATGGTAGCAGTTAGTAACTATACTGGCATTTGGAACTGAAATCATTTTGATTCATAAATGATCTATACTTATCTAACACTTCATACGCCACCAAGTGGGCAATTATAACAGTGACATGATGTGGCATGTCTCAATGTAAAGCAGAACTTATAACGAGGAGTTCGGGAATGGCGGAAAAATTCGTCAAATTTGAGCACTTGGCAATCCATCTCTTTAGGTGGAAATGCCCACCATGTAAAAGTATACATACATGATAATATGCATATACATTTATATTATATGTCTATAACAACTGGGTGTACTTGAAAGATTTAATTAATCAACTATGTTAGTACTATAGTTAATTAATTAAACCTTTGAAGAATTTTCAACTCATAGACATGTGAGACTGACCGCTGTTACTAAAAGTCAAGTATAACTAGCTGTCTTAAGCACAGTAATTAAAATCTTTAATAGATAAAATATTTACAAGTTGAAATACGAAACACAAGATCTTTCACAAGGGCGGCCCTTGTAAGTGGGCAATGATAGATCTTGTGTTTCGTATTTTAACTTGTAAATATTTTATCTATTAAAGATTTTAATTATCATACTTAAGACAGCTAGTTATACTTCACTTTTAGTTATTTCCTGCATGAAGAAATATATCCCTGACAGCTGTTTAACTACACAATACACATGAAACAAAAGTGGCACCAATCCTCCCAGTGCAATGCTCACTTGGAGGATGAAAGGGGCAGTGGACACAATTCCAGGAATTATCTCCTGTCTCCCTTCCTGCAGCATCCCCATTCCATTACTCTCCTATAACTCTCTGCAATTGTCACCCATAAATCCTTTATGTATGCACAAGCCCCACCCATCCACATTTTTGCCTAGGGTTAGATTGTCTGCTTCCAACTATGCTGGTGCGATACACTCACGGCATAGTCTGTTGGAATGAATAATGAAGAGTCTCTCACAATTTGCTGGTTTAGCATTTGGTGTACCCAACCCTTCCCCAGTACTTCTCTATCAACAATCTCCCACTAGCACATCAGGATTCCCCAGTGCTGTTGCAGTTTTGTCCTGCATGCCACCATTTCCATTCCAGAACAGTGCATGGCAGATTTTCTCAGCCTTGTCAAATGTGGAATTTCATTATACGTGAGTTGGAAAGAAAATAGTGGCAACATTGGTTCCACAACGCGTAAGAACATGAGAGGGCGTTGCGGTTCCCAGCACATCTAGAGAACAGTCATAGCTGTCCAACACGCTCATTGTCCGGAGTGGGGTGTGTGCGGATGGACGGATACAAAGCTGTCATTTGGGAGTAGGAAATTTTACCACTCCAAGCGATGTTTTCGAAGAGTGAGCAGCGTGCATGGATCAAGATTGAGGTGGGCTGTGGCAGAAATGCGAAGGAATGTCATGCAGTTTTTCAAAAAGCCTGTGGCCATGAAGCCCTGCCATATCAGACAGTGGACCGTTGGGTAGCAGCCTTCCGACAAAGACGTGATTGGGTGGAGGATGCCCCACGTGCAGGACGCCTGGCCTCAAGGAGCATTACGTAGAGTTAATCCAATCCCTGTTGGAGGTGGATTGGCGATGAACAGCACGGGAGTTAGCCGCAGGGGTAAGAACAAGCCACACCACAGTATTGCATGTGTTGCACCAAGTGCCTGGGTACCGCAAAATTGCAGCTCGATGAGCGCCTCATCATCTTACTGAGGTTCACAAATGGGCAGAGTACATCCTTGCAACTGATCACGTGGCAGGTTACAACGTGGAAGGTCACTCATTTCTGGGAAGAATAATTGTCATGGACGAAATGTGGGCTCAATTGTATGAGCCGGAGATGAAACGGCAATCCAATGAATGGTGCCACCCATCGTTCCCCCGGCGCAAAAAAGTGCGTCAAGAATTCGGGAATGTAAAAGTGATGCTGATAGTAGCATATGATGTGGAGGGTGTCCTATTCCATCGTGCGGTTCCACCAGGCCAAACTGTGAATGCTGCGTACTACAACCGCTTCTTGGAACGTCATCTGGGTCTTGCCCTGCTACGGAAATGGCAGCATGTCCGATCACGTCCACCCATTATCCTGCATGGCAATGCCTGCTGTCACACTGCTGCTCCAGTGCGGGACTTACTTCAACAGTGGGGGTGGGAAGTACTTGAACATCCTCCATATTCTTCCGACAGGAGCCCCTGCAACTTCGATCTCTTTTCCCAGTTGATGGAACCATTGAGGGGATGGCATTTCCCCACCAGAGACACCATCCGGCAAGCAGCAAGGCGCTTCTACAGGGACATCAATAGCAATGGCACTGCCACTGGCGTACAGCGTATTCAACAGGTGTGGCAACAAGTCATAAATATGGCTGGAGATTACATTGAAGGTCTGTAACAATCACTGATAATATAAATAGTTTGTGATATATGTATGTGCTGCCACTACTTTCTTTCCAACCCACGTATTTTGTTACTTTCTTGTTAAAAGTGATGATCTTAGCTCTTCTCACCCTTGTTAAATCCAGGGACTTCATTAAATTTTGTTCATTAAAAATGATCAAATTAGCTTTGAATTAACATTATACCAAAACAGAAGTTTCTGCTTTGCTCATTAATTCTGGGATCTCACAAAATATGGGCTCATTTTAAGCACATTCTACTGAATAGCATCACTGTCATCAACCATTATTAATCCACTGTTAAATGAAGGTCCCTCCAAGTTTCTTCCATGACAGTTCATCTTGAGCCAGTCTCCTCCCTGTCACTCCAGCATGCTTTCAAAGCTCATCCACCCACCTTCCACATGGTCTTCTTTCTGGATCTTTCTCTGTCCCTTGGTATCCAGCTTAAAATTTCAGTGTATTTAGTCCAATTCACTGAACTCACCAGAAGTCAGAGAAAAGTCACAAGCTTGTTTATTACAACAAATGGTCCCCATGAAATTCTTCAAAAGTAAGTGAAAAATTTGTCACATATTGGGTTGTCAGGAAAAGTCATGACGTATTTTGGCACCCAATGGCGGTTGGGTGGTTTTAGAAGTACTAGAGGCATGCGCGGCTCTGTTATCGCTATGGCATTCGACAGGTGCCAGTTCTAGCTGCAGTCTAAAAGGAATAGTGAGCGATTTGGTTGATTTGCGTATATTTGACATCAAGTTGAAGATCGAAGACCAAACTGTGCATTTTCGCCATATTTTACTGTTTTACTTCCGTAAAGGGAAGAACGCGCGCCAGGTTTGTGAAAAGTTGCACAAAATGTACGGTGATAATGCTCTACAAGAACATCAGTGCCAGCAGTGGTTCGCAAAATTCCATGCTGGTGATTTTGACCTCAATGATGCCCCTTGGTCCGGGAGGCCAACCGAGGTTGATGACGACCAAATCAAGGCATTGATCGAGTCAAACCGACGTTACATGACATGAGAGATTGCAGACACATTGCACATCCATCATTAAAGCATTCACGACCACCTGAAGAAGCTGGGATACGTAAGCAAGCTCAATGTGTGGGTTCCTCATGAACTCAAAGAAGCTCAATTGACAGTGCGTATAAACATCTGCGATCTGCTCATTAAACGTGAGGAAAACGATCCTTTTTTGAAGCGATTGATAACTGGTGACGAAAAGTGGATTGTGTACAACAATGTGTTGCGCAAACGGTCTTGGTCCTGACGTGCTGCTTCGCCTCAAACGACATCCAAAGCAGACTTTCATCAGCGGAAGGTTTTGGTCTCAGTGTGATGGGATTTTCAAGGTGTCGTGTTTTTCGAGCTACTACTACGGAACTAAACAATCAATTTCGAATGTGTACTGTCGGCAATTGGACAGTTTGAAAGAATCCATCATCCCGAAACGTCCAGAGCTCGTTCATCGTAAAGGTGTTGTGTTCCATTACAACAACGCGAGACCACACACAAGTTTGATCACCCGCCAAAAATTATTGGAGCTTGGGTGGGATGTGTTGCCACACCCAGCATACTCGCCTGACCTAAGCCGTCAGACTTCCACTTGTTTCGCTCTCTTCAACAGTCCTTGCGTGGTATAACGTTCAATTCAGATGAGGCTGTAAATCAGCACCTTGTACAGTTTTTCACCACAAAAGACAGGTCCTTCTTTGAACAAGGCATTCTGCAGCTCACTGAGAGATGGCAAAAGGTTATCGAACAAAACGGGCATTATATCATTGATTGATCTTTGTTCTTTCTATCAATAAATGACCTTTGCAAAACATGACTAAAATACGTCATGACTTTTCCGACAACCCAATAGACTAAACACTATAATACATGACAAACCTTTATTCCAACCTTTGTAGTCTTGGATAGGACAACACTTTTGTCAGAAAAACAGATATACCAACAGATGCAAATCTATGTGGGCAGTCACACATAA
Source organism: Macrothele yani (assembly GCA_039090855.1). Lineage (NCBI taxonomy): Eukaryota > Metazoa > Arthropoda > Arachnida > Araneae > Macrothelidae > Macrothele > Macrothele yani. The sequence goes on along the minus strand of CM077005.1, from coordinate 30,606,648 downwards.
TATACAATAACAGCAGATTGGCACATCTTTGTTTCACAGAGAACCATGCACTAGTCCGATGCTAGTGTGCACTGATATCAGAGAAATGAGATTTTTGAATTACTGAACAATAAATTAAAAGACTTTTCACAGAACATTTTAAAAAGAATTGATGCTACAAGACATCATTAATACAGACAGACAATAACAACATAACCAAAATTTCTATGTCTGAATATTAAGTGATTCAAAGACTTGAGAACTCACCCCCTTATCAATGAGCTCGCAATTCGGGAACTTTTACCAAGATCGTAATTTGTCTCCTTGGTCTAAAAGGGAAACAGAGGTATAAAACAAAGGTCTTACAAAGTAACTCAACTCAGAAATATATACAACAAAACACCAGTATTGTCAAGCCAAAATATTAATCTTGATTTCTTGAATTATTAGAAGTATTTTCTTGAACATTAGAGTTTAACTCGATGTCAAGGGTTCAAATACTTACATAACACCCCTTAGTTCCCTTTCCATAAGCAATCCATAAAAACATGAGGTACTTGAATGTACATGAATCTCTTCAAATTACATTTCTTCAACATGCATACATATAGATATCTCAATTTTAGGCCATAGACTACATAAAATATATCTTCACACATATACATTACTGGCAAAAAAAAACCTTATCTAATGTAAATTTGGTCATACTGTGTAATAACATTTTACTGTGTATGTGTGAAAGGATCACAACCTAGAATGTAAAAAAATAAAACCCAACACTATAATTACATCATGTTGCTTTATTTCAAAATACATTTAAAATAAGTAAAAAGGTTAAGCTCACTCTTCATTATTTTCTATGTCAAAATTTATTTAAGAAACTCATAAGACTGAAATCTTACCTACACTATAAAAACATTTATTTTTCTTACAAAATGACCATGTTTTCTGGAAACTTGTTAATTACTCAGTGCCTAATTATCAATTAACTCTTAAAAGACACTTAAGAACAATTAAAGTAAAAACAAAGGTTTTGGCCTGGTCACTGTGGCTTCGATAATTCTACCTACGAGATTTTTCATGAAACCATCACTGACATTCTCCACAAGCCCTCTTAGTCTGTCATTGCCAAGAGAAGGCTGAAAACATGTGAAGTCTTTCATGTTCATCGTGATGACATACTGACAATGCGCTAGTGGTGGCCGTGCACTACGCAACAGAAATAAATTGCTACAGTTTTAAAAAAATATGTAAAAAAGGTAACAATTTCTTTTGTTGAACAGTAGATGACACCACTAGTGGATTTTCAGAAAGCCAAGTGGAATTATTGAAGTCACAGTGACCAGACCGAGCCCTTCGCTTCTATCTTTTTTTTAACTGTAAAAAATGTGGTGTAATTAGGTGCTGAGTAATTAACTTACAAGTTTCCAGACAACATGATCTGTTTGTAAGAATGTTTTTGTAGTGTAGATAATATTTCAGTCTTATGAGTTTCATAAATAACTTTTAACATAGGAAATAATGACAAAATGAGCTTAACATTACATACATACAGTGCGTAAGGGTATGTATAGTCAAACCCCTATTTAACAGACTGCGGTTTAACGAATTCTGCAATTTTACGTACATTTTTTATGGTCCCGACAGAACCACATTGAAATTAATGCTTGGCGTTTCCCGATTTAACGAACACATTTCCTCAATTCAGCGAAAAAAAAAATTATTTTTTAAACCACAAAACTACGTTAACCAGCATTTTTACGTTAAAAGTTAGCCCAAATGCAATACCTTGATGATGTTTTCGATGCAAAGATCGGACTTAATGCATCAGATTCTCATGAAGAAGATAAAGCAGAACTGACAGTTAGCTGCTTTAGTGATGCTGGTAACAGTATACAGTGTGCTAAAAAGTACTTGATGCCCTTCAATAATAATGATGATGTTTTTCATGAACTTCATAAAATTGAAGCTGCAATTTATAAAACTAAACGTTCAGAAAAAAATAAGCAATCTTCCATTTTAAAGCATTTTTTTTTTCTACAGTGTGAAAAGGTAATCAACAAATATTCTGTTTTTTACGAGTTAATTAGTACTAATTGATGTTCTGTTTCATGCAGTTTAGGATACTGAAATCGTTATTTAAGAAGCTAAATGCTCGGGAAAACAATCAACTATTATATTTTTCTCCCAATTTTAAAGCACGCTTAAATTTTGATGCTACATATTGAAGTCTAATACCTACGAATTATGTATTTAATATGCAAAGTAAATGCATGTGTATTACAACATTTTGATAATAAATTTGTAATTAAAAGTACGATACATAATTTAAATTTCACTGAAAGAAAAAGAACTTAGCTGCTTACATATTATATTATGAACACTAGCTTAATTTGAATGTTTCATTCGAAAGGCTTCCTCAATTTAGAGAATTCCGCGATTTTACGTACAAAACTGTTGGTCCCTTGAAGTTCGTTAAATCGAGGTTTGACTGTACATATGTATGTACATGCATACATAACCTTATAAATAATTTTAAATATCTTTTAAAATAAAGCTGTGAGTGTTACTATAGTTCAGGGTTATGTCATGGTTTGTGGTCCTTCTTTCATATGTACTGGTAAAATGTAATAACACAATATGACAGAATTTACATTAGGTAAGTTTTTTGCCAGTATTGCCTATGTTTAAATGTACATACAAATTCCACCTTTTCCACAATGTTCAAAGCAACTCTAAAATTCGATTTTCAGCATCTTTTGACTTATATTTATGTCTAAAAATAACATGCTCAGAGTATCATTTTGTCCTTTCACCACAGGAAATCTCAGTTTATTAGACAAACTAGATACCACCAGCATGGGACAGTTGGTTAAGTTGCTATGCATTGTGTGGGAGGAGGACGTTTCTGATGGGTGTTCGAATCTTCGTCCTGTCGGCCATCTATTAGTCTGTGGTTTTTCCAGGGTTTTCTGCAGACTGTGCTTGGGGACACAAATGCGTGGTTGGTTCCCTGTGAAGTTGGCCTTGGACACACTTTGTCCCTTGGTCGTCCAGGTTGGGGGTTGGGCATGGGGCTAACGACCCCACTTCGTAAAAAAAATTCTCGTTATGAGATCTCACAGAAACCTCTCTCAGGGTTCATACCCTTTTCTGTGGAAAAAAAAATAAGAACCTACACTCCAATTGATATTTTGCATCATTGGAATATCACCAGGTGTGTGTGTATGTATATATACATATGTAGGGGATATGACAGCATTAGTGGCCATTTACCAGGCATTTTGTCAAAAATATAAACTATTTTGCCTACAAAGAACAAAATTAAATACACAACCTCCCCCTTCCCCCCTAAAAGGACAGGCAGAAGGCACAGCAACAATGAAGCAAGGTGAGTTGAGTAGAACAGTAGACACTAGATTGATCAGACCACATAAGACAACTGACACTATAAATTGTGAAGTCAAACAAACCCGCCCCCTCACCTTTGCTTTGACCCTCTGACCCCTGAAAAGACACACAACACATATGTTGATCCCACAGGTAAGGTAACTCAAGGTAAGTCATGCAGGCTACAGTGGGAAAAGTGGAGGGGGGGGGGTTGAAGGAAGATCATTTTCATTTCTAAGAACATTCCAGGGGATTATCTCCCTTCAGTGAGCTAGAAGAAAGCTTCCCTGGTGAAGGGGTTAACATATTTACAGACACACAAACAAAAATGGAGGCAGGGTTGTGATGCCCATCCATTACTACAGTGCACAAACAAGACTGGGGACAAAAATAAGCACTTGTTTAAAAAATAAAGACTTTTTAAGGCCTTAAAAATGCAAATAAAAATTAAGGAGTTCTTAAGGACTTAAGGACCGTACGAACCTTGTCTTTGAGAAGGCCAGGCCCATGCAGGGCTGCTGAGTCACTGAAGAAGAAGAAGACTGAGTTTCAAACCACAAATTTCCCTGACATAGCTTTTCACTTAAGGGAGCAAACCTGCATCACATGGAAACTCAACAAATATGTGGATTATCATTTTCATGATTTTCACTAATCAGAAAAATTATTTTTATAACAAACAGATATAACTATGACAATGAAAACCACCCATGTACATTTTCTGCTTTTTCTGGTTTACTTTTTCCACTAGTCTGACACTTCCACTCTTCAAGCAGTTGATTGAAGGAATTCTCTGTGCATTAGATAGCTGCAATGAATACCAAAATTTTTCACAGCAGTTACCAGCTTTTCGTGATGCACACTTTTCTGGAAAGGTCACAAATATGGAATGTTTGCATTTGGTGCAATGCAATGACGGAAAAAGAAAAAAAAAGAAGTAATTTCAATTCTGTTCACCACAAATATGCATTTATTTTGGTAAAATATTTAACATTTAATGCAAGTCTATTTTAATCTACATCACGGAAAAATTATCCATATTTCTTTTTAACATTCAGGATTTTTTCTTTCTGGACAAGAGAAAAAATGGGCATCTTTCCATGCAATTATTGATTCTTTTTAATCTTAAGTGATAAAAGACCTATTAAAATCTTATGTATAATGTAAAACTGTATTTACAATTGTTAAAAATATTTATGAAGATGCTCTAAAAATGAGTTTGCCATACTTCAATGTTCATAAACAAGAAACAGTTGTTTTTTTTTCAAAATAACTTACCCATCTTTCACTTTTATGATCCCAGTCTAAAAATGAGTCCTAAAAAGTCATCTTTTGCACAGCTACCAGTTACACATTTTAATGTTATACCTAAATTTGAATCTCTTTGTCAAAAGATATGGTCATTACACTCAAGAATTTAATGGATCCTTCTTGCTTCAATGGAGGGCACAAAAAACACTACACAGAATCATTAATTACCTGCAGTGCCACTTCTAAAGCATTTCCATAGGTTTCTGTGCAATCGTAAAGAGTCAAAGCTCAGAGTAGTAGTTTTAATATGGCTCCACTATTAGCAGTTGAAGCAAACATGCCTAAGATCTGTCTTATTATTAAACTTCCTATTAACACATTTGCTTCCACATCCTACTTAGGTTGGCTAGGAATGTCACATGTGAAATACTGTATCTGACTTAGGTCTTTGTACATGAACAAACTCAATCCACATGCAATCTTATAAATTTAAATTAGTTTGTCTACATGCAGTTTTGTTAATTTAATTTGAGTTCGTCCATGCACAATTTTGTTAATTTAAATTGAGCTGGTCCATTCACAATCTTATCACTTTAAATTGAGTCTGCCTGCATGCAATCTTATCAATTTAAATTGTATTTCTCCACACATAATCTTCTTAATTTAAATCGAGTTTGTGTGTTATCTTAATTCAAATTAAGTTTATCCATGCACAGTTTCATTAATTTAAATTGAGCTTGCCCATGTACAATTTTATCAATTTAAACCTACTCTGGCCGTGCACAATTTTGTTGATTTAAATTGAGTTTGCCCATGCACAATCAAAACTGAGTTTGCTTGTGCACAATCTAAATTAAGTTTTCTGTGCACAATCTTGTTAATTTAAATTGAGCTTGTCCACGAGCAATCTTATCAATTTAAATTGATTCGTTTGCATGCATGCAATTTTATCAACTTAAATTTGAGTTTATCCATGTGCAATCTTATCAATTTAAATTGAATTTGTCAGCATGCAATTTCCTCAATTTAAACTGGAGTTGTCCACACACAATCTTGTTAATTTAAGTAGAGTTTGTGTGCAATCTTATCAATTTAAATAGAATTTGTCTGGGTGAAATCTTATCCATTTAAATTGAGTTTTGTCCTTTGCTATCCTGTTAATTTAAACTGAGGTTGTCCGCGCACAACCCTATCAATTTAAACTGAGTTTATTCAAGTTCAATGTTTTCAATTTAAACTGAGTTTGTCTATATGCAATCTTATCAATAATTAGCCATGGGATGCACACCAATATCATTTAAATCACAAAATATTTACATACACTGATCTTCAGATTAAGAGGAAATATAAAAAAACAAAACAAATGTTTTTGAAAAACATGCAAGAACACATAATCATGCTATTATATGTGGGTCTAAACTGCACCTTTATAGTACAGATTCTTAGGATACAAGTAGAAAAGAAAAAGACAATGGAATAGAGGATAGATATGTTCATACAATGAAACCGGAAAGATTTGTACAAAATACATGAATTAAAAGTTAATTTTATAATAACTGTAACTTACCCTCTCTCTTGATTTGCCTATGACTTCCCTTTGAGAGTGCAGATCACTAAGAATTTGAGCTCCAATTTGTTCTACAAAAGTAAAAGTTTTGCACACTAAGTACATTCAATACATTTAGACAACATATGTAAGAAAAAAATAAAGGGACATCTCAGTAACAGAAGAAAACAGGTTATGGTACTCAGAAAAGAAGATGGTACAGTAACAAGAAATAGAGGCAAAATTTTTACTTGAGTAAAGAGTTCTACACAAAACTATTTGAAAAGGATGATATATCTATTAAAAGCATAAAGAAATTTACAAGCACCAAAGTTCTTTCAGTCCTCTCAGCAGAAGTTGCCCATGCCATTAAGAACATGAAATGAGGAAGAGCTCCAGAAGAAGATGGAATTATCGTGGACACTGTACAAGAAGAAAATGAAAAAAAAAAAAAACATGTGACGTTCTAGTAGGGTTTCGTCCCGAAGTCACTGACTGGAGTTATGTACTGCCTTAAAAAGGGTAGATTATTAGCTTAAAGTAATATTAAAAATTAGTGAAATTTAAAATTCTGGGTACTTTTTTTTTTTTTCTGTGGTAACAGCTCACGTGCTGGCGTTCCGGTAGTATAATTGTATAATTTATATTCTTTGAGTGTGTTCTTGCTGGAAGTTCAAAATTGTTATTATATATTGTTTTGTTATGTAAATGTTATTTACGCTGTGTGTTGTAAAAGAGTTCTGGGTGGAAAGTATGTGAATGCGTGATGTGATGACGTCTGTAGAAGGCAGGATCGAAAGTCGTCGGGGTCCGAGGCTTGTTTTACCATTTATATCGATTTCCACGGATCTTGCTTGGCTTTGCTTCATTTTTTCCCTTCCTAGGTTACCTGTGCGAGGTTTCCAGTAGCCTTGGGTGGCGAGGTCGACTGTTCCAGGCGAGGACCTGATGGAACGGTGAGAGCAGTGATATTAGCTTGAGTAATGGAACCTGGATGTGTTACTGCCATATTACTCTAAAGGTATTGGAATCTGTTCTTCTGTTGGAGTCTTTATGGATGGAACTATGATTCCTGAAGTGTCATGTCTAGCTGGGACCGAGCTACATTTCTGCTGAGAAATTGCTTTCTGAGGACTCTGATTGTGAAGTTACCTTTGCTGTATGATGTCTTAAAAGTCACCTAGCCATTAGGCCTTACTGGTTCATCAATTGGATCCTTGCTGTGCTACACTGGAATTACTTGAATACGTTTTTCTGTTTGGAACTATGATTCCTGAAGTGTTGTGCCTGGATTATGTTTGAGGGTTAGTTCTGCTGTATGAACTTGTATTCAGACGAGGTTTCTGTGAGGATTTCCTGGATTGCGGTGCGTGAGTTCTGATTTGTTTATATTTAATAATTTTTAATAGTTTACTGGCAGAGGATATTAATTATTATTAGAGAAACTTAGGGTAGGATAGGAATTAGAAAGCTGTGCATTTGTAATAGTAAATTTTCTTGTTCTTATTGTGTTATTGTTAAATTTTATTGTTGCATAACTTGAAAGTGAGAACTTGATAGTATGTTGTAAATATTAAGTGCTTACCGAATTCGAGTTTTGTTAGATGATTTGTGCAATTGTGTAGATGTAAATTGCTAATAACTAAATAGATGGTAAAGATGTCAAGTGCTTGCTGAGTTGTTCTACAATAATGTTGAAATTGTAGTTTACGATAAATATTGCAATATTCTGAATTACCTTTTGATTACATAAAGAGTTACAAATTGGATTTCTGTGTATGAGTAATTTTTGAGTTGATTATTTGAACAGCCTGTCTAACCACATCCTACGTCAGAGCTTGTCTAACCGCATCCTATGTCCTAGCTTGACTCGGACCCTAAAAAGACAAGTGGAAGCTGAGACATTAGCCGGGCAATAGAACCTTATTTGGAGAGAGGGAGGGGGGAGGCTAGGAATGTTGCAAACAGAAATTACACTTGCCCAAATTCACACTAGATGTCTCAATAAGGGAAGATTCCTGATTATTGGAAAAATGCTTCAATGATCCTGTTACACTAAAAAAAAAAAAGATGACATTGAGGTTCTTGGGTAGTACACGCAACCTCAGCCTTCCATCAGTGGTTTATAAAATCTTCACTAACGTTCTTTCACATTGCTTGAACATAACAATAGGTATGGCTCAACAAAGAGAACAAGCTAGATTCAGGTGTGGCTACAGCACTATAGATCATATCCATGTACTGAGAGAACTAATTGAAAGAGTAAATTAATATGAACTCCTACTATGCATGGCTTTTATTGATTATGAAAATATTTTTGATTCCATGAAACCATCAGTAGTTACAATGTCTTTGAAATCCTGTGGTACTGAATATGCATGCATTGATATTATTGATAACATCAGTAAAAATTCAAGTGCAAAAAGGTTTGACTGTTTGAGGAAACAGCATGTATAAAAATTAAAAAGGGAGTAAGACAATGTGACACCATATTTTTCACTAGCAGTTACGAGATTTAGAAGATACTCGTAAACCTATGCATATTGCAAAAAACACTTGTAAGCTTATTTACAATTTCACTTGCAATATCAGATGTAAACTTATAATGATCTGAAACTGAGATTGAGGATTTTGGAATTCCAAAACAATGTAACTTTGCAAGGAAACTATGAAGAATGCTGTAACACAGAACATGCAGATTTTCTTTCCTCCTGCAAAAAAAAAAAAAAAAAATGTGCCTATGAGCAATTATTCAGAACTAAGCACATTGACGTCATCTTCAACTGTACATTATGGTACAACAACATACGTGAAATCCTTTTCAAATGATATGATGTATAAAGAATTAGTACTGAGATTTCTCTCACAGACTGTTACCTTAGAATACAATAACAAAAAAATGTTGCAACTGCAACAAAATTCAAGTTTAATTACATTACGGACCAAAAGTAAAGTCTTTATTACAATTCAAGTAAAGACAAGATAATGAATAAACATTTTATATTTAAAGTTTTTTCTTTATATAGTGTAATAACACAAATTCTGTAAATGATAATATATTTGTTGAGTTTATACCATTTCGTTTACTCTTCCAACTAGACTTCCAAAATTTTTCAGCTTGACATTTTCATGCACTGGATTGATATCTTTTAATAATGTCAATAAGCATAATACATATCTACACACACACGCCAATTGCAGCATCGCATGACTATTCTGTCCCCTTTGATTTCATGGCACTCAGAGAAAAATGTTTGAGCAGTTCTGCCATATGTTTTGCACGCTTTACCAAAAATAGGCTGCAAAAATGTAATAATACAAACCTGGCTCAGACAAGATTTTTTACTTTGTCCATTTCTACCAAATAGAAGACAACATTATATCTCATGTGATTCTATCATAAAGTTCACATTCCATTAAGTGACCACAAGGTTCTTCAGGAAGACGCTTTGACGTCTAAGTTCTGTTTTACACGTTCTGTAAAGTGGATACAGTCTGTGATAGTGCATTAACTTATTTAATTAAAATATAAATCGCTTAAAAGTCCTAAAGTTGTTACTCACGGAAGTGCGTGTTCAGTCCAACGTCAGTAGTTATTGAGTTTCTTTGTCCAAAGTTGTATCTTGCTTCAATATGGTCAGTTGTTAGGGTTAGTTCGAGAGCCATTTCGTCATAAGTTGTACCCTACTTCGGATATGTCCAGATGTTTGGTTTAGCTCCGTTCTGGTTGTGTCGACATCATATTGAATGGGTAAAGGTTTCCAGATAATAATTAAAGATTCTTGAGTTAAGAGTTACTATTTACATACCACTTGAAGTTCCACGTCGTACTTGGCCTTTAGGGCTATCTCGTCAATGCTGCACTCTCTTGGAATTGCTGAGGAAGTCTTCAAGTTTGGTCAGGTTCATAAAAAATTTAAAAGCTTTAAAGATTCCAGTTAAAATCGTTATATACACGATTTTAACTGGAATCTTTTACATTGAGACTGTGGACAGTGTGGGGTGGTGTATATAACGATTTTAACTGGAATCTTTTAAAGCTTTTAAATTTTTTATGAACCTGACCAAACTTGAAGACTTCCTCAGCAATTCCAAGAGAGTGCAGCATTGACGAGATAGCCCTAAAGGCCAAGTACGACGTGGAACTTCAAGTGGTATGTAAATAGTAACTCTTAACTCAAGAATCTTTAATTATTATCTGGAAACCTTTATCCATTCAATATGATGTCGACTCAACCAGAACAGAGCTAAACCAAACATCTGGACATATCCGAAGTAGGGTACAACTTATGACGAAATGGCTCTCGAACTAACCCTAACAACTGACCATATTGAAGCAAGATACAACTTTGGACAAAGAAACTCAATAACTACTGACGTTGGACTGAACACGCACTTCCGTGAGTAACAACTTTAGGACTTTTAACCGATTTATATTTTAATTAAATAAGTTAATGCACTATCACAGACTGTATCCACTTTACAGAACATGTAAAACAGAACTTACAGACGTCAAAGCGTCTTCCTGAAGAAGACAACATGTTTCAATGACCACTGTAAACGCACACGTCATGATCAGCTGATCAATATACTTTTTGAACTCAATGATTTCACATATCCAACAATAAAATTGAAACACTAAAGGATGTTTTTAAATTTTAAACTAGTTTATACAAAATAAATATCTACAAAAATACTGAAGGAATCCATTCACTTGACACCAAATATGCTCATTTCTTTAGCATAGGGATAAAAATTGAAGTGCATTTTAATGCAACACTCGCAATCCAACTTTCATAGACCCTACTGCACCCCTCTCCCTTGTATTTCCAACAGCTGGTTTCATTTTTAACTTGAATTAGTGAAACTAACAACATTTTCTCAGTTCCACCCTGTTGAAACTAAATTAGGACTAGAAAACACATTGAAAGCCTTAATCAGTGACAATGTGTGGGCCATACATCAAGCACTGCATTGTGTTTTCATTTATCACTCCAACAATAAACAAGGATTTTGGAATTCCAAAACAATTTAAGTAGTAAGTTAAAAGATAATAACCTACTACAATTTTAATTAATTACTAACCTAACTCGAGCACTTGATTGAGGTTGTAATGTACTACCTTGCTACTAAAAGCAATTTGCATGAAAAAAAAAAAAAAAGCTCTAGGACACACTATCTTGTAACTAAAATAAATTATTTGCTTGCAAAAAAAAAAAAAAAAAAGCTCTAGGGACACTTATTCTCATTTTAATGACAATAAATTAAATTGCATTGTTTTTCTGCAACTTCTCAAAATGAGAAGAGTACTCCAAAATATTTTTGTCATAGCAGATAGCAGTTGCAGGTCACTCTAAAACAAGTTTGTAAAATCATGCAATACATTGATTATAATACGCTTTCCAACATACCAGAAATCATTACTCAAGTTATCACTCAAGCTATGAGAATAATGGCTGTGGAATAAATCTCGGTCCTGTGCCCTGAACTTTGATCCCATTTCGATGATATTCACCAGAATGAGTTCGGTATACCTCCAAAATAACATGATAAAGTTTTGTCGCAATCGAAGCATTTTTACATAAGTTATGATGCATAAGGGCTATGGAATAGATCCCGCTCCTGTGTCCTAACCTTTGACCCCATTTTGCCCATTTTCAATAGAATTCGTCCCCAGGCAGGCCCCTACAACATACTAACATTTCATCCAAATCGAATAATTTTACGTAAGTTAGGATGCATAATGGCGATGGAAGTGATTCCGCTCCTATGTCCTGACCTTTGACCCCCATTTCGCCAATTTTTAATAGGGTTTGTCCCCAGGTGGTCCCCTACCACATACTAAAATTTAATCGAAATCGAACCATTTTTACGTTAGTGGAATGAATCCCGCTCCTATGTACTTACCTTTGGCCCCATTTCGTTCACTTTAAATAGGGTTCCTTCCCAGGTGATCCCCTACCAGATACTAAAATTTCATCGAAATCGAACGATTGTTAACATGAGTTATCGTGCTGACGGACATACGTACACAACGCGCGACGTAATGAGGCAGATGGGAATCGCGACCATCTGCTCGCAAGAGTGTGACGTCATAAAACTTTAATAGGATCCACACACAACACGTGACGTAATAAGACAGATGGTGTGACCGCGTGCCAACATTCTCAAACGCGAGATTGTGACGTCATAAGATTTGTAAGCATTGGTAACATTAATGGAATAACGCCATGGCACTAAAAACGTTTTAATTCTGGGTGGTTATTTAACCTACTAAACGAATTCTCCTAAAGTTGAGATCAAGCTAAATCGATTTCTAGTACCAGAAAACAGTAGGTTAACGACTTTCATCAAAATTCTTAGAGTCGTTTTCAAAATAAAATGTACATACATACATACAAGAATTGCTACTTTAAGGTGGACGTCAAGTAATTTTGCTTCCTATACTTCCCATAGAAAATCTTCTGTACACATTTTCTTCACAATTAATGCATTCCCAAGGATGAAAATTTGAACAACGATTAAAATAGCTTCATTTCATAACTTGGAATACTTAATATTTTCTAAACCATAACCATAATAATATTTTCTAAACCATAACCGTAATTATGCAATCCAACAATTATTTGTCCACTGACTTCATCAAAGTACAGGTTGCACCATCTTTTTTCTGGTTTCAACACCACCAAAGGAAACATTGTTTTTTAATATAATTATGCTTATGTTTTAGAAAATGTTAAGTATTCCAAGTTATAGTATGAAGTTATTTTAATCGATGTTCAAATTTCCATCCTTGGGAATACACTAATTGTGAAGGAAAAGTGTACAAAAGGTTTTCTATTGGAAATATAGGAAGCAAAATTACTTGACGTCCACCTTAATAGTGTGGGATAAGGGCGATGGAATGGATCCCGATCCTATGTCCTGACCTTTGACTCCATTTGTCCCATTTTTAATAGGGTTCCTCTCCAGATGGTCCCCTACCACATACTAAAATTTCATCGATATTGAACCATTTTTACGCACATTATGATGCATAAGGGCAATGGAATGCATCCCGCTCCTATGTCCTGACCTTTGACTCCATGTCACCCATTTTCAATAGCGTTCGTCCCTAAGTAGTCCCCTACCACATACTAAACTTTCATTGAAATCGAACCATATTTACGCAAGTTATGATGCATAAGGGCAATTGAATGGATCCCGCTCTTATGCCGTGACCTTTGACCCCACTTCACCCATTTTCAATAGGGTTCATTCCCAGGTGGTCCCCTACCACATACTAAAATTTCATCGAAATTGAACCATTTTTACGTGAGTTATCGTGCCGACGGACGGACGGACGGAAAAAGCTGGAGCATATACGCTTCTTCAACCTACGGTTGGAAAGCGTAAATGAGCTTCCTAGACATACACTGAATAAGGAAATGATTCCTCAAATCACTAATTACATTATGCAGGGTCATATTTTCAAGACAATAAACTACATTTTAAGTCATTTTCCTTTGAATGAAAAAGAAAGGAAGAAAAAGTCTGTCCTAGAGTTTATTAACTAACATTGTCATCAGCCATTCTTAATCTACTACTGGATGAAGGTCTCAAACTTCTTCCATAGCTCTCCGTCTCGAGCAGTTCTTTCGTGTGTCACATCAGCATGCTTTCAAATTTCGACCGCCCATCTTCCACGTGGTCCTCTTCTGGGTCCCTTATCCCTTAGTATCCACTCTAGCATTTCAGTTATCTAACAGTAGTCAGTTCTTTCACAGCAGAATTGAGGCATCAGGCAACGGATGTCGCAGATTTATTTTGGTCTTGCAGTCAAAAATGATATCCCCAGAACCCTATTAAATCCTCTTGCAGACTCCCAATCATGGATACAAGTTTTCCATCACTCAAAATTTCCAAAAACGAAAGATGGAGCGAAGAATTTCCCCATAATATATATATATATTTTTTTGCAATGTTTGTACATGAGACCGGCGAACAAAAAAAAAAAGCTGAACTTTTTCATCGGATGAAAAATCAAAACATGCCACACAGAAGTGTGAATATATATAGCACAGCATGAGCACGACAGAATTGGTCACTGAAGTTTATTTATTTAAATATTAAACTGGAGCACATTACTCTATTCAAAATATAAAATTACTGACATTTGACAAAAAGAACACAGGATAGAGGGATCGCCGCAGGGGGAAAAAAATATTATTATGGGCAAAATATTTGCTCCTTCCGACTTTCGTTTTCGGAAATTCTTCCTCCAATTTCAAGCTTAAATACAAATATTTTTGGAATAAAATGATATTTAACAACAATAGTAGGCAGTAGGAACATCCCGAGAAAAATCTTCACTCCATATAATTTCCATTTTCGAAAGTCAGAATTCCGTCCTCAGACAGAAAACGACACCCCCCCCCCACACACACACACACGCACCATCACTATCAATACCTCAAAAAATTGCCTTCAGTTATGCTTTTATCTAAAAACCCACAGAAATGATGATGGATGGAATTGCGGAATTCCTCGAATCCGTGGAAGAATCTCGTGCCTGAAGATTACAGGGAAATTTTCACACCAAACTTCCGTTTTTGGAAAAAATTTCTCCATTTTTAAAGCTGAAATACAAATGCTTGAGGAATAAAATTATACCTAACAACAATACTGGATAAGGGAACATCGCAAAAAAAGAAATTACGATTACAGGAGAAATCTTCCTCCATCTAATTTCCATTCCCCAAAGATAAAAAACTGTACCCAGACGAAAAATGGCATCCCCCACCTAATAGCCCCCAAAATAGCTCTTCAGTTTTGCATTGATCTCGAGTATGACCCAAATGATGACAGTAAAAGCGGAATTCCATGAATCAGCGAAAGTTGATGTTCCGAAGTTAGACAGCTTGTAATCTTAACTTTTTTTTTTTTTTCAATGTTCCCTCTGCACTGTATTATTGTTTAATTATCATTCAATTACATAAATGTTTCTATTTGACATTGAAAATGGAGAAATTTTTTCCAAAAACAGAAGTAGGACCCAGCAAAAATTTATCCTGTAATCGTAATTTTTTTTTCTAGGGATGCCTCTGTCCTTTACTGCTGTTAAATGTAATTTTATTCCATAAATCTTTGTGTTTCAGCTTGAAAATGGTAGCAAAATTCTAGGTATAGAGGACTGGACTGTTACTGATCATAGTTATCATTGCAATTACAGTGGTACCTAGGTTAGGCATTTTTTGTTGCAATTACAGCAGTACCTAGGTTAGGCATTTTTTTGTTGCAATTATAGTGGTACCTAGGTTAGGCATTTTTTTGTTGCAATTACAGTGGTACCTAGGTTAGGCATTTTTTGTAGCAATTACAGTGGTACCTAGGTTAGGCATTTTTTGTTGCAATTACAGTGGTACCTAGGTTAGGCACTTTTTTGTTGTTGTTGAAGAAATATGAGGTGGTCAGTTTCTTTTCTCTCTCTTTTTTTTTTTTAATTTCTATCTGTTCAAATTTTTGTTTTTTGCATAAGGAACTTTCTGCTATGAGGAGTTCTTCTAGCAATATATGCATACATGTATGACATTTGCTTCAATTCTTGTTTCGCAGCAAATTATCACTAAATTTCCTTTCACAATTTTAGAAATTGTGACCTAAATAAAATCTTTAATGAAACCAGTACAACTGAAATCATTAATTGGTATGTATATTATCACATATACACAATTTCCTAATTGCAACACTAAAACAACAGATGGGAACAATTACCACTTACCTGCTTCAACTGCTAGTTTATATCCACCTTGCAGCTGCCTTGAGGATCTTTCCAGTCGTTCCGTATTATCAAGAAGTTTTTGTTTCTAATATATAAAGAAAAAAAAAATGGATAATAAAAGGAGTTAGAGTAGAGCACAAAAAAAAAAAAAAAAAAAAAATCTCAAAATGCTGTACACTGCACAAAAATGCCTAAAGCAAATCTAAACCCACATATAAGGCATTTAACAGAATACCAAAAAATGTGTACTATCTAGGACAGCAATTCCTAACCCCCTTCCACACACTAAATTGCTACTGGAAACAGTGGAGCCCAAAGCTATTTCTATGATTTCAGCCTCAAAACAATACACCAAAAATGCACAAATTATAAAACATTTTATTTCATTTACATAGGAAAAAACATTCAAAAATTGGAGTTTTAATTTTAATAAAAAGGTTGATGCATTTCAGTGACTACCTTTCAGTTTTTCATTTATTGTTTTTTTCTCCCTGAGAGTTGAATGTTTAAGTCAGATTCTGTAATAAGCAGTATTTGTATTTATTTTTTAATAAGAGTTGTGAAAGCTTTTTTCACACAAACGATTATGCAGAATGGAATTAAAACTTTCAGTGCTTTGTACAATTATTCAGGATAATTTATTAATGCATATGAGACTAAAAATTCACTGGAAAATTTCCTTTAAATTGAAGTTTTAATGCACTATCTGAAGAGATTTCAATCCAGCCATTTTCTTCTGTTGCTGTTTTCAGTACAGTTAATTTGTCAACATCAGCATTAATAGATTTCTATTCCAATTTTTATGTATTGTTCTTCCCGAGAAAGAAAAACAACTAGCCAAAAATTGCATCACAGATGCTGAGCAAAAGAATTTCAAGAACTTCATAGTTCCTCATTAGCAGATTCCTAGGAAGGTTTTCAGGTTTCCAAAAGCATCAATTTATATATATATGGAATCGTGAGCTTACGCCCTCTGGTTGCAGCCTTGTGGGTTACGAAAAACATGAATTTACATGAGAAACGTTTTGCACTGGAAATTGTCTCCAACACAGAAAGAATTTTTCAAATCGGACTCTTAGAAACAGAGATATCGAAAAAAATTAGATGTGACTTTACGTCCCCTGGTGGGAAAACCATGCATTATTTTAGGAAGAAAGTATTCTCAAAAGGTTTTTCTATATGATCGGTATCGGTCCAAGAAAGAAAAAAAAAAAAAAAATAATCGAGTTTTCAGGAGCCCAGATTTTGCTACAAATACATCCGAAGCAGAAATTAACACTTATGCCCCCTGGTGGCCAAACCGTTCTTTACCAAGCATGAGAAATTATGTGAAAAAATTTTCCATCAGATCTTGTAAGCGATACAGGAAGAATTTTTCAAATCGGAGTTTTACGAGCAGTACCTTAGGGTCCCCTAGCGGAAAGTCTATGATTTACTTGAAAATTCTAAATTTATAGGAAAAACATTTCACATCGGAAACACTATTCAACAAAGAAGAAATTTTTCGAACCTGACTCCTAGAAGTAGGAATATTGACAAAAAAAAAAGATATACATCTACGCCCTGGCATAGAAGAAACCATGCATTATTTCAAGAAGAAAATGTTACTAAAAGGTTTGTTGATGTGAGTAGTATCTATCGGTCAACAAACGACTTTTTCAGTCGAGATTTTTTAAGCTCATATTTTGCTGCAAATACATCAGAAGTGGAAATTAAGACTTACGCCACCTGGTGGCCAAACCATTTTTTTCAAAAATTAGAAATTATGTGCAAAGGATTTCCCATCAGGAGCTGTATCCGGTACAGAAAGAAATTTTCAAATCGGAGATTTAGAAGCAGAGATATGGGGGGGGGGGAGCTATTTACCTTAACGCCTCCTAGAGAAAAGTACATGAATTGCTTGAAAATTTTTGAAATTATATGAAAGACATGTCACACTGAAAACACTATCCAACAAAGCAGGAATTTTTTCAAATCAGACTCCTAGACGTACAGATATTGACAAAAAAAAGATATACATCTACGCCCCCATGGCGGAGAGACTGTGGAATATTTTAAGAAGAAAATATTCCAAAAAGGTTTATCAATATGAGTGGCATCAGTCCACGAAATAATTTTTTCAATCGATATTTTAGAAGCTCAGATTTTATGGCAAGCACATCAGAAGCAAAAATTAACACTTATGGCTCCTGGTGGCCAAAGTATTCTTTACCAAAAATTTAAAATTATATGCAAAAGATTTTCCATCAGGAGGTGTATCTTCTGAAGAAAAAAATTTCAAAGAGGAGTTTTAGAAGAAGAGTTATCGGGAAAAATGTAATTTACTTTTACACCCCTAGCGGAAAATCTATGCGTAATTTGAAAAAGTAACTATATCTAAAATACTCTTCGACATAAACGGAATCAAAAGATAAAAGCTTTTTTTCAATTGGATGTTTCGAGGCAAATATGTGGAATAAAACGTATTTTTGAATTCGACATCATCTGCATTTACGCCCTCTAGTAGTGAAGTTGTACATCGTAAAAAAAAAAAAATGAAGGATCATCATTCACATATTTCAAGCTTTTGAATGCAAAAAGAATTTTTCAAATCGGACTAATAGTTGCAGAGATATTGTTGGTACAGACAGACGGACTGACAAACAGGTAACATAAGCACGATTTTTTTTTACAAAAGACGTGCTAAAAACAGCACTGCTTTGCAGTTTTATATTACATAACAAATGCTGAAATTAAAATTTCTGTCAAGCTTACCCACGAATGAGTGTTAAAATTTGCACTAAGGATTACATACAATTACACTGAGGAACAGAAGGGAACTGCGTTTTGATCCTAAAATATAGTCCAAATAATATTTGAGATATTTCTATGCTCTCATCCACACCTTTCCACATCCACTGCCAAATGGGGTTCTTGAAGAGCCACGTTCAGAAGTATTTTCTAGGACCAAACCTGGGTTAGTGGAGGCCCAATAATTTTTAAAATTTTATGAATAACGAAGTTATTGCTGTGATTGAAAGAGAAGACTTAACTGGAGTGTTTATTTGCTACGAGATACACTAATGATTTGCAAGTTCACTTCAACTGTTAAAGTTTCTTAGGTTTTTCCTTTCCTTGTAGTTATAGGTATTTTCTAAAACCCTGAGGCATGTCTCCTTCATTAAGTTGAAACCTGTTAGATACCTTTTCAAGTGCTTATTCACAATACAGTATATTTCCCTTTATATATTATGTATCCCTGTATGAAGATTGCATAGTGGCACATTATATGTTCAAGAAAGCAACTTTTCCAGGTACAACTTGAAAAAAAAATCAAACACAATGAGTTAACTCCTGTCACCTGTCTTTTTTGAATGTCATCATTATTACATTACTTAATTATTTGTTTTTACCTGTTACAGTTATTACGGTATTTTAATTAAATAATTATTCCGAAACCTAACCTTTTTGTGTAAAAAAGGTTCCAGAATGTCATTAAATCACAAAAAAAAAAAAAAACCTATATATATATATATATATATACACACACACACTATCTACCAACAAGTAACACTGGTCGGCAAAAAAAAATTTTTTTTCGAGCCCTGACACCATTCCTGCTGATTCTTATGTAAAACGACCTCCTGAAGCCGAATATGACCTCCGTTTTCGGGGAGGCCCCCACCTAATTTTATCACTTTCCGATAATTTGGAGGGATGAAAAGGATTATTTCAGCCTTTACATTTCTTCTGAGGTGCTACAGAGGTGAAAAGTTATAAAACACGAACATCTGTAGCAAGGATGTAGATTTTGGGGGATTTGCCCCCCCCCATTGCAAATAAATCATTAAAAATGATCGATTTTTTATGATTTTTTTATCAATTTTCGGTAATATGTTATGGACATGAATTTTATTTGGAGGGGTGAAAAGGATTATTTATTTTAGCTGTAAAGAATAATATATAAAAAGTAAAATACAAATGTAAAGTATAATAAATAAATAAGATAAGTACCTTCATTTGGTGCCTGCTTTCCTTTTGTACCCTGAGGTAGAAGTTTCTCGTACCAAATACCAGCAGTACTCTGCTAACATGCTCGTATTCCACTTCCCTGAAAATCTCCTTTCGATCTTATTGATGTCTTGATGGAATCGTACCCCGTGTTCATCGGAAACTGCTCCTAAATTTTCAGGGAAGAAGTCCAGGTGTGAGTGCAGGAAATGCACTTTAAGAGATATGTTACACCCCATGGCCTTGTACGCTGACAGCAATTCCTCGACATGAGCGGCATAATCATCACTTTTGTTGTTACCCAAAAAGTTCTTACACACGTTTTGGAATGCAAGCCAAGCTCTTTTTTCTTTTCGATTCAGGTGTTCAATAAACGTAGACTCTTTGAAAAGTTGTCTAATCTGGGGGCCCACGAAAACTCCTTCCTTGATTTTAGTCTCACTAAGACGAAGAAATTTATTTTTCAAAAATTGAAAAGCGTTACCTGTCTTGTCCATTGCTTTCACAAACTGTTTGATCAATCCCAGTTTGATGTGCAAAGGCGGCAAGTAAATATTTTCCTTCGGGACCAGAGGATCATGAACGACATTTTTCTGACCGGGAGTAAAACTTTCTTGCAGAGGCCAGTTCCGTACGATGTAATGTTTGTCACGTGCTCGGCTGTCCCATTCGCATAGGAAGCAGCAGTATTTTGTGAAGCCTGATTGCAGGCCCCCGAGTACAGCAACAACTTTTAAATCAGCGCAAAGTTTCCAATTATAATCATGATAACAGATTTTATCAAGGATTCGGCTGATGTTTTCGTACGTTTCCTTCATATCCACAGTGTATGCAACCAGGACTGATGGCAACTCATTCCCATTGGCCAACAGGACAACTTTCAAGCTTGTCTTTGATGAGTCTATAAACAGTCGCCATTTGTCTGGGTCACATGTCATCTTCAGTTCTATCATCAATGCATTTGAATTAGGGCAGAACACTACGCCTTCATCTTCCGAAAAAGTAATTGCAGGGTTGACTGTCTGGTCCTGTAAGAAGAGATCTTTACGCCCTTTTCTAAGAGATTCCACTGCTGAAGTCGAGATCCAAGAAGTTGAGATTTAGTCTTAGGTAACTCCAAATCCCTGACGATATCATTCAATTCCGACTGAGTAACGAGGTGAGGTTTTCGATGAGCTGAATCAGCAGAACACTCTTCATCATCGGTGGACGTATCATGTGATGGTCCAAGCTGTGGCTCAAAGTATGTCACATCCGTTTCTGGCTTTAGAGTATAGGTTTTTGGGGGCACTGGGATTGGCAATGATTCGTTGTGAGGAACTGGTCTTAGAGCTGAAGGGATATTAGGATACTGAATTGTATGCTTACTTTTGTTGCTAGATAACCGGAAGGTGGAAATCATAGAAAAGTAACAATCTGTGAGATGACAGCGAGGTTCGCGCCAAACCATGGGCACAGCAAATGGCATTTATTTACGGGTACCTTTGAGCCATTTAGTCAAGCTACTGTAACAAGTAGTGCAGCAAACTGTGGGAGCCCAATTCTTGTCCTGATCGCCAACTTTGCAATCAAAGTAAAATTTATAAGCAGTTTTAAAGAGCGGAGAAAGGGGTTTTCGTTGCGCTTTAAAAGTCAATTCCCCGCAAACATAGAATCTAGCGGGATGATTTATACACTCGCGTGGCATAATTAAACAGTAAATAAATGCTCTATATTAATCACAAATTACACTCAGGTACTGTAATTCACTTGGAAAAGGCCGGTGTAAACAAATTTCTACCGTTTGACACAATTTAAACAACTTGGAAACACAGAATCCCCGCCTAGAACACCGACACGTAGACTCAACGATCGCTACAGATCAACTGAGGGAAGATAATGCTTACAGTGCAGGATTATCATGATAAGAGCAATGCAAATTTGACCTTGTCAAAGCCCATGCAAACGTGTGCGCAATTCCACACCTGTTTGCGCGAGGTATTGAGAGAGCCAGCATGGTAGAGTGAATGTTCCGAACTGTTGCTATATATTTTTATTACTGTTGCTATATATTTTTATTATTTGCGGGTTTTTTGGGGAAGGATGAGAGGGGCTGGAAGCTGGAATATGTAGCAAAATAAGTGAAAAAATTGCCAAAAAAAACGAAAAAATCAATCATTTGTAATGATTTCTTTACAATTGGGGGAGGGGCAAAATCCCCCAAATCTACCTTCTTGATACAGATGTTCATGTTTCATAACTTTTCACCTCTGTAGCCCCTCAGAAGAACTGTAAAGGCTGAAATAATCCTTTTCATCCCTCCAAATTATCGGAAAGTGATAAAATTAGGTGGGGGCCTCCCCGAAAACGGTGGGTGATGGGGAAACGGGGGTCATATTCGGATTCAGGAGGTCATTTTACATAAGAATCAGCAGGAATGGTGTCAGGGCCAATTTTCATGCCGACCAGTGTAATTGGATACCCCTGCAATCGACAATATCTGCGATCCTGATACACGTCACGGCCGCCGCCATTAAATATCGTGTGGGAAACAACAACGCAACCAGTCGCATGCAAGATGCCATGCAGTTCGAAGCTCTCTGATTTCAAGAAAGGTGTAATCGTCGGGTATCACAGAAATGACCGATCCATACGTGACATATCCAGCGAGTTGAAGTACCCAAAATCGACAGTGGCCTACGTGATTGGCAAGTGAAAGATGGGAGGTGACTGTCGGAATGTGCCCCAACCCGGCAGACCCACAAAACTGGGAGTTTGAGACCGACGAGTGCTGGCCAGAGAAATTCGGAAGAACCGCACCAAATCGATGGGCCACATCCACGAGGAGTTTCAACAGGCAACCGGGAGTGTTCTTTTGATGAATACTATCTGTAAGGAAGCCCATCTGCTCGGTTATCATGGACGTGCTGCCGCCCACAAGCCTTTGATCACCAATTCCAATAGCGCTGCTCGGCTAACGTGGTGCAAAGAACGTCGACAGTGGACCATTGAACAGTGGAAACAGGTTCTCTGGAGCGACGAATCAAGGTTCACCCTCTACTGTTTGGATGGCAAACCCAGAGGTTTGGCGTCTGCCTGGGGAACACCTCCTGCCGGAATGTATTGTGCCAACTGTGAAGTTCGGCGGCAGTGGAATTATGCTATGGGGGTGTTTCTCCTGGTATGGCATGAGATCCTTGGTCGCAATTCCTGGTAGACTCAACGCCGAGACCTACTGCACCATTTTGGGTGACCATGCGCTTCCTACGTTGTGGCAGTTTTATGCGGTGGACCCATGTTACTTTCAGGATGACAATGCCACCGTCTTGTTGCGAGGTCCACCATGGCTTGGTATGGTGACAATGGGGTTAATCGAATGGACTGGCCTGCGCAGAGCCCGGACCTTAACCCTATCAAGCACCTCTGGGATGAGTTGAAGCGTCGACTTAAGGGGTGCCCCCACCATCTGAAATCAGTGAAGGAACTGACCTGTCTTCTCCAAGCCGAGTGGAAAAAATACTGCTAGCCGCCATACAACGCCTGGTTGAGAGTATGCCCCAGAGGGTCGCAGCTGTAATCGCCGCTCGTGGAGGCTCCACCAACTATTGAAGGTAAATAAACTTTGTTTTCCTTTGCTATCACAGGTGTCCAATTACTTGTTGGTAGATAGTGTATTAATAATTTCTTCAATGTTTAATCTTGGGTCTAATCACTTAACAAGTTAGGAAAAATAACTAATAATAAATCCAAAGGAATATTGATTACAAACCAAGATATTGAAATTTTTTTAAGTTTTCTTTTAATGTAGAAGAATGATTGCAAATTCTGCCAATTCTAAGAATCTGGTTGATCATAATATTTCTATGTAATGAAATCGACACATCTGAGGTCCAATGAATGTACATCACAGTGTCAAAATAAAATTTTTGTTTTTTATCACAAATACCGATCAAGACACCTTCAGTAATGTTGTATTTAAACTCAATATCAAGAAAATGTTAGGTGTTACAATCAGAATTAGTCTTTTCCAGAACCAACTTCTTGGGATAGATATTTTGAGCGATCTTCTGAAAACTTGGTATATTTATGACTAATATGTCATCTACATACCTTTTTAATATTTTACATCTACATATGAGGTTTTTTAATATTTGTTCCCCTTGTGTTTCGCGTATTGGTTTATTGAAGGAGGTTTTTTAATATATATATACATGTATGTATACACAAAGTTAGGGATGTAAGGTCAGGTGATGCATAACATCACAGCCTCTCCTTGACAAATGTCAACAACGCCTTCTCGTGGTGCATCCTGTTCCCACTAAAGGGGCTCTGACGATCACCAATAGCGGTATAACTATACCATCGAGATTAGAGGAAATGCTATCCCACACTCACTAACCCGCTTGGCCAGCGTGGTGAGTTATATCCAAACCCCTCCAAAATGACTCAACAACTTAAATCTTGGCCCTCAGTCTCCGGCAGCTGGAATGTACCTGGCCAAAGCAGCGGCCAGTGCGACATGAAGGCAGAGGGTGCTAAGAATCCCCGGAGGACCGGACTAGGCTGCCATTTGATGCTGACCTTGGCTACGTATAATGGACGCTCCCTATCTTCTGATTCAAGGCTTCTTGAATTGGAAGAGGAACTACAAACGATCAAGTGGGACATCGTCGGGCTAAGTGAGGTAAGGAGAAAAGGAGAAGATCTCATTGAACTGAAAAGTGGACATCTCTTCTACTATCCTGGGACAGATACTGACAGAACTAGTGGTGTTGGATTTATAATAAACAAGAAACTGAAGGATAAAGTTGTAGAAGTTGAAAGTTCCTCTGACAGAGCTGCACAACTCATTATCCAACTCTCGAGAAGATACAAGGCTCAGATTATTCAAACTTATGCGCCAACCACAAGTCATCCTGAAGAAGAAATTGAAGAATTTTATGAGGAAATTTGTCATCTAAATAATAAAGGTAAGCAGCACTTGAAGATAATTATGGGAGATTTCAATGCAAAAATAGGGCAACAGCAACAGAATGAAACTTCAGTAGGTAAATTTGGTCACAGCAACAGAAACCAGCGTGGAAATACTCTCGTTGAGTTTGCAGAGGCAGAAGGGTTTTTCATCTTGAACTCCTTCTTCAAGAAAAAGCCACACAGGAAATGGACATGGAGACATCCAAATGCGACAAGTGAAATTGATTTTATTATGTATAACAAAAAATTCGTCATAGAAGACTGCAGTGTGCTAAACAAGTTCAACACAGGTAGTGACCATAGATTGGTGAGATGTAAGATGCACCTCAACACTAAACTCGAACGTGGCAAGCTCATAAGACAAACAAAATCTATTGACATAACCAACCTTAAAAAAACATATTACCTTCAAGTTGGAACTGAAGAACAGATTCTCTGCTTCAGACAGCCTAACATCGGAAGAAGTGGATGTTAACAGAAAAATAACCAAAGCTCTTACGGAAACAGCAACAAAATTAGCTGGGTCTAAGAACAAGTTGCATGTGAACTAACTATCAGGAAAAACAAAAATGTTGATGCAAAAAAGAAGAGAGATGAGGACAACTAAAGAAGATGTGACTTCCAAAGTGGAATATATAGAGCTATGCAAGACAGTACGAAAAAGTATCACTGAAGACGCAAGGAAATTCAACTGTGAACTAGTGAGGAAAGCAATTGAAAACAACCAAAGCCTAAAGATAGCACAGATAGCAAGCATCTCAGTAAGGGAAGAAAACAGATTATGGCACTGAGAAAAGAAGCTGGTTCTGTTACAAGAAATAGAGGCGAAATTTTGACAAGAGTGAAAGATTTCTACTCCAAATTATATGAAAGGGATGATACATGTACTCCAGACATCATGAAAGGTACCAGTACCAGAATTTTTCCAGTCCTCCCAGCAGAAGTTGCACATGCAATCGAGAACATGAAGTGGGGAAAAGCACCAGGAGAAGATGGAATTAATGTAGACATCATACAAGCAAGTGGAGAAATCAAAACAGTACTCGCCCAAATTTTCACTCGATGCCTTAATGAAGGGAAGATTCCTGAGGATTGGAACAACGCTACAATGATCCTGCTACATAAAAAAGGTGACATTGAGAATCTCAGGAACTACAGACCTATCAGCCTCCTATCAGTGGTTTAAAAAATCTTCACTAAAGTTCTTTCACACTGCTTGAAGGTAACACTGGACATGGCTCAACCGAGAGAACAAGCTGGATTCAGGAGTGGCTACAGCACAATAGATCATATCCATGTACTGAGAGAACTAATTGAAAGAGCGAGGGAATATGAACTTCCATTGTGAATGGCTTTTATCGATTATGAAAAAACTTTTGATTTGATGAAACCATCAGCAGTTACAATGGCTCTGAAATCCTGTGGTATTGAAGATGCATACATTACTATTACTAACAACATCTATGAAAATGCAAGTGCAAAGATTCGGCTGTTTGAAAATACAACACACATAAAAATTGGAAAGGGAGTGAGACAAGGTGACACCATATCTCCGAAGCTCTTTAATGCCACATTGGAAAATGTCTTTCAATCACTGAACTGGGAAAACAAAGGTATAAAGATTAATGGAGATTATCTAACCCACTTTCGTTTTGCTGATGACAGTCATTTTTGCAACTACCCCATCAGAGCTGCAGAGTATGATCCAGGAACTTGCTGACAAGAGTAAAGAAGTGGGATTAAAAATGAACTTTCAGAAGACAAAAGTGATGTTCAATGCTTTTACAATGAAGATTTGTTGATTGATGGGGAAAAGCTGGAGATAACAGATACGTATGTTTATCTTGGACAGCAGATATCAAGTGAGGGTCACATTGATGAAGAAATTAATCAGCATACAAAACTTGCCTGGAGAGCTTTTGGATGAAACAGCATAATTTTCAAGAGCAATATGCCATTATGTCTTAAAAGAAAAGTGTTTGATCAATGCATCCTTCCAGTGCTTACGTATGGTGCAGAGATGTGGACCTTAACTAAAACAAAGGGTGCAGACAACTCAAAAAAGCATGGAGAGGTGCATGTTTGGTGTAACCAGGAGAGATAAGAAGAGGAACTCGTGGATCCGAAAAATGACAAGAATGGAAGACATCATGATCAGAGTTAAATCCCTGAAATGGCAATGGGCTGGACATACTGCCAGAAGGACAGACCATCGATGGACAGCCAAAATTTTAGATTGGATACCAAGGGACAGGAAAAGACCCAGAAGAAGACCACATGGGAGATGGGTGGATGGAATTCAAAAGTATGCAGGAGTGACATGGAGGAGACTGGCACAAGACAGACCGTTGTGGAGGAAACTTGGGGAGACCTTCATCCAGCAGTGGATTGATAATGGATGATGATGATATACAGAGTTATACACTGAGTGGCCACTTTATTATGACCATCTAACAGTTTTAAGCAAATGAGCTATGGCTGCACGCTGTTGCCATCAGAGGGCGAGGGCTAGTATAAAAAGGGAAAGCTTAGTGCTTGCGACAGTAGTAGAAGTGATTTTGGGGTGACGAGATGGGTAAAAAAATGCTATTTGACGGACTTTCAATATGGGATGTTTGTAGCAGCTTGGAGCCATGGAGCGAGTATCACCGAAACCGCCGCATTCATGAAATGTTCTAGAGCAGCTGTTGTTAGAATGTTTAAAGACTGGACTGTCAGCAAAAAAACTGGGTCTCTACGTGCAACGTGTGGTTGTCATCGACTAGTGACTGCTCGGATGGAACGGAGAGTATCCAGGCTGGTAACAGACAACAGAAGGGCAACAGTGCAGCAAATTACAGACCATCTTAATCAGGGATCCCTTCAAATGATCTCTGCACGCACTGTTCGTCGTACACTGCATCGGATGGGATATGGCAGCCAAAGGCCTGTTCGAACACCTTAGCTGTCTGCAGTTAACAAGAGAAGACGTCTCCAGTTCGCACAGGAGAACAAGGATTGGACAGTTGAAAATTAGAAACAAATTATATGGTCCAATGAATCACGTTTTCAGTTGCACAATGCCAACGGCTGAGTGAGAATTTGGCGGAAACAGCACGAAAGCATGGACCCCAAATGCATTGCTACAACCCTTCAAGCTGGTGGAGGCAACGTTATGGTTTGGGGAATGTTTTCCTGGCATGCTTTGGGCCCTTTAATTCGTGTTGATCAACGTCTGACTAGCACATCATATCTAAACATCGTTGCAGACCAAGTGCATCCTGTCATGTGGATGGTTTATCCCAACGGCGATGGCTACTTTCAACAAGATAATGTGTCCTGACATAGTGCTCGTATTGTACAGGATTGGTTTCAGGAACATGCCGGTGAGTTTACTTTGCTTAGGTGGCCCCCACAATCTCCAGATCTCGACCCCCATTGAGAATTTGTGGGATGAAGTTGAACGAGCCATCAGACAGCTGGATTCACAACCCTGCAATCTCACACTCCTGGAAAGTGCTATTCATCAAGTATTGTTTCCGATTCCACAAACCAACTATCAACATCTCGTGGAGTCCATTCCACAAAGCATCGACGCAGTATTAAAGGCAAAAGGTGGCTTAATGAAGTACTGAGGGGGTGGTCATAATAAAGTGGCCACTCAGTGTATAAGTGACAAGTGCACAATTCCAGAAAAGGAGGTAGGGGCTGCAACATATGAGATCTTTTGAACTATATCACTGGTCTTTTGAACTATATCCCTGTTCTTTTGAATTATATCACTGGTCTTTTTCAACCAAAGTTTTGGAAAGGAAGCATTTAGGTCGTTGCTAGATCTTTACCCTCACATTCCTGTAGATGGTTGCCAGAATCTAAATCATTATGCTTTACTTTTATTTTAAATACACCAGGTCGTGAATATGCATGGAATGCTTATAGCGTAGTAAATCCGTTTATTTTTGTGGTGTAAATTTGTATAAAGATTCTCCAAGCTTTCACACTCAACTGGGAGGCTTTCTCAAGGCAATGTAGACATAAAATGCAGGGAATTAAAACATGTAGGAAATAAAGATGATTTTTTGGAAATAATGTGGGTGACATCATGAGCAGCATCACGCGAGTTTTTATATCATGCAACTATGCAGTGTGTCGCAGTGTGTTTTTATCTTTTAACAATGCATGCCAAACCATTGGTAGTTCCATAGAGACCATGCCATTGCATGCCAGTTTGCTGGAAAGGATTTCAACTGTTTCCCTGATGGCAGTTTCTTCAAAGTTCATGCAAGGGGCAATTCTTCTAATACTATTCCTTGCGTATTCATTATGCTTTTATAGATTGAGAATAGAATTAACAGATTATGGGGATCTTTTGAGGGGAGTTCAAATTGTGGCTACTGGATCAAAGAAATTTCTAAGCTCTCAAAGTAACTAAGAACATACCAATGGGAGAATGGAGCTTTGCTTATTAGAGCCCTAACAAGGTTTTACTGAGGTATTTTCCAAAGTGAAGGTAACTTAAGTATTGTAAGAGTATCCAATTTTTACATTATTTTGGTTTTAAGTCAGGCTATTTTTTGATGCTTTGGCAAGTTCTTTTGGTGTAGAAAGTCTATCCAGAAAAAGTTTTTTTCAGGATAAGGTCAAGGTGGCCCATTTTATATCAGTTTGAAAGCTTCCACATTGCATTTTTGTTTTTTGTAATGTAATTTAAGTATGAAATTTTATTTATATGCTGTATTTCTGATAGTAAGAAGTTTTGCCCATTTTCTCAATTGTCTTAAGCATTAGAAATTGTGATGCCTCCTCCTTTCATACACAAGTTGAATGAATTTCAATGATTGAAAATGTCTGCCATATGCACTGAAATAGCAAATTATGAGTAACACCCAATAGCAATCAGACATGTGCCATCTTCATTTATGTATTAAATTATGACGTTGAGATAGAGTTATAAACAGCTCACTGCAAGAGAATTTAGACATGTACGAAGCACAGTTAGCGGCAACATACAAATGACTCGTGACTTAAATGGCTTTGAAAAAGTCAAGATAATGGGAGCTAGGAAGGCAGGTGCAAGCATCTCAGAAATGGCAAACCTTCTCGGCTATGAAACAACAACTGTATTGAGTGCGTACAAATAAGTGGTGCTCAAAGAGCAAAACAAGCAGTCAGAAATCTTCCTGTGGACAAAAACGACTGGTAGATGTTCGAGGGCAATGGGTGCTTGGGAGGATTGTACAAGGTAACAGATGAGCTCCATTTCATCAGGTGATTATGCAGTACAACAGCCACATCAAGAGGTGGATTTCAGCATAAACAGCCCACAAAACATTCACACAAATTGGCTATAACGGCAAATGCCCCATATGTGTCTCCTAAAAACTGACAAATTCTTCTACAGTGGGTTTGGAAATACCAGAGCTGGGTCATTAAGGACTGGGGAAGGTCATGCAGTCTAATGAATTATGTTTTAGTTAATATATGCCAACAGACGGGACAGAATATGATGTCACAAGCAAGAATCAATGGGTCCCAGCTGTCTAATGTTAACAGCACAAGCTGGTGGAGGAGGTGTTATAGTCTGGAGTCTGTTTTCATGGCACGTATTAGGCTTCTTAATAAATCCGTAACAGCATTTGGATACCATGAGCTATCTTAACATTCCTGTGGACCAGGCACACCAATACACATGCATGGTGTTTCCCGATGAAGAGACCTACTTCTACAAGGATAACACACCATGCCACAAGGCTCAGATCATCACACAGTGGTTCCAGAAGAATGACTGTGGCTTTAAAATGCTAAAAGACCCCACAGTCCCCAGATCTTAACCCACTTGAGCACCTGTGGGCTAAGATTTAGAGCAGTGCTTTTCCACTTTTTTACAGATTGTACCACTTTTAGGACATGGCAATATTCAATTGTCACCAGTGGCTAAGCAATGTGTTAAAAACTCTATGACCCCCCCCCCCCAAAAAAAAAAAAGAAAAAAGTGATAAAGTAAGTCCACTTACTACACTTTTAATGGGAAACTTGTGCCTGTTTCTCTGACATTAATCTTTGCACTCGTGGCTGGAGAGTGCTTACTGATAGGATTAAGTTAGATTCCAGCTGAAGAAGCACGATTTTTTTTTACAAAAGACGTGCTAAAAAGCACAGCCACCTTTTAATAAATGCTAACATTATCATAAGAAAGCATTTTTCACTTATTCATTTCATCACTAAAAATGTGGCTGTTCAGAACAGGAGAAAAGATATTCCAATTTTAGTTTTATCTGAGTATAAGCAGCAAGAGCTTTTACTCTGGTAAAAACTATCACCTATTTCTGTGTCTGAGTATCATTACTTATTAGATTGTATGGTGCTACACACACTCACACAGAGTTCAAGTGCAAATTACTTCAGTTAGGTTTAGGCCAAATTAACAGGGACAGGTTATGTTATGTTGATTACCATGGCATAACATTATTAAAAAGTATAGAAGTTAGAAAACTGTTACATTTTTTAGCAGAACAGCACATTTTACCTGGTCATCTTGAAGATGAGATTCACTTTCAAACAATTCATCTCTGGTAGAACCTTCATCTCGAAAAGAAATTTTTGCCCTCTGCTGTGAAAAATAAACTGTGTACAATCTTCAGAAAGTCAGTTCACAGATAGTTTCAGAAAGAAGTTTACAAAATATAGTTTCTATTAAGTATAACATATACAGAAACAAACTAGAGATTTTCATAAAATCTAAGTTTAAAACTCCTCTTTAAAAGAAGTCTTTTACTGAGGTCTTACCTGAATAACTTCTAGAGTTGTGTACATACATTTTGCAGCCAGTGGTGTACTGAAAGAACTCGAGGCTCCCCCGCAAAAAATGTTTTCAAGGCCCTTTTGCAAAAATCCATTGGCTTTCAATTAACCAAAATTTTAACTTCCATATTATTAACTTGGCTTTATGGGTGTTTTAATAAATCAAATCCTTTGAATCCTATGAGTATTTTTCGTAAAATCAAAATTGTTTCACTTTATTGCGTGAAACACAAATGTGTACGTTATAATTAAAATGACTGCCCTAGCTACCAATACATATTGCTATTCAAAATACTTACGTCAGAGTTAATGATATAAATGCAAAATTTATTATTTTAAAGGCCTGCTTTTTGAAATGCCTCACAATTGCACACACAAAACATGCAACTGCCATGTGACAGTGTCTAATGACTTTTCCCATTTACAAGAAATGTCACAACATAAGTAAGCAAATAACTGAGTAACGATTAAGAACTGTAGCACAAAAAAAAAAAAACATAAAACTATTTAAATTATTTACTCGAATATAAAAAACACACTTAACATAATGCCACAATGTTTTGCATATAGTAAAAAAAAAATCTTTTGACAGTTATAAAAAAAATGACACAGGCTTCTGATTTTTCGCTCCCACGAAGAACACTTTTTAGTACAGTATATTCGGAAGGATGCATAGTTATGCGCAAACAACTGTATTGCATAACACCTTATCCTCATTGGTACAAAAATTTCGCTCATTGAACTGATATTTTCTTCACATTCTCTTGTTATCAAACCTGCAAAGAAGCTGAGAGCTATTACAAGGGGACAAGTTCTATCGAATAGCTGCTTTCCTGTCATCCAGTTTTTATGAACTAAAGCAATGAAAATGATTTCTAAAGATTTTATGTATTTACTGAGAAAAAATTATTTTCTTCTTAATACTCCATTTAAAACTGCCTTAAATCTTGGTTATTTCTTTAGCCAGTTTCACACAAAGTTCCAGCAGAAAAATTAATAAAATCTTTTTGCTCAGGCTACAGGCCCTTTTAACCATGAGCCCCCCCCCCCCCACACACACACTGTGGGGGTTGCGGGGGCTATCAGTACACCCCTGTTCGCAGCACATTGATTGCATGAAGACCAGTTCTTTCCACCAATATTTAGTGTTTTTTAATATTTTTGAAATCTTGTAGCGCAATAAAAGCTTAACTAGCTAAAATCTTTTAGCAATACTTATTTACATTTGTATATTGGGACTTGGGGATGTAAGGTCAGGTGATGCGTAACATCACAGCCTCTCCTTGACAAATGTCAACCCCGCCTTCTCGTGGTGCATCCTGTTCCCACTAAAGGGGCTCTGGCGACCGCCCATAGCGGTATAACTATACCATCGGGATCAGAGGAAATTCTATCCCACACTCACCAACCCGCTTGGCCAGCGTGGTGAGTTATGGCCAAACCCCTCCAAAATGATTCCACAACTTAAATCTTGGCCCTCAGTCTCCGGCAGCTGGAATGTACCTGGCCAAGGCAGCGGCCAGTGCGACATGAAGGCAGAGGGTGCTAAGAATCCCCGGAGGACCGGACTAGGCTGCCATCTGATGCTGACCTTGGCTACTTACAATGGACGCTCCCTATCTTCTGATTCAAGGCTTCTTGAATTGGAAGAGGAACTACAAAGGATCAAGTGGGACATCGTCGGGCTAAGTGAGGTAAGGAGAAAAGGAGAAGATCTCATCGAACTGAAAAGTGGACATCTCTTCTACTATCGTGGGACAGATACTGGCAGAACTAGTGGTGTTGGATTTATAATAAACAAGAAACTGAAGGATAAAGTTGTAGAAGTTGAAAGTTCCTCTGACAGAGCTGCACGACTTGTTATCCAACTCTCGAAAAGATACCAGGTTCAGATTATTCAAACTTATGCACCCACCACAAGTCATCCTGAAGAAGAAATTGAAGAATTTTATGAGGAAATTTGTCATCTAAATAATAAAGGTAAGCAGCACTTGAAAATAATTATGGGAGATTTCAATGCAAAAATAGGGCAACGGCAACAGAATGAAACTTCAGTAGGTAAATTCGGTCATGGCAACAGAAACCAGCGTGGAAATACTCTCGTTGAGTTTGCAGAGGCAGAAGGGTTTTTCATCTTGAACTCCTTCTTCAAGAAAAAGCCACACAGGAAATGGACATGGAGACATCCAAATGGGACGACAAGTGAAATTGATTTTATTATGTGTAACAAAAAATTCGTCATAGAAGACTGCAGTGTGCTAAACAAGTTCAACACAGGTAGTGACCATAGATTGGTGAGATGTAAGATGCACCTCAACACTAAACTTGAACGTGGCAAGCTCATAAGACAAACAAAATCTATTGACATAACCAACCTTAAAAAACACCATAATACCTTCAAGTTAGAACTGAAGAACAGGTTCTCTGCTTTAGAAGGCCTAACATCGGAAGAAGTGGACATCTCTGAAGTTAACAGAAAAGTAACCAAAGCTCTTATGGAAACAGCAACAAAATTAGCTGGGTCTAAGAACAAGTTGCATGTGAAAAAATTATCAGGAAAAACCAAAATGTTGATGCAAAAAAGAAGAGAGATGAGGACAACTAAAGAAGATGTGACTTCCAAAGTGGAATATATAGAGCTATGCAAGACAGTAAGAAAAAGTATCACTGAAGACGTAAGAAAATTCAACTGTGAACTAGTGAGGAAAGCAATTGAAAACAACCAAAGCCTAAAGATAGCAAAGGGACATCTCAGTAAGGGAAGAAAACAGATTATGGCACTGAGAAAAGAAGATGGTTCTGTAACAAGAAATAGAGGCGAAATTTTGACAAGAGTGAAAGATTTCTACTCCAAATTATATGAAAGGGATGATATATGCACTCCAGACATCATGAAAGATACCAGTACCAGAGTTCCTCCAGTCCTTCCAGCAGAAGTTGCACATGCAATCAAGAACATGAAGCGAGGAAAAGCTCCAGGAGAAGATGGAATTACTGTAGACATCATACAAGAAGCAAGTGGAGAAATCGAAACAGTACTCGCCCAAATTTTCACTCGATGCCTTAATGAAGGAAAGATTCCTGAGGATTGGAACACCGCTACAATGATCCTGCTACATAAGAAAGGTGACATTGAGGATCTCGGAAACTACAGACCTATCAGCCTCCTATCAGTAGTTTATAAAATCTTCACTAAAGTTCTTTCACACCGCTTGAAGGTAGCACTAGACATGGCTCAACCGAGAGAACAAGCTGGATTCAGGAGTGGCTACAGCACAATAGATCATATCCACGTGCTGAGAGAACTAATTGAAAGAGCGAGGGAATATGAACTTCCATTGTGCATGGCTTTTATCGATTATGAAAAAGCCTTTGATTCGGTGAAACCATCAGCAGTTACAATGGCTCTGAAAACCTGCGGTATTGAAGATGCATACATTAATATTATTAATAACATCTATGAAAATGCAAGTGCAAAGATTAGGCTGTTTGAAAATACAACACACGTAAAAATTGGAAAGGGAGTGAGACAAGGTGACACTATATCTCCGAAGCTCTTTAATGCCACATTGGAGGGTGTTTTTCAGTCGCTGAGCTGGGAAAACAAGGGGATAAAGATTAATGGAGATTATCTAACCCACCTTCGTTTTGCTGATGACGTAGTCATTTTTGCAACTACCCCATCAGAGCTGCAGAGTATGATCCAGGAACTTGCTGACAAGAGTAAAGAGGTGGGATTAAAAATGAACTTTCAGAAGACAAAAGTGATGTTCAATGCTTTTACAAGAAATGAAGATTTATCGATTGATGGAGAAAAGCTGGAGATAACAGACACGTACGTTTATCTTGGACAGCAGATATCAAGTGAGGGTCACATTGATGAAGAAATTAATCGGCGTACAAAACTTGCCTGGAGAGCTTTTGGAAGAAACAGCATAATTTTCAAGAGCAATATGCCATTATGTCTTAAAAGAAAAGTGTTTGATCAATGCATCCTTCCAGTGCTTACGTATGGTGCAGAGACGTGGACCTTAACTAAAAGAGACATACAAAGGCTGCAGACAACTCAAAGCAGCATGGAGAGGTGCATGCTTGGTGTAACCAGGAGAGATAAGAAGAGGAACTCGTGGATCCGAAAAATGACAAGAGTGGAAGACATCATGATCAGAGTTAAATCCCTGAAATGGCAATGGGCTGGACATACTGCCAGAAGGACAGATCATCGATGGACAGCCGAAATTTTAGATTGGATTCCAAGGGACAGGAAAAGACCCAGAAGAAGACCACATAGGAGATGGGTGGATGAAATTCGAAAGTATGCAGGGGTGACATGGAGGAGACTGGCACAAGACAGACCGTTGTGGAGGAAACTTGGGGAGACCTTCGTCCAGCAGTGGATTGATAATGGTTGACAATGATGATGATGATGATGATTGGGACTTGAAGAGCACTAAACTTCCAGCCTATAAGTCTTTCATTCCATCATTAACCATTTAAACTTAACAACAGTATTATAAATGTTTCACATAAGTTTAAAGAAAACCTCAAAATTTTCAAAACAATAAATACTTTACAGATAATTTCAGAAAAAAAAAAAAGAAAAAAAAAAAAGAAAAAAAAAAAGAACCAACTTCACAAAACATTTCTCACTTGGGGCTCACTAATGTTTTTGTTCCTTCCCAAGGCGCATCTTCAAAATGTTGAGTTATTTGATTTGATGAGACATCGTAATGACTGCACCTTCTTTTAAACTATCCTTGATGTGTCATGTGGAATAGGCCTCTTCCAAAACTAGGTGTGGTCCTTGGTTTTACAATTTGCACATATCTTGCATTTGATTACTTCAAAACTAAAGCAAAAATCAATATCTTTTAATTTATTTTACGAATCTGAGGATCGGAGAAATGATATGGGAACCTAATAAGTTAAGTGGAAGATGGGGTAAATACTTCTGTGAGTTATTAAAATGTTGAAAGCATAGGTGATTTTGAGACAAAAGCAACTGATGCCACAGCGAGAGAAAGAAGCACAGAAGGGATCTCAAGGGATGAGGTTTGTAAAGCTCTAAAATCTCTTTAAAATGGTAGAGCTTCAAGAGCATATAGCATAACTGTTGAGATGTTAAAATATGGTGGTGACTCTGTGAGCAACTATTTTGTCCAACCCCCCCCTGTGATGAAGAGTTCAGTTTTTTTGCCCGTGTTCCTGCAGCTGCTGCTTCGAAAATGAATGGAAATGAAGGTGGGATTCGAGAGAAAATTTATCTGCTGACGGATCAGCCTGGAGTGACCAAAGGGTCAAGGTTACTGAAAGAACCTTTGCCATGGATACCTTGCACAAAGTATAATGTCACCTACAAGTAAAAGAATTATCTTTGAATCTCTGTTTTGCTGCATATATGCCAAACAAAAAGAAACAAACTGCTAAGCCAATGTTTTTAAGATGATGCAGCTGCTACATCTAATGCCATGTACTGTTCCTTGTCAGTGTAATGAACCTCTCATAAAAACGAGTAATTGGCAGTGACACTTTAAATGACTTAATGATTAGATGCAATGGCCCTTCAATTGAAGATTTTGATTGTCAAAATGTTATTCAATTGTGGTGGGCAGATACCTCTAGTGAGGAGATCGGACACAGTACACATCAGCGG
This sequence comes from Macrothele yani, assembly GCA_039090855.1. NCBI lineage: Eukaryota > Metazoa > Arthropoda > Arachnida > Araneae > Macrothelidae > Macrothele > Macrothele yani. The sequence continues at coordinate 30,569,346 of CM077005.1, read as the reverse complement.
TAAACTGCATCAATAATTGTTAGTGCCACTTTATGTACATATATCCTAGCCTTTGTCCCATTGTTTTAAATATTATTAAAGAAATTAGACATCTAATTGCAATGGCCTCTCAAAAATAAACTATCTGTGTGTAAATTAAGATAGTAAGAGTAATGATATTACAGCACTGAAAAATAAATTGTCAAAAAATCAATCATTTTGGAACAAAATCATATGCAATATATGCAGTCAGTCTAATGGTCCTACGCAGTAACTGCTCTGCATCTGTTTTTATGAAGTTAATGGGGAAGAAGTCACTCATTAGAAAGAAAACACAACATTCACCCATTTAATTTCATGAAAAAGTAAGCAAAGAAATTACTGAATTATTATTAATTTTTTTTAACTTTGCATGGCCAGTAGATTTTGTTATCTGGCTAGTAAAATTTTTATTCCACTAGCCACATTGGCTAGTAGAAATTTCAGCAGTTTTGCAAGGGCTGGTTGGTTAACTGAAATTTGCTAGTTGTGCTGGGAGTAAAGAGTGGTCCCTCAGGATTGAAGGGATGCTATCATTGTTCCCTTGTACAAGGGAAAAGGTGATCTGATTGAATGCAAAAACTATTATGTTATCAGCCTGCTGAATGTGTCAGAGAAAGTGTTTAGAAAAGTAATTACCGATAAGCAGTGATGTGGATCAGGTAAATACCTGGTAGGTAGGGTAAATATAAATGGGTATTTACCCATTTCTCAAATAACAGAAGAAAGGAAATACTTTGTTTAAAGGCAAATAGGTCATCACTATATGCCTTTAAACAATGTACAGGAGTCTCTTACCATCAGTACATTTATCAAGCACAGATCTAAGTATGCAAGAAAAATCTGTACACCTCTTACCTAACAAAACCCTAATACCTTGGCTATGCCCAAATTAACAGTATGGTCTGCCTTATACTTTAAACATCAGGTAAAAATTTCACCAAAGCTATTTTGACTTCTTGATTTTATTTTGGGATGTTTAAATTCATCAGGCTAACCAACACGACATATCTTGTGTTTCCTGGACTATTTACGGTAAAATGTACCAGTAAAATGTATAAGTGAATAAAAAGCATGATTGTACACCAAACTGATACAAGCTATTATAAAAATCTGTTTGTTATTGGTATAACAACTCATACTGATAATCTTTCACAGTATAGGTTTTGCAGTATCAGTATGCCTTGGTAAGGCCACTTGCAGGTACATGAAAGCTTGGAAATGTCAGTTGTTACACCAATAAAGAAATGGATTTTTGTAATAGCTTGTAGGTAAAATGTGTTTTACAGTCAATTCTCAAGATAATAACAGAAGTACACAGGGTTCAGCAAAAGGAAATTGAAAAAAAAGGAACAAATCTGCAATCCATATCAAATAAGAACTATCTAGGTAATCAAAAAAGAAATATTCTTCACAAAAACAAGGAAAATTCTCAGTCTTATATTATTTTCAGCAGTCAGATTTCAACACTGAACTGGTTTTAATTCATTGTTTTCTGAGCTGATTTTAATTCATTACATGAAGAACAGTGAACTAAAAACAGTGACAGGAAAGCTATTTTTTTAAAGTAGCTACTACTGCTATAAAAATATTTTTTGAAAAAGTAGATTGCTACAAATAACGCCTAAAAACTAGTGACTTTTGACCATTTCCATCTCAATTCAGGCAGACATGATCAACATGTGTCAGTTGACCACCTCCAATGTTTTTGAAAAAATTATGGTAGCTACTCCTAATAGAGATATAAAGTACTGCAAAAGAATTTTTCATAAAACAAAATTTTGGTCGAGCTACAGCATTTTGAAAATTAGCAAAAAATACACTTGTGACAAAAATCATGTGAAATGCCAAATTTTTAAGTGCACACTGCTCCTGAACTATAACAGGTAGAAACCCCGATTTTTTTTTTTTTTTTTTTTTTTTTTTGAAGTTATTAAATTGGCCTTTATTCAAATCCACAGAAATTGATCCAACGAATGTTACCAGATGGCAAAAAAAAAAAAAAAAAAAAAAAATATATTTATTACAAAAAAAAATGTAATTTTCCACAAATTTAGGATTTATTTTTTTAAGAAAAAATACTTATCAGGTGGGTAAGTGTGCCAACCTGCACCCCTACTAGGGGTGTCTTAGCAGTAATTTTATTTTTATCCTGTGATGCTTGTAACTCATAAAATTCATTTTTAAAATATACAAAATTTCAACATTTTTGAATTGCAATATCTCAAAAACCCCATTTTTTTTTAATTCTGAAGTTTTGTCCAAACAATGTCCTAATGATAGGTAGTTTACTGGGGAAGTCAGGTTACTGGATTTTTGCCTTGAAATATTCTTACATATTTCTGAAAATTACACTTTTTTTTTCAATTTCTTTTTTTACCAATTTTTGAGAAATGGCACTTTTTTTTTCACATTTTTGAATTAAGTGAAAAAATGAGAACTGTTAACATTATTTAATAAATTTTTAATAACAGGAGAACACAATTTCCGGTAGGGCTCGCACTAAGCATTCACCAAGTAGCCAAATATGACTAAATCCAAAAATGGCAAGAAAAAAATTAGTAACAGTGAAAATGGTGGTGAATGATTTTATGAAACTTGGGCAATTTTTGACTCATGGGTAAACTGCAATTTGCAGTAATTTTTGGGCTAAACTGCAGCTGATATGATTTCAAAGTTTGATTTTCCAAAGCTGTGGCACTGAAAATGGTACTGCCCAGTGCAATTTTTATGGAGTACTGTGAAACTCCTATTAAGGCTACTTGAGAGTCATTGGGGGAGTCAATGAAAATAAGAGCTACTGAAGGTGGGGGATATCGAGAAAAAGAAACTCTTCCGTAATTTATAATGAGCGGGTCCAGAGAAATGGGATAGCAGAGGTTAAACAGTCTGCAGCACATAGTCCAGTGTTGGTGTTGCACTTTGACTTTGCTCAGAACTGATCTGTAATTCTACCTGATGAAGTGCAAAGTTACTACTTGCAAACAATGTACAGATCTCACTCTTTACATGCATTGTATACTTCCCAAATGAGACTAAGTCTTTTGTGGTAGCATGCAATGATAAAAGCCATGGCATAGCACATGCTCTGACAGCACATGCTCTGTGTGCCATTCTGCTCATAAAAAGTGAAATTGCTAAGACTTGTCCTTTGAAAGAATTTAAAACAATTGTTTACGTCTCAGATGGAGCAGCCGGTCACTTCACTTCAAAAACAAATATCAGTTCTATGAACTTATGGAGGGGGACCCAAATGTAATGAGGAAGTGGATCTTCTCAGCCACAGGCCAATGCAAGAGTGAATGTGATGGTGTGGGTGGCCTGTGCAAACATTTTGCTACTAAATTCAACTTACAGAAAGAAGCTTCACAAGCTATAAGAGATGCACCTTCATTTGTTGAAACTGTCTCCCCCTTGATCCCAAAGACTAAACTTCTACTCCTCACAACTTGTGAAGTTCAATCCTATCGAACCAGCAAAGTAGAAGAGTGGGATACAGTAAAATCTGTTGTTGAAATAGTCACAGCATTCCTGGTTAATACAAGGAAATAAACCATCAATGGCCAGAACAGTCTGGCACCCACATAATGCAGTGCAATTTTCAAGCCAACAAAAAAAGAACCCACTTTCTGTTAATGATTTTCAAATAGGAGAATTTATAGGACGCATTTATGACGATAACTGGTGGACGGATAGGACAGATTACAAACATATCTAAAGAATTCGAGGACATAATAGTATCTTTCATGGACCAGCCAGAGGTTTTGGGTGGCCAGAAGAATGTGGCAAGAAAACAGGTCAACTGTCCAGTGCCCTAAAAAATGTACTTCTAAAGGTGAATGCCCCAACTCCTGTTGGATGTTCTGCACGACTTCATACCTTTGATGAGAAGGAAATCAATAAAATCCAGCAGCTTTTCTAAGTTTGAATAATTTGTAGTTATATTGGTAAGCTCATAATTTTTTTTTTTTGAGGCTGTTTTTCTTATGTAAATAGAAATTGAATCTCAACTGCAACTGAAATAAAGTATTGTATGTGTAAAGACTATGGATTTAAAAAAAATTAAACATGTACATAGGTGGCAATTATTGAAAATCATGAAAATGACTTTAAAATATAGATTGACACTGCAATTTGGAATATATACTCAGGTAAACTTTTCAGAAATATCTTTCGAAGTTTTTTTTTTTTTTTAATAATAACCCAACCGTGAGGTTCAAGCAGGAAAGAAGTGCATTTTCAAAAATTTGTAGGCAAAAATCCAGTAATCTGATTCCCCCAGTTAACTACCTGCCATTAGGACATTGTTTGGACAAAAATTCAGAATTTTAAAAATGGGGTTTTTTGAGATATTGCAATTCAAAAATGTTGATTTTTTTGGAATTTTGTATATTTTAAAAATTAATTTAATTTTATGAGTTACAAGCATCACACGATAAAAATAAAATCACTGCTAAGACAACCCTAATAGGGGTGCAGGTTGGCACACTTACCCACCTAATAAGTCTTTCTCTTAAAAAAAAAAAATCCTAAATTTGTGGAAAATTAAAATTTTTTGTAACAATTTTTTTTTTTACCATCTGGTAACATTCGTTTGACCAATTTCTGTGAATTTGAAGAAAGGCCAATTCTATAGCTTCAAAATAAAAAAAAATCGAGTCTTTACCTGTTATAGTTCAGGACCAGCATGCATTTAGAAATTTGGCGTTTCACATGATTTTCGTCACAAGTGTATTTTTTGCATATTTTCAAAATGCTGTAGCTCGACCAAAATTTTTTTTTATGAAAAATCCTTTTGCAATACTTTATATCTCTAATAGGAGTAGCTACCATATTTTTTTCAAAAAATTTGGGGGTGGTCACCTGACACCCCTGCCTGAATTGAGATGGAAAGGGTCTTTTGCTATTTTTAGCTTCGATTTATTTTATGTTCACATTTAAATTAAAAGTGCAAATTCTGAAGATGATTTCCACATCTACATTTTTATGTATGCTATTCTGAACTAAATACCTAGGTAAACTACACAAATAATTTATTATTGTATTTACCTCAGCTCTGGTCATCATACATAACATTTAACACATTCAATGATTTATATTTCAAGCTAGATAAACTAAGTAAGAATTGCAACTAAAGACTAGGTATTCATGTGCTACAACAGCAGTCCCACTTGTAGCAGACTATAGTTGTAGTCCTGAGGAAGGGTAGGGGTGCTACCTGAAAATTCGATATATTAATTCCTTTTATTCCTCACATAAAAACCAGAGTCTTTACCTGTTAAAGTTCAGGACCAGCATGCATTTAGAAATTTGGCGTTTCACATGATTTTCGTCACAAGTGTATTTTTTGCATATTTTCAAAATGCTGTAGCTCGACCGAAATTTTTTTTTATGAAAAATCCTTTTGCAGTACTTTATATCTCTAATAGGAGTAGCTACCATATTTTTTTCAAAAAAATTGGGGGTGGTCACCTGACACCCCCTGCCTGAATTGAGATGGAAAGGGTCTTTTGCTATTTTTAGCTTCGATTTATTTTATGTTCACATTTAAATTAAAAGTGCAAATTCTGAAGATGATTTCCACATCTACATTTTTATGTATGCTATTCTGAACTAAATACCTAGGTAAACTACACAAATAATTTATTATTGTATTTACCTCAGCTCTGGTCATCATACATAACATTTAACACATTCAATGATTTATATTTCAAGCTAGATAAACTAAGTAAGAATTGCAACTAAAGACTAGGTATTCATGTGCTACAACAGCAGTCCCACTTGTAGCAGACTATAGTTGTAGTCCTGAGGAAGGGTAGGGGTGCTACCTGAAAATTCGATATATTAATTCCTTTTATTCCTCACATAAAAACCAGAGTCTTTACCTGTTAAAGTTCAGGACCAGCATGCATTTAGAAATTTGGCGTTTCACATGATTTTCGTCACAAGTGTATTTTTTGCATATTTTCAAAATGCTGTAGCTCGACCGAAATTTTTTTTTATGAAAAATCCTTTTGCAGTACTTTATATCTCTAATAGGAGTAGCTACCATATTTTTTTCAAAAAAATTGGGGGTGGTCACCTGACACCCCCTGCCTGAATTGAGATGGAAAGGGTCTTTTGCTATTTTTAGCTTCGATTTATTTTATGTTCACATTTAAATGAAAAGTGCAAATTCTGAAGATGATTTCCACATCTACATTTTTATGTATGCTATTCTGAACTAAATACCTAGGTAAACTACACAAATAATTTATTATTGTATTTACCTCAGCTCTGGTCATCATACATAACATTTAACACATTCAATGATTTATATTTCAAGCTAGATAAACTAAGTAAGAATTGCAACTAAAGACTAGGTATTCATGTGCTACAACAGCAGTCCCACTTGTAGCAGACTATAGTTGTAGTCCTGAGGAAGGGTAGGGGTGCTACCTGAAAATTCGATATATTAATTCCTTTTATTCCTCACATAAAAACCATAATTTGGAGATATTTATGGTGCAGTAAGATAGACTAACTAAGAAGCCCATGGAATTCAATTAAAAACCATATCAAAATATATCTGTGAATTCATTTCCTTTGGCCAAAAAGAACTGAATCCTGCAATCAATGAAAAGTCTTCAATAAAACTGCTAGTGCGATCGCCTGATGTAGTGTCTTCACAGGTTGAGATTTCACTTTTGACTAGCTTTTGTGATGTAAGTTAAGTCGGGTACGCTATTATTGGCAGGGCACACTTGGACCCCCTGTTACAACCAATTATTCTTCAAGAAATCTGCAAATTTTATGTGATTTGAAGAATATTTTTTAACCACACTTCAAAAGCAGCTCAAATTTGTAGTGTAAATTTCCACTAAAATCTGCTTTATTTTGTAGCGTGCAACTGCTGCAACTACATTGTTTTATTTGTAGTGATATTGCAACTACATTGTTTTATTTGTAGTGATATTGCAACTACATTGTTTTATTTGTAGTGATACAACATGCTACGCTATGCTACAGCAGTGCTACTTCCAATCAATGACTAAAAGCAACTTAGTATCAAATCTGATTGCTGAAAATAACATACTTGTGAACTTCCTATGTGTTTATGCAGAATGTTTCTTCCTCTAATTTCCATATCTGATGTAATGTTGATTTGTGATCTATAACTGTTTCTGAATTTGAAAGGGGTCATCAGCACTACCAGGAAACAGACTGCTTCGACTAGCACAAATCTGAAGTTGTTCTGACTCCTACAACTGCTTAGCTCCAGTTACTTGGAACTCCCCTTTCCTGGATCACGTAACAGTTGCATGCTCAAATGGAAAGTGAGAGATGTGAGTTCAACTCCAGCTCCGGGTAATGTAATTTTCACATTTTCAGAGACGTTACATAGAGAACAGTGAACAATAAGCAATTCAGTACTGAAATCTAATGACTGAAAATAAATTAGAACTATTGGGAACATAATTATTTAAGCTCATTAATTTTTTCCATGGTCAAATTGGAGTTTAGGTAGAGTAGTGGGATTTGAAATCATCACTTGGCTGATGCAATGCCTAACTACAGTAAAACCTCTGAACAGCAGACACACTGGGTCCTAAACATTTGTCCACTATTTGGGAAATTGACTTCTGAGCCTACCTAGGTTTATGATAAAAAAACAAAAAACTATACACACTAAATACATACATGCAACATATAAATTAAAATTATGTTTTTTGATTAAATGTTTCCTTTTTTTGCTCTTGTTTAGCAGCTAGAAATAATACAAGTACATACATACAGCATTTTCATTTCAAACTACAGCACATACAATGTATGTATTTCAATTCATATTGTAAAATACATGTGTAACAATTGAAGACCTTACTGCAACAATGGGCTAAAACATAGCAGTACATGTGATAATGGTGGAAATGGATGAGTGACTGCACCCTCTATTGTTCCAGAGGTTGGGCTAACCCACTATTTTCCTGAGGTATCTATTGGAATATGCTACTATCCCATCTATCTCTGAGTGTGCATCCCTGGTCACTGCAAGTGTGTTTTTATTAAATGTGGGAAAGCCACTATTGCCATAAGGTCTTCAATTAAATATGTTACTCTAAACTTTGAAGCATACATACTTACCACTCATTATTTAATAAAATCAATCAGCAATTTTTAGCTACAAAAAAATCTGATGAAAGCATTTCTTCATTTGCAATTCATAGTCTGTTTTTCATGTATAAAATTCATCAGTAGTCCAAATCTCCTTTGCTTACCAAAAAAAAAAAAACAAAAAAAAACTTGTAACTTTTCACTACACTTTACAGCATCTTTCAAGTTCCTGATGCCATATGCCTCTTCTATAACAAATACTTCCTCAATCAAATCTTTTTCTCCTAATGTTTGCAAAGCAATGGACTCGTACACATCCTTCCCCCTACGATACACAGATCTTCATCAACCATAATGAAATCTTCAGCATTTTCTTCATGGTACAGAAATATAATTAATTTGGAAATAGCATCTAAATCCACTTCTTCTGTATTGACCTTTGAAAGAAGGAAAGAAGCCTGCCGTTCTAAAACACTTGAGAAATGCTCTGTAATTTTATGTTTTTCACAGCTGAGGGGAACAAGCTGATGATATCATTGAGAATACAAAATCATATCACTTCTTAGGAAAGATGTCCTATATTGAAACCACAGAAAAATTTGTAATGGGGATCTTGAGGAAAAACAGTCACTCTGCTTTCATCTAAAGAAAGTAATTCTTCACTGCAAAACTTTTTAGAGACTTTCCTCCCTCCCCCTTGAACTTTTGTGTTTTTAACCATTATAACCAGCCACATTGAGCAAATCATGCAAGGAATTATCCTACATACCCTTATACATGATGACATGCTATAAATGACATATTGCATTAAAAATATTTTAAAAGAAATCCAAAATCTTTGAAATAACTCACCATTTCTTTATCTAATAGAGAGAGTTCTGTGATGTAACTTTTGAGGCGAATTTGGTATTTGGGACGAGATGATGGAGGCATTCCCTTAACTTCTAGATCCATCTGTTCAAGCTACACCAAAACACCATAACACTGTTATACTCTCAAAATTTAATATTCTCCTGTTTGTTAAACTTATATTACTCAAGAATAACACTCAGAGATTAGAAGTTAAAATTTAGAAAGAAAAAATATGAACACATTTCACTATTATGTGCTCATGCTATCATAAGAAAAACAAATGCAGTAAGCCTATAGAAAAAATCTGTCCTATGACATGAGATCTTGAAAATGGAGCCCTCAATAGATGTATATTAAGCTAACCTTATTGTATGAGTTTAACAGATATATGATGGAAATTTACAGTAAAACTAAACCTTAAAAAACAACAACAGTAAAAGTACAAATAGGCATGTTCATACAGCTTCCTCACAAAAAATTTCAAATAATTTTCCAGGACAGTTCAATCACCTTCTACTTTTTCTTCCTTTCTTTTTTTCTTTCCTTTCCTTTACAGATACCATTACAGCATAAGTAACTACACACAACACAAAAATGCAAAGGCCCTTTTCAGGGCCAGGTATTTTTTTCAAAAAGGAATTTGCCATACCTGCTTCGCAGTTGAAGGAAACTGTTTCCACAGACACGAACACATATTCACACAAGTAAAGAGAGACTTTACAAAGAAAAAGAAAAAATTAAAAATCTAGAAAGTTTCAAAAAGTTTGAGAAAAGTGGAAAAAAAAAACTTGCTAAAGGAAAATGGAAAAAAAAAAAACTGTGCAAAAAAAAAATGATGAAAATGAAGCACACAATAAGGAACAACCTCAAGCATTACATGAGCAGAAATTAAGCTCAAAAGTAAAAGAAGCAATAAATGACACAGAATTAATGAAAAGTGATGCAAATAAATACCTGCGTAATATTAACTTGTTACACAGAGAAAAAAAAATTGTCATTAAAAGCAATTTAAAGAATTATGTGCTAAAAGAAAGAATTGAAAAACACACAAAAATTTCCAAAACACTAATGTGACATAGAAATTGAATGCTGATGTTAACAAACACTTAGGTGAAAATGCTATCAAAAGCAAAAAAAATTGGAAAGAAAGGTAGATACTCCAACTGTAAAAAAACCTAACTATTTCACTGGAAGGCTTAGCAAAGAAATTAAAGAGGCAGAAAAAATTGCCTGTAATGAAGGTGCTCAATTGCAGTATACCAATAACATTACACTTTATAACATGCAAAACGAACTGCCTCCTTTATATGCTAATGTGGAAAATATCCACACTGAAATAGAAAGCTAACAAGTAAGTAATATAGAAAGCAGTGAAGACCTACAAAGAGAGTCGGGGGTATTCTTCACACGTCAGAAGCAAAATGCAGAATGCGGTGACAAACAAGAAAGTGAAATGGGGGTATTCTTCACACATGAGGAAAAACACAAAAAAAAAAACAAAAAAAAACAATGAACTGAGCAGCAAGTCATGCAAAAACAGTTCTAAAACAGTATATATTGAAGGTAGAGATAATAAACATAAATCACACAAGCAAAATTGACCTTTTAATTAATAAAATCAAGGAAAAGTCCATGAGTGAGAAGTTTACGGAAAACCAAATAAAGGTGAATTTGTTAAAAAAAAAAATTTGACGGTGAACTCGTGAAAAAAAAACAAAAAAAAACTGATGGTGAATGGCCCATTAATGAAATAGCAGAATTAGCTGCCAAACTGGCTAAAAACATGGAAGCAATTAATTGCAATGCTGATACTGATGCCCAAGATACCGATAGAAACAGCAATATAAAAGAAAGTGACATAGTAAAACGCCCTTTTTAAGGCCATTTCTCATGTTTCTCAGGAAGAAATTTTGTACTCTGAAACAAATGGACTTAACATTTTAATTTGGAATGTGCAAGGCATCAAAAGGCAGCATAGAGAATTTCTAGCCTACCTAAAATTTTAAAAAAATTGACATTGTGCTAGTTAATGAATCCTGGCTAAATGACAGTTAAATTCAAAATTCCCAACTACAAGGTTTATAGAAAAGACAAAACCACCAAAAGTGGCAGAATTTTGATTGCAGTCAAAGACAATTTAGAGCAAAGTGAAGCAACATGCAACACAGAGGATGGCATGGAAGCGCACTTGGTTATTATTAAAACTAAAAACAACCCGAGTAAGTTTACGGCGCTTTACAATCATCCCAATCACATTATTACCAGTGAACTCTAGATAATATTTTCAAGGAAGATATTCCCATGGTCATAGCGGGAGATTTTAACAGTAAACACTGCTATTGGTACTGCCCCAGAGCTAATAAAAGTGGAAACAATATTTTCAGATATCTCTTAAACAAAAATACTAAAAGACTACTGGATTTCAATTCCTATCATCCAGTTTCTATTAAGAAAAATGTAGCAAGTCAGTTTTTAGAAAAAATTAATAAAATAGTTTCTACTGCAGATAAAAAAGAATCCCATAAAGAAGAGCTTAAAGTCATACTTGCAGAGAATAACTATCCTAAAGAAGAAATTGAGAAGCTTCTGAATTTTAATGGTACGAAGAACCCACAAAAGCAACAAGTAAAATTCACTAGAAAAATTTCTTATCACAAAGGTTTATTTGAGTCTTTAAAGAGAATTAGTAAGAAATACAATATTAGGCTAGCTCCAAGTTTAGAGAACAAAGTTAAAAAATTTTTCCCTAAAATAGTTCAAAGAGAAGAAGATATTTTAAAAATGCAAGGAGTAGTTTATGAAGTAAATTGTAGTTGTGGACTATCTTACATAGGTGAAACAGGTCGCAGACTAGAAACTCGTATAGCTGAACATAAAGCAGCTATAAAAAATTGCTCCAACAAGACTGGATTAGATAGGCATGTTAGAGAAACTGGGCACAGCATGGATTGGAATTCCTTTAAAGTAATCAGTTTCCAAAGCAATTTCCAAAAAAGAAAACTGAAAGAAGGAATAGAGATTGAGAAAAATCAAAATTCCATCATCAATGACTGCAAAGGATTTTCCCTGCCTAACATCTGGCAGGATTTGTTGAAAAATAACCTAAATCGTAAAGGTTAACCGTAACCGTGATAGTGACAAGTAAAAAGTGACAACAAGACAGCCTGAAGAAGGAGAAGAGTTTTCTCCGAAAATTTGCTATTAATGAAAACATTTCCTAGTAAAATTCCCATAAAAGTTGCTTTAGATTATTATAAAAATATTGATTTGGGGGTGCCATCTGAACCCACAAGAACGGCGCTCAGAGGAACTAGCAATGTACTCGATTTTACGCTCTTTAAGAATAATAAATATTATTTTGAGATTTACACTGTGGCAGCGCTCTCCTCTGATCACAATCCCGTTCACCTTCAGCTTTATACTGATAAAACTGTGACGGTAGCACCCAAAATGGTCACTAATTTAAAGCAATTTGAAGAGAAAATTAAGTAAGTACCACCTCCTGAAATTGGAGACTGCAATAGCAAAGAAGAAATCGACAAAGCTATTGAACTCTTTAACCTCACCATTAAAAAGATTATGGAAGAATGTCAAACTCCTGCCAAAGAGAAAAAAAGTCTGTACTATTTACCCAAAGAAATTTTGGATCTTATTAAGGAAAAAAATAGGTACCGAAGCAAGTGGCAAAGAACATGAAATAAAATGTTCTATGACCTTTATTGCTCCCTAAATAGACAAATTAAAGGAGAAAACAGAAAATTTGAAAACGGGTCATGGGGATAGGTATTAGAGGAAGCTCATATTGACTACTCTGAAAAACCGGATAAAAAAAATAAAATGACCCTGTGGAACCTTACGTCGAGTTTTCAAAATAAAAATATCAAATTACTCCCACCCCTTCAAAAAGACGATGGGACGGTAGTTAGAACTGACGAGGAAAATGCGGAAATTTTTGCAAACTCACTCGAAAAACAGTTTAAAATAAATGACATCCCTGACACTGATGTAGCCATTAAAACCCAAAAGGCTTTGGATACTTATTTTTAACATGCGGGGGATGTTGAAAATTCTAGAGTAATTGCCCAAAGTGCACAACTCTATGAGGAATTTTCTAGTAAAAAAAAAAAAAAACAGTAATGACATTCCCAACTAAAAGCACTCAGAAAGGTGTGAATAAAATAAAAATGCGGGAAAAGGCAGAGAAAGCAGTAACCTAAAGTGGAAAGTGCTACAACTTCTCTTAGGTCCGCAAACCCGGCACAAGCTGCAGAAGTCAAACAGCGCCCAACTGTGAAAAAAAAAAAAAAAAAAAAAAAAATTAGCAACGGCCCTTTTAAGAGTCGAAAGAATTTATTCCACCTGGCTTTGAAAACCCACTTCCTATTAGTGACAGGGACATAAGGTTTCATATTAATAAACTTAGGAATAAAAAGGCACCTGGTAAGGACGGTATTAATGAAATCATGAAAAAATTACCAGAAGCATATGTGCACACGCTTACCAAAATATACAATAAAGCTATAGAATTAAATTACTTCCCAGATGAGTGGAAGACCGTTGAAGTAATTTCACTTCCCAAGCCTGGAAAAAACCCGTCTATTCCAGAAAATCACAGACCTATTTCGTTGCTCCCAACTATGGGAAAAATATTTGAAAAAGTTATTCTTATTAGAATGCAACAATTCTGTGAGGAATTCCCAGTAATTCCATTTATTCAAAGAGGTTTTAGAGATAAACACTCCATGGTGCATCAGCTCTCTAGAATAACTGAAAAATGTGCAGAAGGAATTATAAAAAAAGAACACACAGCAGCCAAATTTCTGGATGTGGCTAAAGTGTTCGATAAATGTCCACATGAGGCAATTATTTATAAGCTAATAGCACATGATTTCACACCCTGGATTATTCATATAATCAAATCATACCTGAATAACAGAACATTCTGTGTAAAAATCAATGGGAAAAAATCATCAAAAAAAAATTTAAGCTGGTGTCGCGCAAGGCAGTGTACTCGCGCCAACGCTGTATTCTATTTTTACGTCAGACTTTCCCAACTTTAATAACAGGAATCTGACTACAGCTCTTTATGCTGACGACACTGCACTTGCTTATACTTCCAAAAATAAAAACCAAGCAGCTTTTATGCTTCAACATTATGCGGAACAACTTGAGAAGTATTTCTTAGATTGGAAAATTAAAATTAACACTGAAAAAACCCAAGCAATTTTGTTTTCTAAGATTACTTATAAATACAATCCAGACTTTGAAATAGAAATGTATGGGGAAAAAAATACCTTGGGTAAAAGATGTTAAATATTTAGGACTTATCATGGACCACAGCCTGAACTGGAACAAACATATCAAAGAAACTCTGTCCAAAGCTCTTAAAATCAGAGGAAGTCTCCAGCCAATAATAAAAAACAAAAGGTTCAGCAGGAAAAATAAAACTTTGCTATGGAAAGCCTGTATCAGCCCTGTTATTACTTATGGCTGTCACATCTGGGGTAACTGCAATAAACAGCAGAAAAATAATATTACCTCATTTCAAAATAAAACCCTACATATGATGGTTGGACTTGATGGAAGAACGTCAAATCATGCTATCCGCTGCATGTTAAATATTAATTCTATCCATTATATGATGTACGACTTGGCTAAAAGGTACTATGAACAAGCTAAGATGCATCCTAATCCTCTGGTCAGGGAGGCCCATAATTATACTGTCAATGATACTGACAGATATAAACGGCCAAAAGCTATTTTGAATAAAGTTCCCGAAATGAACCCGATTCACAGCTACACCAACAGAAAAAATAATAATTGGGACTAATGTATAGAGGCTATTCTTCACAAATGTGAAAAGATGGTATTTTCCACACATGTGAAGAAACACAGTTGTTAAAAAATAGTACTAAACTCCCTACCAGCCAATGGGAAAAAATATTTTCTCTGATTGGCTCCTGAGATGTGAGGCAAATAGCCAACTCCTACCTGTGCACTGCGCAAACGACAATTTTGTTTTTCCAAGTGCCTATCAATACATGGTTTTGTGAGAGAACTGGATATTTCTCTGTGGGATTTTTTTCTTGTGTGTGTGTGTGTGTGTGTGTTTTTTTTTTACAGGTTCCCCTTTTCCCTGTCCTTTTCTCGTTTCCTGCGGCCGGATGTTGGCTGTGGGACTGATTGCTCGAAGTGAATTGCCGCAGGTAAGTATTTAGGTTAGCTTACAACTTCACTGGAAACCGTATACTCCTTCTGCTCTAATTTTTCTGTACTCTTCTTTCGTGCTTTTCTATCAGGGCATTTTGCTCCCTATTCTCTTATTTTATTTTTCACCTGCCAAAAGGTGCAGAGCACTGTGGGTTTGGGTCTCTCAATCTAAGCTAGGAACTCTTCTTCTCTACACACAACGCAAACAATGGTTACACATTTGAAATATTTCAAATTTCTGGTAATTATTTTGTGTATCACACAGGCACAACCAAAGCTACAAGTGGGCTTCAGCCCATCCAACTTATCTTTGAGCCCACCCTTTAGCCCTCCCCTTCCCCAAATATTAGGTGTGCAACTTAATTTTCGGCCACAGGCACGACACGTTGACAGCAAATCGAATACATACCTAAACAGGGAAATAATCCCCGTCGTGTTGGATACATTTCAGCCATCGGTCAGGGAGCTGCCGAATGCCACTGCGGAAAAAAGAGGGCTGTTTCGAGTTGATAAAGTCATCAACACTTGTGTAGACCTTCTTGACAGAAGTGAAGTGCGTTTCACTCAGGTGGTGTTGCAGGGAGGGAAAGAGGTGATAATCCGATGGGGCGAAGTCTGGAGAATACGCCGGATGGGACAAAATCTCCCCACCCAGGTTGGTGATCGTGTTTAAAGTCATTTTCGTGGCGTGAGGACGCACGTTATCCTGAAGCAACAGGACCGACCTTCTGCCCTTGCCAGTGTATGGCCTTTTCGCCTCCATTGCGTCCCTCACAATGGAGGCGAAAATGGAGGTTTGAGCAACTTACAGTGTATGACACTGCGCTGATCCCATCATATGCACAGCAACAACTTCCTGGCATGGATATTCAGTTTGGCGGTACTGGTGGTAGGCTGACCTGGATAAACCCACGATTTGCGCCACTTAGGATTATCGTAGAGAATCCACTTCTCATCACAGGTCAAAATCTTGTGGAGGAAATCCTTCTTTGAATCTGGAGAGCAAGGACACAACAACATCGTAGCGCCTAGACTCGTTCACAGCTGGGAGTTGGTGGGGCACCCAACGTCCCTCCTTGTGAATCCATCCAAGCTTGTGCAGGTGCTTTGCAATGGCTTGCGGTGTTACTCAGAGTTCCTGGGCGAGCTCTGACTGTGTGCGACAGGGATCCGCGTCCAACAGTTGCTCCAGTTCCTCATCGTCAACTTTCTGTGGCAGTCCCGGATGTTCTGCACCACAGAGATCGAAATTTCCCAGCTTAAACTGCAGGAACCCCTTCTTACACGTACTGTAGGGCACAGCAGCCTCACCCAAAGCAGCACAGATCATTTGCTGGGCTTCCGCAGAACTTTTTTCAGCTAAAACACGAACAGGAGGCAGTGCCTCAAATGTTGCTTCTCGAATTACATTGCTTTCACCGTCAACTTTCATCCCTTCTGTCACTACAGCTGTGAGTGGTTACGGTTGCCTGGAAAGCTATTGGATGGTGCTGCAATCAGCGATTATCGCACACAGCTATTTGCATTTGCCGACGTTCTATGATCGCTTGTGGTTAGGGGCCGAGAATTAAGTTGCACACCTAATATTTAAGCAGTATAAACATGGCAGATGCAGCCATCTAATATTTTTAGATATATTTTACATATTTTCCTTCATTTCTTCTGAGGTGTTTCTAAACAGTTGGCTTGAATGAACTTATGTGAAATTTTTGTAATAAATGAATTTTCTGTCAAATTTAGTGTTGTTTTATTCTTTGAAATAGGGAGCCCTCTCACAAAATGTCTAAGAGAGTAATTGAAAGATACCATTTTTAGCACGTCTTTTGTAAAAAAAGATTGTGCTTATGTTATCGGTTTGTCCGTCCGTCTGTACCCACGATATCTCTGCAACTATTAGCCCGATTTGAAAAATTATTTTTGCCTTGGGAAGCTTGAAATATGCAAATGATGATCCTTCATTTCGTTTTTTTTTTGTTTTTTTTTTACTATGTACAATTTTGCCGCTAGAGGGCGTAAATTCAGATGATGTCGAATTTAAAAATATGTTTTATTCCACATATTTGCTTCTAAACATCCGATTGAAAAAATTATTTTATCTTTCGACTCCATTTATGGCAAAGAGTATTTTAGATACAGTTACTTTTTCAAATTACGCATAGATTTCCCGCTAGGGGCGTAAAAGAAAAATTACATTTTACCTGACAACTCTTCTTCTAAAACTCCAATTTGAAAACTTTTTTTCTTCAGCGGATGCACCTCCTGATGAAAAATCTTTTCCATAAAATTTAAAATTTTTGGTAAAGAATACTTTGGCCACCAGGGGGCGTAAGTGTTAATTTTTGCTTCTGATTTATTTGCCATAAAATCAGAGCTTCTAAAATATCGATTGAAAAAATTCTTTCGTGGACTGATGCCACTCACATCGATAAATCTTTTCATAATATTTTCTTCTTAAAATAGTCCATGGTTTCTTCGCCAGGGGGCAGATGCATATCTTATTTTTGTCAATACCTCTACTCCTAGAAGTCCGATTTGAAAAATTCCTTCTTTGTTGGATAGTGTTTTCAGTGTGACATGTTTTTAATATAATTTCAAAATTTTCAAGTAATTCATAGACTTTCCGCTAGGGGGCGTAGAGGTAAATGGTGTTTCCCCCTATATCTCTGCTTCTAAATCTCCGATATGAAAAATTCTTTCTGCACCGGATACAGCTCCTGATGGGAAATCCTTTGCACATAATTTCTAATTTTTGTAAAAAATGGTTAGGCCACCAGGTTGCATAAGTCTTAACTTCTGCTTCTGATGTATTTGCAGCAAAATATGAGCTTCTAAAATCTTGATTGCAAAAAAAGTCTTTTGTTGACCGATACAACTCATGTCGACAAACCTTTTAGGAACATTTTCTTCTTAAAACAATTCATGGTTTCTATGCCAGGGGGCATAGATGTATATCTTATTTTTGTCAATATCTCTACTTCTAGGAGTCCAATTTGAAAAAAATTCCTTCTTTGTTGGATTGTGTTTCCGATGCGAAATGTTTTTCCTATAAATTCAAAATTTACAAGTAAATCATAGACTTTCCGCTAGGGGGCACAAAGGCATATTGAGTTTTCTGCGTTATTTCTGCTTCTAAAACTTCGATTTGAAAAATTATTCCTGTATCGCATATAAGACCTGATGGAAAATATTTTTCACATAATTTCTAATGTTTGGTAAAGAATCGTTTGGCCACCAGGGAAAATAAGTGTTAATTTCTGCTTCTGATGTATTTGTAGCAAACTCTGGGCTCCTGAAAACTAGACTAATTTTTTTTTCTTGGACCGATACTGCTCGTATGTAAAAACCTTTTGAGAATACTTTCTTCCTATAATAATGCATGGTTTTCCCACCAGGGAACGTAAAGTCACGTCTTATTTTTGTCGATATCTGTTTCTAAGAGTCCGATTTGAAAAATTATTTGTGTTGGAGAGCGTTTCCGGTGCGAAATGTTTCTCATATAAATTCATGTTTTTCTTAACACACAAGTCTGCAACCAGAGGGCGTAAGCTCACGATTCCGTACAGCAATATCTGAGGGATTAAAAACCCGATTGAAAAACTTCTTTCTTCCGTCAGATACTATTGTTTTCCATACCGGTGCCATTGACTTTGAATAGCTTTGATAAATTTAATTTGCGTCAGAACGGATTCAAAAGACATGCTTATTACACCCGAAAATTTGGTGTCATCTTTCTTGTTGTAATTATACGTCATATACAATTCAATTGGGAGACAAATTTTCCCGAAGAAATAATTCTTCATATGTACATGGTAGGCATTGCAATGCTATTATTGTCAGATTTTCACTGATTCCATGTAATCACTTCCTTCAGAAAACTTGAAAATGTTCAGTGTCCTGGAGTGAGAAACGAACCCGCACCTCCTGATTTCAGGTCGAGCAGGCTCAATTCCCACCTTACATAAATCTGGTGTCTACCGCATTCCTTTAAGATGTAATGAATCTGACTCTGAAAACCAAATATATATCTGATCCACACTACGTACACTGGGAGTCCATCTGTCAGAACATTAGTACAACATCAGATGCCACTCCTCTACCACCGCACTTTCACGGTTAGTGGGAAGCAGAAAATTTACCCAAATTTGGGAATATGCTTATGTACTGCTGACTTTGAGGAGTAAAAGATAAACACACCTAGCTGAAAGCTTGGTCATTTCCCAATTTGGAGACAAGTGTTGTAATGAAGATCTGCCCACTTACCTACCTCAGCCATGGAGATAACTTCTGATGGATTTCAGATACAGACCGGCTGACGATGTTTCTGAATCTATGTCATAATATTGGTAAGTGAACTATTCTGAACCTTTCCTAAGACCGTGAGCATGCGCTATACTTGCTTGTTTACGTCATATAGCTTCGTCTCCATGTACATAGTAACCCGATGTCTTGCGTCCGTTTGCAGTGCTTAAACTGAAGATGGGTTGGGGCCACCCACCCGAAAGATCTAGTTCTACTTTTCCATGTATATATTTTAATGTATATCAAATTTTTTAACTTACAGACAGCGTGCCAACATGTTTTTTAATCATGCAGTGACAGCAGCGTTTCTATAGATTCAACTGAGGATGTTTATCAGAGATGAAATGCTCTGCCATGGACAAATCAAAGCATATATGATCCTTCATCTTAGCAGCATGCGAGCAGAAGGTGAATCCCTGAAGAAATAACTTTTCAGAAATAAATTATAGTCAAATCGATGTTACAGGCAGATGATGCCTCAGAAAACTTGATTAGAACTTAGTTCATCATCAGGACTACATCACTGGAGAAGCTGTTGTCATTCAGTAGGGAGTGCGCAACCACAATTATCGTTAAGTGTGGCACTTCTTATTTTTATTTTTATCTCCTCTTCAAGTTTAATCTATTATTTATATCAAGCATTTATATTGTATATCTTTGCTTTTAATGTCAGATAAAACCAGAGCCTAGTTCATAGTCAAATAGATGTTATAGGCAGATGGGTGCCAAATTAATCAAGCAAGTTTACATGCCTCGGAAAACTTGAAAATCACAATGTTCTGGAATGGGAATCAAACCTGCAGCTCCTGATTTACATTCGAGTATGTTACTGTTACACCACCCAGAACAAGGAATCTCCAAGCAACTGAGAACGTTTATCGGGACTCAGATTAAATGCCCCGCCGTGCACAAATTGAAGCATGTATGATCCTTCATCTTAGTGGCATGCTTTCTGCTCGCATGCCTAATAAGGAATTTTGTAAAGGCCATGGATCGAAATGGGGCAGGATTTTTGTACCTTCATGATATATTTCCAAGACTTATTGAGGCCAAAATCAAGGAAGGTGAATTTCTATTATTGGCATATTTTCACTGTATTACATATAACCACTTCGAAATTCTCAGCGTCCTGGAGCAGGAATCGAACATGCACCTCCCGATTTCCAGTTGGGATGCTAGTCATTACACTACCCAGGACAAGGAAATTCCAAGCAACTGAACATAGATATCTGAGAACCTTCAGATTCGTGCTACTCGGAGCTATTCCTGCCCCATCGAAGTGTCTCATGACCTTTTCTCACATCCAGGATCAGATGTAGGTCACAAATTCCAGTGATGAAAGTATGTCACATACAATTGGGAAACGAATTTCCCCGAAGAAATAATTTTTCATAAATACATGGTAGGCATTGTATGCTATTATTGGCATATTTTCACTCTATTCCATGTAACCACTTCCTTCAGAAAACTTGATTTATTGAAAACCTGAAGGTGTATTTGTCAGTCCACAGATACAACAGCTTTTCCAAGATAAGTATTTTGATGATATCCTCACCAGCAATGAAAAGTTAGCTTGCAATGCTTTCTAGCAAGTGGCCACAAACTTTATACGAAACAATTAGGCTGACAATTACCAGGAGCTTGTAGAAACCTTCTTAAAGCGCTACGAGAGACTAGGGTGCAACATGTCATTGAAATTACACTTTCTACACCCTCATCTGAATTTCTTCCTGGCTAACTATGGTGCTGTCAGTGACGAGCACAGGGAATGGTTTCATCAGGACATTACTACCCCTCGAAAAATGGTACCAAGGGAAAGGGAATGCAGCAATGCCAGCAAGCTATTGTTGGACCTTTGTGAGAAATGCTCCAGAAACTCATTACAATCGACAGCCAAAACGGCATAGCTGTGAATCGTTTTCTCCATGAGGATTATCATAGGGTATGTATGTATACGCAAATGTGTAAAATTTGTTTTATGCATATTTCGAAAACTAGAGCTAATCTGGTGTTTTAACAACCATTTTCATATTCTGCAGCCCAAACAACATAAAGGTAACTTAGTTTAACCTCCGATGCAGACAAAAAGTTAAAATTTGTTGTCCAGTGTAATCAGATATATTACTTTTACATGAATGAATTCTAATAAATTGCATTCACATTGCACGAATTCTATGAGATTAGCATGCGCATAATGTAAATTTATCAGGTATGATCCTGAAACATGAAGGGCAAAAAATACTTCCATGATGACATAAATGAAGCAATAAATCTAAAACATTATATGTATCTGACAGAGATGAAATAATATTTTTTAAGAGATGATGTACAGCCCCACCACACTGCTTTTATCAACAGAAATAATATCAACTCTCTACCCTAAGATCTTTGTGGGCCATACAGCAGCTTATTATTCTATAGTACTGCCTTCATTAGACTTTATCTTTACTTTCATATCACAGAAGGAAAAATGTTTTATTCTTCATGAAGACGTGCACTGTCTTACAACCTTCTGTTGCACACATTTGTAGAGGATACAGCTTGCAGTGGTGTACCAAGTTAAAAAATTAGTATACAGTTCAGTTAAAATGTTTCAATAAAGTTTTTACTTACATAAAAGTAACAACTTTATTGAAACTTACATAAGTAACAACTTTATTGAAACATTTTAACTGAACTGTAATTAATAATCTAAAGCAACTTATGGGAATTTACTAGGAAATGTTTTCATTTATAGCAAATTTTCGGAGAAAACTCTTCTCCTTCTTCAGGCTCTCTAGTTGTTGTCACTTTTTGCTTGTCACTATCATGGTTACAGTTTACCTTGACGGTTACGGTTAACCTTGACGGTTTAGGTTATTTTTCACCAAATCCTGCCAGATGTTAGGCAGGGAAAATCCTTTGCAGTCATTGATGATGGAATTTTGTTTTTTCTCAATCTCTATTCCTTCTTTCAGTTTTCTTTTTTGGAAATTGCTTTGGAAACTGATTACTTTAAGGGAATTCCAATCCATGCTGTGCCCAGTTTCTCTAACATGCCTATCTAATCCAGTCTTGTTGGAGCAATTTTTTATAGCTGCTTTATGCTCAGCTATACGAGTTTCTAGTCTGCGACCTGTTTCACCTATGTAAGATAGTCCACAACTACAATTTACTTCATAAACTACTCCTTGCATTTTTAAAATATCTTCTTCTCTTTGAACTATTTTAGGGAAAAATTTTTAACTTTGTTCTCTAAACTTGGAGCTAGCCTAATATTGTATTTTTTACTAATTCTCTTTAAAGCCTCAAATAAACCTTTGTGATAAGAAATTTTTCTAGTGAATTTTACTTCTTGCTTTTGTGGGTTCTTCTTACCATTAAAATTCAGAAGCTTCTCAATTTCTTCTTTAGGATAGTTATTTTCTGCAAGTATGACTTTAAGCTCTTCTTTATGGGCTTCTTTTTTATCTGCAGTAGAAACTATTTTATTAATTTTTTCTAAAAACTGACTTGCTACATTTTTCTTAATAGAAACTGGATGATACGAATTGAAATCCAGTAGTCTTTTAGTATTCATTGGTTTTTTATACCAACTAGTGAGGAATTTTTCATCTTCATAATAGATAGTAATATCTAAGAAGTTTATTCTTCTTTCTTTTTGAAGTTCAATAGTGAACTTAAGGGAATCATCTAATTCATTGAATGAGTCTAGAATTCTTTCTGGAACAATTTCTGAGCTATCTATTATAAATAAGATGTCATCCATGTATCTGCTATATAAGCAGAAGTATGTGGGTTGTACTAGTATCTTTTCTTCTAGTTTTCCCACATAATAGTTAGCTAAGAGTGGGGAGAGTGGGGAGCCCATAGCTAGCCCCGATTTTTGAATGAAAAAAGTTTTCCCAAATTGAAAGTAGTTGTTCTGCAAAGAGAAAGTAAGCATTTCAAAAATTCCTACTAATATGTTTTTTTCCTTGTTGTGAAAAACTATTAGGTCTGCCAAGTCTTCCGCTATAAAGTCTATAAGTTGATCTATATTAATGTGAGTATACATAGACACTATATCTAAACTACCCATAATAGGAGAATCTAATTTAGGAAGAAGTTCTAGTTTTTCTTTTAGCTGCATTGAGTTTTTAATCAAGTTAGGTGGCTCTTTTAAAAGATTCTGAAGGTGTGACTTTAAAAAATAGTTTAGATTTGAAAGAATAGAGTTTTTTGAGTCTATTATTGGTCTAATTGGTTGGTGTTCTTTATGCAGTTTGACTATTCCATATATTTGAGGTAATCTGAACTGTAATTTTGAGAATTGTTTATAGTTTTCTGGAAGCTGGTTTTTCTTTTTTTGAAGTGAAATAAGCTTAGAGACTTTTTTAATCAAATCTGGTAGTGGGTTTTCTTTTACTTCTTCATACATAGGTTTTTTAGTTCTTCTTCCATCTTTTCTAGATAATCTTTCTTATCCATAATAGTAATCAACTTACTTTTGTCTGTTTTCACAGCAACTATACTTTCATTTTTTCTGAAATCTTTAAGAGCTTGTAATTGACTATTATCAAAATTTTTTTGAGGTTTCCTTACTTGCTTCTGGAATTTTGTAAGGCTATTGTAGTAATCTTTTCTGAGGAGGTCTGCTTTAATTTGGTCCTCTTTTTCTAAAGTGCTGCAGATGCTTTCCAATTCAATTACCAATTTTTCTGGATTTATTTTTTCTTTGGATAGATTGAAATTACTTCCTTTATTTATCACTTGTAATAATTCTTGGCTAACTCCAGTAGCAGTGTTGTCCTTCACATGACTAAGAACTGCAGTTTTTTTGTTTTTACTAGAATAGTTATTCTTCAAAAATTTTTCTTCTTTAAGGTTCAGCTTTTTAACAAATTTCTTATTTTTGTTTCTTACTCCAATTTTTAGCCAGTCATCCAATTCTGCTTTTACTGCATCCCTTAAGATTCCAGAAATTTTCTTTTCATTTTCTACTTTTACTTTTTTATAATAAGCAACATTTTTATATTTTGCTTCAATACTTCTTTTTAACGTTTTTTGCTCTATTTTTCTTATGAAGTTGGCTGAAAGTAAATCTTTAAATGGTTTTCTAAGTCTAAATGAATTTGGAATAAAGTTATTTACCTTGCAATTTTTCAGGAACTTGATTTGAGCTATGGATCTTTCCATCTTCAATGTAGCATGTTGAACTTTCTTTATTGTTTGCCAAGTATCTGACCCATACTCTGTTCTAATTCTTTGAATAAAGCTCATATTGAGAAATGGCTTCCTAGTTTAATTGAATTAATAATCTAAAGCAACTTATGGGAATTTACTAGGAAATGTTTTCATTTATAGCAAATTTTCGGAGAAAACTCTTCTCCTTCTTCAGGCTCTCTAGTTGTTGTCACTTTTTGCTTGTCACTATCATGGTTACGGTTTACCTTGACGGTTACGGTTAACCTTGACGGTTTAGGTTATTTTTCACCAAATCCTGCCAGATGTTAGGCAGGAAAATCCTTTGCAGTCATTGATGATGGAATTTTGTTTTTCTCAATCTCTATTCCTTCTTTTCAGTTTTCTTTTGGAAATTGCTTTGGAAACTGATTACTTTAAGGGAATTCCAATCCATGCTGTGCCCAGTTTCTCTAACATGCCTATCTAATCCAGTCTTGTTGGAGCAATTTTTTATAGCTGCTTTATGCTCAGCTATACGAGTTTCTAGTCTGCGACCTGTTTCACCTATGTAAGATAGTCCACAACTACAATTTACTTCATAAACTACTCCTTGCATTTTTAAAATATCTTCTTCTCTTTGAACTATTTTAGGGAAAAAATTTTTAACTTTGTTCTCTAAACTTGGAGCTAGCCTAATATTGTATTTTTTACTAATTCTCTTTAAAGCCTCAAATAAACCTTTGTGATAAGAAATTTTTCTAGTGAATTTTACTTCTTGCTTTTGTGGGTTCTTCTTACCATTAAAATTCAGAAGCTTCTCAATTTCTTCTTTAGGATAGTTATTTTCTGCAAGTATGACTTTAAGCTCTTCTTTATGGGCTTCTTTTTTATCTGCAGTAGAAACTATTTTATTAATTTTTTCTAAAAACTGACTTGCTACATTTTTCTTAATAGAAACTGGATGATACGAATTGAAATCCAGTAGTCTTTTAGTATTCATTGGTTTTTTATACCAACTAGTGAGGAATTTTTCATCTTCATAATAGATAGTAATATCTAAGAAGTTTATTCTTCTTTCTTTTTGAAGTTCAATAGTGAACTTAAGGGAATCATCTAATTCATTGAATGAGTCTAGAATTCTTTCTGGAACAATTTCTGAGCTATCTATTATAAATAAGATGTCATCCATGTATCTGCTATATAAGCAGAAGTATGTGGGTTGTACTAGTATCTTTTCTTCTAGTTTTCCCACATAATAGTTAGCTAAGAGTGGGGATTCATCTGGCAGGATTTGGTGAAAAATAACCTAAACCGTCAAGGTTAACCGTAACCGTCAAGGTAAACCGTAACCATGATAGTGACAAGCAAAAAGTGACAACAACTAGAGAGCCTGAAGAAGGAGAAGAGTTTTCTCCGAAAATTTGCTATAAATGAAAACATTTCCTAGTAAATTCCCATAAGTTGCTTTAGATTATTAATTCAATTAAACTAGGAAGCCATTTCTCAATATGAGCTTTATTCAAAGAATTAGAACAGAGTATGGGTCAGATACTTGGCAAACAATAAAGAAAGTTCAACATGCTACATTGAAGATGGAAAGATCCATAGCTCAAATCAAGTTCCTGAAAAATTGCAAGGTAAATAACTTTATTCCAAATTCATTTAGACTTAGAAAACCATTTAAAGATTTACTTTCAGCCAACTTCATAAGAAAAATAGAGCAAAAAACGTTAAAAAGAAGTATTGAAGCAAAATATAAAAATGTTGCTTATTATAAAAAGTAAAAGTAGAAAATGAAAAGAAAATTTCTGGAATCTTAAGGGATGCAGTAAAAGCAGAATTGGATGACTGGCTAAAAATTGGAGTAAGAAACAAAAATAAGAAATTTGTTAAAAAGCTGAACCTTAAAGAAGAAAAATTTTTGAAGAATAACTATTCTAGTAAAAACAAAAAAACTGCAGTTCTTAGTCATGTGAAGGACAACACTGCTACTGGAGTTAGCCAAGAATTATTACAAGTGATAAATAAAGGAAGTAATTTCAATCTATCCAAAGAAAAAATAAATCCAGAAAAATTGGTAATTGAATTGGAAAGCATCTGCAGCACTTTAGAAAAAGAGGACCAAATTAAAGCAGACCTCCTCAGAAAAGATTACTACAATAGCCTTACAAAATTCCAGAAGCAAGTAAGGAAACCTCAAAAAAATTTTGATAATAGTCAATTACAAGCTCTTAAAGATTTCAGAAAAAATGAAAGTATAGTTGCTGTGAAAACAGACAAAAGTAAGTTGATTACTATTATGGATAAGAAAGATTATCTAGAAAAGATGGAAGAAGAACTAAAAAAACCTATGTATGAAGAAGTAAAAGAAAACCCACTACCAGATTTGATTAAAAAAGTCTCTAAGCTTATTTCACTTCAAAAAAGAAAAACCAGCTTCCAGAAAACTATAAACAATTCTCAAAATTACAGTTCAGATTACCTCAAATATATGGAATAGTCAAACTGCATAAAGAACACCAACCAATTAGACCAATAATAGACTCAAAAAACTCTATTCTTTCAAATCTAAACTATTTTTTAAAGTCACACCTTCAGAATCTTTTAAAATAGCCACCTAACTTGATTAAAAACTCAATGCAGCTAAAAGAAAACTAGAACTTCTTCCTAAATTAGATTCTCCTATTATGGGTAGTTTAGATATAGTGTCTATGTATACTCACATTAATATAGATCAACTTATAGACTTTATAGCGGAAGACTTGGCAGACCTAATAGTTTTTCACAACAAGGAAAAAAACATATTAGTAGGAATTTTGAAATGCTTACTTTCTCTTTGCAGAACAACTACTTTCAATTTGGGAAAACTTTTTTCATTCAAAAATCGGGGCTAGCTATGGGCTCCCCACTCTCCCCACTCTTAGCTAACTATTATGTGGGAAAACTAGAAGAAAAGATACTAGTACAACCCACATACTTCTGCTTATATAGCAGATACATGGATGACATCTTATTTATAATAGATAGCTCAGAAATTGTTCCAGAAAGAATTCTAGACTCATTCAATGAATTAGATGATTCCCTTAAGTTCACTATTGAACTTCAAAAAAGAAAGAAGAATAAACTTCTTAGATATTACTATCTATTATGAAGATGAAAATTCCTCACTAGTTGGTATAAAAAACCAATGAATACTAAAAGACTACTGGATTTCAATTCGTATCATCCAGTTTCTATTAAGAAAATGTAGCAAGTCAGTTTTTAGAAAAAATTAATAAAATAGTTTCTACTGCAGATAAAAAAGAAGCCCATAAAGAAGAGCTTAAAGTCATACTTGCAGAAAATAACTATCCTAAAGAAGAAATTGAGAAGCTTCTGAATTTTAATGGTAAGAAGAACCCACAAAAGCAAGAAGTAAAATTCACTAGAAAAATTTCTTATCACAAAGGTTTATTTGAGGCTTTAAAGAGAATTAGTAAAAAATACAATATTAGGCTAGCTCCAAGTTTAGAGAACAAAGTTAAAAATTTTTCCCTAAAATAGTTCAAAGAGAAGAAGATATTTTAAAAATGCAAGGAGTAGTTTATGAAGTAAATTGTAGTTGTGGACTATCTTACATAGGTGAAACAGGTCGCAGACTAGAAACTCGTATAGCTGAGCATAAAGCAGCTATAAAAAATTGCTCCAACAAGACTGGATTAGATAGGCATGTTAGAGAAACTGGGCACAGCATGGATTGGAATTCCTTAAAGTAATCAGTTTCCAAAGCAATTTCCAAAAAAGAAAACTGAAAGAAGGAATAGAGATTGAGAAAAAACAAAATTCCATCATCAATGACTGCAAAGGATTTTCCCTGCCTAACATCTGGCAGGATTTGGTGAAAAATAACCTAAACCGTCAAGGTTAACCGTAACCGTCAAGGTAAACCGTAACCATGATAGTGACAAGCAAAAAGTGACAACAACTAGAGAGCCTGAAGAAGGAGAAGAGTTTTCTCCGAAAATTTGCTATAAATGAAAACATTTCCTAGTAAATTCCCATAAGTTGCTTTAGATTATTAATTCAATTAAACTAGGAAGCCATTTCTCAATATGAGCTTTATTCAAAGAATGAACTGTAATGTTTCAAAAAAATGTTAAAATGTTTCAATAAAGTTGTTACTTACATAAAGTACCAACTTTATTGAAACTTATGTAACAACTTTATTGAAACTTACGTAAGTAACAACTTTATTGAAACATTTAAACTGAACTGTATACAATTTTTTTAACTTCGTACACCACCGCAAGCTGTTCGCACTACAAATGTGTGCAACAGAAGGTTGTAAGATGATTAACGTCGTCATAAAGAATATTTTAGCCACATAGTAATATGTGAACTTTGCTTAAATGAAGTGGCACATAATATACTTTTGAAAAATGAGTTACTTTTCTTCTTCCCCCATTTAACCAAAATCTTGGCACTTCCCTTGCAACTCCTCCTTTCATTTTGAAAATCCAATGACTTTTCAAGTTCAAGGATTTTTCATAAAATAAGCAAACACAAAAATACATTCCTACCTGGTGATGATGTGCTTCTTGCAACATATCTTTTTTTCACCTAGCAACTAAGTCCTTTGCCATTCACAATTAAAATGCTGCTTCTTTTTCTTTAAAGGAGGGAAGAAGGAGGGTTAACAGTCACCATGAACAACTCAGTGGGCTATAGAAGTAGTCATCCGTTCCTAATTTCAGGCTGCTGGTTCCAAGGAGGGGTAAAGGGCCAGTATGATACATACATTGACTATGCTACACCTGAGATTCAAACCTGGACCCATCTTGGACAAACGATTAGTAGCCAACATTTAGTACCACTCTACCGACTACAGATGCTTCTTTATTTCCTTCATATTTTTCTAAATAACTGTTTTATTTCTCCATAGATTTGCAAATAATTTGTGTTCTACTGAATTCAGCATAAAATTATATAGGGTTATCAGATAAGTTCATTTGGTTTTTTCCAATGTTATTTGAAGGAACATGAACTATATTTTGATCATAGTGTTATATGTTTTTTGTACCTCTATTCTTCCTGTACAACTCTGTTCATCAGTTTCCATATTATATTTGGTTTAACTCTTTTCAGCCATAAGAAGATGGAGTGCCAAGTAAACAGAAATGAGCATTTTTGACACCTGCTTCTCTTTGCTTTCAATCAAGGTTCCAAAGCTGCTCAAGACATTTGTCTTGAGCAGCTTTGGAACTATTACTGACAGAACTGCACATAAATGGTATTCACGCTTCAAGAAGCGGAAATTCGACCACACAGACTCTCTGCGTTGCAGCAGACCTGTTCAGCTCAATGAGGATGGATTGAATGAGCTCATACACAAGTATTCGCATCAATCCACTAGGGAATTGGCCCAGCAGATGAGATGCTGTCATCATGCCGTCGCCCGCCACTTTTACTCGGTGGGTAAGGTACAAAAACTCAGTGCACGGGTGTCACATTCTCTGAATGCATGAGACAAGAGAGAAACTCCAGCACTCCACTATCACCACCAGTTTGCTTGCTTGACACCAGGCTACTCATGGACACAAACAGATATTTCTTTACCACATCATCACCAGCGATGAAAAATGGTGTCTCTATGTCAATATGAAGCAGAGGAAAGAATGGCTGAGTCCTCACAAGGAAGCAACACCTTGAGCCAAGGCCGAGCTACAGAGTTCGCCGAAATGCGTAATTACGCGTCTAGTACGCATCAAAAAGTGTTTTTACGCATTGAAATTTTGCCAATGCATAAAAATATGCATCAAAATTTTGCTGACTCATAAAAATACGAATCGAGAATTTTAAGCTGAAAAATGTTTATTTTCAAATTTTAATTCAAATTTTGTGTTTGAAACATATGATCAGCGGTATCCTTTGTTACCTCAGGCCAGATCTCGCGTTGTACGCGATCCATACCTGGCCGTGGTTTGCTTGGCGCGACCGGAGCTATGGCGGCGTAATCCCACCATCCAGTCACGGCGTGACCTTCGGTCAGGGAGATATTGTTTCTTACCTTGACGTCATCTGGAGCGCAAACGCATGGGCTACAGCTCGCAAATCTACTGTCATTGCTGCTACAGCTAATGCTTGATCAGCTGAGTGAGGTCATGGTGAAGTACGCTTTCGCAATCGCAATTCTGGAGCGGGTCGTGGAGTCGTGATTTGTACTTTGTCAGGACAGTGGTACGTGGTCGTGGAATTGCGATTCGTAGAGATTGAAACAGCTTTATCAGACCCTGTAGGATTGAATGATGTGTCGAAACAGTGTACTTTGAAGTCTTTTTTTTTCCGGCAAGACTTAGTCCAATTATGTAGAAAAGAAACAAAAGGCAGAGGAAGGAAACATTGAAAGCTGCAAAAAACTAGCGGTGGAAATAAAGAAGCAGCCAACGAACATGGACACCATCAGAAAATGAAGAATGTGTTGATAAAGACGATGTTTCCTGTGTTACGTCGACGTCAAAGTTGGAAATTCATTCTTGTCTTTTACCAAAATGGTACAAAGAATTTCCAAGGATTACTTTCGATGTGCTTGTAGTGTTTATGTTATTTATGTATTGTATTATATATATATATTTAACTAAAAAAAAGCAAAACGTCCAAATACATTCAGTAGTACATTTTTTAATATAAAAAAAACCAGGATTGTTTTTTTATAATTTCCCGGTGTTTTCGCAAGTTTTTTTTTTTTATTTTTCATTTCACTCGTTATTTTTTCTAAAATACTCTTCATTTTTAAAAATTATTCCTTACATTTTTTTAAAAGAGTAAAAATACTCCTTTAAATTATTTTTTCGGCGAACTCTGCCGAGCTGCCTCCACCCAAGACCATGATCTGCATTTGGTGGAATTGGGAAGGTGTAATCCACTATGAATTGTTTGAAAAGAACACCAAGATCAATGCATAGCTTTACGTTCTGCAAATGCACCAGCTCATTGAGGCAATTCAGCTGAAACGACCCAACCGGCAGCACAATGCATTTCTTCAACACGACCACACTCGCCCCCATGTTGTCAATCTGACCAAAACTGCTATTCAAGATATTGGTTGGGAAGTTCTACCGCACCCACCATACTATCCTGATCTAATGCTCTTAGATTATCACCTTTTCCGGTCGCTCTAACAGCCTGCAAGGTGTATCGTTTAACAACGACGTCGAGCTAAAACAGTGGCTTGACGATTTCTTCAGGTCAAAACCTGGGGATTTCTACCGTCAAGGCATTGACAACCTAGTGGAACGTTGGCAAGAGGTCACAAATAATGAAGGAGAATATATTATTGACAGTATGCCCCGCAGAATTCAGGGCATGCTGATTTCTGCAGGTGGCATGCTTAAGCAGCCGAGCTTGCCCATAGTCAGCGCCTGTGACATCACTTTTGTTTTGCGAAGGACTGGTTGGAAAAGCATTTCAGTGAGTTTGAAACCCTCAAACAGCTGTCTTTCTCTGGATTTGAACCTAACAAAGCATCTGAGTGAAGTGGAGTGATGTATTCAACCCATACATGAAACCAACAAAGAAAAAAAGCTGAACATTTTAACAAGGTGAAAAAAACAGAATGTGCGACAAGAAAGTGTGAATATAACACAGCATTGGCATGATGGAATTGTTCACTGTATTTTATTTAGGTAAATATTAAACTGGAGTACATCACTGTATTCACAATATAAAATTACTGAATTCAAAACAAAATACAGTGGTTTTAAAACACATTGCATCAAACACAGTTTGCTTTTCTTGTTTTGTTTTGTTGAAATTGTATTTGCAAGAAAATCCCTTCCAGTTTCCTCTTGTGAGCAAGCCTTGCTTTTTTTCTCAGCAAGTTCCATGGCTATACTTGTATTTTGTAGACTCTGCAGCTAGTTACAAAACATTTATTGCTTAATTTTTCTTTCTGTTGATATCATTCCCTTCCCATTTCTTCATTGTCACTCTTTGCTTTCTTTTCTTTTTTATTCTCTCAGATGACAATAATTTTATCCATCAAAATATAATTTTTTATCCATTATCTTTAGGAGGCCACTAATGCATGATATCAAAACTTTCACATAACTTTATGAATACTTTTGAATGCCCTGCATCAATTTTTACAAATTTTCCAACTTGTCATTTCTGTTTTCGGAAATTTTCCACTCCCTTATCAAGCTTAAATGCAAGCATTTATGGAGGAAGTAACATTTACCAACAACACATGATAGTGGAAACATCACGAGAAAAAATTAAGATTACGGGAGAAATCTTCGCTGCGTCCAACTTCCGTTTTTGGAAACTGCTTCTCCATTTCTAAGCTGAAATGTTTATAAATATTTATGGAATAAAAGGTTATTTAAAAACAATACTGGGTGCAAGGAACATTGCGAGAGAAAAAGAAATTATGATCACAGGAGAAATCTGCACTCCATCTAACTTCCATTTTTGAAAGTTTGGAAAGATGAAATTCCGTCCTGAAACGGAAACCACACCCCCCACCAATCTCAGATTATTTCTATTCACTGTGCACCAATCTCGTGAATGACAATAATGATAACAGAAAAGGCAGAATTCCTCAAATCCACAGAAGAATCTCATACCTAAAGATTACAAGGAAATCTTCGCAAGGTCTTAACTTCCGTTTTCGGAAATTGTTGCCCACAGTTTCATGCTGAAAAATATTTATGCAATGAAATGATATTTAACAACAATCGCAAGGGAAAAAATCATGATTACGGGAAAAATCTTCACGTCATTTAACCTGCGTTTTCTAAAGTTTTGGAAGACGAAATATCGTCCCCAGACGGAATCCCCTCCAGTAATCTCCAAAAAGTTTCTTTTTACTTTTGTATCAATCTTAAAATTACCCAAATGATACCAAAAAAACACGGAATTGCACAAATCCATGGTAGAATCTTATGTATATCAATCAACCCCGGTATGAGGGAAAAATGCCCACATCTCGAAAATAGGAAAATATGCCAGCTCTTGACTGATGTTCTCTTATGTCTGTTAGAAACATCTTTTTTTTATTTCATGAAGAAAAATCTTGATTTCAACTGCACAATGGACAAAACTAGTCGAAACATTTCCCTTGCTCAACCGCATAACATTACCCAGAATTACAAGGACATCGTATAGTGTGTTCCCAAAATGGCAGACAAAGTTCACTGTTAGGAACAACACAATATTAATATGTGTAAGCATGAAATAAAATATTATTGAGTCAGTAACGCATTGAACCTGAAACGCTTACGAAGTTTCTACGTGTAGGACTTTTCTGGTGCACCCTCCCACTGTACTAACTAACTTGTGTGATGCTTTGTTTTTGAGGTGGGCTTTCTCTTGATTTTACATGTCTAAGATTCAGCTGGAAAGCTTGGTTAAAGTTGTTTTCCCAGTAATGCACCGCTCACTAAAAAGAATTGCCTTAGGCATATTTACTGCTTGTGGATGAGCCACGTATGTGTTCCCTCGAACAATGAACCATAACATTAACTAGCATTACAGAACAAACTACAATGTTCTTGTAATGCTATGTGGTTGAGCAGAGGAAATGTTCTGACTAGTTTTGTTGATTGCTTAGGTGAAAATAAGATATTTCTTCATGAAATTAAGAAAAATCCCATGTTTCTAACAGACATAAGAAAACATCAGTCAACAGCTGAAGTATTTTCCTGATTTCAAGATGTGGGTATCTTTTCCTATTTTTGAAAAGTGGGCATTCTTTCACATTTGTCAATCCTAAAACCCATCACAATAACCTGCGCTTTATTCATGGCTATTCATCCTTGCCACAATGTGTTGGTGCTGCTGTGAGGGTGAACCCACATTTCATTAGGTGGGTGTGTATAATAAATTGTCCTTTTAGTCTACAACAATATTAAAAAAGCAGCTAAAAAAATTACTACTCCTTAAGTCAAAATACAAGAACAAAAAGGTTTGATATTATCAGCTCAGCATGCACATACACTAGTTGAAAATGGTTGCTCTAAGTAGCACGTTGGTTTTAGACATGGAAACAGAAACCACATTTTAATTCTACGTTCATGCATGAAATAGCTGAAGTTTTTGCCACAAATACGAGAAATGAAAAAAGAAAATAAGGAAGGATAAATATGTGGTATTTACAAGTTCATGAGCTTCCTCCATGTGTCGCTCCACTTGACTAATAGCCATCTTCTTTTCAACTAAAATAACGACAGCAAAACATTAATTACCACACGTCAAGCACTCGCAGGCATAAATCATACAACAATCTCAAGTTACGCCAAAAGAAGGCACCATAAAATTTCACAAGAAAACTACTCTCACGAGTACTAACATCGGTTCAAATGCTTAAGATCTAACAGCCTGAAAGTCACTACGTGGCTTATATAATGAATTGTGACAAGAAATCATAAAAAATTTGCCATTCTTCTGTTCATGTTTTTTTTTTTGTCTTTTTTTAAAGAAGGTGCAATAAAATTTCACAAGAAAACTACTCTCACGAGTACTAACATCGGTTCAAATGGTTAAGATCTAACCGCCTGAAAGTCACTACGTGGCTTATATAATGAATTGTGACAAGAAATCATAAAAAATTTGCCATTCTTCTGTTCATGTTTTTTTTGTCTTTTTTAAAGAAGGTGCAATAAAATTTCACAAGAAAACTACTCTCACGAGTACTAACATCGGTTCAAATGGTTAAGATCTAACCGCCTGAAAGTCACTACGTGGCTTATATAATGAATTGTGACAAGAAATCATAAAAAATTTGCCATTCTTCTGTTCATGTTTTTTTTTGTCTTTTTTTAAAGAAGGTGCAATAAAATTTCACAAGAAAACTACTCTCACGAGTACTAACATCGGTTCAAATGGTTAAGATCTAACCGCCTGAAAGTCACTACGTGGCTTATATAATGAATTGTGACAAGAAATCATAAAAAATTTGCCATTCTTCTGTTCATGTTTTTTTTGTCTTTTTTTAAAGAAGGTGCAATAAAATTTCACAAGAAAACTACTCTCACGAGTACTAACATCGGTTCAAATGGTTAAGATCTAACCGCCTGAAAGTCACTACGTGGCTTATATAATGAATTGTGACAAGAAATCATAAAAAATTTGCCATTCTTCTGTTCATGTTTTTTTTTGTCTTTTTTTAAAGAAGGTGCAATAAAATTTCACAAGAAAACTACTCTCACGAGTACTAACATCGGTTCAAATGGTTAAGATCTAACCGCCTGAAAGTCACTACGTGGCTTATATAATGAATTGTGACAAGAAATCATAAAAAATTTGCCATTCTTCTGTTCATGTTTTTTTTTGTCTTTTTTTAAAGAAGGTGCAATAAAATTTCACAAGAAAACTACTCTCACGAGTACTAACATCGGTTCAAATGGTTAAGATCTAACCGCCTGAAAGTCACTACGTGGCTTATATAATGAATTGTGACAAGAAATCATAAAAAATTTGCCATTCTTCTGTTCATGTTTTTTTTTTCTTTTTTTAAAGAAGGTGCAATAAAATTTCACAAGAAAACTACTCTCACGAGTACTAACATCGGTTCAAATGGTTAAGATCTAACCGCCTGAAAGTCACTACGTGGCTTATATAATGAATTGTGACAAGAAATCATAAAAAATTTGCCATTCTTCTGTTCATGTTTTTTTTTGTCTTTTTTTAAAGAAGGTGCAATAAAATTTCACAAGAAAACTACTCTCACGAGTACTAACATTTAAAAAAAACCAGAAAAAAACCCTGTGGAGAACAGAAGAATGGAGAGTTTTTATGATTTCTCGTCACAATTCAATTTATTACTCTCACGAGGTATTAATTATTTTAAACTTGAAATTTAAAAAGGAAAAGTCTGACACTTCTGTTTTAACAAGGGATACCTTTTTTTTTCTTCTTCAGTGATTAAGGATTCCATGGGGGCAAGGTGAATCTTGCACCTCCAATATTTTTCGTTCTGTATAGGTTGTCTTTGTGTGTGATGTCATATTAGAAATGCACGAGTTGAAATATTTCTATAGAGAAAAAATGTTTTCCCCATTAGTCCCAGAGGAAACCTCCCCTGCTCCATCCATCTCCCTCGTACCTTTGATTTCCATAACATTCTGATCTTCTCTCGGGTTATCTCACCTACTCTCCTAACTTCCTACTTCTCATGAAGGTTGAGATCAACTTAGTCAGATCCTAACATACTCTTACCCAGGGGTGCAGAGAACTTTCAGGGCCCAATATTTTCACAGAACACAATTTTTTTGTCCGAAATTTCCCCCAAAACTGTAGCAGATTTTCATACAAGTTTAAGCTATTTTTAGAGAATATGCTGATGATTAAGGAACTATCCTTAAAACCTATTACTTAAAAATCTGAAAAAACAAACAAACTAATATTTATTCCAATGAATAAATAAAAAACAATCTTACATTGATGGGTGACATCAGTTGTCACCAAAAAATGGCAGCCTTCCCATCTCTTTGTGAAGGTTGTCAATCATTTTTAACATCTTATATACCTTGAGACGAGATGCTGAAGAAAACTGTGTGAAATGGTATCTTCTACCATGGAAATGCCTGTCCAAGGATTCTTTTAAAAGTTGTTAAGCCTCATGAACAGGAGGTCCATTCCAAGAAATGAAGACTTCATTAAAATGGGTGTTGAACGGGATGTTCCGATTGTGTAGGTTGTTGCCAATTACAGATCCAACTGATTCATAAACAGCTTCACTACAGATTTTTAAACAGTTTTCAAGTATGTAAATTATTTTAGCAATGTGGGCATACACTTCAAGGTTAGCAAACGCTTCTTTTATTACTGTGTTATCTTGGATGATTAAATTTGTTTTTTTTTTATTTTCTTCAGAAGAATAAAGTATTTTTTTTAAAAAAAAAGCTGTGTTTAAAAGGTTGCTTTTCATAATTTTCAACTGGGGAAAAAAGAACTTTACTACCATTGATCCATGTTGTAAGGGTTTCTAAAGATTACTTATTTGTACGCTCATATGTTGTATCTGGAGGGCTCATTATGTATCTGCTACTGAAACACTGCCACATTTTTTCTGTAATTGAAGGTTCAGAAATTCTAAGTGCAAGTTTTTCTAGTAATGTTATGCAAAGATTGTCCAATTTTTTTCTTAAACTTCTGAAACCACTATTTCTACCCTCCCCTTCCTTCCGACTACTTGGCTCTGAGTGATTTACCCACCCACCCCCTCCCAGTCTACAAACTGTGACACTGTTCCGAACAGTCTCTTTGGGATTTTATTATATTCTGTCACATTCTTCTCCTTTCTTTTGGACAATGCAGGCAAAGAAGGCTTGGTGGTAGCTCCCACCCCTGTCATTCAAAACAAAAGTGATGCAGTCTTTGGAATAGAAACCTGAAACTTATATTCAAAATGTCGGAAACATTTTTGGGTCAGGTGAAAACAATAGTGGGGCAGAGAGGCTGAAAAATAAACAGCTGAAAAAAAATTCTGTAATTAACTATGATTTATTTCATTCTAGCATTTCAGGCATCTAATTGTGCCAGATAATTTTACTGAATGCAATTTAAATTAGACTCAAATTCTTTGAGAAATGAACCGGTCATTTGCTGTAAAATGTCCGGAACCCCGAGTAATTTTTCAAATCAGAGCCTACATTTTTTTTAATCCACTTCAACAGCAGAATTCATCAAAGCCTCTATATTGTTAGTGTTTAGCAACTGTATTTTTCACCACAAATTATCAGAAATTAATTTATTATCTATCAAGGCCAACTTGTCATATTGTCATTCATAATTAACAAATTTGGTGTTAGTACTAATAATGTGCTGACAAACTTTTATT
Organism: Macrothele yani; assembly: GCA_039090855.1. Lineage (NCBI taxonomy): Eukaryota > Metazoa > Arthropoda > Arachnida > Araneae > Macrothelidae > Macrothele > Macrothele yani. Next base: position 30,530,912 of record CM077005.1, on the reverse strand, counting down.
TTCATTTTATTGTAGAGCCTTTGTTTTTAAGGCGCAGCCCAAAATTGGGACAGTAAGTAAATTACTCTCTAATAACTCCAAAAAAACTTAATTGCAACAAAATGTTTCTCAAGTTTGTTTTTCACATTGTTTTAATTAATACTCATAAGGATCAAGGAAACTGTGAATGATTAAAAACTAATAATAAATAAATCTTTCAAATACACCAACTTTCCAGTGGCTTGCTACAATATCGGTAAACTACGATACGATACGCTAAGCTTGTCGCGCAGTTTGTCAATTTCACGCCCTTGAACATCTACCGTCTTCGCTTCCAAGTTACTTTAAGCCAAACGTATTCATACTAATGTTCGTTACTTAGTCCAAATAATTTCTTATTACAAATATAACTCGTTCTTTCCCTGCGGTTATACTTTTACAAAAAAGCATCAACTAATTATGTTTGCTACCTGCCAGCTGTAAGGATTCACTTAAGCTTTACATGACTGTGTCACACGCGAGTTGAAAACGATCTGCGAAAAGGAAATTATCACAAATGTTTGCATTTGAAAATAAGAAAACAAAGAATATTCCCACCTCCGGACAAACTAGGTATCTTCCCAGTTTTGGAAGTAATATCAGCTGTAAGTGTAGCATATTGCTGCTCAAATGACTCCATGAGCGACGCCATTGCTGTTGATAGTTTGTTGACAAATACACAAATAACATCAGTTTTACAGACCTCGCGAAATCAGAGGAATATGGCACTGAATTCGAAATTTCGCCAATAGTTGCCAAAAGGCATTGGATAAGCTGAGGTTAGTACAGAAGTCAGCTTAAATAATTATCATATTGACGGTACTTCTAGCCTCAAATTTATATTACTTTTTAAAATTTGGGAGGAAGTTTTTTAGTCTGGGGTGTTTAACGGTCACCGTGAGCAACTCAATGGGCTATAAGCAGGGGGAATAAGCTATCCCTAATTTAGGGAGAAGAAGTTCCAGGAAAGGGAGAGACCCAGTGTCGCAAGGCAGGTGCACCTTCCATGCTCTTTTTAGTCCCTGGGGCACAAATGCGGGCCCTCTAGGATCATGTTACTTCTCCTGTATAAGGAAACGATTTCGAAGAGGATAAAAACTGTGTATGATGTGTCTAATGATCAAAATTATGTGCAAAATTTTAATTCCTTCATTTCACAGTACGTCCATGTGATGAACAAAGCCTTCGCTGCTGAAATTTGTAAAAGGATATAGCACATAAATTCTTTTCTGTTGAGTTATAACAGTAATTCCTTCCCCAAAATCTGACGAATTCACCCGAAATCAATCCAATCCACTGCGTTGAAAAACAAAATTGGATTGCGTTGTCAAAGGCGTCCCTCGTCTGGACAAGGCGCCCCCCATGCTTTATCTACCTTGCTTACCGGTTTGAGCCGCGAATGGCTGAGTGGTTAGCAGTTCAAACTACCAATGCAAGGTCCTCAGGTTCCTTACTGGGCTGATCTTGCGGAGGTGGTGTGATTTGCTAACAATCACTGAGTATTCGCCGTGCATCGGACGAGCGCGTTAAGTGACTGTTCCCAGGTTGGACCCACTGGTTAAACAGGTGTCCTTTCCTATGCCCCCCCCCCTGAAATTCTCTCACCCCTCTATGTGCAACATCATACTTGTACGGTGGCGCCATCTACTGTACTCTAATCTCACTACAAACTGTTCTGTCAAAGTCGCTAGACTTGCTCTTATTCCTTCCATTTCTTTTTTTTTTTTTTTATTGGAGGTTTAACGACCACCGTGAGCAACTCAATGGGCTATAAGCAGTCTCCCGTCCCTAATTTAGGGTCACTGGTTCCAGGGAAGGGAGAGAGCCAGTGCCGTAAAACAAACACAACATCCATGCCTCACCAGGATTCGAACCCGGACCTCTTACGGACGAATGATCAGAGGCCATCGCTTGGACCACTGCGCCACCGAGGCGGCCTTCCGTTTCTGTGTCCTGCCCAAAAGGCGAACTCGTTGTAGGTGGCTGGGACCTAAAATCTACTCACTGTGGACGGAAGTCCTACAAAAAAAATGATGCCGCCCCGGTGGTGCAGTGGTCTAAGCGATGGCCTCTGATCATTCGTCCGAACGGGGTCCGGGTTCGAATCCCGGTGAGGCATGGATGTTGTGTTGTCTTACGGCACGGGCTCTCTCCCTTCCCTGGAAACAGTTACCCTAAATTAAGGACGGGCGACTGCTTATAGCCCATTGAGTTGCTCACGGTGGTCGTTAAACCTCCAACCAAAAAAAAAAAATAAGAAAAAAATGACTCATACTTTGAGCCGGTTTTGAGGAAGGGTATAATCTCGAATTCCCTTATGAATTTAAAGTTGCATTTCTTTTCCTCATCCAGATGGTGTCACTTCTGTGATTACCTTTATCAGCAAAACTAAGAAGAAACATTTTTTTTATTGGAGGTTTAACGACCACCAGGAGGTTTAACCTACAACTCAGTGGGCTATAAGCAGTCGTTCGTCCCTAATTTAGGGCCACTGGCTCCAGGGAAGGGAGAGAGCTAGCGCCTTAAGACAAACACAACATCCATGCCTCACCGGGATTAGAACTCGTACCCATCTCGGACGAATAATCAGAAACCATCGCTTAGACCACTGTACCACCGGTGCGGCGAAGAGACATTTAGACGCACCAAGAAGCCTGTGGATGGGTGTGGGGGTTCTTTCGTGACCAATTTCATATTTAGAACAATGATCTCGCATGTTGTGCACTAAAATGAAAAAAATAACGCTGTTACATTTAAAACATGCCTGCAGGATTCTGCACGCAAACTTTAAACGCCAACTCGGTGGTGCAATGGTCTGACTGCTGGCTTTTTAGTCCAAGAAGGGTCCGAGTTCAAATACCGTTGAGGCATGGGTGTTGTGTTTGTCTTACGATACTGGTTCTCTCTTCCCTGGAACTAGTGGTCCTAAATTAGGGACCGGCTATAAAACCTTTGAGTTGCACAAGGTGATCTTTAACCTTGAATTAAAAAAAAACTTTAAACCCTATCCAGCAAGGAAACTATCCCGTGAACTAGTGCTGTAACATCTATGAGCATTTTTCTATTGAAGGTTTAACGACCACCGTGAGCAACTCGATGGGTATCCCGTTCCTAATTTAAGGCCACTGGTTCTAGGGAAGGGACGGAGCAAGTACCGCAAGACAAGCGCAAAATCCATGCCTCACCGGAATTTCGAACACGGACCCTTCATGGATGAATAGTCAGAAGCAATCGCTTAGACTACTGCCCCATCGGGGCGGCATCTATGAATCTACAAACAAACAAACTAAGATAAAATTGCTTAAACTAAATATAAGAAGTCTTAATTACGAACATTGGTGTAGCCAAGGGGTTGGTCCTCGAGTCCGGACTCCCCCTCCCCCTTAAGGGGAGATTTAGTACGAATTATAAAGCGATATATACAGTATGTATATATCGGGCTTTCGCCAATGAACCGAACCCATGGAATCCCCCCCCATAAAGAAATTTCTGGCTATGTCACTGCCTATGAATGAAGGAATCGCTATAACTGGCGACTGTTGTGGAAATGTACAAGAAAAAGTGCTGTTAAATAACAATTCTTTCCCTAAAGAGGGAGCAAAGACGAGTATAAAAGGAAAGGAAATTGCCGCCCCGGTGGCGCAGTGGTCTAAGGCGTTGGCCTATGATCATTCGTCCGAAGGGGTCCGGGTTCGAATCCCGGTGAGGCATGGATGTTGTGTTTGTCTTACGGCACTGGCTCTCTCCCTTCCCTGGAACCAGTGACCCTAAATTAGGGACGGGCGACTGCTTATAGCCCATTGAGTTGCTCACGGTGGTCGTTAAACCTCCAAAAAAAAAAAAAAAAAAAAAAAAAAAAAAGGAAATTACTGCAGACTGACTAAAAAGCAGGTGGCGATGAAAAACGTAACGTGGATAAGTAAGAATTTAAAACGTACAGTTCAGTATATTGCAGAATGAAGGTGACACATTTTCAGCTCAAGCATCCGATGCTGCGTAACAGAAAACGAAATGTTGCTATGCAGAACAAAGCGTCCTTATATGGAAGAGGTGTATAAGTGTAAAAAAAATGAGACTTACAAAGTACACCCATATCAGGCCACGGATTTTCAATTGCCATTTCCGGTGAAGCCTCCATATGCGTGATAGAAATCGTCGGTGCGAAGTAAAATAATAAATAAAAGAAAATACGAATACTACGATATACACTGGAGTGCAAAAAGTAAGAACGAGACGGTTTTTCGAATGTAACGTCGTGCAGAAGTGCTCCACATCGACTCAAATCATACCATAAGATCCCCAAGATGTAAGAATATGGGACAAGTGAGGGGATTGGGATTGGAGGTTTAACGACCACCGTGAGCAACTCAATGGGCTATAAGCAGTCGCCCGTCCCTAATTTAGGGTCACTGGTTCCAGGAAAGGGAGAGAGCCAGTGCCGTAAGACAAACACAACATCCATGCCTCACCGGGATTCGAACCCGGACCCCTTTCGGACGAATGATCAGAGGCCATCGCCTTAGAACCACTGCGCCACCGGGGCGGCGGGACAAGTGAGCAAAACCGTCCAAACAAGGAATCCGAAGGATATAAAGGCACTTTATTGAAAAGGTAGCTTCGAGCACAACTGGACAGAAGACCGAAACGTCCAAGTAACAGACGGCTCCCAAGAAAAATCCAGTCTTTAGTAGGGGATATGATCACCCCTGACTGCGTTGCAGGATTTACAACGTCTGTCCATGCTGAGGACGCGGTTGTCAAGGAGCTGTTGAGGCATCGCGGTCCATTCCTCTTGTAGTGCCAATCGCAGCTGCGGAATCGTTGTTGGCGGCTGGTAACGTGCTGCCAAGCGTCTCCCGAGAAGGTCACACACGTGTTCGATTGGATTTACGTCCGGGAACTTTGCGGGCCAATCCATGCGTTGAATATCTTCACTCTCCAACAGCTCTGCGACAGCCACTGTACGATGGGGTGTAGCGTTGCCGCCCATGAAGAGGAACTCAGGAACCACAGCACCTCTAAACAGACGCACGTGAGGCAGAAGAACCTCGGTACAATAGCAGACACCAGTGACTGAACCTCTTTGGAAGATGTGGAGGTCAGTGCAGCTACCAAGCATGATAACGCCCCAAGCGAGAACTCCGCCACTTCCAAACCGGTCTCTTTCGATTATGTTGGAGGTGTGATTGCTTGTTCCCTGCTCTCTCCAGATGTGTATACGTCCAGAATCGCTCGCCAGACTAAATCGGCTCCATCCGTAAAGAGAACTCGACCCCATTTCTGATGTGTCCAGCTCTTGTGTTCCTGGCACCACAGAAACCGCCGTCTCCGATGAGCAGGCGTTAATAGCACACACCGTACTGGTCGTCGTACAAATAGACCACCTTCGTGCAGCCTTTTGGCCACGATAAAACGTGATAACGGACGTCCAGTTGTCTGTTGCATGTGCCTTGCGATTTCTCCCGCTGTCTGCCGTCTGTCTCTTCTCGCCTGTAGGACAATATACCGGTCGTCCGCCGCCATGGTTGCTCGTGGACGACCACTGCTAAACTCTCGGACAGCTGTTCCTGTCGTTTTAAATGCTCTCCAAGCTCGTGAAACGATGATGCGAGTGATCCCGAACACCTCGGCCACACTAATCACACTTTGACCTTCTTCCAACTTCCCAACGATGCGACCTCGGGTAAAGTCATCCAGATGTCGTCTACTGGATTTCCTGTTGGCCATATCACACGGTGGCAGCAACACGGCGTCGATCAAACCGATGTACACCGTTCAATAGCTTTCACCGAATTTCTGAGCGTACCCCGCCCGTGTGCTTTATACCCCCTCGTCATGTTGCATATATGCGCATGCCGTACCGTACCGGACCCTAGTCTATCTCTTGAGTGGTCTTTAGGTCCGTTCTGCCTGCTCGTTCCGCTGTTATGCTTATTACTCCTCTTCGTCCTTGGTCGTCGCCAAGGGGATGTAAGGGTGGGCTTTAGCCAACCCTGAAATTTGTCTTACCTACCCTGCCGCCCATCCGGTTCAAGATGTGCCATTTTTCAATTTTTTAAGCCGCCTCGGTGGCGCAGTGGTCTAAGCGATGGCTTCTGATAAGGGCAAGTCGCATAGTCGTAAAGCTCCGGAGTGATAGTCGATTCTTGCTTGCCCTTGGATTTTTGTGCGGGTTTAAGTGTTCCTGGTATCGTTCTGTTGTGTTCTATACACCTTTCCACTTCACAAGCAGTGATTGTGGACAGCCACAGGTTTGTGTTTTTATCTTTTTGAGTGTTGCGAGGTGCAGCACTCGCTCACGTTAGGGTTCGTGGTCGAGATGGCCGCAACCTCTGCTATCGTCTCTACCGCTTCATATGCGCCTCCATCGTCTTCTAGTTCTGCAATTTCGCATTCATCATCTTTGAATGTGCCTGCTTCCTCACCTGTGCTTCCTGATATCTCTACTATGTCTTCTACAAGCAACGTCCCATATACTGATGGAACCAACTGTAGTGTTAGGGCTAGTAATGTGTGCCCACCCCCAACCCTGCTTGCATTTGCGACTGTTGTTCGTGACTGACCTCAGCGGATTAGTTCACTATCTGGTAACATTGAACTTACCAGAGTGGATAAAATATTGAAGATTTTAGTTTCTGAAGAATCTCATGAAGGGAAGCCGTCTAACTCTGCATTACTTCTTAGTGTCTTTTTACAATCGTTGACCCACACCTCCCTCCCACTTTATCTGGATGCTATTTATAAAGTTGTTCCCGAAAAACAGATAGTGTATATTATTCGTATGGGAGGGGGAATTATAGTGCAATTTACAGACCCCAACTGTTAATAAAATTCTTCAGTCAGGAATTTATATTAGACATTTCCATTTACAACCTATTCCTGCTTCACATAGGCCAATTATTGTTACCCTCTCGCCGGTGCCGACAGCCATCCCGGATTTAATACTAATTAAAGCATTATGGTCTTATGGACGGGTGATTAGTAAAACGAAAATTCTTCCAGCTTTAGGTCGCGACTCGCACTACAGTTCAGTGCAAGGAGGATGTCGACAGTACCGTATCATATTTCCTAGTGATGAAGCCATTGTTGAACGTTCCAAATCCATGGAACTCAGCATTGGCGCCCGCACATTCGTTTTTAATGTGTTTTCGGGTGTCGAGTGCTTTAAGTGCAAGGCTGAAGAGCACGTCATGTCTGAATGCCCACATTGTGTTCTACAGGACAGCTCTGCTGCCGCTGCTACTTCTATTTCCAGCCTACAAGAACCTTCATCGGCTTTATTTGCTGCTCAATCTCAACCAGGAGTTGCAGGAAAACTGCCTGCAATACCTTCTACAGACTCTACTTCTTCTGGTAACCTTGTTGCTTCAGATCCTGGATTTCTTCAATTTGATAATGTTTGACTTGGTTAGACTTTGACCGCTACTGCAGTGGGTTTACATAATCCCCTTGACATGGGTACCTCAAATTTTCCACATTTGCTACCACCTCAGCAGACCACCCAGTCTCAGACAGCTAATAAACGCTCTATTCCCCAGCTTCACCACGGTGTACTCGTGCGTCTTCTCGTTCCAGTTTACGACAAAAAAAAACGCACTTTAATCCCGCACTCTCGACGTTCTTCTGCTTCACCTAGCCAGGACATTCAATACGCTGTTTCCACATCCAACACCTATGGTATCCTTACCAATTCGGCAGAAGAAAGTATGGAAACTGCCCATGATAGTGAATCGCAGTCTGTTTCTTCAGAAGGTGAATGCCCCCTCCCCACACCCTTCTTGACTTTCCAGAAGTTTTCCAGGACAGCACTGTCCCCAATTCGCCATTTACTCTCCCTGAATTAATGTTCCTCTATCAGTGTTCGAAAAAGAGCAACATTATGGATATACCCTGTGTGCGAAGAAATTTACAGCCACTAACCGAAATGGTACAACAACTTGCAGCGCTCGAAGAAGTCTTTAGTAATGTCTCTCTGCCGTCTTGTGCCATCCAATATGGTAGAAGGACAAAATTTATGCTTAAGGTTCTCATGCCTAAACTTGCATACCATCTTCAACCACCCCAATGAAGAAGAAATGCGCCTGTAGCAAAGTTTCAACGCTCTTCTTTTGTCCATACAAATGGACTGGGACACCAAATTTTCTTGTTTTGGGAACCAAGGGTTTTTTTTTTTTTTTTTTTTTTTTTGTTAAGAACGTCTTCTTGTGATATATGCTTATTGTGTGGGTTTTTTTCTTTCATCACCAGGAAGTGTGACTAGTGTTTCTTTCTTGTGGTGAGAATGCCGCATGTTGTGTCACGTCCTCCGGGGAGATAAGACTGATCTTTTTCATGATGTTTTCCATCAAGTTCACTTTCTTGTGACCAGCTGTGAATGAGTACTTGACCACGATAGTTCCTAAGATTTCCTGGACCTTGTTCATTCTTCTGTCCTTGCCCGATTTGCTGCATTTGTGTTTCATTCTCTCTAGTGATCGCCGTGCGTGTGATCGCCGTGCGTGACTGCACCATACTATTTGGTTATCTGACGGCTTGATGTTTGCCATTCTTCCTTCACCTTCTCATCACCAGTGCTTCTCGAATTCAACAGTGTCGCATCGTGTTGTGCGTAGTCATCGCTGAACATTTTTGCGTCTTTCTATGATGAGCTTTCCTTTCTTCACAGTGAATCATAACGCTTTCCACGACGGACTTTTTCTGCGAAACCGGCACCCAACATCAAGCTGGCTATTTTCTCCTTCTTCATCAGTGATTTTCCTACATTTCTTCAACAATTGTGCACTTTGTGTTTTGTTCCTTAGAAATCTGAACATTCCCCGACTGACTTTCACTGACTTTTATGAACAGTCCTATTTCATCATCATCATCATCATTGTCAACCATTATCAATCCACTGCTGGACGAAGGTCTTCCAAGCCTCTTCCACAAGGGTCTGTCTTGTGCCAGTCTCCTCCATGTTACTCCCACATACTTTCGAATTTCATCCACCCATCTCACATGTGGTCTTCTTCTGGGTCTTTTCCTGTCCCTTGGAAGCCAATCTGAAATTTGGGCTGTCCATCGATGGTCTGTTCTTCTGGCAGTATGTCCAGCCCATTTCCATTTCAGGGATTTTACTCTGATCATGATGACTTCCACTCTTTTCATTTTTCTGAACCACGAGTTCCTCTTCTTATCTCTCTTGGTTACACCAAGCGTGCACCTCTCCATGCTTTTTTGAGTTGTCTGCAGCCTTTATATGTCTCTTTTAGTTAAGGTCCACGTCTCTGAGCTATACGTAAGCACTGGAAGGATGCATTGATCAAACACTTTTCTTTTAAGACATAATGGCATATTGCTCTTGAAAATTATGCTGTTTCTTCCAAAAGCTCTCCAGGCAAGTTTTGTACGCCGATTAATTTCTTCATCAATGTGACCCTCACTTGATATCTGCTGTCGAAGATAAACGTACGTGTCTGTTATCTCCAGCTTTTCTCCATCAATTGATAAATCTTCATTTCTTGTAAAAGCATTGTACATCACTTTTGCCTTCTGAAAGTACATTTTTAATCCCATTTCTTTACTTTTTCTTTACTCTTGTCAAGAAGTTCCTGGATCATACTCTGCCGCTCTGATGGGTAGATAATCTTCATTAATCTTTATCCCTTTGTTTTCCCAGTTCAGTGATTGAAAGACATTTTCCAATGTGGCATTAAAGAGTTTGGGAGATATGGTGTCACCATGTCTCACTCCCTTTCCAATTTTTATGTGTGTTGTATTTTCAAACAGCCGAATCTTTGCACTTGAATTTTCATAGATGTTATTAATAATATTAATGTATGCATCTTCAATACCACAGGATTTCAAAGCCATTGTAACTGCTGTTGGTTTCACCGAATCAAAGGCCTTTTCATAATCGATAAAAGCCATGCACAATGGAAGTTCATATTCCCTCGCTCTTTCAATTAGTTCTCTCAGTACGTGGATATAATCTATAGTGCTGTAGGCTGTAGCCACTCCTGAATCCAACTTGTTCTTTTGGTCCTATATATGCGTCACTTTTTGTTACTTCTGTTAATTGCTTTGTCAGGTGAAAAGCATGATGGGGTCGCCAACGCGCGACAACCCGGTGATCGTAAATACTTGTATATATTTGTTTCTCAATAAATACCATTCGAATTCTGATCATTCGTCCGAGATGGGTCCGGGTTCGAATTCCGTGGAGGCATGGATGTTGTGTTTGTCTTGCGGTGCTCTCTGTCTCCTTTCCCTGGAGCCAGTGACCATTAAATTAGTGACGGACGACTGCTTATAGCCCATTGAGTTGCTCACGGTGGTCGTTAATCCTCTAATAAAAAAAAAGTGCGTTGTTTACTTCTTTGTACAAAGGTTATCAAAATAGCCTTCCAAGGGACATGAAAACGCAATTACCCCTACTCTTCCAAATCCTCAGTCTAAGTCTTTTTTTTTTTCACGTTAGTGCGGCCATGGGTGATTGAGGAGGGTGTACAAGACTTCACTGAGGGAGGTTATCATTAATTGCTCTGTTGTTTGTTTGTGCGACAAAGTAGGGGACCCCTACACGGATAGTGGAATCTATAGCTATACTGTGCCGCCTCGTTGGCGCAGTGGTGTCTAAGAGCCAACTTCTAACTCCAATCACGGTGACGCATGGATGTTGTGTTTGTCATACTGCAGTGACTCTCTACCTTCCCTGGAACCAGTGGCTCTAAATTAAAAATGGGCAGCCAAAGACCTTTATGGACAGCTGATTATAACTCATCGATTTGCTCACGGTGGTCGTTAAACCCGCGAAAAAAAAAAGCTATACCAGCGCTCTTAAGCCTCTTCCAGGGCAGTGAAGCAGCAGGACGTGGCTAACGATTACTTTGGAAGAGAGTAGTACAAGATAAGGTCAATAGCTTTAAGGGGAGTTAATATTTTTGTTGTTATTTGGAGAGTTTAACAACTACCGTGAGCAACTCGATGAGTAATAATCAGCTGCCCGTTCCTAATTTAGGGACCAATAGTTCCAGAGCAGGGAGAGAGCAGGTGCCGCAAGACAGACACAACGTCGATGCTTCACTCGGCATTCGAACCCAGACCTATCTTGGACAAATGGTCAGAAGCCAGCGTTTAGACCACTGCTCTACTGGGGAGGAGAAGGGAGTTAAGGAGGGGTTAGGTATTGTGCTGAGTGTCACGGCGTTGAAATTTGATTTAGATAAAGAAAAAGGACATTTTTCATTAAAGAAACTGTACGAGTATAGTAATATTTTCAGAAGCAAAAATGGCCGTCCTGTGGCGCAGTGGTCTAAGCCAGTGTTCCACAACCTTTTTCTAATCGCGGCACATTATAAATTATCCATGACTCAACACGGCACACCGAAATGTTAATCCTCTCAAAAACGTATGATATGACACTATTAATACACTGACAGAAAATGAAAAAAGAACACCAAGAAGGAGACGTCTGATACCAAAGAAATTTATACAGCATAATAACGGAATACAGAAGATAACGTGATCAAAACATCATGGCAAAATACAGCTGTATTTGCTGGTAAACTGAAAAATAACATTTCCATGTAACATGGTTAGTACGAGGTTGAACCGCCATGAACTGCGTCACACTGTGCCATTCTGGCATGGAGTCTGTCGTGCAGATGTTGGATGTAAATTTGGGGTATTGAGTTCCAAGCATCCTCAACCTGGACGCGTAAATCGGGGATGGTCGTGGCTGGCCGTGGGGACCGGATAAGTTATTGTCCCATAAAATCTCACACGTGCTCAATGGGGGAACAAATCCAGTGAACGTGCAGGCCATGGAAGTTGTCTCACACCCTGAAGTGCATGTTGCGTTGCACGTGCCGTGTGTGGGCGTGCGTTATCTTGCTGGAAAACACCACGATGGACCGACCTTACAAATGGCACAACAACGGGCTGAATGATGTTGTTGATGTATGAAGTGCTGTTTAACGTACCCGCTACAAACACTAGTTGTGTACGGGAATGATAGCTGATCGCTCCCCACACCAGGAGACCAGGTGTAGGCCCTGTGTGTCGCTGGCGGATACAAGAAGGGTGGAGACGCTCCCCTGTGCGTCTGCGAACACGCATACGGCCATCGGAGGCTCCCAAGCAGAATCTGCTTTCATCGCAGAACACGACAGATCGCCATTGCGTTCACCAGTGCAGACAATGGCGACACCACTGCAGCCGTTCCTGACGGTGGGCTGGAGTCAGAGGTACACATGCCAGAAGCACACATGCACATAGTCCTGCATCCAGTAGACGGTTGCGGATTGTTCGCACATTCACCTCAGGTGCAACGGCAGCTCGGATTTGCGTCGCAGTGGATGTTCTGCTCGACAACGCCGCTCTTCTTATGCGTCGCTCGGTCCGCTCATCAGTCCCGTCTGTGACTCCCGGTTCCACGTCTTCTCGTGTGGGAATGTTCCTCGGACCATCTACGCCACCATCGTACCACCACCGATACTTCTCGTCCAATTCGCTCCGCAATACGACGATACGACCACCCGGCCTCGCGGAGTCCGACTAGACGACCTCGCTCAAAGTCCGATAACTGCTGAAATCGTATACGTCTTCCATGTCCAGGCATTGCAGCTTCTTCAGGGTCTTCCCACGTGTCCGTACGCCGACGACTGATTACATTCACTTCGCCCGTACTCCTTAAATGCCACCGACGATAATTTGCATATTATGCCGTGCTGTGGCGTAAGCGCTCACCGGTTGGTCCCGAAATTAACATCACACCTACGTAAACTAGACCCCATTAACATATGTAAATTTCATGATCGTCCGCCAATTCCTTCTTGGTGTTGTTTTTTCACTTTCCGCCAGTGTAATTGTTCTATAAATTTATCACGTTCCTGAATGAGGTTTAATTAATAACAAACAACTAATATTTAAGAAGAAGAAATTTATTATATGATTAACAATAAAAAATACAAACAAGTTATGCATTTTGAAGGAAATTCAGCTGTAATGATAATTAGTATGACACAAAAGTATAATAAGTAGCCATATTGATTTGTCTTTACCTTTCCAATGAGGGCACTCTAATTAAATTCACACTTGTTGATCGTTTATGAAATACACAGGTAAGCCATTGCATTATGACCACCTACCTAATAAGCTGTAGGACCCCCCCCCCCCCTTTAGCCAGCAAAACAGCGAGGCATCGATTCGATGAGGTGGCGATAGGTATCCTGGGGTATCTGGTACCATAATGCCAACAGCAGGTCCTCCAGTTCCCGTGCATTTCGGGGTGGTGGTGATTTAGCGCGAACCCGCTTTTCTGAGTCGAACCACTAATGTTCGATTGGGTTCATGTCAGGTGAATTTGGAGGCCAGGGCATCAATAGAAAGTCACCAGCATGTTCCATTGAACCTGTCCTTGACGATTCTGGCAGTGTGGCATGGCGTATTATCCTGTTGGCAATAGGGAACACAGTTGTCATGAATGGGTGAACTTGTTCCTCAGCGATGTTCAGGTACCTGACGGATGTCAGGGATTGTGCTATTAGAATAATGGGGCCAAAAGTGTTCTAAAAATTATCGTCCACAGCATAACATCACCGTAGCCGGCCTGTTTCCGCCCAACAGTGCATCCAGGTGCCATAGCCTCCGTTGGTAATCGTCGTATCTGCGCTCGGCCGTCTACGTGATGCACCAGGAATCTTGATTCGTCAGACCAGGTCACTTTCTGTGCCATCACAATTTGTCCTTTATCAAGCTCCGATCAATCAGCAGGTTTTCCCATTCGGACTCCGAACACTCTACTAACCGAAAGCCGGTCCTCGGGTTGTATACATATTGCTGCGTGAACTTCATCTGCGGCACCGTTCGGTCTCCAGCCGCGCTCATTTCTCTAGGCTGGGGTTGGTTTTAATGGAATGTATCATCGGTGGAAGTAAACATTCAAACGAAAGCGAGGAACAACACAGTTTTTATAAAAAAAAAACAAAGAAAGAAAGTAAGGGAAAAAATAACCTCAGTGGAATTCTTGTCTTTGCTTAGTTCCTCTGTATCAGAAGCGTATTTCGTAATTTTAAGTTTCAGCAGGCTCCCGAATGTGCAGTAAACAGGCAGCTTCGATGTGGATTCAAAACTTTCTGGATGTGTGAAAACATCTTATCGCAGGTATTTATGTAGATAAAAAAAACCCTCTATGAAACGCAAAATGCAACTTTCTTCCTCGCTTCCTGCTAGGTCTCCCCGAACTCAGATTCAGCGGCAAAAGGAATAAAGAAACCTATTTTACATGTATACACTGAAGAGCAATTGAATTGGAGATACCTGTCTAGTAATGTGTAGCACCACCTTTCGTCCTGATGACGGCCGCGATTCGTCTCGGCATGGACTCGACAAGACACCGGAAGCGCTGGGAAGCCATACAAATCCACGACCCCTGAACAAGCTCCCACAGTTCACGAAGATTTGATGGAGAGTCGGACATCTCTGTCGATGGCATCCCAGATGATGTCGATGGGATTGAGGTCAGGTGACCTAGCTGGCTAAGGAAGCGAGGTCACGTCGGTGGTGTGTTCATCCAACCATTCGGATACAATTCGGGAGCTGCATTGTCTTGTTGCAGGATGAGGTCCCCAGTGGGATGTTGAAGACTTGCAAGCGGGAGCAAATGGTCGTCCAGGATATCCCTGTAACGTTGACCTGTGAGGGACGATGACACACGTACCAGGGGTCCCATTTCAGTCCACGTAAACAGTCCCCAGACAAGAATGCCACCCCCACCAGCTTGACGAGTACCCTGCTTGCAAGAAGGATCCATCGCTTCATGTGGTTTGCACCGTACTGGTATCCTGCCATCCGCATGTACCAACGTGAATCTCGACTCATCAGTCCAGGCAACATTTTCCGACATGTCTAGGGTCCAGTGGCGATGTTTCCGCGTCCATGCTAATCTTTGCACCCTGTGATGTGCGGTCAGCAGCGGTACCTTCGTGGGACGATGGCTTCTGTACCCCAGAGCGAGGAGATGGTTCTGGATGGTGTGGCTGCTTACACGTTTTTGTACACCAGTGTTAAATTGCCGAGTGATTTCTTGCACTGTGGCCCGTGTATCCGCTGTTACAATGCGAGCTAGCCGACGTTGACCCCGCTCATCCACACACTGTTGCCCACGGCAGTTGGCCCTTGCAGGGATGGTTTTACCGGATTCGATGTACTCACGGTGCACCCGGGACACAGTGGCTCGTGAAAATTCCAGTGCTTGCACGACTTCCGAGATAGAGTGACCCATTGGGCGGGCCGCGACAGTTTGCCCACGATCAAATGCGCTTAGATCCTTCGTCTTACCCATACTGCGTCCGACTCTTACTGATTCCCGTCACATCACTCCTTATATTGTCGGATCGGTGCATACGTCCTGTCGTTTCCGTTTACAGGGCCGCCCAAAGCGCCACATTTGCATAACGTCAGCTGTCTCTAATTCAATTGCTCTTCAGTGTAAGTAGGTTTATACTGAAGAAAAAATAAGATGTAAAATGTTTAATATTGCCTGAAATATAGTATTATGATCATTTACCATCGCTTTTTTTTTATGCTCTGTTCCTGAATCTTGCCGCGTGCTAGGACTGATACAAATGCTTTAAGTTTGCCGAACTTTGCAAAAGCACATAAATATCAGACAGACAACAAAGCGGTTAAACATGCATTTACCCCCCCCCCCCCACCGCAGATTTTTTTTTATTGGAGGTTTAACGACCACCTTGAACAACTTAGTAGGCTATGAGGGTCACTGGTTCTAGGGAAGGGAATGCCAGTGCCGTAAGGCAAACATAACATCCATGCCTCACAGAGATTCGACCCCTTTCGGGCGAATGATCAAAAGCCATCGCTTAGACCAGTGCGCTACCGGGGGCGCAAATTTAGGGCAAGGGGGGCGAAATAAAAGTTTTCGAATTCCAGCAGTACAAAATAAAAATGAAATAAAACGCTTTCTGGGGGGGGTGTGAAGGGCCCCTTGGCGCTCACCTCTAAATACGCCCCTGAGACAGAGAGCGTAATAACAGAAGCGCTTCGTATTCTTGCTTGCCTTTTTCATGAAGAAATATTGGACAGATAGACAGACAAAGCGACGACATGTGCACGCTATGCTTTCGCACACGTTTTTGAAATAGGTGTCTCAAATTTAGAGACAGAGCAACGACATGAGCACATTTTTATGTCATGGTTTGGCTTTTAAAAGGAGGTATAATGTACAGATGCCACCCCGGTGGCGCAGTGGTCTAAGGCGTTGGCCTCTGATCATTCGTCCGTAAGGGGTCCGGGTTCGAATCCCGGTCAGGCATGGATGTTGTGTTTGTCTTACGGCACTGGCTCTCTCCCTTCCCTGGAACCAGTGACCCTAAATTAGGGACGGGCGACTGCTTATAGCCCATTGAGTTGCTCACGGTGGTCGTTAAACCTCCAACCAAAAAAAAAAAATAATAATAATGTACAGATAGCAAAGCAATAATACAAGCCCCCTACTTTTTATACTGCATTTGGAAACCGTGACTATCGGACAGATAGACAGACAGACAGCTACAGCACAAAAGCTTCGGTTTTGGTCATCGAACAAATGAAAAGTCATACTGATAAAAAGGAAAACAAAAATCGTACTGTGTTTTGACTGAATAACCAAGGATTGAAACATTCGGAAGGTTTAGGAACACTGAAGTAAACAACTTTTTTTTCTTTTTTTTTTTTTAAGTAGTAAGAACTAGAACAAAAAAAGGTTCCTTTTCCGGAAACGTCAGCCTGCGTTTCCGGTTGTGGCTATGCTTGCTACTTTACAAGACAGCTTTCTCACGTCCGCTTTATCGAATTCCGAAATCTGCCTGCGATTCACGCGTGTGTGTGTGTGTGTGTGTGTGTGTCACACAGATGCGTGGCTTGGAAAAGAAATATCGTACGGACGTTTAATAAGACGTATCAAAGTCCAGAGATAACTGGCTAGGAGGCGTCATCTCTGGGTGTTTAACAGACTTCCAAAAGGACTTCGTATCTCTTTAACAACACAGACCGCCGCGACGAACGTCATAGCCTGGTTACTTCGGGAAATTCTCGACCTTTTTAGTTACTGAATCTGCAACAGATTGCTTGTGAAGGTATTTCGCTTCTTTGTTTAGTATTTTGCTAACTATTTAAAAAAAAAATGTTAAGCTTGTATGCATTTAAAGGGAAAAAGAAATCCTGCGCTACAACTATGCCTCTTGAGTTCCGATACTTGATTCAGAAACTGCTTCAGTTTTGTAAGTTTTTCAGCTTAAGAAAGGGGCCCCACTGGCGCTAACTGACAGCGGTAATGCGTTTCAGTTTAAAAAACAAAACAAGAAACGAACAAAACCGGAATGCAGTATTTTGTAATTAGAAATGGTACAAATGTGTGTTATGACATAATCTAGTTATATTTTGCAGCGGAAAGGATGTTTACCTCCTCGTGCTTTGGCATGCGTAAGTATGTTAACAAAAGAATTGACTTGCGTATGCTATCTTGTACTTCCGTCCGTTTGGCTGCCTGCTCCGCTTACATTATCTCAGCTTTCAGAAATACGGCTGAAAAATGTCTTCTTAAAACGGATCAGTGTAAATATGACTAGAATTTCCCACGTTTTTTTTTATACTAGGTAGCATGAATACATATTTGTGTTTTTCTTTGCTTCTTTGAAACGGAGCTGGAAACTTTCCTTTTAAATTGGCTTGGCATAAACATGGTTAAAATCGTAAGAACGTTATTCTTTTTCTTCGTGGACTACATCGGTATCTCTGTTTTTAGGAAACGGATCGATATGTGGCGGATGAGTCTTGTATGTTGTCTTTGTCTTGCGGTACTGGCTTGCTCTCTCCCTTCCCTGGAACCAATGACCCTATATTAGTCAGGGGCGACTGCGTATAGCTCTGACAGCTGCTCATGGTGGTCATTAAACTCCTAAACAACAACAAAAAAAATCGGATCGGTAAAGTTCGTTTTGCATCGTATACAGGTAAACATGACCAGGGGCGGATTGGTTCAATGGGATATTTCCCGGTGGATGATTCCCACTTTTTCGTATCCTCTTTGTCTGGGTTGTTCGGAAAGAACGAATAATTATGTTTGTCCTAAGAAATAAGAATCCTTAATTTCGTTTGAGTTTTATATTATGTGTGCAAAACGTGTTGGCGTTTCCTTCTGTCTATATATATGTTGAGGGTTTGCTCTAAAGTCACAAAGCGAAATTCTCTATATTTCAGTGAAAAATTTGTCGCCGAATCAAACACACGGTAATAACATAATTAAGCTAACTACGGTTAAGCATAGGTTGTTCGACTTGGGACCAAGGGGACATTGGTAGGCCCTACTCTCCTTTTGTAATGTTGAAGGAAGCACTAGTAACAGTTTTGATGGTTCATCATCCACACACCCATATCCACTTACACACATAAAATACAAAGCCATTCTTTGGCAGAGATGTTTCAAAATCCATGACCCACCCATATTTATCTCAAAAGAAACAGCGATTTATAGGTACTGGCTCACGGATGAAATTGGTAGTTCATGAGTCAAAAAAATGGGTAGACTTTAAAAAGGTGTCTATTCAAGGAGGTGGTAATAGCGTTTCGCGGTAGACGATCAGTGGCCGAATAAATACGAATAATTATCTGGTACCATAGTTTGATGTGTTATTTCAATCAATAAATGCGAATAATTATCTGGTAGCATAGTTTGATGTGTTATTTCAATCAATAAATACGAATAATTATCTGGTAGCATAGTTTGATGTGTTATTTCAATCAATAAATGCGAATAATTATCTGGTAGCATAGTTTGATGTGTTATTTCAATCAATAAATACGAATAATTATCTGGTAGCATAGTTTGATGTGTTATTTCAATCATAAGTCGATTTTTAAAAATCTTTCATCCTTAAACTGCTGTTAAAATTTGTTTACGACTGAATTAGTTTTACAATGCATATTTCAAGAATTCATTTTTATTCAAGAGTGAATAGAACATTTTCCATGAGGGAATTTATGAGGTGATCCCCTGTGGGTGCGTGTGGTTTTGTACTGGACCATAAGATTAAAATTCCCGGCTTGGTTTGGTCGACTCAATCCGCCCCTGAACATGACCAAGGTTTTCCAGTTTCTTTCTTAATGCAAAATATTACCTCTAGAGAGCAGTATTGTATAGATATATTGCTCAAATCAAAACAAGTATACAATTACTGTCTGTTTGCGCGCACAGTATTTGCTGTGCTTCACATTTATTTCTAATCTACATGTTTATTTCTCAATGAAGCTTTGTTCAATGTAAATAAAGATTTTGATAACCTGCTTTTTCGACAGAAAATATCCGCATTAAGTATATTACAAGTTACTGTAGCGACATGGGCATCCTTGACCTAGTTTCCAGGTGGGGGCAAATGAAAATTATAGATACTAATAACGTACACAAATATCATATGCAAATAAATTTCCACTGTGTCTTCTGTTATATAACCAATTTTTCCACACGCGCACCTACTCATCACATAAAATTAACTGACAATCAGAAGACCCAAAAACTGCATCAGACGGACGAAGGAAATTAAACTACATGCTGAGACAATAAAGAAATGCCTTTTTTTGTTGTTGCTTTGATTGAGGCTTGCACCTTTTAGTCACTTCTCCCAACGAAACCCGAGTGATCACTCAATCGGTCATCAAGCAGAGAAAAATACCCTCAACAAAAAGTTCTCGAAGAAACTTTGGAGGATCTTTGTCCAGCAATTAATGTCTGCTGTAGAGAATGATATCTCGCTTTTCATTCCTTTTCCTTTCATACTTCTCCATACCTATAAATATGCTGATCCGTACTACAGAGGTAAAGCACGTGTCAAGACAACAAAATCTGCATCAATACATTTTGTCTGTGTAGCTTAGTTGGGAAAGCAACTTATTTCGGAGCGGGGAGCGCGGACAAATTGGTGTTTTCACATTGGCGCCCGAACGTAAAAAAATGGATGTATTGGCCGTTGGGTTCTTCAAAAAATGTGTAATGTTTGTTGCACATACCGTCTAGAATGAATGAAAATTCGTTCTTCGCTTACAAAGAAAAAAATTGTATATAAGAGGGAGATGATGTGACGTACTATACAGAGGTATAAAGCATGTATCAAGACTACAAATCGGCGGCGATGCTTTCTGTCCGTGTAGCTTAGTTGGGAGAGCAACTTACTCTGGAGTGTGGGGGGGGGGCATGAGTTTGATTTCCGTCACGGACAAATTGGTGTTTTCACATTGGCGCCCGAACGCAAAAATGTATGTTTTGGCCGTTGGGTTCTTCAAAAAATGTATGATGTTTGTTGCACACATCGTCTAGAATCAATAAAAGTCCGTTCTTCGCTTACAAAAAAATAAAAAAAATAAAAACAGTGGGAGATGATGTGACGTACTACAGAGATAAATGTCAAAACGACAAAATCTGAAGCGATACATTTTGTCCGTGTAGTTTACTTGGGAGAGCAACTTACTCCGGAATGAGGGAGGACGCGAATCCTCGTCACGGACAAATTTGTGTTTTCGGAATGCGCTTTGTGCTCTAACCAGTAACCGGAGTTTAACATTACTTTCAACCGCTAATTCCCATCTTTTTTCCCATTTTTCCAACACGCACGCGCTAGAAGTCAGAAAGAAAAATTAGCGGGTAGGTACCTCCCAAGAACTGAAATCGCGTTGTCAGGTTTCAAAGGGGGGGGCAAATCCCCCTATTACCGCAACAGATGGACGCCTGTGTGCGACGATGGACACCAGATGGACGCCTATGTGAGAACGAGTTTAAATAACACAAATATGCATGTACTCCACGAAACAAAAGAATTACGCTCTTGCAATTTCAGCCATGCTTATGCCAAGCCCATTTAAAAGGAAAGTTTCCAGCTGCTTTTCAAAGAAGTAAAGAAAAGCACAAATATGCATTCATGCTACCCAGTAGAAAATAAAATACATGGGAAATTCTAGCCATATTTACATCTATCCGTTTTAAGAAGACATTTTTCAGCCGTATTTCTGAAAGCTGAGAAAATGTAAGCTTAACAGGCAGGCGAACTGACGGACGGAAGATAACATACGCAGATCAATTTTTTGTTGACATGCTTATGTATGCCAAAGCGCGTGGAGGATACATCCTTTCTGCTGCAAAATATAACTAGACTTAGCACACAGTTGTACCATTTTCAACAGAGCCCATTTAAGAGGGAGGCTAGGGGTCTGCAACCCCTGGCCCCGTATTTTCAAGGGGTTCCACAATTATGCAAGGTGCTTGAAGAATTGACGGAGTTCTACAGTTTTTTTGTTTGTTTTTTCAGACGACACAGCAAAAACTATAAGAAACTGTCTTGTGAAAAAATTTCTATTTCTTTCCGCTTTTTTAGGAGGTGTCCGCAAAAAGTATAGTAGTCCATCAGTACTTCCTCAATTCTTTCAAAAGCATTACAGATATTTTGTACATATCTGTAATCTAGGGAAACTTTCACACATTAAGAATTAGTTTCAATCATTATATTTGGATCATATTATTTTGTCCACTACTTTGATATAATTTCAACAAGTTCAACCCTGGGTGGAGGAGGAATAAAACAGAAATGTGCTGGTATCCATTTTCTAACCATGCATTTTTAAAATTTTTTTCGCTAATACTGATTTGTCAATGAAGGTCATGGGATACACACTTCAATATGGCGGGGACATTTTCATGGCTTTCTCCTGGGTATTTCTATTCGGTCACCCATAGTGAAATCCTATTTAGATGTGCCACTAATATTGGGGATCAGTGTTGTATTCAGACATCTTCTTGGGGGAGCTTAGCCCCCGAAAATCCGTGAACGCCCCCCCCCATCAGTTTTTGGGCGACCTTCCCTTGCATTTGGCCTAATTATTTTCGTTTGTAATTGAATATTTGGAGAAATAAATTAAAAAAAAACTTAATGAGAGAAAATATTGTAATAATAATAATAATAATAAACACCCACATGGACTTCAGCCTGAAATTTCCATCATCCTTCAATAAAACATTAAACTTTTCTCGCTGAAGGGGCGATTTTTTAAGCACTGACAACTCGGACTACTTCCGCAATAAAAACCTAATTCCACAGAATAGAGACGTTTTCACTGCAATACACCATCATATTTTGGAAGCTGGCATTCAACTTTATTTCAGTCTTCTGGATGCCGACTTTCCATGTATACGGTTAAGCCTCAGTGTAGTTAACGTGACGTTAGTGCTTCCAAAACAATAAAATATTTGCTGCCTAATTTTTAACAACAGCAAATTAATAAAAAAATTCCCATAAAAATTTTTTTCCCTGGCGATGGGTGGTTAATACTCTGTGACAAAATAATAATAATAATAATAATAATAATAATAATAATAATAATAATAAAATCGAGGCACCATATACTGGCATCCAAACGGTTACTTTTTCTTTTCTTTACTACTATGTGCTACTCTAAATAATCTAAACGGGCTGAAACCAAACGGCAGGGGAATGGTTTACACCATACGTCTTCAGGGGTAAGCAACACTGTAATTATTCCTTAATAATCAGAAACAGGCTTGTTGAGAGGACATTTTTACCTCTCCTAATGTGTTTTTTTGGGGGGGGTCGAGGGGTTCTCAGACACAGCGTTATCTTGCTAGCATCTTCAATATTTTAAACCTCCCCATGGTGAAATTCGTGGTACATTACTGAATTAAAACGAAGGTATAACAGTTTTTACATTTTCAATCACTTATATGTGTAGGTGATGCGTAACACCACAGCCTCTCCTTGACAACTGTCAACCCCGCCTTCTCGTGGTGCATCCTGTTCCCACTAAAGGGGCTCTGACGACCGCCCATAGCGGTATAACTATACCATCGGGATTAGAGGA
Source organism: Macrothele yani (assembly GCA_039090855.1). Classification (NCBI taxonomy): domain Eukaryota; kingdom Metazoa; phylum Arthropoda; class Arachnida; order Araneae; family Macrothelidae; genus Macrothele; species Macrothele yani. The sequence goes on along the minus strand of CM077005.1, from coordinate 30,507,995 downwards.
AATTCTATCCCACACTCACCAACCCGCTTGGCCAGCGTGGTGAGTTATGGCCAAACCCCTCCAAAATGATTCCACAACTTAAATCTTGGCCCTCAGTCTCCGGCAGCTGGAATGTACCTGGCCAAGGCAGCGGCCAGTGCGACATGAAGGCAGAGGGTACTAAGAATCCCCGGAGGACCGGACTAGGCTGCCATCTGATGCTGACCTTGGCTACTTACAATGGACGCTCCCTATCTTCTGATTCAAGGCTTCTTGAATTGGAAGAGGAACTACAAAGGATCAAGTGGGACATCGTGGGGCTAAGTGAGGTAAAGAGAAAAGGAGAAGATCTCATCGAACTGAAAAGTGGACATCTCTTCTACTATCGTGGGACAGATACTGGCAGAACTAGTGGTGTTGGATTTATAATAAACAAGAAACTGAAGGATAAAGTTGTAGAAGTTGAAAGTTCCTCTGACAGAGCTGCACGACTTGTTATCCAACTCTCGAAAAGATACCAGGCTCAGATTATTCAAACTTATGCACCCACCACAAGTCATCCTGAAGAAGAAATTGAAGAATTTTATCAGGAAATTTGTCGTCTAAATAATAAAGGTAAGCAGCACTTGAAAATAATTATGGGAGATTTCAATGCAAAAATAGGGCAACGGCAACAGAATGAAACTTCAGTAGGTAAATTCGGTCATGGCAACAGAAACCAGCGTGGAAATACTCTCGTTGAGTTTGCAGAGGCAGAAGGGTTTTTCATCTTGAACTCCTTCTTCAAGAAAAAGCCAAACAGGAAATGGACATGGAGACATCCAAATGGGACGACAAGTGAAATTGATTTTATTATGTGTAACAAAAAATTCGTCATAGAAGACTGCAGTGTGCTAAACAAGTTCAACACAGGTAGTGACCATAGATTGGTGAGATGTAAGATGCACCTCAACACTAAACTTGAACGTGGCAAGCTCATAAGACAAACAAAATCTATTGACATAACCAACCTTAAAAAACACCATAATACCTTCAAGTTAGAACTGAAGAACAGGTTCTCTGCTTTAGAAGGCCTAACATCGGAAGAAGTGGACATCTCTGAAGTTAACAGAAAAGTAACCAAAGCTCTTATGGAAACAGCAACAAAATTAGCTGGGTCTAAGAACAAGTTGCATGTGAACAAATTATCAGGAAAAACCAAAATGTTGATGCAAAAAGAAGAGAGATGAGGACAACTAAAGAAGATGTGACTTCCAAAGTGGAATATATAGAGCTATGCAAGACAGTAAGAAAAAGTATCACTGAAGACGTAAGGAAATTCAACTGTGAACTAGTGAGGAAAGCAATTGAAAACAACCAAAGCCTAAAATTGGCAAAGGGACATCTCAGTAAGGGAAGAAAACAGATTATGGCACTGAGAAAAGAAGATAGTTCTGTAACAAGAAATAGAGGCGAAATTTTGACAAGAGTGAAAGATTTATACTCCAAATTATATGAAAGGGATGATATATGCACTCCAGATATCATGAAAGATACCAGTACCAGAGTTCCTCCAGTCCTTCCAGCAGAAGTTGCACATGCAATCAAGAACATGAAGCGAGGAAAAGCTCCAGGAGAAGATGGAATTACTGTAGACATCATACAAGAAGCAAGTGGAGAAATCGAAACAGTACTCGCCCAAATTTTCACTCGATGCCTTAATGAAGGAAAGATTCCTGAGGATTGGAATGCCGCTACAATGATCCTGCTACATAAGAAAGGTGACATTGAAGATCTCGGAAACTACAGACCTATCAGCCTCCTATCAGTAGTTTATAAAATCTTCACTAAAGTTCTTTCACACCGCTTGAAGGTAACACTGGACATGGCTCAACCGAGAGAACAAGCTGGATTCAGGAGTGGCTACAGCACAATAGATCATATCCACGTGCTGAGAGAACTAATTGAAAGAGCGAGGGAATATGAACTTCCATTGTGCATGGCTTTTATCGATTATGAAAAAGCCTTTGATTCGGTGAAACCATCAGCAGTTACAATGGCTCTGAAAACCTGCGGTATTGAAGATGCATACATTAATATTATTAATAACATCTATGAAAATGCAAGTGCAAAGATTCGGCTGTTTGAAAATACAACACACGTAAAAATTGGAAAGGGAGTGAGACAAGGTGAAAGCATATCTCCGAAGATCTTTAATGCCACATTGGAGGGTGTTTTTCAGTCGCTGAGCTGGGAAAGCAAGGGGATAAAGATTAATGGAGATTATCTAACCCACCTTCGTTTTGCTGATGACGTAGTCATTTTTGCAACTACCCCATCAGAGCTGCAGAGTATGATCCAGGAACTTGCTGACAAGAGTAAAGAAGTGGGATTAAAAATGAACTTTCAGAAGACAAAAGTGATGTTCAATGCTTTTACAAGAAATGAAGATTTATCGATTGATGGAGAAAAGCTGGAGATAACAGACACGTACGTTTATCTTGGACAGCAGATATCAAGTGAGGGTCACATTGATGAAGAAATTAATCGGCGTACAAAACTTGCTTGGAGAGCTTTTGGAAGAAACAGCGTAATTTTCAAGAGCAATATGCCATTATGTCTTAAAAGAAAAGTGTTTGATCAATGCATCCTTCCAGTGCTTACGTATGGTGCAGAGACGTGGACCTTAACTAAAAGAGACATACAAAGGCTGCAGACAACTCAAATCAGCATGGAGAGGTGCATGCTTGGTGTAACCAGGAGAGATAAGAAGAGGAACTCGTGGATCCGAAAAATGACAAGAGTGGAAGACATCATGATCAGAGTTAAATCCCTGAAATGGCAATGGGCTGGACATACTGCCAGAAGGACAGACCATCGATGGACAGCTGAAATTTTAGATTGGATTCCAAGGGACAGGAAAAGACCCAGAAGAAGACCACATGGGAGATGGGTGGATGAAATTCGAAAGTATGCAGGGGTGACATGGAGGAGACTGGCACAAGACAGACCGTTGTGGAGGAAACTTGGGGAGACCTTCGTCCAGCAGTGGATTGATAATGGTTGACAATGATGATGATGATGATATGTGTAGATTTGCATTTGTGATATACGATCTATAACGAAGTAAATTTCTCCGTCATTTCTGTCCACGCCAGGATTCGGACCCGGATCCCCTCATTCCGGAATAAGTTACTCTACCAATTGAGCTACGCGGACGTTTAATTCTGATTCCTATCTGCCTTTATGTCGTGTGCGTCCTTCTGGCAGGTACGTCACATCTTCTGGTACGTTACATCATCTCCCCCTTATTTTTTTTAAGTGCTGGAGAAGGGATTCTCTTATTTTTCCTATCTCGCGGTGTGGAAATAAAATCACACCATTGCGAGATCTTGAACGGTCGGGTCATCCGGATAGTTCGGGCTCCATTATAACGAAGTAAATTTCTCCGTCATTTCTGTCCACGCCAGGATTCGAACCCGGATCCCCTCATTCCGGAATAAGTTACTCTACCAATTGAGCTACGCGGACGTTTTATTCTGATTCCTACCTGCCTTTATGTCGTGTGCGTCCTTCTGGCAGGTACGTCACATCTCCTGGTACGTTACAGATCATAAGAACATTTTTATACACTAAAATTTATATATATAATATATATACACTGGTGTGCAAAAATTAAGGACGAAGAGTAGAAATTAGCGTAACAGCGTAACGAGCAGGCAGAACGGACCGAAAGACCAATCAGGAGATAGACTATGGTCCGGTACGGTAGGGAATGCGCGTATATGCAGCATGACGTAGGGGGGGGGGTGAGTGTCGGAAGAGTATAAAGCACAAGGGCGGTGTACGCTCAGCAATTCTGTGAAAGCTATTGCACGGTGTACATCGGTTTGAACGACGTCGAGTTGCTGCCACCATGTGATATGGCCAACAGGCAATCCAGTAGACGACATCTGGATGACTTGACCCGAGGTCACGTCATTGGGAAGTTGGAAGAAGGTCGAAGTGTGACTAGTGTGGCCGAGGAGTTCGGGATCGATCACAGCATCGTTTCACGAGCTTGGAGAGCATTTCAAACGGCAGGAACAGCTGTCCGAGAGTTTAGCAGTGGTCGCCCACGAGCAACCACGGCGGCGGATGACCGGTATATTGTCTTACACGCGAGAAGGGACAGACGGCAGACAGCGGGAGAAATCGCAAGGCACATGCAACAGACAACTCGACGTCCGTTATCGCGTTTTACCGTGGCCAGGAGGCTGCACAAAGGTGATCTATTTGACCAGTACGGTGTGTGCCATTAACGTCTGCTCATCGGAGACGGCGGTTTCTGTGGTGCCAGGAACACAAGAACTGGACATATCAGCAATGGGTCGAGTTCTCTTTACGGAGGAGAGCCGATTTAGTCTGACGAGCGATTCTGGACGTATACACATCTGGAGAGAGCAGGGAACACGCAATCACACCTCCAACATCACCGAAAGTGACTGGTTTGGAGGTGGCGGAGTTCTCGTTTGGGGCGGTATCATGCTTGGTAGCCGTACTTAACTCCACATCTTCCAAGGAGATTCAGTCACTGGTGTCCGCTATTGTACCAAGGTTCTTCTGCCTCACGTGCGTCTGTTTAGAGGTCCTGTGGGTCCTGAGTTCCTCTTCATGGACGACAACGCTACACCTCATCGTACAGTGGCCGTCGCAGAGCTGTTGGAGAGTGAAGATATTCAACGCATGGATTGGCCCGCAAGGTTCCCGGACCTAAATCCAATGGGCCGCGATGCCTCAACAGCTCCTTGACTACCTCGTCCTCAGCATGGACAGACGTTGTAAATCCTGCAACGCAGTCAGGGGTGATCATATCCCTTACTAAAGACTGGATTTTTCTTGGCAGCCGCCTGTCACATGGACATTTCTGTCTTCTGTCCAGTTGTGCTCGAAACTACCTTTTCAATAAAGTGCCTTTGTATCTTTTGGTTTCCTTGTTTGGACGGTGTTGCTCACTTGTCCCATATTCTTACATCTTGGGGATCTTATGGTATGATTTGAGTCGATGTGGAGCACTTCTGCACGACGTTATATTCGAAAAACCGTCTCGTCCTTAATTTTTGCACGCCAGTGTATATATATATATAGTAATGTATACTGTATGTGAACAACAAAATTGTGATTATATGTATAAAAGCAGCTAACGAGTTTCAGCCCCCCCAAACTTTGTAATTGCCCCTCCGGAAAGGACTCTTTGAATGCAAAACTGCTGGGGTCCTAAAATACTGTCCAGCCCCCAGCCTCTTGTCTTCTTAAGTATGCTCTGATATTCAGTTACAAAATGCTGCATTCCGGTTTTTTTCACATGAAACTTACTACTGCTGTCTGTTAGCTCCAGTGAACAATCTAGGGACCTTTTCTTGATCTGAAAAACTTACGAAACCCAAGTCGTTTCTAAAACAAGTATCAGGACTCAAGAGGTATATTAGGATATAATACTTCCCGGTTTTTCACTTGTATAACATTTTTTCTCTTCTAACAGCAAATCTGCAAAAGAGCTTAGTGTGTACTAAAACGCTGTAAAAACTCTTCTATACTTACGTACTTTCACTTCTAAAAATCACTGCACATGGTTTTACATTTTACTGAAAGTTTATACAAAGTTACTTTCGTTTATGAACAGCAGCGTAGGAAATTTTACATTATTAAATTGCTACCGAACCTGTCTTGAGCTTAAAGTTCAATCTTTCGTAAATCAATGTGAAACACTTTATTTTTTTTTAGTTTAAACTAACTCCGCTTCTGAAGATCACTGTGAAACATTTTAAAATAACAACCCCAAATACGCACAATAGAAATATTTCCCGTTAAGAAATGTTCATATTGCAGCGAACACGTTCGATGGCGTTGCTTACTTAGGTGAAGTTACTTCACACTTACTCTACCGAAGTAACTACGCCATCCCGGTGGCGCAGTGGTGTAACCGCTGGCTTCTAACCATTTGTCTGAGGTACCTTTGGGTACGAACCCGGTGTGGTACAGATGTTATGTTTTGTTTATATTACGGCACTGGTTCTATCCCTATACCATGGCTTTAAATTAGGGACGGACGACGGCTATTCTTCCACAAACGGGCGCATTTCTCACAGCTGAGACAGCGGAGCGATAGAACAGCCCCGCGAGCAATCTACTGTTTTAGGTCTGGCAACGCATATGTTGTTGTTACCATCCGAATGCAAACATTACGGGAATTGACAAATTGGTTATATGAAATGGTTTTTTGATGAAACCAAAGTCATCATGATCAATTAACAAATAAGAACATAATGCAAAGATAACCAATTTGTCAATTCCCGTAATGTTTGCATTCGGATGGTAACAACAACATATGCGTTGCCAGATCTAAAACAGTAGACTGCTCGCGGAGCTGTTCTAGCTCTCTGCTGTCTTAGCTGTGAGAAATGGGGAGTGCGCCCGTTTGCGGAAGAATAGCCCTGACGACTGCTTACGTTGCTCACAGTGGTCGTTAAACCTCCGTACTAAAAATAAATAAGTAAAAGAAGTTACTAACGCTGCTTCTTTTTTTTTTTTTTTTAATCTTCGATATACAGATTGATTTCTTTAAATGTTTAGTTTTTGTTTGTCATGGCCTTTCTGTTCTTGGAAGATACTGCACAAATTATCGCGATAACACTACTTCTGATTGCTAATTTTCCTGTAGAACTTCTTAATGCGTGTGTATGCCGTAAAATTAGGAAAAACGTTGGGAATTTCCAGTAGAAAAATGGAAATGCACAGCAGAATGTAATAACGAAATTTCCCATTGCATGTCGGATAACAGCGTGCATACGTACCGTGTAGAAAAGTATGAGCCGCCCCCGGTGGCGCAGTGGTCTAAGCGATGGCCTCTGATCATTCGTCCGAAAGGGGTCCGGGTTCGAATCCCGGTGAGGCATGAATGTTGTGTTTGTTTTACGGCACTGTCTCTCTCCCTTCCCTGGAACCAGTGACCCTAAATTAGGGACGGGCGACTGCTTATAGCCCATTGAGTTGCTCACGGTGTTCGTTAAACCTCCAATCAAAAAAAGTATGAAAGGCGAAGAAATAAAACATATTACACCCAGGTCACCAGAGGTTTTGTGATAGCAGCTCTGCCATGAATATCTTCTTTATGCAGTTCACTGCGCACTGTTTTCGTTGATACTGCGGTCTGGAGATGCAGATTGAGCTCCACACTAATTTTCGGTGCAGTGGTCTTGTTATTACGGGTGCCAATCCTCTTTAATGCTCTCCTGTCTCTGTAAGTCAGGGCCGTTTTTCCGGCCGCTCTTGTGTTCTGCAGATCAAGTTTTGCCACAAACACGGACGGTATGTTGTCATGACGACAGTAGCTCTCGATACCCCCACTACCCTGGCAACTGTTGTCACGGAGGCATCAACTAGTCGGCCAACAACAATTAGCCCCTCTTTCGAAGTCCGTTAGGTAGCTCATTTTGTCGTCGCCCTGAAAGAAAGTTTAAAAGACACTTTAAATGCACTTAAACAGGACCTTGAGGTCCTAAACGCAGCTGTTACAGCCAAAAGGTGGTGGATACTTTTGCGTGTTGCGGCGTATACAGCTGCATTAAAAGTCACGTCTCGGAGCGTGGTGTTCACATTATTCTGGCCAACCCCTGCAAATAAAAGTTAAATATTTAAAAGTTTTTGGTATATCTTCAGCAATGGTGTGAGATCAGAAGACAGTCGGGCAGCACGCTTACCACCCTCAGACCACCAGTTCTACTCGTATCTTCCGTTGAGTGAGCGACGGAAGATACGAGTAGAACTGGTGTTACAATGCGAGCTAGCCGACGTTGACCCCGCTCATCCACACACTGTTGCCCACGGCAGTTGGCCCTTGCAGGGATGGTTTTACCGGATTCGATGTACTCACGGTGCACCCGGGACACAGTGGCTCGTGAAAATTCCAGTGCTTGCACGACTTCCGAGATAGAGTGACCCATTGGGCGGGCCGCGACAGTTTGCCCACGATCAAATGCGCTTAGATCCTTCGTCTTACCCATACTGCGTCCGACTCTTACTGATTCCCGTCACATCACTCCTTATATTGTCGGATCGGTGCATACGTCCTGTCGTTTCCGTTTACAGGGCCGCCCAAAGCGCCACATTTGCATAACGTCAGCTGTCTCTAATTCAATTGCTCTTCAGTGTAAGTAGGTTTATACTGAAGAAAAAATAAGATGTAAAATGTTTAATATTGCCTGAAATATAGTATTATGATCATTTACCATCGCTTTTTTTTTATGCTCTGTTCCTGAATCTTGCCGCGTGCTAGGACTGATACAAATGCTTTAAGTTTGCCGAACTTTGCAAAAGCACATAAATATCAGACAGACAACAAAGCGGTTAAACATGCATTTACCCCCCCCCCCCCCCACCGCAGATTTTTTTTTTTATTGGAGGTTTAACGACCACCTTGAACAACTTAGTAGGCTATGAGGGTCACTGGTTCTAGGGAAGGGAATGCCAGTGCCGTAAGGCAAACATAACATCCATGCCTCACAGAGATTCGACCCCTTTCGGGCGAATGATCAAAAGCCATCGCTTAGACCAGTGCGCTACCGGGGGCGCAAATTTAGGGCAAGGGGGGGGGGCGAAATAAAAGTTTTCGAATTCCAGCAGTACAAAATAAAAATGAAATAAAACGCTTTCTGGGGGGGGGGGGGGGTGTGAAGGGCCCCTTGGCGCTCACCTCTAAATACGCCCCTGAGACAGAGAGCGTAATAACAGAAGCGCTTCGTATTCTTGCTTGCCTTTTTCATGAAGAAATATTGGACAGATAGACAGACAAAGCGACGACATGTGCACGCTATGCTTTCGCACACGTTTTTGAAATAGGTGTCTCAAATTTAGAGACAGAGCAACGACATGAGCACATTTTTATGTCATGGTTTGGCTTTTAAAAGGAGGTATAATGTACAGATGCCACCCCGGTGGCGCAGTGGTCTAAGGCGTTGGCCTCTGATCATTCGTCCGTAAGGGGTCCGGGTTCGAATCCCGGTCAGGCATGGATGTTGTGTTTGTCTTACGGCACTGGCTCTCTCCCTTCCCTGGAACCAGTGACCCTAAATTAGGGACGGGCGACTGCTTATAGCCCATTGAGTTGCTCACGGTGGTCGTTAAACCTCCAACCAAAAAAAAAAAAAATAATAATGTACAGATAGCAAAGCAATAATACAAGCCCCCTACTTTTTATACTGCATTTGGAAACCGTGACTATCGGACAGATAGACAGACAGACAGCTACAGCACAAAAGCTTCGGTTTTGGTCATCGAACAAATGAAAAGTCATACTGATAAAAAGGAAAACAAAAATCGTACTGTGTTTTGACTGAATAACCAAGGATTGAAACATTCGGAAGGTTTAGGAACACTGAAGTAAACAACTTTTTTTTCTTTTTTTTTTTTTTTAAGTAGTAAGAACTAGAACAAAAAAAGGTTCCTTTTCCGGAAACGTCAGCCTGCGTTTCCGGTTGTGGCTATGCTTGCTACTTTACAAGACAGCTTTCTCACGTCCGCTTTATCGAATTCCGAAATCTGCCTGCGATTCACGTGTGTGTGTGTGTGTGTGTGTGTGTCACACAGATGCGTGGCTTGGAAAAGAAATATCGTATGGACGTTTAATAAGACGTATCAAAGTCCAGAGATAACTGGCTAGGAGGCGTCATCTCTGGGTGTTTAACAGACTTCCAAAAGGACTTCGTATCTCTTTAACAACACAGACCGCCGCGACGAACGTCATAGCCTGGTTACTTCGGGAAATTCTCGACCTTTTTTAGTTACTGAATCTGCAACAGATTGCTTGTGAAGGTATTTCGCTTCTTTGTTTAGTATTTTGCTAACTATTTAAAAAAAAAATGTTAAGCTTGTATGCATTTAAAGGGAAAAAGAAATCCTGCGCTACAACTATGCCTCTTGAGTTCCGATACTTGATTCAGAAACTGCTTCAGTTTTGTAAGTTTTTCAGCTTAAGAAAGGGGCCCCACTGGCGCTAACTGACAGCGGTAATGCGTTTCAGTTTAAAAAACAAAACAAGAAACGAACAAAACCGGAATGCAGTATTTTGTAATTAGAAATGGTACAAATGTGTGTTATGACATAATCTAGTTATATTTTGCAGCGGAAAGGATGTTTACCTCCTCGTGCTTTGGCATGCATAAGTATGTTAACAAAAGAATTGACTTGCGTATGCTATCTTGTACTTCCGTCCGTTTGGCTGCCTGCTCCGCTTACATTATCTCAGCTTTCAGAAATACGGCTGAAAAATGTCTTCTTAAAACGGATCGGTGTAAATATGACTAGAATTTCCCACGTTTTTTTTTATACTAGGTAGCATGAATACATATTTGTGTTTTTCTTTGCTTCTTTGAAACGGAGCTGGAAACTTTCCTTTTAAATTGGCTTGGCATAAACATGGTTAAAATCGTAAGAACGTTATTCTTTTTCTTCGTGGACTACATCGGTATCTCTGTTTTTAGGAAAGGATCGATATGTGGCGGATGAGTCTTGTATGTTGTCTTTGTCTTGCGGTACTGGCTCGCTCTCTCCCTTCCCTGGAACCAATGACCCTATATTAGTCAGGGGCGACTGCGTATAGCTCTGACAGCTGCTCATGTTGGTCATTAAACTCCTAAACAACAACAAAAAAATCGGATCGGTAAAGTTCGTTTTGCATCGTATACAGGTAAACATGACCAGGGGCGGATTGGTCCACTGGGATATTTCCCGGTGGATGATTCCCACTTTTTCGTATCCTCTTTGTCTGGGTTGTTCGGAAAGAACGAATAATTATGTTTGTCCTAAAAAACAAGAATCCTTAATTTCGTTTGAGTTTTATATTATGTGTGCAAAACGTGTTGGCGTTTCCTTCTGTCTATATATATGTTGAGGGTTTGCTCTAAAGTCACAAAGCGAAATTCTCTATATTTCAGTGAAAAATTTGTCGCCGAATCAAACACACGGTAATAACATAATTAAGCTAACTACGGTTAAGCATAGGTTGTTCGACTTGGGACCAAGGGGACATTGGTAGGCCCTACTCTCCTTTTGTAATGTTGAAGGAAGCACTAGTAACAGTTTTGATGGTTCATCATCCACACACCCATATCCACTTACAGACATAAAATACAAAGCCATTCTTTGGCAGAGATGTTTCAAAATCCATGACCCACCCATATTTATCTCAAAAGAAACAGCGATTTATAGGTACTGGCTCACGGATGAAATTGGTAGTTCATGAGTCAAAAAAATGGGTAGACTTTAAAAAGGTGTCTATTCAAGGAGGTGGTAATAGCGTTTCGCGGTAGATGATCAGTGACCGAATAAATACGAATAATTATCTGGTACCATAGTTTGATGTGTTATTTCAATCAATAAATGCGAATAATTATCTGGTAGCATAGTTTGATGTGTTATTTCAATCAATAAATACGAATAATTATCTGGTACCATAGTTTGATGTGTTATTTCAATCAATAAATGCGAATAATTATCTGGTAGCATAGTTTGATGTGTTATTTCAATCAATAAATACGAATAATTATCTGGTAGCATAGTTTGATGTGTTATTTCAATCATAAGTCGATTTTTAAAAATCTTTCATCCTTAAACTGCTGTTAAAATTTGTTTACGACTGAATTAGTTTTACAATGCATATTTCAAGAATTCATTTTCATTCAAGAGTGAATAGAACATTTTCCATGAGGGAATTTATGAGGTGATCCCCTGTGGGTGCGTGTGGTTTTGTACTGGACCATAAGATTAAAATTCCCGGCTTGGTTTGGTCGACTCAATCCGCCCCTGAACATGACCAAGGTTTTCCAGTTTCTTTCTTAATGCAAAATATTACCTCTAGAGAGCAGTATTGTATTGATATATTGCTCAAATCAAAACAAGTATACAATTACTGTCTGTTTGCGCGTACAGTATTTGCTGTGCTTCACATTTATTTCTAATCTACATGTTTATTTCTCAATGAAGCTTTGTTCAATGTAAATAAAGATTTTGATAACCTGCTTTTTCGACAGAAAATATCCGCATTAAGTATATTACAAGTTACTGTAGCGACATGGGCATCCTTGACCTAGTTTCCAGGTGGGGGCAAATGAAAATTGTAGATACTAATAACGTACACAAATATCATATGCAAATAAATTTCCACTGTGTCTTCTGTTATATAACCAATTTTTCCACACGCGCACCTACTCATCACATAAAATTAACTGACAATCAGAAGACCCAAAAACTGCATCAGACGGACGAAGGAAATTAAACTACATGCTGAGACAATAAAGAAATGCCTTTTTTTGTTGTTGCTTTGATTGAGGCTTGCACCTTTTAGTCACTTCTCCCAACGAAACCCGAGTGATCACTCAATCGGTCATTAAGCAGAGAAAAATACCGTCAACAAAAAGTTCTCGAAGAAACTTTGGAGGATCTTTGTCCAGCAATTAATGTCTGCTGTAGAGAATGATATCTCGCTTTTCATTCCTTTTCCTTTCATACTTCTCCATACTTATAAATATGCTGATCCGTACTACAGAGGTAAAGCACGTGTCAAGACGACAAAATTTGCATTAATAGATTTTGTCTGTGTAGCTTAGTTGGGAAAGCAACTTATTTCGGAGCGGGGAGCGCGGACAAATTGGTGTTTTCACATTGGCGCCCGAACGTAAAAAAATGGATGTATTGGCCGTTGGGTTCTTCAAAAAATGTGTAATGTTTGTTGCACATATCGTCTAGAATGAATGAAAATTCGTTCTTCGCTTACAAAGAAAAAAATTGTATATAAGAGGGAGATGATGTGACGTACTATACAGAGGTATAAAGCATGTATCAAGACTACAAATCGGCGGCGATGCTTTCTGTCCGTGTAGCTTAGTTGGGAGAGCAACTTACTCTGGAGTGGGGGGGGGGGGGCGTGAGTTTGATTTCCGTCACGGACAAATTGGTGTTTTCACATTTGCGCCCGAACGCAAAAATGTATGTATTGGCCGTTGGGTTCTTCAAAAAATGTGTAATGTTTGTTGCACATATCGTCTAGAATGAATGAAAATTCGTTCTTCGCTTACAAAGAAAAAATTGTATATAAGAGGGAGATGATGTGACGTACTATACAGAGGTATAAAGCATGTATCAAGACTACAAATCGGCGGCGATGCTTTCTGTCCGTGTAGCTTAGTTGGGAGAGCAACTTACTCTGGAGTGGGGGGGGGGGGGCGTGAGTTTGATTTCCGTCACGGACAAATTGGTGTTTTCACATTGGCGCCCGAACGCAAAAATGTATGTTTTGGCCGTTGGGTTCTTCAAAAATGTATGATGTTTGTTGCACACATCGTCTAGAATCAATAAAAGTCCGTTCTTCGCTTACAAAAAAATAAAAAAAATAAAAACAGTGGGAGATGATGTGACGTAGTACAGAGATAAATGTCAAAACGACAAAATCTGCAGCGATACATTTTGTCCGTGTAGTTTACTTGGGAGAGCAACTTACTCCGGAATGAGGGGGACGCGAATCCTCGTCACGGACAAATTTGTGTTTTCGGAATGCGCTTTGTGCTCTAACCAGTAACCGGAGTTTAACATTACTTTCAACCGCTAATTCCCATCTTTTTTCCCATTTTTCCAACACGCACGCGCTAGAAGTCAGAAAGAAAAATTAGCGGGTAGGTACCTCCCAAGAACTGAAATCGCGTTGTCAGGTTTCAAAGGGGGGCAAATCCCCCCCCTATTACCGCAACAGATGGACGCCTGTGTGCGACGATGGACACCAGATGGACGCCTATGTGAGAACGAGTTTAAATAACACAAATATGCATGTACTCCACGAAACAAAAGAATTACGCTCTTGCAATTTCAGCCATGCTTATGCCAAGCCAATTTAAAAGGAAAGTTTCCAGCTGCTTTTCAAAGAAGTAAAGAAAAGCACAAATATGTATTCATGCTACCCAGTAGAAAATAAAATACATGGGAAATTCTAGCCATATTTACATCTATCCGTTTTAAGAAGACATTTTTCAGCCGTATTTCTGAAAGCTGAGAAAATGTAAGCTTAACAGGCAGGCGAACTGACGGACGGAAGATAACATACGCAGATCAATTTTTTGTTGACATGCTTATGTATGCCAAAGCGCGTGGAGGATACATCCTTTCTGCTGCAAAATATAACTAGACTTAGCACACAGTTGTACCATTTTCAACAGAGCCCATTTAAGAGGGAGGCTAGGGGGTCTGCAACCCCTGGCCCCGTATTTTCAAGGGGTTCCAGAATTATGCAAGGTGCTTGAAGAATTGACGGAGTTCTACAGTTTTTTTTGTTTGTTTTTTCAGACGACACAGCAAAAACTATAAGAAACTGTCTTGTGAAAAAAATTTCTATTTCTTTCCGCTTTTTTAGGAGGTGTCCGCAAAAAGTATAGTAGTCCATCAGTACTTCCTCAATTCTTTCAAAAGCATTACAGATATTTTGTACATATCTGTAATCTAGGGAAACTTTCACACATTAAGAATTAGTTTCAATCATTATATTTGGATCATATTATTTTGTCCACTACTTTGATATAATTTCAACAAGTTCAACCCTGGGTGGAGGAGGAATAAAACAGAAATGTGCTGGTATCCATTTTCTAATTATGCATTTTTAAAATTTTTTTCGCTAATACTGATTTGTCAATGAAGGTCATGGGATACACACTTCAATATGGCGGGGACATTTTCATGGCTTTCTCCTGGGTATTTCTATTCGGTCACCCATAGTGAAATCCTATTTAGATGTGCCACTAATATTGGGGATCAGTGTTGTATTCAGACATCTTCTTGGGGGAGCTTAGCCCCCGAAAATCCGTGAACGTCCCCCCCCCCCATCAGTTTTTGGGCGACCTTCCCTTGCATTTGGCCTAATTATTTTCGTTTGTAATTGAATATTTGGAGAAATAAATTAAAAAAAAACTTAATGAGAGAAAATATTGTAATAATAACAATAATAATAAACACCCACATGGACTTCAGCCTGAAATTTCCATCATCCTTCAATAAAACATTAAACTTTTCTCGCTGAAGGGGCGATTTTTTAAGCACTGACAACTCGGACTACTTCCGCAATAAAAACCTAATTCCACAGAATAGAGACGTTTTCACTGCAATACACCATCATATTTTGGAAGCTGGCATTCAACTTTATTTCAGTCTTCTGGATGCCGACTTTCCATGTATACGGTTAAGCCTCAGTGTAGTTAACGTGACGTTAGTGCTTCCAAAACAATAAAATATTTGCTGCCTAATTTTTAACAACAGCAAATTAATAAAAAAATTCCCATAAAAATTTTTTTCCCTGGCGATGGGTGGTTAATACTCTGTGACAAAATAATAATAATAATAATAATAATAATAATAATAATAATAATAATAAAATCGAGGCACCATATACTGGCATCCAAACGGTTACTTTTTCTTTTCTTTACTACTATGTGCTACTCTAAATAATCTAAACTGGCTGAAACCAAACGGCAGGGGAATGGTTTACACCATACGTCTTCAGGGGTAAGCAACACTGTAATTATTCCTTAATAATCAGAAACAGGCTTGTTGAGAGGACATTTTTACCTCTCCTAATGTGTTTTTTTTTGGGGGGGGGGTCGAGGGGATTCTCAGACACAGCGTTATCTTGCTAGCATCTTCAATATTTTAAACCTCCCCATGGTGAAATTCGTGGTACATTACTGAATTAAAACGAAGGTATAACAGTTTTTACATTTTCAATCACTTATATGTGTAGGTGATGCGTAACACCACAGCCTCTCCTTGACAACTGTCAACCCCGCCTTCTCGTGGTGCATCCTGTTCCCACTAAAGGGGCTCTGACGACCGCCCATAGCGGTATAACTATACCATCGGGATTAGAGGAAATTCTATCCCACACTCACCAACCCGCTTGGCCAGCGTGGTGAGTTATGGCCAAACCCCTCCAAAATGATTCCACAACTTAAATCTTGGCCCTCAGTCTCCGGCAGCTGGAATGTACCTGGCCAAGGCAGCGGCCAGTGCGACATGAAGGCAGAGGGTACTAAGAATCCCCGGAGGACCGGACTAGGCTGCCATCTGATGCTGACCTTGGCTACTTACAATGGACGCTCCCTATCTTCTGATTCAAGGCTTCTTGAATTGGAAGAGGAACTACAAAGGATCAAGTGGGACATCGTGGGGCTAAGTGAGGTAAGGAGAAAAGGAGAAGATCTCATCGAACTGAAAAGTGGACATCTCTTCTACTATCGTGGGACAGATACTGGCAGAACTAGTGGTGTTGGATTTATAATAAACAAGAAACTGAAGGATAAAGTTGTAGAAGTTGAAAGTTCCTCTGACAGAGCTGCACGACTTGTTATCCAACTCTCGAAAAGATACCAGGCTCAGATTATTCACTCTTATGCACCCACCACAAGTCATCCTGAAGAAGAAATTGAAGAATTTTATGAGGAAATTTGTCGTCTAAATAATAAAGGTAAGCAGCACTTGAAAATAATTATGGGAGATTTCAATGCAAAAATAGGGCAACGGCAACAGAATGAAACTTCAGTAGGTAAATTCGGTCATGGCAACAGAAACCAGCGTGGAAATACTCTCGTTGAGTTTGCAGAGGCAGAAGGGTTTTTCATCTTGAACTCCTTCTTCAAGAAAAAGCCAAACAGGAAATGGACATGGAGACATCCAAATGGGACGACAAGTGAAATTGATTTTATTATGTGTAACAAAAAATTCGTCATAGAAGACTGCAGTGTGCTAAACAAGTTCAACACAGGTAGTGACCATAGATTGGTGAGATGTAAGATGCACCTCAACACTAAACTTGAACGTGGCAAGCTCATAAGACAAACAAAATCTATTGACATAACCAACCTTAAAAAACACCATAATACCTTCAAGTTAGAACTGAAGAACAGGTTCTCTGCTTTAGAAGGCCTAACATCGGAAGAAGTGGACATCTCTGAAGTTAACAGAAAAGTAACCAAAGCTCTTATGGAAACAGCAACAAAATTAGCTGGGTCTAAGAACAAGTTGCATGTGAACAAATTATCAGGAAAAACCAAAATGTTGATGCAAAAAGAAGAGAGATGAGGACAACTAAAGAAGATGTGACTTCCAAAGTGGAATATATAGAGCTATGCAAGACAGTAAGAAAAAGTATCACTGAAGACGTAAGGAAATTCAACTGTGAACTAGTGAGGAAAGCAATTGAAAACAACCAAAGCCTAAAATTGGCAAAGGGACATCTCAGTAAGGGAAGAAAACAGATTATGGCACTGAGAAAAGAAGATGGTTCTGTAACAAGAAATAGAGGCAGAAATTTTGACAAGAGTGAAAGATTTCTACTCCAAATTATATGAAAGGGATGATATATGCACTCCAGATATCATGAAAGATACCAGTACCAGAGTTCCTCCAGTCCTTCCAGCAGAAGTTGCACATGCAATCAAGAACATGAAGCGAGGAAAAGCTCCAGGAGAAGATGGAATTACTGTAGACATCATACAAGAAGCAAGTGGAGAAATCGAAACAGTACTCGCCCAAATTTTCACTCGATGCCTTAATGAAGGAAAGATTCCTGAGGATTGGAATGCCGCTACAATGATCCTGCTACATAAGAAAGGTGACATTGAAGATCTCGGAAACTACAGACCTATCAGCCTCCTATCAGTAGTTTATAAAATCTTCACTAAAGTTCTTTCACACCGCTTGAAGGTAACACTGGACATGGCTCAACCGAGAGAACAAGCTGGATTCAGGAGTGGCTACAGCACAATAGATCATATCCACGTGCTGAGAGAACTAATTGAAAGAGCGAGGGAATATGAACTTCCATTGTGCATGGCTTTTATCGATTATGAAAAAGCCTTTGATTCGGTGAAACCATCAGCAGTTACAATGGCTCTGAAAACCTGCGGTATTGAAGATGCATACATTAATATTATTAATAACATCTATGAAAATGCAAGTGCAAAGATTCGGCTGTTTGAAAATACAACACACGTAAAAATTGGAAAGGGAGTGAGACAAGGTGACACCATATCTCCGAAGCTCTTTAATGCCACATTGGAGGGTGTTTTTCAGTCGCTGAGCTGGGAAAGCAAGGGGATAAAGATTAATGGAGATTATCTAACCCACCTTCGTTTTGCTGATGACGTAGTCATTTTTGCAACTACCCCATCAGAGCTGCAGAGTATGATCCAGGAACTTGCTGACAAGAGTAAAGAAGTGGGATTAAAAATGAACTTTCAGAAGACAAAAGTGATGTTCAATGCTTTTACAAGAAATGAAGATTTATCGACTGATGGAGAAAAGCTGGAGATAACAGACACGTACATTTATCTTGGACAGCAGATATCAAGTGAGGGTCACATTGATGAAGAAATTAATCGGCGTACAAAACTTGCTTGGAGAGCTTTTGGAAGAAACAGCGTAATTTTCAAGAGCAATATGCCATTATGTCTTAAAAGAAAAGTGTTTGATCAATGCATCCTTCCAGTGCTTACGTATGGTGCAGAGACGTGGACCTTAACTAAAAGAGACATACAAAGGCTGCAGACAACTCAAAGCAGCATGGAGAGGTGCACGCTTGGTGTAACCAGGAGAGATAAGAAGAGGAACTCGTGGATCCGAAAAATGACAAGAGTGGAAGACATCATGATCAGAGTTAAATCCCTGAAATGGCAATGGGCTGGACATACTGCCAGAAGGACAGACCATCGATGGACAGCTGAAATTTTAGATTGGGTTCCAAGGGACAGGAAAAGACCCAGAAGAAGACCACATGGGAGATGGGTGGATGAAATTCGAAAGTATGCAGGGGTGACATGGAGGAGACTGGCACAAGACAGACCGTTGTGGAGGAAACTTGGGGAGACCTTCGTCCAGCAGTGGATTGATAATGGTTGACAATGATGATGATGATGATGATATGTGTAGATTTGCATTTGTGATATACGATCTATAACGAAGTAAATTTCTCCGTCATTTCTGTCCACGCCAGGATTCGGACCCGGATCCCCTCATTCCGGAATAAGTTACTCTACCAATTGAGCTACGCGGACGTTTAATTCTGATTCCTATCTGCCTTTATGTCGTGTGCGTCCTTCTGGCAGGTACGTCACATCTCCTGGTACGTTACATCATCTCCCCCTTATTTTTTTTTTTAAGTGCTGGAGAAGGGATTCTCTTATTTTTCCTATCTCGCGGTGTGGAAATAAAATCACACCATTGCGAGATCTTGAACGGTCGGGTCATCCGGATAGTTCGGGCTACATTATAACGAAGTAAATTTCTCCGTCATTTCTGTCCACGCCAGGATTCGAACCCGGATCCCCTCATTCCGGAATAAGTCACTCTACCAATTGAGCTACGCGGACGTTTTATTCTGATTGCTACCTGCCTTTATGTCGTGTGCGTCCTTCTGGCAGGTACGTCACATCTCCTGGTACGTTACAGATCATAAGAACATTTTTTTACACTAAAATTTATATATATAATATATATACACTGGTGTGCAAAAATTAAGGACGAAGAGGAGAAATTAGCGTAACAGCGTAACGAGCAGGCAGAACGGACCGAAAGACCAATCAGGAGATAGACTATGGTCCGGTACGGTAGGGAATGCGCGTATATGCAGCATGACGTAGGGGGGGGTGAGTGTCGGAAGAGTATAAAGCACAAGGGCGGTGTACGCTCAGCAATTCTGTGAAAGCTATTGCACGGTGTACATCGGTTTGAACGACGTCGAGTTGCTGCCACCATGTGATATGGCCAACAGGCAATCCAGTAGACGACATCTGGATGACTTGACCCGAGGTCACGTCATTGGGAAGTTGGAAGAAGGTCGAAGTGTGACTAGTGTATCCGAGGAGTTCGGGATCGATCACAGCATCGTTTCACGAGCTTGGAGAGCATTTCAAACGGCAGGAACAGCTGTCCGAGAGTTTAGCAGTGGTCGCCCACGAGCAACCACGGCGGCGGATGACAGGTATATTGTCTTACACGCGAGAAGGGACAGACGGCAGACAGCGGGAGAAATCGCAAGGCACATGCAACAGACAACTCGACGTCCGTTATCGCGTTTTACCGTGGCCAGGAGGCTGCACAAAGGTGGTCTATTTGACCAGTACGGTGTGTGCCATTAACGCCTGCTCATCGGAGACGGCGGTTTCTGTGGTGCCAGGAACACAAGAACTGGACATATCAGCAATGGGTCGAGTTCTCTTTACGGAGGAGAGCCGATTTAGTCTGACGAGCGATTCTGGACGTATACACATCTGGAGAGAGCAGGGAACACGCAATCACACCTCCAACATCACCGAAAGTGACTGGTTTGGAGGTGGCGGAGTTCTCGTTTGGGGCGGTATCATGCTTGGTAGCCGTACTTAACTCCACATCTTCCAAGGAGATTCAGTCACTGGTGTCCGCTATTGTACCAAGGTTCTTCTGCCTCACGTGCGTCTGTTTAGAGGTGCTGTGGGTCCTGAGTTCCTCTTCATGGACGACAACGCTACACCTCATCGTACAGTGGCCGTCGCAGAGCTGTTGGAGAGTGAAGATATTCAACGCATGGATTGGCCCGCAAGGTTCCCGGACCTAAATCCAATGGGCCGCGATGCCTCAACAGCTCCTTGACTACCTCGTCCTCAGCATGGACAGACGTTGTAAATCCTGCAACGCAGTCAGGGGTGATCATATCCCTTACTAAAGACTGGATTTTTCTTGGCAGCCGCCTGTCACATGGACATTTCTGTCTTCTGTCCAGTTGTGCTCGAAACTACCTTTTCAATAAAGTGCCTTTGTATCTTTTGGTTTCCTTGTTTGGACGGTGTTGCTCACTTGTCCCATATTCTTACATCTTGGGGATCTTATGGTATGATTTGAGTCGATGTGGAGCACTTCTGCACGACGTTATATTCGAAAAACCGTCTCGTCCTTAATTTTTGCACGCCAGTGTATATATATATATATATATAGTAATGTATACTGTATGTGAACAACAAAATTGTGATTATATGTATAAAAGCAGCTAACGAGTTTCAGCCCCCAAACTTTGTAATTGCCCCTCCGGAAAGGACTCTTTGAATGCAAAACTGCTGGGGTCCTAAAATACTGTCCAGCCCCCAGCCTCTTGTCTTCTTAAGTATGCTCTGATATTCAGTTACAAAATGCTGCATTCCGGTTTTTTTCACATGAAACTTACTACTGCTGTCTGTTAGCTCCAGTGAACAATCTAGGGACCTTTTCTTGATCTGAAAAACTTACGAAACCCAAGTCGTTTCTAAAACAAGTATCAGGACTCAAGAGGTATATTAGGATATAATACTTCCCGGTTTTTCACTTGTATAACATTTTTTCTCTTCTAACAGCAAATCTGCAAAAGAGCTTAGTGTGTACTAAAACGCTGTAAAAACTCTTCTATACTTACGTACTTTCACTTCTAAAAATCACTGCACATGGTTTTACATTTTACTGAAAGTTTATACAAAGTTACTTTCGTTTATGAACAGCAGCGTAGGAAATTTTACATTATTAAATTGCTACCGAACCTGTCTTGAGCTTAAAGTTCAGTCTTTCGTAAATCAATGTGAAACACTTTATTTTTTTTAGTTTAAACTAACTCCGCTTCTGAAGATCACTGTGAAACATTTTAAAATAACAACCCCAAATACGCACAATAGAAATATTTCCCGTTAAGAAATGTTCATATTGCAGCGAACACGTTCGATGGCGTTGCTTACTTAGGTGAAGTTACTTCACACTTACTCTGCCGAAGTAACTACGCCATCCCGGTGGCGCAGTGGTGTAACCGCTGGCTTCTAACCATTTGTCTGAGGTACCTTTGGGTTCGAACCCGGTGTGGTACAGATGTTATGTTTTGTTTATATTACGGCACTGGTTCTATCCCTATACCATGGCTTTAAATTAGGGACGGACGACGGCTATTCTTCCACAAACGGGCGCATTTCTCACAGCTGAGACAGCGGAGCGATAGAACAGCCCCGCGAGCAATCTACTGTTTTAGGTCTGGCAACGCATATGTTGTTGTTACCATCCGAATGCAAACATTACGGGAATTGACAAATTGGTTATATGAAATGGTTTTTTGATGAAACCAAAGTCATCATGATCAATTAACAAATAAGAACATAATGCAAAGATAACCAATTTGTCAATTCCCGTAATGTTTGCATTCGGATGGTAACAACAACATATGCGTTGCCAGATCTAAAACAGTAGACTGCTCGCGGAGCTGTTCTGGCTCTCTGCTGTCTTAGCTGTGAGAAATGGGGAGTGCGCCCGTTTGCGGAAGAATAGCCCTGACGACTGCTTACGTTGCTCACAGTGGTCGTTAAACCTCCGTACTAAAAATAAATAAGTAAAAGAAGTTACTAACGCTGCTTCTTTTTTTTTTTTTTTAATCTTCGATATACAGATTGATTTCTTTAAATGTTTAGTTTTTGTTTGTCATGGCCTTTCTGTTCTTGGAAGATACTGCACAAATTATCGCGATAACACTACTTCTGATTGCTAATTTTCCTGTAGAACTTCTTAATGCGTGTGTATGCCGTAAAATTAGGAAAAACGTTGGGAATTTCCAGTAGAAAAAATGGAAATGCACAGCAGAATGTAATAACGAAATTTCCCATTGCATGTCGGATAACAGCGTGCATACGTACCGTGTAGAAAAGTATGAGCCGCCCCCGGTGGCGCAGTGGTCTAAGCGATGGCCTCTGATCATTCGTCCGAAAGGGGTCCGGGTTCGAATCCCGGTGAGGCATGAATGTTGTGTTTGTTTTACGGCACTGTCTCTCTCCCTTCCCTGGAACCAGTGACCCTAAATTAGGGACGGGCGACTGCTTATAGCCCATTGAGTTGCTCACGGTGTTCGTTAAACCTCCAATCAAAAAAAAAGTATGAAAGGCGAAGAAATAAAACATATTACACCCAGGTCACCAGAGGTTTTGTGATAGCAGCTCTGCCATGAATATCTTCTTTATGCAGTTCACTGCGCACTGTTTTCGTTGATACTGCGGTCTGGAGATGCAGATTGAGCTCCACACTAATTTTCGGTGCAGTGGTCTTGTTATTACGGGTGCCAATCCTCTTTAATGCTCTCCTGTCTCTGTAAGTCAGGGCCGTTTTTCCGGCCGCTCTTGTGTTCTGCAGATCAAGTTTTGCCACAAACACGGACGGTATGTTGTCATGACGACAGTAGCTCTCGATACCCCCACTACCCTGGCAACTGTTGTCACGGAGGCATCAACTAGTCGGCCAACAACAATTAGCCCCTCTTTCGAAGTCCGTTAGGTAGCTCATTTTGTCGTCGCCCTGAAAGAAAGTTTAAAAGACACTTTAAATGCACTTAAACAGGACCTTGAGGTCCTAAACGCAGCTGTTACAGCCAAAAGGTGGTGGATACTTTTGCGTGTTGCGGCGTATACAGCTGCATTAAAAGTCACGTCTCGGAGCGTGGTGTTCACATTATTCTGGCCAACCCCTGCAAATAAAAGTTAAATATTTAAAAGTTTTTGGTATATCTTCAGCAATGGTGTGAGATCAGAAGACAGTCGGGCAGCACGCTTACCACCCTCAGACCACCAGTTCTACTCGTATCTTCCGTTGAGTGAGCGACGTGTTTGTGCTTTGGCCTGGGCACTTTTGAGAGTTTTATGCAATTGCCAGGGTTATTTACCTCGTTCGCAGTGGCGGACTGATGATCCATAAGCGGCCCTGGAAGATATTATTTTGTGGCCCGTTTTGGGAATAATTATCGAAGTACCCCATCCCGGTATGTCAGCATCACCGTTTACTGTTTAAACATCTTGTCAGCATAAGTCTACTAATCACTGCCGTATTTTTGTATTAAGACAATAATTAACAACATTTTAAACATGTTCCTGGAAAGCAGATTATTAGTACAATTTAATGTAAGAATGAATTTATTCCCGTTTCTGAGAAGCAAACGGCAAAGAACGTTCTCTGAGGGAAACTGCTGAAGACTTTATTCCCTTCATATGAATTTTATTGCGTTAACTGTATTCAAAATTTGTAGTACTTTCTTCGCTTTCAGTGAAAACAGAAATCCAAATACGCCGAAACTTAATTTCTTTTTCCAAGACTTACCTATCATACACTATATTGACAAAAGCCACCTGACACCTAGAAGAAAAACACAACATAACATTTATTGACATGTGCGGTGTCGGTCCACCTTTGGCCTTGATGCATGCACTGCCCCTTCGAGACAGGCTTTCGACAAGGTTTTGGAACACAGCGATAGGCATGCACTTCCATTCAGTACATAATGCTGCGGCTAACTGTTGCTTAATAGTAGGCCTTGGTTCCAAACTTCTTATGCGGCGCTCTAATTCACCCCATAGGTGCTCTATGGGATTAAGATCAAAGTTCTGTGGTGGCCAGTTCACACACGATACGGAATTATCGTCAAAGCACGCAGTAACAGTCCTTGTTTCATGGCCCGGTGCATTATCCTGCTGGTACCAACAAGGCTCGGATCCATAGTATTGCCACAGAGTTGGTACGGCATAATTGTGCACAATATCGAAGTAGACGTGCTGGTTAACAGGTTTGTTCATGATAACCAATGGGCCGGGACCATACCACGAAAAACACCCCCACACGAGTACACTGCGAGCTCCAGACTTAACGGTAGGAACAACACACTGTGGTGAATAGCGTTCCTCCGGCTGCCGCCATACCCACACACGGCCATCAGACTGATGGATCGTGTATCTGGATTCATCCATAGGACCCGTTTCCATTGATCTACGGTCCACGATAAATGTTCTTTACACCATGCTAAACGGCGAGTAACATTCCGAGTGGAGATGAAAGGCTTATGAGCGGACGTACGACCACCATAACCCATGGAATGAAGTTCTCAGCGAATGGTACGTGTACATGCCGAGGCTCCAGCATTTTTGCTCACCTCAACACTGAGGTCTTGTGCAGTAAGTACTCCGTCGATTAGCTGTAACGGCTGTCCTGAAACCTCGAAGTCTCCTATCAATGATTTTCTTTGGTCTGCCGGTACGTTTTGCTACTTCAGGCACGCCATGTGTCTTCCACTTATTCAGTACATTCAAAACAGTTGACTTGGGTATGTTTAAACGCCTCTCGGTTTCCTTTATGGGCAACCTACTAATATAACACCCCACAATCTTTCCTTTCTCAAAGTCAGTTTTCTCCCGCTGCGACATTTTCACTCAACCGTACAGTGCGATACGATCGCGGTCATCTGCAGGCTTGTTTTTATACCGTTGGCAGCTGCACCGCGTATCTCACCAACGCAGCGATCCGTTCATCTGCTTTTGAAGGGGTGCCCTGTGACTTTTGTCAATATAGTGTACGTAAAATATTTCCCCGAAAAAATCTTTAAAAAAACTGAAGATGTCTAGAATTTCAGCGCAATATCATAAGAGAGATTAAAAAATGCGAAAATTAATTTTTACTTATTTACTTTCAAATTGAAAATGCAGTTTTGCTTAGCTAAAACAGACTTTCGAGAACTATATACAGTTCAAAAATTAATGTAACCGTAAGGCCCAAAATGTAGTAAATCGGAGGTAGATCTCATTGAAAAAAATATATAAAAAGCAGCAACCCGAAAATTTTTTCCGTAGGTAAGCCTCAATGCATTAATGCACACAATAAATTTCGGGTTTCTATCCCAGACTATTAATAGCATATTTGATTAGATTGTGTTGGCTATAAGCAACTGCAATTGGCAAAAACGAACTGAGGTAGAGGATATCAGCCAAAAGTAGAGGCCTGCAGAAGCAATATTTTTAGGCCTAAGCCCGGCCCGGAACCACCTAGTTAATGCTAGGCCCGACCCGTTCCCACCCAGTTAATTTAAAACCCGACCATGCCATTCAGGCCCGGTATAGATTTCATTTGCGTAACTGTCACTTGCTTTAACATAGACGGTATTTGTTCTGTAACTTTTTGGACTGACTCGAAACTCGAGTAAAAAGAGGGCATAAGCAAGTGGACTAACACAACAGTAATCAAAAATATGGCAAATGCAATAAATAGTATTCAGTGAACTTAAGTAAATTATCGTCATTTCATAATCGAACCCTTCATAGGGTCAGATCACTGTTTATACGAGTCAAGTACTGTGTTCTTTGACACTTTTGCCCAGAACATAATATAAACTGATGCTCAGCCGCACACACATAACATGCTTAATGGTTAATAGTTAATACAACAAACTCTCGTACGCAGAATATGATTTTGCTTTGTTGGCCCCACGTCTTTGATTTTAATTCTTCAGGTTCAGGATATAACTCCCAAAATCCAAGTGTAACACAATTTTTCGATTGTTTTGCTCCTCGAACCTCTAATTTACCTAACCCAATATTCATCCATATTTAAAACAAAGCAAGTAATAAATCAAAATTATAAAGACAGAACCTAAGAACGGTTTACTAGCGCATATTGAAGCTTTAATTGATTCCTAATTCCTATACGTAAATGCAAATCATCGTACGGAGCAAGTGCTTTTCTGGTGTAAACTTCCGAAATAAATGGAATGTGGATTCAGAGGGGAAAGTGATTGCCAAAGATCAAAGACGAAAAGACGCGCGCAAAATAAATAAATTATTAAAAATAGCTGAAAGCGGGAGAGAAGAATGATTGCGAGAAACAAGAAGAATGATCACGGGAAGTGTGACGTACCTGCCAGCAGGACGCACACGACATAAAGGCAGATAGTAGTCAGATAAAACGTCCGCGTAGCTCAATTGGTAGAGTGACTTATTCCGGAATGAGGGGATCCGGGTTCGAATCCTGGCGTGGACAGAAATGACGGAGAAATTTACTTCGTTATAATGGCGCCCGAACTATCCGGATGACCCGACCGTTCAAAATCTCGCAATGGTGTGATGTTATTTCCACACCGCGAGATAGGAAAAATCAGAGAATCCCTTCTCCAGCGCTTCGAAAAATAAATGTGTGTGATGTTGCATTCCACACACCAGATTGACTGGGAGTTCTCAAGTGCACGTTCTACAGTGGATGGCTGCCTGCAACGATTCATGGTCACGGCTGACCCGTGGGCCATGCCCCCGGCCCTCTTTCCGGGGGGGATGTGACGTACCTGCCAGCAGGACGCACACGACATAAAGGCAGATAGTAGTCAGATAAAACGTCCGCGTAGCTCAATTGGTAGAGTGACTTATTCCGGAATGAGGGGATCCGGGTTCGAATCCTGGCGTGGACAGAAATGACGGAGAAATTTACTTCGTTATAGAAGGGAAAGACAGAGACTCCAAAAACAGACTGACCTAAATTTATCAACAGCCTCACTACACGGTACACATGCAAGTGCAGGCTCGTCCAAGCCCACCTACGAAATTGTAGGCCCGGCCCGTGCAAGGCTCTAGCCCAAAGGGATGGAGCTCGAATTTGAAAGTCGAGAAAAGGGGAGGGAGATATCAAAAACAGTGTTTGGCTCAGTAGAACTTTTGCTACTTAGTTTGCTTGTTTTTTTAGTTTTAGAAGCTGTCATAGCGGTTGACAAATTTCCTGTTTTAGTACACTTGGTTTTCTTCCACAAGAGTACTGTAGTACAAGTATATACATATTTTCTTTTTGTCTTAAGTTTGCGAGAGGTCTACAGGCCCAAATTATGGAGGCCCAGCGGGAATTTTCCCGGTATCCCGTCGGCTCCTTGCGCGCCTACTCCTTTGTTACTAGTTTGATACTTTCCTTTTTTTTCATCAGACCGAAATGTATCAGATCAGGAAAATGATCAGAGTGGAGGACGCCATAGAACACGGGTGACCAAACTTTGGGGGACAAAGATCTACCTTAAGCCATCATTTCCTACTGTGATCTATCGTGGTTTATCCCAGTGACGTAGGCATATTTAAATAGAAATAAACCTATACGACGAGTGTTTTGTTGGTGTGTGTGGTTTTGTAAGTTTGGAAACAAATACAGAAAAATAATATTTAAATCATTTTTTCTTTTCTGAAACATTTGTTTTCAAACAAATTACATAATTTTACTTGTAGATTCTTTATTTTCAGTATTTAATTCTTAGATGTTGATGCGTGACACTGCATGTCCTCACAAAGTTTAGAATAATCAAGCACATTATTCAATGAGGCACAATCGGAGACACGCTTCTAAATGAGCATCAGTCCAGCAGCTCCTGTATTTCGACTTCATTATTTTCATTTCTGAAAAAGATGCTTGACAGAGATATTTGGATCCAAAGAAAGCAGTCAGCCGCAAAGCAACAGATCTCAAACAGGGATATTTTTCTTTTGAAAATAGAGTCTGTAAGGTGATGGTGTCAGGCCCCACTAATTATTTCCATGTAGTAAAATTTTCTGTAATTATTTCTCATTTCAAAGGCA
This sequence comes from Macrothele yani, assembly GCA_039090855.1. Taxonomy (NCBI): domain Eukaryota; kingdom Metazoa; phylum Arthropoda; class Arachnida; order Araneae; family Macrothelidae; genus Macrothele; species Macrothele yani. The sequence continues at coordinate 30,479,583 of CM077005.1, read as the reverse complement.
ATGTAATGTAAATTCAAACGCCCATGTTTGCACGTGGTACGTTTCCTTTGTATGGCGGATTGTGTAACACCGAACGAAGCGCGTGGCTATCAAGATCCGTTGACTTCGACCGGGTCGACGGGGTCTGATGTTTAGGTCAAAGGTCACCACTTCCGGTGAACGGCTAACTCCACACCAATAGGATTTCCAGAGGCGGAAAGGAGGGGAAAGAAGATTAAGGATATAAAACAAAGCGACACGTTCGCTAGAGAGGCTTGAGCCGCGGATGGCTTAGTGGTTAGCGAGTCAGACTATCGATGCAAGGTCCTCAGGTTCGAACCTGGGCTGATCTTTCAGAGATGGTGTGATTTACTAACAATCGCTGAATATCGGACGAGCACGTTAAGTGACGGCCCCCAGGTTGGACCCACTGGTTAAATGGGTATCCTTTCCTATGCCCCCTCTCTAAAATTCTCTCACCCCTCTGTGTGCAACATCGTACTTGTACGGTGGCGCCATCTACTGTACTCTAATGTCACTACAAATTGTTCTGTCAAAGTCGCTCGACTTGCTCTCATTCCTTCCGTTTCTGTGTCCTGCCCAAAAGACGATCTCGCTGTAGGTGGCTGGGACCTAAACTCTACTCACTGTGGACGGAAGCCCTACAAGAAAATGACAAATATATGCTAGAGAGGCTTTTCGCGTTTCATCTTCCACCGAGTTGGACGTCATGTTTTACGCAGAGAGTGTCGGTTAGACCTCTCGGGGATTTACGTTTTCAGTGGCGGAATAGTCAGGGTTTTTCGGCGATAAGAGATCGGCCGAGTTGTAGACGGAACGACTCAAGTCAACGTGGCGGAGGGTCTTCCGGGATATCGGTGAGTTAGTGAAGTGTTCGCTAGCTGGAAAGCTGTTGGCACGTGGAGATAGCCAATCGAACGGAACTTATTCTTTCATCTATTAAATTTTGTTTCGTCTAACCAAAGACTTGTTATTGGAGTTATTCATTGTCGTGAGCTGAAGTAATTACTGACTACACATTCCAGTATTTCAACGATCGAGTTCTACTCGACGACACTCAAAAGAACCTACGTCAGGCCCGTTTGAGAGATTCGAATTCAGCAAGGCCTGGTGGCAGTTCGATCTCAGCGGAACCTGACAGAGTCCAAAATGTGTTAACTAACGCCCTGGGCTTCAGTATTATGTCGGATTGAAGTTTTAATTATTGTAAATCTGTGTAATCGAAGAGGAAAGTAGAGGAAATGTTTAATGAAACTTCCTCGATATCACATTCGCCAAAAGGGTCGACCGTACAAACAAACAATAGATCGATCGTTTGGCCACCCCTGGCATAGACCCTCAAGCAACAATGAGCTGGACACATTGCTGGGGAGCTGGTCATTGTTCGACAACTGATATACTATACTGGAGAAGACCATATGGGAGATGAGATGATGGAATTTGAAAACATGCTGGAGAGACATTGAAGAGAATTGCTTAATCCCGAGTTGTGGAGGAGATGTGAGGAAAACTTCATTCAGTAGTGGATTGGGAATGGATGTTGTTGATGATGTTGATGTTATCTGCGCGTGTGTGTGTATCTACATACAACATACAGAAAATACAGTTGTGTTAGCACAGAATAGGGAGTCATACTTCAAGAGAATGTAGACTAAAAGCATAAAAATATGGGAGTGTCTATGTCACTGTATATACCATCCGCAAAGCACACTGTTCTCTAGTTCACGTGCGTAATTTCTGTTTTGCGATTATTCGTCAAGCTCGCCAAAATGACGATGTTTCCAAATGAATTCGCTACTGTGCTATACACAGTGTAGTGGGAAATCAGGCACTGGAGAAAACTACAGTAAAATCCTCCAAATACGTGGCGTCAGTGAATAAACAAAGACATCGCTCTTTCCACGTATTAGCAACACACATCAACCGAAATATTGTTATTCGGTCACCGCTGGGGAATCGAATCCCAGATCTCTTGATATCCAGCCGAGCGCGTTAGCCTTACACAATTAATTTGGCGAAAACTAACCAAACAATGCGCGAATTTATTGTAAAAACGTTTAACCCTTTAATGACCATAACGCCCGAAACGCCTTTACACCTAAACTACCACGACCACCCGAAACGCCGGTTTAGAGTGCGAAGGATTTCCTATCCCCACCTGTTCTTTAAATTTACATGGCCTCTACGGGTTTCGAAGAAGTAACATTCAGTCACCATTGTTTCCATTAAACAAATAAGTAAAACATGCGTTGGTATGAAGTAGGCGTTGACCCGAGATTTCAGGAACCTGGTCGTTAAAGTGTTAATCGACGAAACTAACGATTGCACATGGTTGAGTTGATAATTTCCCATCCGCTTTTCATTTGCATAAAATAGACATTATTTTTGAATATACGGTCAAATACCAGATGATGTCCCCATTATAAGCAAAATCGATCCACAGACCAGGATATGAACAGTTGTTACTGTGTCAAGAGTCAGATAATTTAAATCGCTAAGAGTACTGACCAAAAAAAAATCGTCCCAAGAGGTGGTCGATGTCATAGGTTCCTGCACATGAATGACTGGACCCAGGATTTCCCAGCAGAACATTGCCCAAAGCTCCTACGGTGCAAATCCAGTGCCAACACTTCCCCAGATATACGACGCACACATACCCCGCCGTCCACATGGTGCAACAGGAAACGAGGTTCAACGGACCAGACGACCTTCTTCTAATTATGCAAGGTCCAGTTTTGATGCACGCGTGCCCATTATAGGCGCCTTCGACGGCGAACCTAGGTCAGCATGGGCACATAAACCGGCCTGCTGCTACACAGCCCTGTTTTCAGTTGCGCTCGATACACTGTGTGTTGTGACACATTACTCCCATCACCAGCATTCAAATTACCGGCATGTTATGCCCCAGAGTCCCTTCTGTTGGCTCGTACCATACGGGATAGCCTTCGCTCAACTCTAGCAGCCGTGGTCGGCTCACACTTTGTTGGCAGTTCATAGTTTCTCTCCTCGGTCCACTTTTTGAAGGTATTAACCACGGCTGACCGTTCGTCTCGGAAATGTCCTGACTCAGTAGTCAGACCGTCACAATTTGGCTTTTGTCAACTCGCTTGAGTCATCTGAAGTACTACACTGGTGTGCAAAAATTAAGGACGAGACGGTTTTTCGAATGAAACGACTTGCAGAAGTACTCGACATCGACTCAAATCATACCGTAAGACCCCCAAGATGTAAAAATATGGGACAAGGGAGCAAACCCGTCTAAACGAGGAATCCAAAGGATACAAAGGCACTTTATTGAAAAGGTGGCTTCGAGCACAACTGGACAGAAACAGAAGCGTCCATGTGACAGGCCGCTGCCAAGAAAAATCCAGTCTTTAGTAGAGGATATGATCACCCCTGACAGCGTTGCAGGATTTACAACGTCTGTCCATGCTGAGGACGAGGTTGTCAAGGAGCTGTTGAGGCATCGCGATCCATTCCTCTTGTAACGCCAATCACAGCTGTGGAATCGTTGCTGGCGGCTGGTGACGTGCTGCCAAGCGTCTCCCGAGAAGGTACCACACGTGTTCGATTGGATTTAGGTCCGGGGACCTTGCGGGCCAATCCATGCGTTGAATATCTTCACTCTTCAACAGCTCTGCGACAGCCACTTTACGATGACGTATAGCGCTGTCGTCCATGAAGAGGAACTCAGGAACCACAGCACCTCTAAACAGACGCACGTAAGGCAATGGAACCTCGGTACAATAGCGGACACCAGTTACTGAACCTCCTTGCAAGATGTGGAGGTCAGTACGACTACCAAGCATGATACCGCCCCAAACGAGAACTCCACCACCTACAAACCGGTCCCTTTCGATGATGTTGGAGGTGTGATTGCGTGTTCCCTGCTCGCTCCAGATGTGTATACGTCCAGAATCGCTCGTCAGACTAAATCGGCTCTTCTTTTGTTCCTGGCACCACAGAAACCGCCGTCTTCGATGAGCAGGCGTTAATGACACACACCGTACTGGTCGTCGTGCAAATAGACCATCTTTGTGCAGCCTCCTGACCACGGTAAAACGCGATAACGGACGTCCAGTTGCATGTTGCATGTGCCTTCCGATTTCTCTCGCTGTCTGCCGTCTGTCTCTTCTCGCCTGTAGGACAATATATCGGTCTTCCGCCGCCGTGGTTGCTCGTGGACGATCACTGCTAAACTCTCGGACAGCTGTTCCTGTCGTTTGAAATGCTCTCCAAGCTCGTGAAACGATGCTGTGAGTGATCCCGAATTCCTCGGCCACATTAGTCACACTTCGACCTTCTTCCAACTTCCCAATGACGCGACCTCGGGTAAAGTCATCCAGATGTCGTCTACTGGATTGCCTATCGGCCATATCACACGGTGGCAGCAATTCGGCGTCGTTCAAACCGATGTACACCGTGCAATAGGTTTCCACCGAATTGCTGAGCGTTTACCGCCCGTGTGCTTTATACCCTTCCGATACTCCCCCTTCCCTACGTCATGCTCTATCGTACCGGACCCTAGTCTATCTCCTGAGTGGTCTTTCGGTCCGTTCTGCCTGCTCGTTTCACTGTTGTGCTAATTTCTTCTCTTCGTCCTTAATTTTTGCAAACCAGTGTAGAATGACACTGATTAATTGGGTGTTATTCATACCATTTCATGATTCATACTCATCATCGTTTACCTGCAGGTGCTTCGATTTGCATAGGTCATAAAGCTTTGGCTCTTCGGTGTATGTTAACTGTCTTCGTGATTCGTTTTTGCAGTGTCTACCGCAGAACTCATCGTATTCGACAACAGTGACTTGCTCATTCAAACAATCAGTGTTTTGTTATAACTTAGGAAAACATCTGGTAGCACCTTTAAATTCGGTCGTTTCTCATGGGAACACAAGTGAGATCATTTCTTTGTTTCGCGATACACATTCAAGAACTCCCCAACCATCCCTATCACTCTTCCTTCTTGGTCATATAACGTGCACGTTCAAGAACTCCTACCCTACCATCCCCATCTCTCTTTCTCTTGGTCATCTAACGTCTTGTTTGCTCTGTCCTTCCTGCAGCAGTAATTTATTGCCTATGCTTGCTGCTGGCAACCTTTAATCCTTGGACGTTCAAAGGAACTCACCTTCTCTTCTCCAAATTTTTTTTAATATATCTGCCTGCCGACCACCTCATCTAACATACTGAGGCGTCCTGTAACTTAACGATATCGTCTCTTTCTAAACCGTTGGACACCTCTATCTACAGCCATATGCAACGTTTTTGATATTCTGCTTACTTATCAACAAATTACTTCTTTCCTTAAAGCTTTTTTCCTGCATGCCTTTCACTACCATAACGCCCAAAACGTCTGTACATACAAACGACCATAGTCCCCCGAAACGCTTGTCTAGAGTGAGTCAGATTATCTGCACGACCTATGAGGAATAAGGAGGTGTCACCCCCAGTCATTACTGTTGTTACTAAACGAAGAAATGAACCAACAGACAGTTTTGGGCGTTATGGTATTTAGAGTGATATAAGATTTTGGGGTCCTGGTCGTTAAAGGGTTAATGCTTCTCGATAATTATCGTAATTACGTGAATTCCTTCTATGTTTGCCTGAATCTACCGCTGTTTTCCGTGCCTTGTCTTTCTTAATCCTTCTTGATTCTTAACGCAATGTATTTTTCATCTATCTTAATAACATGAACTCCTTCCTCGTTCGCTCGAATCCACTGCTCTTTTCCATACCTTGCCCCTTGCCTTTCTTAATTCTTTTTTACCTTTGAGTCCGTCTATCTTTCACTTTAATCATATGAATTTTTTCTTTATTCGTCTGGATCCACTTTCGTTTGCTGTGTGTTTTGACCTTCTTAATCCTTCTTGACTCCGTATAACTTTTACCTATCTTACTCTCGTGAACTTCTTCCTCGATCGTCCGTATACACTCTGTTCTCCGTGCCTGGCCTTCATTAACCCTTTTTGACTTTTGACGCTGTTTACATTCAACCTATCTTAATGTCATGCATTTCTTTCTTGTTCACATTATTCACTGGTATTTGGCATCGCGTTTGCCGAGTGATCAGAGGCACGGCCTGATAGATAATATCCAGAATTCTGGCCCTGGGTCGAGTCATGAGTGAAGAATGGGCGGTGTGTTTGTCCTGAGGGGTGTTGGTTCCGTCCCTATGTTCTAAATAAGTGTTAGAGACTCCTGGCTATGGCCTTAGACACTTGCAGGACAAACACACCGTAGATTCTTCACTCATTACTCGATCCAGGGCCAGAAATCAGTTGTTAAATACTGAAAACGTTATTGGCTCTCGGATATGAATGTCCCTTCGCATATCTCCATAGCGCATCCCTGAGTATGATACAAGTCATAATATATACATACAGGGTGTTCGTAAGCTGTTTTGACAAAAGTATAGTACCCATCAAGACGAACAATATTTACAATGGAACCTAGGGTCGCATTCCACTCTGAGTGTCAGAAAGGAGTAAAGTTAGATGTCCAAGTTGAACTTTCAACAGTGCAAAGAAAGAGAATTAACGACATCATAAGTTGCACAATCCCATTTACGGAGATCAGGAACAAACTCAAAGTAGATGCTTAAAGTGGCGGCCACGGGTGCCGTTGCACAGATTCACACCGGCGAATAAAAGACTGGCGCACTCTCTCGAAGACTTCTGGTGTCGTGTTTATCCAGTCCGCTGCAACAACGATTCTCGCAACGAGATCTTCCACGGTGTCCACAGGCGTCTCGTACTCCAATGATTTCATGTGCCCTCAGAAGAAGAAGTCCAATGGGTTTAAGTCCGGTGAGCGTGGATTCCATGCCACAGGTCCGCCACGTCCATTCCATCGTGCGGGACATGTGGCATTCAGGAAGTGTCTACTGCACCTTGATAAGCCAATCAGCTGCAACTGTCGATGCTGCGTCTTTTCTCTGGCAATTTGCATACGGTAAATGCTTGACGGTGATGTTCTGGCGATGTGCAACTTCTCCGGCACGAAAGAAATGACGTAAGAGGTGATGACTTGTGCTTGTTGGACGTATTTCGAAGTTACTCTTTTCTCACACTCAGAGTGAAATGCGACCCTAGGTTCCATTGTAAATATTGTTCGTCTTGATGGACACTATCACCCCTCTTGTTTTGTCAAAACATTTTACGAACATCCTGTATACTGAGATATCAGTTTTTTTGGTACACCTGCTGTTATCACATAAATCAATGAATCCAACACGTAGGACGTCAAGTGAGCACAGTGTGCTGTATAAATCAGGCACACCAGCTCGTCGACAGTCGTTAGAGTTCGATAAGGGTCGAAATGGGTAAAAAGAGTGATCTGAGCGGCTTTGAACGTAGCATGACAGTTGGCGCCGGGTGTTCCGCTACGAGCATCTCCCAGACGGTCTGGAATTTTCGCGCAAAACTATAGCAAAGGTTGAATGAAAGTCGGGAAGGAGAAAAATTCTGGCACAGACATGCGTAACATTTTGTTTTTCTGGAGCATGTTATGGAAGCAACAGAAAAATACATGTCAGAAATTTCGCTTGCTGTTTCAAGTTACTCGTTTTCTTTCGAAAGAAGAAATTTTTCTCAAACATGAAGCATTTCTATTTTGTCTACTGATAAAGAAAATGGCAGGCGTCTTAGGAATCGTACCGTGTTTGTACATCAACGTGCAATGATATTCCGGTTCTCAACGAAAAGTAACCCTTCCGAGTCTTTGAAGATAACACGTTTCGTCCGCTGCTGTTTGTCATTGTTCAGCTGTGACAAGAAACACTAAATGTTTGATAAAAGGGAGTTACAACACGTGTCTTATGAGAAAGAAGAATAGAAACCTTGGAATTAGTTTGAATTCAAGAGTGTCGTTGATAAGTGAGTCAGATATCGTCGACGAAAAGGGCGTCCATATGATAAATTCGGATAAGGAAAGCACTGCATTCGTGTGATCAAAACGGTTTAACTCTTTGCTTCTTTTTTTACTTCCCCCCCCCTAGAAATATTGTTTCCCCTCCTTCTCAAAGCATACTTTCACATTCCTCTATCCGTAGTTGCTAATGAATATTCGCGTAAGCATAACGGAGTTCCAATATTTGTGCGTGTATGCATTCAACCGTGCACATGTAATTAATTTCTTTTCAAGTGGTTCCGGCGTAGAATCTAAAAGATTGGCACTTCTCTTTTTCAGTGTCCTTCACCGCGGTGACGCATGCACTGTATCACTTTCTAAGTTTTTTCGGCTATTAGTGCAATGGTTATTACTTCATAATATAAGATGATTCATCTTCTGTAAGAATGCCTGTTGTTGGACCGTGATAAAGGGTGGTAGCGGGCAGTGTGCCCAGAAAGGTCAGTCGAAAACAAAAGGACGTGAATAATTACAGTTAAAGGGGTGTATAAGAATGCTAAGAAGCGGAAATTGTAAGCCACGTAACATGTCTGGCAGTGAAAAGGACGGAATGCATGGCATTTTTTTTTAAGTTTAAAATATTTAGTGAATTATTATAACACTTGATGAAAGCCCGTTAATAATGACGGGGAAAATAAAATTTATAGTACAGAAATTATTGACGTTTATTTCGAGTTTTTGAGTTCCGCGTCCATAGATGGCGACGTTGGCTCAGAGCTTTCTGAAAATTTCCCAAGCAGTCGGTTATGGAATTTGATACGACGGGTTGTCTGTTATGTGTTTTGTAAAACCTTTAGTCCCTATTTCGTCAACACTTCCTGAAACACAACATTTTTCGTATACACTGACTGTAAACCCTGTATCAATTTCCCCTGTTCTTTTCCGTGAACTATTTTTTGCGCCGCCCCGGTGGCGCAGTGGTCTAAGCGATGGCCTCTGATCATTCGCCCGTAAGGGGCCCGCGTTCGAATCCCGGTCAGGCATGGATGTTGTGTTTGTCTTACGGCACTGGCTCTCTCCCTTCCCTGAAACCAGTGACCCTAAATTAGGGACGGGCGACTGCTTATAGTAGCCCATTGAGTTGCTCACGGTGGTCGTTAAACCTCCAATAAAAAAAAAAATTTGCCGGCTCAACGCCATGCAGAGCGGCATCACTAATGCTTTCTTGTTCAACTTCATAAAGCATTTTGAATGCGTCAACAAAAGGATTATTTTGAGACATGAAAGTGCTTAACTCTTGCATCAGACTTGGATTGCACTGGGCGTTTTCCCTAATCCTCATTCTTTGATCGCCAGCCTCTTCCGGGTCCAATATATTCAGTTGAGCAAACTTTCTCTGGTCTCCATTTGCTGGGTGCAAAGCTCCTGCTCGGTGGTGAATTGGTCCGTTAATTCGGAAACAATAGGGACCGTATCCAGGAGACGGAGCAATGTTAGCTCCCATGGACGCAAACGCCAAAGCGCTATTTATTGATCTTATGTTGCCCATGAAATTTTTCGAATGTTGATGCTGCTCTTTCGTTAACTGCTGAATAACAGGGGCTGATCTTATAGCATCTAATTTTACTTTGCCTTTATGACAGCATTGCGTAAACAGTTTGTCAGATGGCTGTTCTGCCGCAAAATGTTTTGCATGACGAAATTCGCAAATACTGTCCATGGAACCACAGTTATGAGCGTCTACATTTGGTTCTACAACGTTAACTGCGTCAAGAACAGCTTGGTTTCTAGTTCGTGTATTTGGTCGGCGGATTGTAACACCACATCTCTGGCGTAATATTTGCGATTGTGACATGTCTGCAATCTGATGTCGTTCGCGACCTTGTGCGATTTGTTTTGACGTCATGTTTGCAATTCGGTGTCGTTCCCGACTTCGTTCAATTTGCTGAGGAGTTATATTTGCTACGCGATGACGATTCCGATCGCATTCTCTTTGCACAGCAGACATACTTTCCCTACGGGCCCTTTCTTGCTCCGCCTTTCATCTTTTTGCTGCTTTCTTCTGAAAGCTACTTCTTCAGCAGACTTTTTTCGTTTAGGAGGCATATTAGCAGTGCTGTTGTTAAAACTCACGCAGAGCAAAGTTGTTGTTTTGAGACAAATGAACCACAATATGAATTAAATAACTTCGAATCGCACACACCTTGAACTGCATATTTGTTTGGGGTGACCATACTCCATATTAAAGTATCGCGTCTTAAGCAAAAGATTAACAAATATTGTTCCATATACTACTTTTTCATACACAAACAAATTGTAAGATGATGGTATTAACATATGCAAATTATTAAATTATGAGTTTCTTCTGCTTGATTTGAGTTTCTCCTGAAATAATGTGACAATATACCTCTTTTTCCAAATTTCTTTGAATTTCGTTATAAATACTTCGACTTACGTACGAATTTATTCATTATCCTAAATTTTGAGCACCAGTCGATTTATTTATTTCCTTGAGTGAAAATTGGATGTAAATAAAATCTGAAAACAGTACGGAAAATCTTTATTACTTATTTTTTTTTTTGATTGAAGGTTTAACGACCACTATGAGCAACTGAATGGGCTGTAAGCAGTCGCCCGTCCCTAATTTAGGGTCACTGGCTCCAGGGAAGGAAGAGAGCCAGTGCCGTAAGACAAACACGACATCCATGCCTCACCGGGATTCGAACCCCTTTCGGACGAATGATCAGAGGCCGTCGCTTAGACACTGTTTTTATTGACACAAAAAATCCAATTTGGTCTCTAGAAATAAAGATGTTAAGCAAAAACGAACAGACGGACTGAAATCTTTAAAGTAAACTGTTAAGCAAAAATGGAGAAAAACAAAACGGACAAAATGAAGCATTCCAAAAGCTTTCTAGAAATTGATTATGGTAGAATCGCTGTTCATTTAGACAGATAACTGAAATCTTGAAAGAATCGTGAAAAATTAGTTTCCAGAGCGCAGTCACGTGAAAATAATAACTGTGACACTTCCCAAAATAGACACTTTTCAGAAACTGATTATCTGCCGAAAAATATCCTTCGACGGCAAACACATTTTACAAATTTATCTCCGAATGCAGGAAGATTGTGCTCGTGAGAAGCAGAAATGTTTGGCTTGTTGAGCAAAACTGACATTGCCCCAGTCAAAGTCTAATGTCCAAATGAAACAATCAGTGAAGTTTGTAGTCAGTCGTACGATGGTAGATCTGCTTGTTTGATAGATAATAAGATATCAGGTGAGGAACATGTGCATTAGTAAAATTGATAATGACATATTCACATTGCTCCATTCAAGTAAACTTCAACTATCCCATTAATTACTTCCGTCAGGTGGAGGTAAGTACCGGAAATCATTGAAAATGTACCGTGTGTTTCGGAATTGTGGCAACAATTCTAAAACTTTATTTAAAAAACAGAACGTTTGCTGTTTGCAACGTAATGTGAAACACAAGTGCTTCACATTACGCTGAATTTTGCTTTTAATTCGACCATCTTCTTTTCATCAGGTTTAGTCACAGATAACAAAGCGGATATACGTTTACATACAGTGAAGAGCAATTGAATTAGAGACAGCTGGCGTTATGCAAATCTGGTGCTGTGGGCGGCCCTCTAAACGGAAACGACATGACGTACGCAGCGATCCGACAATATGAGTGATGCGACGGGAATCAGTAAGAGTCGGACGCAGTATGGGTAAGACGAAGGATCTAAGCGCATTTGATCGTGGGCAAATTGTCGGGGCCCGACGAATGGGTCACTCCATCACGGAAGTCGTGCAGGCACTGGGATTTTCACGAGCCACTGTGTCACGGGTGCACCGTGAGTACATCGAATCCGGTAAAACCATCCCTGCAAGGGCCAACTGCCGTGGACAACAGCGTGTGGATGAGCGGGGTCATCGTCGGCCAGCTCTCATTGTAACAGCGGATAGGCGGGCCACAGTACAAGAAATCACTCGGCAATTTAACGCAGGTGCACAAAAACGTGTAAGCAGCCACACCATCCAGAACCATCTCCTCGCCATGGGGTACAGAAGTCATCGTCCCACTAGGGAACCGCTGCTGACCACACATCACAGGGTGCAAAGATTAGCATGGGCGCGGGAACATCGCCACTGGACCCTAGACATGTGGGAAAATGTTGCCTGGAATGATGAGTCGAGATTAGCGTTGGTGCATGTGGATGGCAGGATACGAGTACCGCGCAAACCACATGAAGCGATTGATCCTTCTTGCCAGCAGGGTACTCTTCAAGCTGGTGGGGGTGGCATTCTCGTCTGGGGACTGTTTACGTGGACTAAAATGGGACCCCTGGTACGTGTGACATCATCCCTCACAGGTCAACGTTACCGGGATATCCTGGACTACCATTTGCACCCGTTTGTGCGTCTTCAGCATCCCACTGGAGACGTCATCCTGCAACAAGACAATGCACCGTGCTATCGCTCCCGAATTTCATCCGAATGGTTGGATGAACACTCTACCAACGTGACCTCGCTTTCTTGGCCAGCTAAGTCACCTGACCTGAATCCCATCGAGCACATCTGGGATGCCATCGAAAGAGATGTTCGAGGCTCTGACCCCCTCCATCAAATCATCAAGGCTCTGACCCCCCCCCCTCCATTAAATCTTCCCGTCACTGATTCACGAAGTGTTGGCATACCGACCACGCATATCAAAAATGATATGCGTGGTCGGTATGCCAACACTTCGTGAATCTGTGACGGGAAGTGGAAAGCTTTGCCACTTACGCAAGTCGATTAGATGTGCATACAGTTTTCCTATTGGGGGAGTGTTTCGCCATTTTATGCTATTTGTCCTTCTCTCAGTGTATTTTTTACTGTATTGGACATCAAAGTCTGATATAGAATATGTCAAGGAACTGCATTTTATACTTAGAACTTACCAGTTTAGATAAGTTCTAAGTAATAAGTTGTTGTCTAAACACTCTGTCGTTGCTTCCGGATGTTAGGATTTTTTTGTGGCCACATTTCCGGTCCCCCTTCCATCTTCTGTTATTGGGCAAAACATTTATGTACAGTACTATTTTTGCCTCGTTGAACAAGTTTATAATTGACTTTTTTGCCCTATCTGCAAAGGGGGAGCAATATACCCCTCAACCCCCCCAAAAGGGGCGAGAAGATCCCTCGTAGTGCTATTGTGTGCGCCATAGGGGGTTTCCTATGCAACTGCCCAAGAAGTAAATCGCTAACTGTCATAGTTCGTGAGATATTGGCCTGATTAAGGGCTTTCCTTGTAACCCTGTATATATATATAAATATAATCATCATCATCATCAACAACAACCATTATCAATCCATTGCTGGATGAAGGTCTCCCCAAATTTCTTCCACAATTGTCTGTCTTGGGCCTGTCTCCTCCACGTCACTCCAGCATACTTACGAATTTCATCCTTCCATCTCCCATGGGGTCTTCTTCTGAGTCTTTTCCTGTCCCTCGGAATCCAGTCTAAAATTTCGGTTGTCCATCGGTGGTCCATTTTTTTGGCAACATGTCCAGCTCATTGCCATTTCAGTGATTTCACTCTGGTCATGACGTCGTCCACTCCTGTCATTTTCCTTATCCACAAGTTCCTCTTCTTATCTTTCCTGGTTACACCAAGCATACATCTCTCCATGCTGTTTTGAGTTGTCTGCAGTCTTTGTATGTCATTTTTAGTTAAGGTCCATGTCTCTGCTCCATACGTAAGCACTGGCAGGATGCATTGATTAAACACTTTTCTTTTGAGACATAATGACATACTGCTGTTAAAAATCGTACTGTTTCTTCCAAAAGCTCTCCATCCAAGTTTTATACGCCGATTAATTTCTTCATCAATGTGACCCTCACTTGATATCTGCTGTCCAAGATAAATGTAGGAATCGGTTGTCTCAAGCTTTTCTCCATCAATCGATAAAACTTCGCTTCTTGTAAAAGCATTGTACATCTCGTTTGTTTTCTGAAAGTTCATTTTTAATCCCACTTCTTTACTCTTTTCAGCAAGTTCTTGGATCATACTCTGCAGCTCTGAAGGGGTAGTTGCAAAGATGACTACACATGGAGATTACTTAACTCACTCAACGAAGGGGAGTTAAGTAATCTCCATTAATCTTAATCCCTTTGTTTTCCCAGTTCAATGATTGAGAGACATTGTGCAATGTGGCGTTAAAGAGCTTGGGAGATATGGTGTCACCTTGTCTCACTCCCTTTCCAATTCTTCTTTCTGCTGTATCCTCAAATATCCGAACCTTTGCACATGCATTTTCATAGATGTTATTAATAATGCTAATGTATGCATCTTCAATCCCGCAGGATTTCAAAGCCATTGTTACTGCTGATGGTTTCACAGAATCGAAGGCCTTTTCATAGTCAATAAAAGCCATGCATAATAGGCGTTCATATTCTCTTGTTCTTTCAATTAGTTCTCTCAGTACATGGATATGATCTATAGTGCTGTAGCCACTCCTGAATCCAGCTTGTTCTCTTGGTTGGGCCATGTCTGGTGTTACCTTCAAGCGATGTGAAAGACCCTTAGGGAAGATTTTATAAACCACTGAAAGGAGGCTGATGGGCCTGTAGTTCCTGAAATCCTCAATGTCACGCCGTTCCATAAAAGCGGATGGTAAAATCACACAAAATGAAGAAATAAAGGTACAGCAAATTATATGTTATTCTTTTTCAAAGTATCTTCCCTCTGATGATATGGAACGGTCCCATGGTTCAGTCCACTTTTAAAAGCATGAGGCAAAGGCATTTCGTGGAAGCTGCTTTAGCGACCCCTGTACAGCTTGAATAACGTCAGCATCTGTGTTGAATGTTGCGCCATGGAACTTCTCCTTCATTGTAGGAAACAACCAGAAATCGCACTGGGCGAGGTCAGGACTGTAGGCAGGCTGTGGCATGATTTTAATACTGCATTTTGTAAGAAACTGTTGAACACATGCAGGCACATGTGAGCGGGCGTTATTATGGTGCAGAGACCGCTTGCACACCAGTTCCGGTCGCTTAATCGATATGTATCGTCGCGGACGCTTCAAGACTAAAATGTAATACTGAGCACTGACAGTGATTTGTGGACGAACTAAGTGCTGGTGGACTACACCTTTATGATTAAAAAGAAGTATCATCATCCCCTTCCTAGCTGATTTGGTTTGGCGGATTTTTTTGCTGTGTGTTTCCAAACACTCGTTGCGCGCTTCGTGAGGGGGTCGAAATTGTAGACCCATGTTTCATCGGCAGTTATTACAGTTAGTCGTCTGCGTGGTTATTTTCTCCCTTCGCAGTGTTGCCAACTCAAAAGAATTACTCTCAGTTTTTATGGAACTGCCTTTGTATATGCATATACAGTATTTTGACTGGGAGTTTGACGACCACCGTGAGCAATTCAGTGGGCAGTCGGCTGTCCCTAATTTAAGGTCACTGACTCTAGAGAAGGAAGAAAGCCAGTGCCGTAAGACAGAAACAACATACATGCCTCACCGGGATTCGAACCGGGAACCATGTCAGACGAATGATCAGAAACCATCGCTTAGACCACTGCCGCAGCGGGACGGCCAGGCGCGGATACAGAGAGATTTTAAAGATTTATGCAGACGACTTTAGGAAGGGAGTGTCTGACCCCAGGTCTTAAACATCTCTTAGAAGTAGGAAGCTAACAGATTTGTGCTAGAGTGCCCGACAGGAAAGTCACACTGAAGCGAGGTAAAAGGAGGCAAGAAGACATCCTTAATTATTAAATATCCGCCGTGCTTATCCGACGCACGGCGGATATTTTGTGGTTCAAGCGTTCATACCTGCCTCTGATCGATCCTGAAACTTCTCATGCGCAGTCATGAACGTTGACCACTAGGCCAACCGCGGATATAGAGGGAGGCCTGGGCCTTCCGGTCAATTTTTTCCTCATGTTTTTATTTTGTGACAAAACAACTGTTCTAAGCAAAGGAAACATCTCACCCCCAGCATAAAATGGAAAAAACAAGTTGAAAGCTTTTCCGTTATACGGTGAATGTAATATCTATACAGCTTCAAAGATTGGCTTGCATTGTATCTTTTAACCGACTGTCTCAGAGGATATGCAGATATGTACACGTATAATAGGCATCCAGAAAAAGTTCTTACAATTTAAGCAACAAGTTCAGCTCTTCTGCTATCACTGCTAGATTGCGTTTTTACTTTGCGTACAGCAGCCTTTTCATTACATTCAAAAAGAAATAAAAAATGGAAAAGGACAAAAAATTCTGCAAAACATCTTACTGATCACAGAGGACAACAGAAGAGGTGGTATTTTCAAAAACTAGAGCACAAATAAAGAGGACAGCAGAAGTATTTAGTATTATGTAGAGAACAAATCAAAGAGGACAGTAGAACAGATGGTATTTTCAAAAACTAGAGCGTGTTATTGTAGCAAAACCAATGAAAAACGTTATGTGAGTGATAACGTAAATATTTGCTGAACTATAGTCGGAAATATTAAATATTTCGACGGTTTAGGTATTCAAAAACAATATTAATTTTTATTATCATATATTATTCAGGTTTTGACGAACGTAAGAAACGACCCTAATACCGATGAAATGTGATGTAACTTCGAAAGCCCGTCTGCGCATGCGCACGCTAAAATGCTCTCAAGATAGAAAGAAAAGCTGAATTGCAGATGTTAGTGAGCAGGATTGGTAACTTTTGGTCTAGGTTATCTATAGGTTACATCCTTATACATCATTAGCACGTCTTTTGTAAAAAAGACCGTGCTGTGCTTATGTTATCGGTTTGTCCGTCCGTCCGTCCGTCTGTACCCACGATATCTCTGCAACTATTAGTCCGATTTGAAAAATTCTTTTTGCATTGGGAAACTTGATATATGCGAATGATGATCTTTTATTTCGTTTTTTTCTTTACGATGTACAATTTCGGCGCTAGAGGGCGTAAATGCAGATGATGTCGAATTCAAAAATACGTTTTATTCCACATATTTGCTTCTAAACATCAGATTGAAAAAATTATTTTATCTTTCGATTCCATTTATGTCGAAGAGTATTTCAGATATAGTTACTTTTTCAAATTACGCATAGATTTTCTGCTAGGAGGCGTAAAAGTAAATTACATTTTTCCCGATAACTCTTCTTCTAAAACTCCGAATTGAAAACTTTTTCTTCATCGGATACATCTCCTGATCGAAAATCTTTTGTATATAATTTCTAATTTTTGGTAAAGAATACTTTGGCCACCAGGGGGCGTAAGTGTTAGTTTTTGCTTCTGATGTATTTGCCATAAAATTTGAGCTTCTAAAATATCGATTGAAAAAATTCTTTCGTGAACTGATGCTACTCACATCCATAAACCTTTTCTTAAAATTTTCTTCCTAAAATATTCCACAGTTTCTCCGCCAGGGGCGTAGATGTACATCTTATTTTTGTCAATATCTCTACTTCTAGGAGTCCGGTTTGAAAAATTCCTTCTTTGTTGGATAGTGTTTCCAGTGTGACATGTGGTTCATATAATTTCAAAATTTTCAAGTAATTCATAGACTTTCCGCTAGGGGGCGTAAAGGCAAATCGCGTTTCTCCTTATATCTCTGATTCTAAATCTCCGATTTGTAAAATTCTTTCTGCACCTGATACAGCTCCTGATGGGAAATCGTTTGCACATAATTTATAATTTTTGTAAAAAAAATGGTTTGGCCACCAGGGAGCGTAAATCTTAATTTCGGCTTCTGTTGTATTTGCAGCAAAATATGAGCTTCTAAAATCTCGATTGGAAAAAAAGTCGTTTGTTGACCGATACTACTCATGTCGACAAACCTTTTAGGAACATTTTCTTCTTAAAACAATTCATGGTTTCTACGCCAGGGGGCATAGATGCATATCTTATTTTTGTCAATATCTCTACTTCTAAGAGTCCAATTTGAAAAAATTTCTTCTTTGTCGGATAGTGTTTCCGATGCGAAATGTTTTTCCTATAAATTCAAAATTTTCAAGTAAATCATAGACTTTCCTCTAGTGTGCACAAAGGCATAAGTTGCGTTTTCTGCGTTATTTCTGCTCCTAAAACTCCGATTTGAAAACTTCCTGTATCGCATACAAGACCTGATGGAAAATATTTTTCACATAATTTCTAATGTTTGGTAAAGAATGGTTTGGCCACCAGGGGTCATAAGTGTTAATTTCTGCTTCTGATGTATTTGAATCAAAATCTTGGCTCCTGAAAACTCGACAATTTTTTTTTTCTTGGACCGAAACCGCTCATATGGATAAACCTTTTGAGAGTACTTTCTTCCTAAAATAATGCAGGGTTTTCCCACCAGGGGACGTAAAGTCGCATCTTATTTTTGTCGATATCTCTGTTTCTAAGAGTTCGTAAGCTCACGATTCCGTTTACAGCAATATCTGAGGGATTAAACATTCGATTGAAAAACGCCTTTCTTCCGTCAGATACTATTGTTTTCGATACCGGTTCCATTGACTTTGAAAAGCTATGATAAATTGAATTTGCGTCAGGACGGATTTAAAAGACGTGCTTATTACACCCGAAAATTCGGTGTCATCTTTCTTGTTTTAAAGATCTCGTCAGTAGCATCATTTTAATGATCTCCTCAATAGCAATTTGGCTTCCTATCAACCCCCCAAAGAAGGGGTTGATAGGAAGCTAAATTTCGCTACGACGCATACTTTATACAGTCGGGAAAGATGCATGGCATTAAAAATGCGTTTTTGTAATGGCTTTTATCACATTTAGCATCAGGTTCTGTTAATTCACGCAGATTGCAATGAGATATTCTTACGTTTATGTAAGATGTAATGAAATAATGTTTGGCGGTAGTTTAGTAAAATATATTGTTGAGTAACAGTGAAATTAACTATTGTTGCATCACTTCATGAAAGAGCATGCGGTACGATGAGGTTTCAACAATGTTTTTGACGCACCGTTACCCATTTTCGTTACATTGAATTTTTTACTTGGGATTTACTTTACTACTGTCAGGAAAAATGCGTAACATCACAAATCTGTTGTATTGTGGTTTTCCAAGGAGCACAAGTAATGCCATTCCGCCGAGCGCTAATCAACATCCCCTGGGATTGGCACACGTGGTAATCAAAAAGGTCAGCATTCATACCTGCCTTCACTTACGTAACTGACTTAAAGAACGAGATTCTTTTCAAAATCAAGCATCGTTCGCGTAACGTCAGATTGAGTTCACTCGAAGAGGGGAATGCCTATAGGACATTCTGTTGCAAGCGCACGGAATGCTCTTTTGACTCTGGCGTAACGATTTCGAGCTCTGCTCAAACAACAGACCACATCAGGAAGCTCGGAAAACATAGAAGTCTGATAAGACTGCGATTTAGTTGATGATTAATGATTGCTTCAAAGCTGAAATAAGATGGACTTTTCCATCTGTGAAGGTGATGGAATTTCTCAATGACGTCACAGAGACTTACATCTATTATTACAGTATGTTGCCTTCAGTAGATGAAACTGGCTTTCCACAACAAAGTTTTGCAATTTCAGCATTTGTTATTCGTATCTTTTTTTGAAAATAGGAGCGTCACAATAAGCAATGTTTAAAGAATTTTCAGCCAAAGCAGAAAAATAGTAAAAATAAAAAGAATCTTTCTGTTGGAAATGCAGTTAAGCGCCATTTCGTTCGAAATTGAAGGCCACAGTTTTGTCTTTTGAGGTCAACTAATTTGGTGTTGTTTCTTTACGTTAAAATCGATTATACATACAGGTAGATTAGAGTTGCTTGCTTTCTGATACACAGAGAGGGAAAAGTAACGGAAGTTGAGGATCGCGTAGATGATATAAAAGCTCAAGGCAGACAAGATATGTACAAAACTATCATTCCAGAGAAAGCTTGTAATATACAGTACTTTGTTACAAAGAAAGATGTGAACCATTTGTGTTGGTGTATTTGAAGCTCCTCCAAAAGCAAATTCAATGTGCACCACATTGTACGCCATCTCCATGGGATTTATGACCAATTGTGTCTGTTGTTTCTACCGAGAAGTAATTGTGTCTTAACAGGATGAATTTCAGCTGGCAATGGGAACTGAGATCAAATAGCTTTAAAGAAGCCAGTACGACAGGATCCACTAAATAACCTTTATACTGGCATTTTATCACCAGCGGAGAGAGCCATAAATGTTAAAATACTGTTGTTTATTTTATCGCTAGCTTAACCTGCGTCCTATTTTTAATCAAAGCTTCAAACGAATTATGACAATATTTCCGACTGTCGGCTCGTACATGTTTTAAGGATATTACACCATTAATTTTTTCTTAACACACTACCATTAACAGTAAATATTTATAAACCCAAGTTATACGCTCTTAAAAGAACACAAACATTAAGAACAGAAATGAGCTAATCGTGCTGAACAAAGTATGAATATACACTATATTGACAAAAATTACCGCACACCGTTTAAAAAGCAAATGAACGAATCCGCTGGGTTGTTAAAATGCGCCGTACAGCTGCAAACGATATAAAAACAAGCCTGCTGCTGACCGCGACCATATCAAACTGTGAGGTTGAGTGAAAATGTCGCGGCGGGAGAGAACTGACTTTGAGAAAGGAAAGATTGTTCGGTGTTATATTAGTGGGTTGTCCATAAGAGAAACCGAGAGGCGTTTAAACATACCCAAGTCAACTGTTTTGGATGTCCTGAATAAGTTGAAGACACATGGTGTGCCTGAAGCAGCAAAACGTACCGGCAGACCAAAGAAAATCAGTGATAGAGGACGTCGAAGCCTCAGGAGAGTCGTTACAGATAATCGGCGGAATACTGCACAAGACCTCAGTGTACAGGTGAGTAAAAATGTTGGAACCTCGGTCTGTACACGTACCATTCGCAAAGAACTTCATTCCATGGGCTACCGTGGTCGTGCTGCTTCTCATAAGTCTTTCATCTCCACTCGGAATGCTACTCGTCGTTTAGCATGGTGTAAAAAATGTATCGTGGACCGTAGATCAATGGAAACGGGTCCTATGGACTGATGAATCCAGATACACAATCCATCAATCTGATCGCCGTGTGTGGGTATGGCGGGAGCCGGGAGAACACTAATTACCACAGTGTAGTGTTCCTGCGGTCAAGTTTGGAGCTGGCAGTGTTCTCGTGTGGGGGTGTTTTCGTTTTATGGTCCCAGCCCATTGTTTACCCTGAAGAAACCTGTTAACTAGAACGTCTACTTCGATATTCTGGACAATAATGCCCTATCAACTCTGTGGCAATACTATGGAACCGAGCCTTGTTGATACCAGCAGGATAAAGCACGGAGCCATAAAGCAAGGACTGTTACGGCGTGGTTTGACGATAATTCCGTA
Source organism: Macrothele yani (assembly GCA_039090855.1). Classification (NCBI taxonomy): domain Eukaryota; kingdom Metazoa; phylum Arthropoda; class Arachnida; order Araneae; family Macrothelidae; genus Macrothele; species Macrothele yani. The sequence goes on along the minus strand of CM077005.1, from coordinate 30,458,367 downwards.
TCGTGTGTGAACTGGCTAGCACAGAGCCCAGATCTTAATCCCATAGAACACCTATGGGTTTAATTGGAGTGCCGCATAAGAAGTTTGGAACCAAGGCCTACTACTAAGCAACAGTTAGCGGCAGCATTATGTACTGAATGGAAGCACATACCTATCGCTGTATTCCAAAACCTTGTCGAAAGCATGTCTCGAAATGTCAGTGCATGCACTAAGGCCAAAGGTGGACCGACACCGTACTTAAGTATGTCAATAAATGCTATGTTGTGTTTCTCTTTAAGGTGTCCGGTGACTTTTGTCAATATAGTGTATTAGCCGGCCCCTTAGCCCAGTAATTGTTTTTTAATTGGAGGTTTAACGACCACCGTGAGCAACTCAGTGGGCTATAAGCAGTCACCCGTCTCTAATTTAGAGCCACTGGTTCCAGTGAAGGGAGAGAGTCAGTGCCGTAAGACAAACACAACATCCATGCTCTCGCCGAGCTTAGCTCAGTGATCTGAGGCTTTGATTCTGATAATTAGTCGGAAATGGGGACCCGGACTGGAGTTCCGGGTAAGACATGGATGGCACGTTTGCCTGATGGCGCTGGCTCTGTTCCTACCCTGGAACCACTGGCCAAAACTTGGACAGTCGACCGCTTATAGCCTTATGTGTTGCTAATGGTAGTCGTTAACCCGCCTCCCCCCCCCCCCAAGTAAAAATTTTCTGATATTGTGTACAACAAATCACAAACATTTTGATTGATTGTTATGAGAGAAATCTTAAACACTTTCAGAGCATCATCCTTTCTTTGTTTTTTAAGTAATACTGATTATAAATTGAGAAGTACTTATAACTTGTTTGAAAGCTCGCAGTCTTGGTGTTTGGTGCTTACGGCAAGCCTGGAAGCTGTGAAAGTAGCACGAAGTATTTCTGGTGTTCCAGGCTGCTTTGGATGAAATTAATTATCTTCGCAGTCGAAGGGGTAGGGATTTGAGTGCTATTTGTACACTCTTTTCAAAAAAGAAAGAAACAAACAAACAAACAAGACAAAAAACGAAGTATTCCCGAGAAGACCGTTCGATCCTGATGAAATTCCGCATGCAAGTACCTCAGGGCTGAATATGCAAATGATTAAAAAACATTGATCAATAATTAAATAGTGGCCCGCTACAGTGAATGGGAACCGCGCATCGAGGAGAGTTATCAACAGCAAAGCTCACATCCAGCGACAATTCCGGACCACAAAATTAGTAACCCTTGTCAGAACTTACCCAATAGCGGCTGACGGCGCCTCTTGCCTTGATAACAGCATGAATCCGGTGTGGTAGAGACTCCACGAGGTTGTGGATGTATTGAACATCGATTTGCAGTCACTCGTGCGTCAATTGGTTCCGATGTTGATCAAGAGTACGTGGGTTTCCACTCCGGAGTTTCACCTTCTGTTCCAAATTATCCCAGAGATTTTCAATAGGATTTAAATCTGGGGATTGGGTTGGCCAGTGGAGGTGTGACACTGTTGCTGATTGTTCGTTGTGCCAATCAGACACAGTTTTAGCACTGTGCTCACAGCAATTGTCGTCTTAGAAGACACTAGTGGCATTGTGGTGATGCTCTTGGAGATGTAGGGCAAAGGGCAACACTTCGTCATTCACATTGCAGAGGTACGCATGCTGGTTCAAGTCCATCGTCACTGCAACAAGAGGGCCCATTTCGTGGAACGAAAAACATCCTCAAAACATCACAGAACCCCCTCCAGCTTGAACAACACCTTCGACACAACCAGGATTAAAGACTTCATTGGGCCTGCGATGCACTCGTCGCCTCCCATCATTGGAGTACAAACAAAAACGAGACTCATCAGACCAAATTACTCGTTTCCAATGCTCCACAGTAAAGTTTTGGTGCCTCTGGGCTCATTGATGACGTGCAACTTTGTGACTTGCTGTTAAGAGAGGCTTCTTCCGTGGTACTCTGCTCTAGATATCCATCGCATGCAGTTCCCGTCGCAATGTCATTTCGGAAATTGGTTGAAGTGCACTTTCATTGACTGTTTGGAACAATTGTTGCCTGGTTTGAAACTGAGTTGCTGTTGCTAGGCATGAAACATAGCGGCGGTCCCGGTTGGTGAGAATCGTTTTCTGGCCACAGTTACGTCACCGATTTTCAGTTGACTGCGCACTACACCACTGTTTGTAGATCCGCTGGACAGTGCGCTTCGACACACCAACTAATTGGGCAACTTCATTCACTTCGTGTTCGTGGGCTCGGCCGAACACGATGGCTCCTTTTGGCCACTCAGTAACGTCTGTCTTACGACCCATATTGCAGACTAAATTCAGCACACACGTTGCTCTTCACCACTGCACGAGACAGAAATGATCCTGTAGACCACGTCAGTGCTATTTATCTCCCAACAATGCTGTCACGGCGCCCTGTATGCAACCCGTAACTCCCTACTGTAATTTCGATTAAGGGTGACTACATGTTTGGTCCGGTGTGCTTATATGAATATACAGTCGAGTCACATTATTGTGAGCACCTTCTAATTTCGACGTCAACAGCGCGCAGCCGATGAAAGACGGCACGTATCCTGAGCTGCCTTCGAGGGTATATAAGGTGTACTGTAGGCAATCTGAAAACTTATCACTCGTTGCTGTCAAGGATAAAAGGAGCGATTTATCAGATTTGCAAAAAAGGGATGATTATCGACTTTCGGGCCAACCGTGGCAGTATTTATGAAACAGTGCAGTTTGTGAACTGTTCGCGTGCTGCTGTGGTTAAAATGTAACGTGATTGGAGAAATGGCACCATTGCGAATAAGCGATGTGGAAACAGCTGAGCACCATGTGCTATTGATGTGAGAGGTGAACGTCGGTTTTGAACGTGCGGGAGGGCGCCGATCGACACTCTACAATGGAGCAACTCATTGGCCGAATGAATCAGGGGGCTACCGGAAGTTTGTCTAAAACGACAGTTCAGCGAACCCTGCTGCGTATCGGGCTCCGATGCAGACGGATAGTCACTGCACCTTTGCAAACAAAAGTCCATCGGCAGAAAAGGCTTACATTTGCACGGAAGTGTCGGAATTTGACCTCCGCTGATTGGCAAAGCATTGCCTTTTCCGATGAGTCACATTTTCTGCTTCATCGAACGGATGGACGTTGGCGTATAAGGCGAGAAACATCGGAGAAGGAACACTCTTCAACCACTTCTGGAACAACACAAGCTGGTAGTGGTAGTGTTATGGTCTAGGGAATGTTTTCGTTGCATTCCCTGGGTCCACTCATACCTGTGGAAGGCACTATGGACCGAATTCGTTATGTGCTTCATCCTTGCAGATCACGTACACCCATATATGCTGATTGTCTTCCCTGGGGCGGATGGGATATTCCAGCACGACAATGCGACGTGTCACACAGCTAGAAATGTCCGAGAGTTTTTGGAAGAGCACGATGAAGACTTCAAAGTACTTCTCTGGCCACCTAATTTCCCAGACTTAATCCCAAACGAGCATCTGTGGGACCGGGTTGATCGTGTTGTTCGCTCTATGGATCCTCCACCACATACCCTCCAGTAGCTGTCAGATGCACTGCAGTCAGCATGGCTTCATATACCTGTGAACACCTTCCAGCATCTTATTGAGTCATTCCCAGTCTGTCTAGCTGCTGTTCGCGCTGCACATGGCGGTTACTCTGGATGTCAGCTGTTGGTCACAATAATGTTGTTCAGTGATATGCGGCTGAATAAAAGGCGAACTGTAAGTAAATGAGTGACTTTGTTTCACTTAATGTGAAACAAAGAGCAGAACATAAATGAGTGACTTTGTTTCACTTAATGTGAATAAGAAGAGCAGAACATTACATGGTGTTCCCAAAGCTACATGCACACACACTGTAAAACATTGAAGAACATTACAACGTTACCTACGTTTTTCATATTGTATGAAATATAATGAATTATACGAAGTGTGAAGTTCTGTCATCTGTCCGGTTGCGCAGTGGTCTAAGCGCTGGCTTATGACCATTCATCTGAGATGAGTCCGAGTTCGAATCCCAGTGCGGCATTTATGTTTTGTTACCGCACTGGCTTTTTCCCACCCCTGGAACCAGTGACTCTAAATTAAGGACGGGCGACTTCTTATTGCTCATCGAGTTGCACACGGGGTTCGTTAAACCCCCAAAGTAAAAAAAAAGTTGTCACTCAGCTTAATTTACATACTGAAAATTTTAAGTAAACATGTTACAATCAAAATCTAATGTAAAGCATAATAAATCTGTTTTTACAAAAATAAAAAGAGAAGCTCAAGTAGCGGTGATAGCCATTTTTAAAATGTTATTATTAAGAATTCGCTGCGACTTAGGTTATTTTTCTACAAATAACCGTCCAGTTATTATAGAATGACAATTAAAAATAACTGAATGTACGTATAGATTAAGATAATACTACGTAGTTGTCACAAATGTTTATTTTCTCAAGCCGACCATTATTTCGCTGGGTATTGACCTAGCTTCATCAGGACGAATGGCACGTAAATATTCAAATTGTATATGACATCATAAATGGTGTTTGCAGTCACGTGTTTTGGTTAGATGCTTCCACGTGTTTGATAGAAATGGCGTGGATGCCATGTCATTAACAAGTTGTGAAGACTTCCGATATATATGGAAAGCTTCCAAACTATCAAGTTTGGAGGTTGAATCTGGCTTGTCAATAAGTTTTGCTTCTTCAAAGAGAAATCTTTGTGGTCCTTTTCGTAACAGTGTTTAGCCATCGATGACTTCTTTAGGTCACAATTCCTAATGTAGATCTTGTGCTTTATTTCTATCAAACGCGTGGAAGCATCTAACCAAAACACGTGACTGTAAACACCATTTATGATGTCATATACAATTTGAATATTTACGTGCCATTCGTCCTGATGAAGCTAGATCAATACCCAGCGAAACCATGGTCGGCTTGAGAAAATAAACATTTGTGACAACTACGTTGTATTATCTTAATCTATATATAATCGTCACAAGACTGTAGTTTTTGAGATAAAGAACTGAACTTACATACAGGTAACCATAACTGCTGTAATCAGTTTAAAATTCATCTATAATAGAATGCGCAACTAGGGTCGATTAGTAGTTTTCTACAAATTACCGTTCGATTCTACAATGAGAGTTAAAAATAACAGAACTTACATGCAGGTAACCGTCACTGTTGTGATCAGTTTAAAATCCATCTAAAACAGGGTGCTCAACAAGGGTTGACTGAATGGAGTTCAGGAGGTGATTGAGAAAGTGCTGGATTTTTTATGGATTTAATTCTTTGAATATTTAAATAAATAAGTACATCGCTCTTTCCACGTTCCAGAAACACATAGCAACCGAAAAATTGTTTTCGGTTGCTATGTGTTTCTGGAACGTGGAAAGAGCAATGTACTTATTTATTTACTGACGCCACGTATTTGGAGGATTTTCACTTTGAATATTTAAAATGATTGAAATCGAGCCGTCATACATTTTCCATTCTTTGTTGCAATATTTTACTTTTTTTTTTTTTTGATTTACAATAATAATAACTTGAGGTTTCTTTTTGTTCGGTTTCAGTATTTTTGATAGTTTTGTTTTTCTAACAGCTGATAATTTTGCTTTAACCAACGTGAATATGCTGCAATTTCCCTTTCTGGAAGTGAAATGGTATCTGTATATCATTTAAAAACACATATGCTGACGGGAGAGACTGGGGATACTGTTTTCCCCTTAAGGAGAGTTTAAAGTGTAAAAAAGTTTAGAGTCTCTTAGCTAGAATATTGTCTAAACTACATTGAAACTGAGAAAATGCTAAAAGCCTAACCGCTAGATTAGAAAAAGACAATCTTTTTAAGTCGTTGTTTTGTAAAGAAATCGGTTGTGACAAATACATATCCGGCGAGATAATTGCTCACTCGTGTAAAAATCTTGGGCAAAGGCTTGGATAAGGGATCTTAATTTTTGACGAAGTGATATTGCTTCTACAATCACGATGATGAACGGCCACGTTGTGTATATTAATATGTGATATGAAAATGTCTGATATTTCTCTCCACTGACAAAAATAATAACAGAATTTAAAACATAATGTTTGTATTAGCTTATCGAGAAAATAAATCGTGTGTAGTTTACCACAAACAGTACCTTTGCCAAACGCATATTTATAATATCGAGGTTTAAAAAAAGCTGTTTCTTAATGCGGTAGAAAGAATGTAAGAAAAAGAAGAGACTTACAACGCCACTCTTTGTATTGACGTTTTTCACCTAAATTTGTGGAAAACAAGGAATGAACTTTACGGTCGTTGCTTAGTGTTCAAGAACGCATGCAGTTCAAGGATGCATGAAGATATTTTATTCTCTCTCCGTTTCACTCTAGCTAAAGGAATAATATTTTTTGCTGGTAACATGAATTTTATTTTCCCAAAAAAAATCTTAATGCGGAAGTAATGTTGAACACAAATGCTTTTTGTGGTCGTGTTTTTCTGAAAAAAAAGGAAGAAAAAAAAAGAAACACATTAGTTTGTCATTCTACCAGTCTATATTCTTGGACGCATTGATTAAAACAGGATCTTTTTTAATGAAATTTAACGATGTACTTCCGTGTTATTAATCCCCTTAATTAAGTCTTCCTTCCGCGTTCTCTCCTTTCCTTGTCATCTCATTCTTTAAATAAAAAAAACATCATTCTTCCAATCGGACAGCTACACAAAATTTAGAGTACAAATTTAAATCTGCATCATCTACAGGAAAATTTCACTCCAGAAGAGTTTCAGAATCGTACAATAAATTTCATTTGTATTTACAAGAATCGGGGGGGGGGGCATAGTCATTTTTCGAATGCACTTCTGACAAGAAAGATGATGTCGAATTCTCGAGTGTATTGAACATGTTTTTCGATTTTTTTTTTTACCTAGAACGAAATTTTGAAAGCCGGTTTCTACAAAAATAGGAGAAAATCAGCAAAAAAAAAAAATGCATTTAGAACTCCTACATTGTAAAACATTTTCTGCATTCACGAGAACTTTCCGTGATTCCTTTCGCGAATTAACGAAGCATATTTCTGATACAAACTTTTCCGTGAAATGAGGGGGAAAATGCCTGAATTTCCAGGAATTTTCGTACGCCAGAAAAATTCTGAATTTTCAGAAACCTTTCCTGCGATTCCTCTCTTATATTGACGAAAATGGAAGGATTCGTGTTTGGTGTAAACCCCATTAAGCCATGGATCCCGCCTGTCAACAGGTACCTGCTGGTGAGGGGTCCATAATGGTATGGTGTGTGTTTAGCAGGACTTCACTGAGACCCCTGATACGTCTACAAACGTCTGTAACCGGCCAACGCTATGTGCGCATCCTTTCTGACGAGGTACACCCGTTCATGTCCTGCATTCATGCTGATGGGTTGGGCCTGTTGCAACAGGACAATGCACCTCCACACAAGCGTCGGAACGCCACATTATGGTTAGAAGAGCATCCATCTGAGTTTGGGGATGTTGCCATTCCCACCCAAGTCCCTAGATCTCAGCGTGATAGAACACATTTGGGATGTCATGCAACGCACTATCGAACACAGGAATCCGAGACCTCGGAATACACCCGAATTGTGGAACGCTCTGCAGGAAGTATGGTGTGCATTGCATACAGCATATTTCCAGAAGCTAGTGGCGTCCATGCCCCGTCGTATTTCTGCAGTTCTGCTCTCCCGTGGGGGACTTAGCAAGTATTAAACTGGTGTACCAGTTTTTCTGGCACTTCAGTGTATATGGCTTATATCCTAGGCCTTGCTTAGCCTAGAAGCAGGATGGAGCAATCAGCGTGCTTCTAGGCCAGAGTTTTTATGAAATTAGGAATTATGAGTAGGATATATTGCGCGGAAACATTTAGTTGAAATATGTTCCAGTAATCAAAAGAAAGGAATTAAAATAAAAAATAAAAAAAAGAATAAAGTCTATATTTGTGCTGGCACAATTGGTTGAAACCAGCTGTCTTTATCGACGGTTAATATAAGATACCTAAAATATTTGAAACATTTACATTTTTTTTTGTGTTGTGATCTGTGTAATGTACATTTAATCTGAAGCACCAGTGGTTTACCTTTGAAGAATCTCATCATCCATGTGAAGCCAAGATGAAGAGGTTTTCATTTATGCCAATTGTAAAGCAACCAACGTAAAGCTGACCATGGGGTAAAGCATTGGGTTTGCATTGAGTTCAATAGCATTTAACGATTTGGAAAGGTGACGCACATGTCAAGACGGCAATGTTGCAGCGACAAACTCTTCCGGTGTATCTTAACTGGGAAAGCATTCGCCTCCGGAGCAGTGGGTTCGATCTCCGTCACCGACAAATTTTTGTTTCGCTGTAGATTGACCCTCTGTCTTGTTTATGCTCATGGCGAAACTAAAACAAACAGCAGGCGTTTAAATTGAAATGGGAGGCCAGATGAGACACTTGGAATGCGTAGAATGATAATATTGTATTCTGCAGCATGACTGTCATAATAGCAGCTTCGACATCGGACATAAGTTTCTTGATAATCAGTAGTATTCAACTGAAATTCTTGATGGATCCAGATTTTGTCAAAATAAAGTAAATAAATAGTCAAGATCAGGTGGGGGAGAATGCGCGAACGGCGAAATAACAGTGTTAACTTTAAAGAAATGAAATGCGAGAAAATTAACTTTTTTTTTTTTTTTTTGACATTTCATTTTTGTATTCCACTTGTATTTCATTGAAATATATTTCCTCTCTAACAGAACGGTGGAACTATTGTTTTTGAATATTGGAGTGAACACACCAAGAGCGGTAGTCTGAAGCGTACGCAAACCCTCGGGCAACTGCAGCGGAAGGATACATGTAGCATTTTAGGAGTCTGACGCAGTAAACAGAAAAAGCAAATTTCTTGTTGTAAATCGCAGGTGTTATGTCAAATTCGAAACACTGGTTGAAAAAGCTTAGTCAAAGTCTTCCAGTTACAATTTGGAACACAAGGGCGTAGTTGCACAAATAACAGCCGCGGTCTATTTAAAGCGCGAGGTAACACACGTAGAGCCGCAGTCTAAAGCGTAAACAAACCCGACGACAAGTGAGGTGAAAAGATGTACGTAACACTTCGGAAGTGTATCTTCAAAATTTTGGCGTAACCTATTAATATTATCTTTTCTATTCTCCCGTCAGTGTTCTCACGTGCTCTGACTCGATAAAGCCACACTTGCGTCATGGTGGCGCAGTGGTCTAAGAACTGGCTTCCAAGCATTCTTCCGAGATGGGTCCGGGTTCGAATCTCGCTGAGGCATGGTTGTTGTGTTTGTCTCGTGGCACTGGCTCTCTTCCTTTCCTGAAATCAGTGTCCCTAAATTAGGCATGCTACAAGCCATCCTATTAGGATGGCTGTGACGTGTGCCCCGCAGGACGCACATGAGATAAAGGCAGATAGCAGTGAGAGCACATGCCAGTCGTAGTATAGTGGATAGCACTCGGAGCTCCGGACCCGAGAGTTGCATGTTCGAATCCCTCCATGTACTAATACAATAGCGTATAGTATAAAAAGTTAACAAGTAATTACTTTTTTTTTTATTGGAGGTTTAACGACCACCGTGAGCAACTCAATGGGCTATAAGCAGTCGCCCGTCCCTAATTTAGGGTCACTGGTTCCAGGGAAAGGGAGAGAACCAGTGCCGTAAGACAAACACAACATCCATGCCTCACCGGGATTCGAACCCGGACCCCGTTCGGACGAATGATCAGAGGCCATCGCTTAGACCACTGCGCCACCGGGGCGGCAAGTAATTACTTGCGAAATATTGATTAAAACAGGAGTTTGCTAGAAAAAAGTGTTATTTTAAACAAGTTAGTAAAATCATGCAATGCATTGATTATGATACGCTTTCCAACATACCAGCGGCCGCCCCGGTGGCGCAGTGGTCTAAGCGATGGCCTCTGATCATTCGTCCGAAAGGGGTCCGGGTTCGAATCCCGGTGAGGCATGGATGTTGTGTTTGTCTTACGGCACTGGCTGTCTCCCTTCCCTGGAACCAGTGACCCTAAATTAGAGACGGGCGACTGCTTGTAGCCCATTGAGTTGCTCACGGTGGTCGTTAAACATTCGATCAAAAAAAAAAAAATCAACATACCAGAAATCATTACTCAAGTTACGAGGATAATGGCTGTGGAATAAATCTCGCTCCTGTGCCCTGACCTTTGACCCCATTTCGATGATATTAAACAGAATTGGTTCAGTATATCTTCGGAACAATATACTAAAGTTTTTTTGTAATAGAAACATTTTTTGTCAAGTTATGAGGATAATGGCTGTAGAATAAATCTCGATCCTGTGCCCTGACCTTCGACCCTGTTTAGATGATATTCAACAGAACCGGTTCAGTATACCTCCGGAACAACATGATAAAGTTTTGTCGCAATCGAAGCATTTTTACGTAAGTTATGACGCATAAAGGCAATTGAATGGATCCCGCTCTTATTTCCCGACCTTTGATCTTATTTCGTCCATTTTAAATAGGGTTCGTCCCCAGGTTGTCCCCTACCACATTCTAAAATTTCATCGAAATCAAATTATTTTTACGCAAGTTATCGTGCGGACAGACAGACGGACAAAGCTGGAGTACATACGTTTCTTCAACTTTCGGTTGGAAAGCGTAAAAAAGACTAGCAATTAGTCTTTTGTTAAAAATAGATTATAGAATTAATAAAAACATAAAAAATATCATAATCCAAATTGAGCAAATACATATCTGCTACTTAATGTGTGGCGTCCTGTCCCTCCTCGATGGCATAAAAATGAACGGAAAGTCGGAGAAAGTGAGGTGCTACAAATGTGGGAAAATGAATAGATCAAGAAGAAGGTGAGTTATGCTCATATTCTTACGAGATTATTTGTTTAAAAATCCTCAGATCGGCGAATGAAGATTTCAGTATTCAATCTGAAAGTTTCTTCATCCTAAGCACTGCCCGAAATCGAGATGGAACTTATTTTGAACACGATTTAGTGTCCACAGGTTCAGTATATTGAAGTCACTAAAATTTTACAAAATGTCATGAAATCTTTTTGCCACAGTTTTCCTGGACAGAAATTAACAACTGCAGAATTTAAACGAATATATGTGATGCTCTGATTCAAAGTTTGATTCATAAAAACGAACGGACAGTCGGAAAGTCATGGACAGTTGGAGAGTGGACGGACAGTCATTTGTGAAATCCAGGAGCCGTTTCTTTATTTTGAATATTTAAACGTTTTCTTTTCCTTAATACATACATCTTAAAGATTGTAAGCCCAACTTTTAAAGCAGTATTCAACGTTTAATCGATTAGAAATGAATAACAAGACAGCCACAGTGAATGGTGAATCATTCAACGTTAAAAGTGGGATATTTGAGAAAAGCATTGAGAGCAAAATTTTCAGTTGAGATGCAAATGCAAGTTAATAATTAATTGTTCACTTTTCTGTCATCCCTACTAAGTAGGAAAATTGTTTATTTCTATGGCATGTGTGTGTGTGATGATTAACACACTGTTTTTAATTTTACCTCTCACAGATTTTATCATTAAAATGGAAGAATATTTGCAATATATCGGCAATGTAATGGGAGCAGCTGCTCTTACTGGTGCTGCAGCCGTGGCTACGTCTCTATACATGTCAACTTTACCTCCCCCAGTAACACCAACAGTGGACCTGTCCATACAGTCTAATGAACTACCGGTGAGCCGCGATTTTTTTTTAGTCATGTGTTGACAATGTGGACGATATTTTGCTTTAGTGAGAATTTTGAAAATTTTTATTGTAATGATCAAAATGATATACTGTTTTGGTATTTCCATTTTTCAGGGCCCAGATCGGGCAAGGACATCTCGATTTTATCCAGATGGGAAACTACTGGAATACATACATGAAGATGCCAGGACCTTACACCAAGTCATGCAGAGAGGAGCTAGAATGTCTAGTAAGTTATGTTGCTTACCCGAGGCCATCACATTCACGAAGAAAGGGATGCTGAAATTTTCTAGCTGCGCATAGGACTATCGTAATGTTGTTAGGGCTCTAGCGCCTGCGGTTTCATCACTTTAAAGTGGATTCATCTAAAAATCCTGCCCTATGTTTCCAATGGTAAAACTTTTGTAGACACTGTTTCTTCGCTATTAATGTATTCCTAAGGATGAAAATTTGTAAATCGATCAAAATAACTTTTTATTATAGCTTAATGTACTTAATATTTTCTAAAACTGAGCAATTATAAAAAATCAATAGCATTTCCTTAGATAGTGTTGAGACCTGCAAATAGATGGTGCCACATGTACATGTGACTTGCTAAACGAAATCACGTCGCGTTTATTTTAAATAATTTTATTAATTTTTGGAATGGAATCAACATTTGGAGTACATCCATGCGATAGTCTGGAATGTTTAGAATGATTTGAGCTACTTAAATTAAATATCCTTACAATAATTTAGCTGAAAATGTTGCAGAGTAAGCTTGGTAGTTTATTTCGGAATTAAAAATCAGCAGTATGTATAGTTCTGTCAACATTTTCTGCTAAATTATTGTCAGAAAATTTAATCTAAGTCGCCCAAATCATTCTAAACATTCCAGATCTGAGCCATAGCAAGCTTTTCTTATCTGGAAGGGCGAGCTTTAAAATTACGCCCCTTTCGAGTTCAAAATTACGCCCCTTTCGAGTTCAAAATTACACCCAATCGAGTTCCTCTCAAATAATACGTTGTTATTACTTTCTCACACACCGCAGTTATAGGATAATATTATGATCGTTCAAAAATCATATTTCAGGTTTTTGATAAAGTTTTACAAAAATATAAAAACTAGATAAATACCCAAGAACTACAGGTTGTAAATACCAAGTAGAACATTAACATTATGTAAATGCCGCCAACACAACAATCCACAGAAATGCAGAATGAAAAAACAAAGGAGCGCAGAACAAAAGAGTATCGGATAGTGAACGTAACGATAGGAAGAAGCTTAAAGGGTAGAGCTTAGAAAAATTCCGCTCTAGGTTAAACTCTCAGAGAACTTTCTGCGACAGAGCACAGATAATTAATTAGCTCTTCATCCCAAAGTCACGGAGGTTAAACATATCAGCATATTATTTCTATGACTCCATTCACTGTTTGGAAAATTCCCTTCACGCATATGGCATGTTCACACCTCATAGTGTATGTCACTCTGTATCTTGATTAATTGCATTAAATACCGTATGAGACTAATCAAAGCCTTTAAAAAAAGTACTAAAGAATGTAACTTTCGTTTTTAGTTACAATTTCAATTTTTTCATCTGGCGCAGTGGTCTAAGCGATGGCCTCTGATCATTCGTCCGAAAGGGGTCTGGGTTCGAATCCCGGTGGGGCATGGATGTTGTGTTTGTCTTACGGCACTGGCTCTCTCCCTTCCCTGGAACCAGTGACCCTAAATTAGAGACGGGTGACAGCTTATAGCCCATTGAGTTGCTCACGGTGGTCGTTAAACCTCCAATAAAAAAAAAATTCATCCTCTAGAGCATGAATTTACGCCCCTGGAATGACCATTCTGGGAAGGCTACCCCCCTCCCCCCGGTAGCTACGGCCCTGTTCCAGACTATCATATGGATAAACTCATGAATGTTCATTCCATTCTGAAAATTAATAAAAATATTGAAAAAAATGCGACATGATTACGATTTGTAAGCAGTCTGTACAGGTGGTGTCATCTATTATCAGGTCTCAACGTTACCCAAGGAAAAGACATTGATTTTATCATAATTATGTTTAAATTTCAGAAAATACTAAGTGTACTATAGGCTATAACATTAATTTATTTTTATCGATTTACGAATTTTCATCCTTGGGAATACATTAATTGCAAAGTAAATGTCCACAGACATTTTTACCATTGCAAACACAGGGCAGAGTTTTCCGGTGGATCCACCTTAAGTATAGGGTAAATTACCATTGGGATCCAGCGAGAGCCATCACAATGATTTTGAACAATTATCTATACATCAAGTTACCGTCAGTTCTTTTGCTACAAAGTCGAGTCACAGTATTGTGATCACCTCCTACCTTTGATGGCAACAGCGTATTGCCAATGAAAGAAAGTATGTGTCGTCAGCTGGCTTGGAGAGTATACAAGGTGTTGCAAGCAATCTGAAAACATATCACTCGTTGCTGTCATGGATAAAAGGAGTGATTTCTCAGATTTGCAAAAAAGGGATGATTATTGGCTTTCGGGCCAAGGGTGGCAGTATTTCTGAAACAGAGCAGTTTGTGAACTGTTCGCGTGCTGCTGTTGTTAAAGTGTATCGTAATTGGAGAAATGCTACCATTGCGAATAAGTGACGTGGAAACTGCGGAGCACCACGAGCCATTGATGTGAGAGGTGAACGTCGGCTTCGAAAGTGTGAGAGGGCCGATCAACGCGATACAGTGGAGCAACTCACTGGCCGAATGAATCAGGGGGCTACCGGAATTGTGTATAAAACTACAGTTCAGCGAACTCTGCTGCGTATGGGGCTCCGATGCAGACGGATGGTCACTGCACCTATGCTAACGAAAGTGCATCGGCAGAAAAGGGTTACGTTTGCACTGCAGTATCGGAATTGGACCTCCTCTGATTGACAAAGAATTGCCTTCTCTGATGAGTCACGTTTTCTGCTTCATCGAATGAATGGACGTTGACGTATAAGACGAGAAACATAGGAGAACAAACATTCTTCAACCATTGCTGGGAGAAACCAAGCTTTTGGGGGTAGCGTTATGGTCTGGGGAATGTTTTTGTGGCATTCTCTGGGTCTATTCATACCTGTGGAAGGCACTATATGGACCGAATTAGCTATGAATTCATTTTAGCAGACCACGTACACCGATACAGGCTGATTGTCTTCCCTGGGGCGGATGGGATCTTCCAGCACCACAATGCGACGTGTCACACAGCTAGAAATGACCGAAAGTGATTAGAAGAGCACGATGAAAGCTTCAAAGTACTTTTCTGGCCCCCTAATTCCCCAGTCTTAAACCCAATTGTGCATCTGTGGGACCACCTCGATCGTGTTGTTTGCTCTATGGATCCTCCACCACGAAACCTCTAGCAAATGTCAGATGCACTGCAGGCAGCATGGCTCCACATACCTATGAACACCTTCCAGCATATTATTGAGTCACTCCCAGCCTGTCTAGCTGCTGTTCGCGCTGCACACACGAGTTACTCTGGATAACAGCTGGTTGTCACAATAATATGACTCAACCGTGTATATGAATCTGAGGAAACTAAATTCGTTCGTCCTACAGGACAAGACCATGCACGTAAAATAAGAATCTTGGCTTCTCTGTTAACGAAAACAATGAAGCCATTTAATGGATTTTCCCAGCATGATTAATCCGGTGTCTTCTGTTTTGCCAGTGAATGGAGAAATTTCCACTGATCTGTATGTCTCCATCTGGTTTTGACAACCCGGACTCTTCCAGCTCCTTACGGCGAGGGTAATTGTTCTTCTTCGCGGTTTCGTTATAGAAGTGTCCGCGAAATGCCTTCCGGCAACCAGTGGCCAGTAATCGAAAGAGAGAGGTCTCATGTGTGACATGTGGTGTTCTTAGGTTTTAAGAGTGTAACTGTATGTACAAAGTCAGTTTACGTAGAACAACATTAAGTGAAGCTTGATTAGCAATTGAAAACCACGGATTGCTTAATACTTAAAAAGTCTTTACTGGATCATAGATTGACTAAACAGGCAGATAAGTAATAGTCAGTATTTACTCAAACTTTTTTTTTTTGGAGGTTTAACGACCACCGTTAGCAACTCAATGGGCTATAAGCAGTCGCCCGTCCCTAATTTAGGGTCACTGGTTCCAGGGAAGGGAAAGAGCCAGTGCCGTAAGACAAACACAACATCCATGCCTCACCGGGATTCGAACCCGGACCCCTTTCGGACGAATGATCAGAGCTTAGACCACTGCGCCACCGGGGCGGCACTCAAACTTCAATGTTCTATTTAGTTCTTTAGGTATTAGTTAGCACAATTCATCATATCACTTCCACAATAATGAAGCGCCGCCCCGGTGGCGCAGTGGTCTAAGCGATGGCCTCTGATCATTCATCCGAACGGGGTCCGGGTTTGAATCCCGGTGAGGCATGGATGTTGTGTTTGTTTACGGCACTGGCTCTCTCCCTTCCCTGGAACCAGTGACCCTAAATTAGGGACGGGCGACTGCTTATAGCCCATTGAGCTGCTCACGGTGGTCGTTAAACCTCCAATAAAAAAAAATATTAAAAAAAAAAAAAAAAAAAAATAATGAAGCACTTTTCAATAATCACGCTAGAATCAGCTCAGACATTGAACATATAACATCAACTATCTCATAACAATATTAACAAGAGCTTGAATTTTAATTTAACGTGAGTTTTAAATACAAAATTAGCTTAACGAATCTCTTTAAACGAAATATATCTTAACACAAGTCAACCTAATGGAACTCAGATTAACGGAAAACAGTCTAACCCAAGACAGTTCTCACACCAAACATCGTAAAACATCGCTTAGTTTCTTAAGTACGGCACACTACTGCTGACCTCAGTACTGGTTGCCGAAAACGTTCGGGCGAGAGAGAAAATGTAAACGTTAAGTGTGGAAAATGCTTGAAGAGAATGAATCAAGTTTACATAGAGACAGAAATTAAACAGGGAAGTTACGTTACAGGCTTCCGTACGACCGAAATGCAAAAAGCCATAATTTTCCGCCAAATAATACTCTTACCCAGGAGCATTTTATCTCCTTTGACTGGCCGCGTTAAGTAGTTAATTTTTTTGCCGGATCTACTTTGAAGATATCAACCTATTCTTCATCTTTCATTCACTGACACAGAGCGATACTGCTAACAACATCAGCACGAAACATAAGAAAATATGCATTAGCGCATATCGCTATTCATATCGTGAACTTAACACTGTTCATTTGTTTTCGAAAATTGTTAATCCTTGGCTGTTCGGGATCACCTATCGGGAAACAATGCTTGTCTCACGGATGCTGCTGAAAATGATGTTAACAAAGGAACTTCCAGAGCGCACGTGAATATTAAAACGTATTCACAATATTTAGTCCTGAACGGGTCCGGGAATACTACAGTTATGAAAGCCCATTTATTTTCACCATAGTCCCCCTCAAGTCAAGACGCTCTCCAGCACAGTCTATCAGCTTTCATAAAGAGCTCAGATAAAATGCAGAAGATTTCGACTCAAACCATGTGTTCATTGCATACATCATAGTATTATCCCTCCCGCATTTCTGCTCCTTCAAGTCCTTTCTGAGGTTTGAAAATAGGAAGTAATCTGATGGAGCCAAGTCCGCTGAGCAGGGCGGATGATGTAATAGCCTGAACCCACAGCCAGGCACTGTTACATCGTGAACACTGTGTGAGCTGGTGCATTGTCGTGATGGAAGATAATCCCTTTAGCCAATGTTCCGCGCCTTTTGAGCTTCAATTCTTCCCAGAAACGTCTCAGTAAATTAGAGTATTACCATGCACTGATAGTGGCACCTTGTTCAAGGAAATCAACTGGGGGAGGGAATCAACGACCCCCGCGAGCATTTCAATGGGCTATAAGCAGTTGCCCGTTTCTAATTTGAAGAGCCGCTGATGGCCAATTGGTCAACTTTCGTGACTGCTACGGAAAAATCTCTGAAAGGTACAAACGCTCGAGCCACTAAATACCCGCCGTGCGTCGAATGGGCACTTTAAACCGTTGGACTGCGGATACTGGCTCTTCGTTTATAAATAAGAGTGTCTTCCTCTACCTTTCTGCATCGTTTCCGTGTCATTTCTCTGTTCGAAACTCCAGTCCAAATCTCCTTGCTTCCTACTTCTAAGGTTTGTGGGGGGTGAAACACTCCCTTCCTAAAATCCTCCACATAAATCTCTAATTCAGGACCACCAGTTTCTAGCAAGGGAGCTGTGCTGTAAGACAAGCACACCATCCATGCCTCACTTGAGATTCGAGCTGGGACCAGAGATAGAAACGGGTCACAGGTCATCGAGTCGACAATTTCTTGCGGGTTCAATGGGTCGGGTCAAGGTGTTCCTGA
Source organism: Macrothele yani (assembly GCA_039090855.1). Classification (NCBI taxonomy): domain Eukaryota; kingdom Metazoa; phylum Arthropoda; class Arachnida; order Araneae; family Macrothelidae; genus Macrothele; species Macrothele yani. The sequence continues at coordinate 30,440,291 of CM077005.1, read as the reverse complement.
CCCGATTCATTCCCGTTTTATTTTTAAAAAGAGAAAAACACATTCCAACGAAAAATGCGCGCTGTGGAATTCTGTAGTCGACACTGGTGCCCACGGAGTGCATAATGATTTTCCACCCAAAAATTTTGTCGTCTCTTTCTTAAAGCAAAGAAGATTTCCACCGACCGACGTCAGACGCACCGACACCATATCGTAAAAAGATACTTCCTTTGCGTTCTTTTACAGTGTGATTGTCCAGGGCAAGGTACAGGCAAACGCCATTGGCCTGCTTCTCAGCTGATTCTCTCCGTGCGAAGTTCACTGTATGACTAAGAGTAACTTTTCACATCGCACCTTTTACATTGAGCATTCAGAGGTTTTCGATTGATGTGCTAACATCACGTTCGCATGACATGTCATATTGAAATGCTTGTTGATAACCAGAAGGGGAAGAGTGAATGCTGGAAATTGTTTCTTCTCATTAAGGAACCGGTGAATAATTCTGTGTTGTTTGGTCTTGCTTGTTGTTCAAAATGTGGAAAGTGTATAATTACAAAGAAAGATGTCGACGGTGTAATAAAAGATTATAAAACCAAAAATCTAACGGACCATATGAAAGTATGCGCACCTCCATTAAAGCGTGGAAAGACCGAACAATCTAAATACATTTAAAAAAATACATTTGTGTAATCGTAAATAATGATTCCCATTTGTAATATACTCCATGGTCACGGTCATAGTCAGCCATTACTTCTGGATTACGCAAAATAGTGGCACTAAAAATGACACTAAAATTTAGCAAGTAACCAAATTTTGTTATTAAAAAAGAATTTCAGTTGAGGAATATATGTATTAAGTTTATATATATATCATCATCATCATCATCATTGTCAACCATTATCAATCCACTGCTGGACGAAGGTCTCCCCAAGTTTCCTCCACAACGGTCTGTCTTGTGCCAGTCTCCTCCATGTCACTCCCGCATATTTACGAATTTCATCCACCCATCTCCCATGTGGTCTTTTTCTGGGTCTTTTCCTGTCCCTTGGAATCCAATCTAAAATTTAGGCTGTCCATCTATGGTCTGTCCTTCTGGCAGTATGTCCAGCCCATTGCCATTTCAGGGATTTAACTCTGATCATGATGTCTTCCACTCTCGTCATTTTTCGGATCCACGAGTTCCTCTTCTTATCTCTCCTGGTTATACCAAGCATGCACCTCTCCATGCGTCTTTGAGTTGTCTGCAGCTTTTGTATGTCTCTTTTAGTTAAGGTCCACGTCTCTGCACCATACGTAAGCACTGGAAGGATGCATTGATCAAACACTTTTCTTTTTTAAGACATAATGGCATATTGCTCTTGAAAATTATGCTGTTTCTTCCAAAAGCTCTCCAGGCAAGTTTTGTACGCCGATTAATTTCTTCATCAATGTGACCCTCACTTGATATCTGCTGTCCAAGATAAACATACGTATCTGTTATCTCCAGTTTTTCTCCATCAATCGATAAATCTTCATTTCTTGTAAAAGCATTGAACATCACTTTTGTCTTCTGAAAGTTCATTTTTAATCCCACTTCTTTACTCTTGTCAGCAAGTTCCTGGATCATACTCTGCAGCTCTGATGGGGTAGTTGCAAAAATGACTACGTCATCAGCAAAACGAAGGTGGGTTAGATAATCTCCATTAATCTTTATCCCTTTGTTTTCCCAGTTCAGTGATTGAAAGACATTTTCCAATGTGGCATTAAAGAGCTTCGGAGATATGGTGTCACCTTGTCTCACTCCCTTTCCAATTTTTATGTGTGTTGTATTTTCAAACAGCCGAATCTTTGCACTTGCATTTTCATAGATGTTATTAATAATATTAATGTATGCATCTTCAATACCGCAGGATTTCAGAGCCGTGGTAACTGCTGATGGTTTCACCGAATCAAAGGCTTTTTCATAATCGATAAAAGCCATGCACAATGGAAGTTCATATTCCCTCGCTCTTTCAATCAGTTCTCTCAGTACGTGGATATGATCTATTGTGCTGTAGCCACTCCTGAATCCAGCTTGTTCTCTCGGTTGAGCCATGTCCAGTGTTACCTTCAAGCGGTGTGAAAGAACTTTAGTGAAGATTTTATAAACCACTGATAGGAGGCTGATAGGTCTGTAGTTCCTGAGATCCTCAATGTCACCTTTTTTATGTAGCAGGATCATTGTAGCATTGTTCCAATCCTCAGGAATCTTCCCTTCATTAAGGCATCGAGTGAAAATTTGGGCGAGTACTGTTTCAATTTCTCCACTTGCTTCTTGTATGATGTCTATAGTAATTCCATCTTTTCCTGGAGCTTTCCCTCGCTTCATGTTCTTGATTGCATGAGCAACTTCTGCTGGGAGGACTGGAAGAACTCTGGTACCTTTCATGATGTCTGGAGTACATGTATCATCCCTTTCATATAATTTGGAGTAGAAATCTTTCACTCTTGTCAAAATTTCGCCTCTATTTCTTGTTATAGAACCATCTTCTTTTCTCAGAGCCATAATCTGTTTTCTTCCCTTACTGAGATGTCCCTTTGCTATCTTAAGGCTTTGGTTGTTTTCAATTGCTTTCCTCACTAGCTCACAGTTGAATTTCCTTACGTCTTCAGTGATACTTTTTCGTGTTGTCTTGCATAGCTCTATATATTCCACTTTGGAAGTCACATCTACTTTAGTTGTCCTCATCTCTCTTCTTTTTTGCATCAACATTTTGGTTTTTCCAGATAATTTGTTCACATGCAACTTGTTCTTAGACCCAGCTAATTTTGTTGCTGTTTCCATTAGAGCTTTGGTTACTTTTCTGTTAACTTCCGAAATATCCACTTCTTCCGATGTTAGGCCTTCTAAAGCAGAGAATCTGTTCTTCAGTTCCAACTTGAAAGTATTATGGTGTTTTTTAAGGTTGGTTATGTCAATACATTTTGTTTGTCTTATGAGCTTGCCACGTTCCAGTTTAGTGTTGAGGTGCATCTTACATCTCACCAATCTATGGTCACTACCTGTGTTGAACTTGTTCAGCACACTGCAGTCTTCGATGACGAATTTTTTGTTACACATAATAAAATCAATTTCACTTGTCGTCCCAATTGGATGTCTCCATGTCCATTTCCTGTGTGGCTTTTTCTTGAAAAAGGAGTTCAAGATGAATATATATATATGAAAATTGAATTTCGAATTTATAGTACGAAGCAGATTTGCCCGGGTCAGTTACGGGTCCGGGTCCGAAGTTTTTGACCCTTTTCCAACTCTGGCTTGGACCCATCTCGGACGAAAGGATCTTAATTCTGCAGTATTACTGATCTTTATACTACGATGTGACAAAGCGCATGCTCATCGATATAAAATAACTGTGGAAATAAAAGAAAGAAAGGAAAAGCTCTGATCCATAGTGCTTTTTATTAAAAATATTGAAAATCTCAAATTGGAGAAACCTTCGTTGTTGAAAAGTTAGTCCCAACAAGCTTGCAATGCAGTCATAATTCAAGCCCCATCAGCTGTGGTGATAAAGTCCTTAAAATGCTGTCATGTGACTTAAAAGCTTGTCAGACATGCTAAATGCATCAAAAAGTGATACGTTATCTCCGCTATCTAGATAGCAGAATTTTTAGTATTATATTATCAATCCATTCATTTTGAAAGAGAAATTGCAATAACATTGATGAAAATTCATTCACAAGGATGTTATCTAAATGAGTTTCAGCGATAGATAGATATCTCGTGCGTATAACAACATCTGCGCTCTTTTGCATCAATAGAAAACTGTAAACTCATGTTCAACGCCCACAGTCGTTCAAAATTACAATGAATAAAACAAATTCGAGAGTACCCTGGTACTCTTGTAGATAATAATTTATGCTGTGCATCTTTCGCGTGCCAAGATCTTTGTGGGTGTTAAATAAAACGGACTGGAGACTATACATTTATTTATGTACAATATATTCCATTTATTTACGCCACTCATTACTACACCGAGCTACAGTCCGATACATACTAAGTGGAATTAAATCCTAACAACAAACAATAAAGTTTACTAATTCCTGACATTGAGTAATACTTAGATAAGTGGATAAATGATTTTTATTGTCGTAAAACCAATGAAAAAAGGTATGTGGGTGAAAAAAGTAAATATTTACTAAACTATGTCGGCGGCAATAGCATTTCGATTGTTTAGTTTCTCAAAAACAATTATTATTATTCAGATTTAGACGGACGTAAGAAACGCCCTTGACACCGACGAAATGTGATGCAGCTGCAAAGTCCATCTGCGCGTGCGCAAACTAAAATATGAGCTCAAGATAGAAAGAACAAGAAAAATGACACCGAATTTTCGGGTGTAATAAGCACGTCTTTTGAATCCGTTCTGGCGCAAATTAAATTTATCAAAGCTATTCAAAGTCAACGGAACCGGCATGGAAAACAATAGTATCTGACGGAAGAAATAAGTTTTACAATCGGGTTTTTAATCCCTCAGATATTGCTGTAAACGGAATCGTGAGCTTACGCCCTCTAGTTGCAGACTTGTGCGTTAAGAAAAACATGCATTTATATGAGAAACATTTCGCACTGGAAACGCTCTCCAACACAGAAATAATTTTTCAAATCGGGCTATTAGAAGCAGAGATATCCACAAAAATAAGATGTGACTTTACGTCCCCCGGTGAGAAAACCATGCATTATTTTAGAAATAAAGTATTCTCAAAAGGTTTTTCCATATGAGCGGTATCGGTCCAACAAAAAAAAAATTTAGTGGAGTTTTCAGGAGCCCAGTTTTGCTACAAATACATCGAAGCGAAATTAACACTTATGCCTCCTGGTGGCCAAACGATTCTTTACCAAACATTAGAAAATATGTGAAAAATATTTGCGAAATGTGAAAAATATTGTGTTATATGCGATACAGGAATAATTTTTCAAATCGGAGTTTTAGGAGCAGGAATAACGCAGAAAACGTAATTTACCTTTGTGCCCCCTAGCGGAAAGTCTATGATTTACTTGAAAATTTTGAATTTATCGGAAAAACATTTCGCATTGGAAACACTTTCCAACAAAGAAGGAATTTTTCAAATCGGACTCATAGAAGTAGAGATATTGACAAAAATAAGATATACATCTACGCCCCTGGCGTAGAAACCATGCATTATTTTAAGAAGAAAATGTTTCTAATGGGTTTGTAGACATGAGTAGTATCAGTCTACAAACGACATTTTTTTCCAATCGAGATTTTAGAAGCTCATATTTTGCTGCAATACATCAGAATCGGAAATTAAGGTTTACGCACCCTGGTGGCCAAACCATTTTTTTACAAAAATTAGAAATTATGTGCAAAGGATTTCCCATCAGGAGCTGCATCCGGTGCAGAAATAATTTTTCATATCGGAGATTTAGAAGCAGAAATATAGGGGAGAAGGCAATTTACCTTTAAGCCCCCTAGTGGAAAGTCTATGAATTACTTGAAAATTTTGAAATTGTATGAAAAATATGTCCCACTAGAAACACTATCCAACAAAGAATGATTTTTTCAAATCGGACTCCTAGAAGTAGAGATATTGACAAAAATACATCTATGTATACATCTACATATACATCTACGCCCCCTGGCATAGAAATCAGGCATATTTTAATCTACGCCCCCTAGCGTAGAAACAAGGCATATTTTAATTTACGCCCCCTGGAATAGAAACCATGCATTATTTTAAGAAGAAAATGTTTCTAAAGGGTTTGTCGACATGAGTAGTATCGGTCTACAAACGACGTTTTTTTCAATCGAGAATTTAGAAGCTCATATTTTGCTGCAAATACATCAGAAGCGGAAATTAAGGTTTACGCTCCCTGGTGGCCAAACCATTTTTTTTTTTTTTCAAAAATTAGAAATTATGTGAAAACGATTTCTCATCAGAAGCTGTATCCGATGCAGAAATAATTTTTCAAATCGGATATTTAGAAGCAGAGATATAGGGGGAAACGCAATTTACCTCTACGCCCCCTATCGGAAAGTCTATGAATTACTTGAAATTTTTGAATTTATATGAAAAATATGTCACACTGAAAACACTATCCAACAAAGAAGGAATTTTTCAAATCGGATTCCTAGAAGTAGAGATATTGACAAAAATAAGATATACATCTACGCCACTGGTGGAGAAACTGTAGAATATTTTAAGAAGAAAATATTACGAAAATGTTTATCCATGTGAGTGGCATCAGTCCACGAAAAAACTTTTTCAATCGATATTTTAGAAGCTCAGATTTTATGGCAAATACATCAGAAGCTAAAATTAACACGTACGCCCCCTGGTGGCCAAAGTATTCTTTACCGAAAATTTGACATTATATGCAAAACATTTTCCATCAGGAGGTGTATCCGCTGAAGAAAAAAAGTTTAAAATCGCAGTTTTAGAAGAAGAGTTATCGGGGAAACTGTAATTAACTTTTACGCCCCTAGCGGAAAATCTATGCGTAATCTGAAAAAGAACTATATCTAAAATACTCTTCGACATAAATGGAATGGAAAGATAAAATATTTTTTTCAATCGGATGTTTAGAAGCAAATATGTGGAATAAAACGTGTTTTTGAATTCGTCATCATCTGCATTTGTAGCGGCGATATTGTACATTTCGTAAAACAAACAAAATAAAGGATCATCATTCGCATATTTCAAGCCTGCCAATGCAAAAAGAATTTTTCAAATCGGACTAATAGTTGCACAGATATCGTGGGTACAGACGGACGGACGGACAAACCGGTAACATAAGCACGATCTTTTTTTACAAAAGACGTGTTAAGAACTGAATCGCACGTGTGTTAGTGAGGGAGGATTGGTAAATTTTGGTCTAGAATAGCTACAGGTTAGAGTATTATGCATCATTCCAAAGCTCTCGTCAGTAGCATCGAAATTTTATGCATGGTATTTACTTTACTGCCGCTGGAATTGGGCTTTCTCTCGACCTCCTGGAGGAAGACAATTTTCGCTACAAGGCACCGTTTTCATAGCATCAAAAACGCATTTTTGTAATGGCTTTTATCAGATTAAGTATCAGGTTTTCGTAATTTATGCATATTCCAATGCGATATTGCTACGTTTATGTTAAACGTGATGAAATCTTTTCCGGCGATAGTTTAGTAAATTAAATTTTTGAATAAGAATGAAATGAACTATTGTTGCGTGACTTCATGGGACAGCAGAATTGTTTTTGACTACTTCCGTTACCCAGTTTCGTTACATCGAAATTTTTTACTTGGGATCTATTGTCCGGAAAGATGAATAGCATCGAAAAATAGCTATTTGAATATTTATCACAGAGATTTGGATACCATTCGTTCTGAAGAATTCATCTGACTAAGCGTTGATTTCTTCAATCGCAAAATCCTATAGAGTCGTGTCCGTTTGCAACGAAGTTGTTTATAGTGAATTTACAGTAATTGAGAACTAACTGCCGTATCGATTTAGGTAGAAAACTGCATCATTGACTATGCACATAACGAAGTCAAAATTCCGTGTTTCGGAAATTATGTAGTGTTGAAAATCCTTTGCCCAAAACGGTAAAGAAGGGGAAGAGGAACTCAAGAATGTCTGAAAAATAAAGCCCGGAAAAGAATACTTCTAACATCTCTAAGTGCTTTCCACAGAAAGAGGTTTTCTTGTGTTATGGTTGCGACGAAAAAGTTCAGGGATGGTCGTGACATCTGAAAAAACACATAGTCCTGAGCATGCACAGATGGCCGTTGAGAAAGGAAATCCTGAACTGGTTCAAATGTGTGGCAAAATTGTGCATAACGAACTGAACGATAGAGCAACCGACATTTCGGGCTCTGATAATGAAAAAAGAGGGTGCAACTATAGGACCGACATTAGCGGCTGCGGCAGAAAAACGATTCCATAGAAAAACTAATAACTTGTGTTACAGAGAAGAAGCGAAGTTCTTTAGATTCGTGGATAATAAACAAGTAAGAGTCTAAAGCAAGTTTTCCTGTCTATATGAACTACGTTCACGTGTATGCACTGTTATCATGTACACACTACGTAGTACTACACTACTGCACTTCATCAATGGTTTTTCTATAACGAAGTTTGCTTCAGGTACCTTGGACTTCGTTATAAACGGGCGCGATGGTATATCTAATTCAGTTTAATACAGATTGTTTTCTCCCTTTTTTAGCTTACATCCGACCAAAAAAAAAAAAAAAGAAAACCTTGAGCGTTAATGTGCCAGGACAGTTTATTATCTGTACAATTGTGTAGAACCATAACTGTCTAGAAAGTACAAGGCCATGACGTTATAGAGATGAGATCCTTCCGTTTGTGACGTCACTCTCATGTTACACAGCCTGATACATCGGTGTCGTGTGTGACGTCATACACGACAGCATTGGAAACCAATCAGAAGCCTTGGTTTCCGCGTAACGTCATTTAAAGAGGGAACTCATTCCTCTAATGTCGTATGTATGTGAGCCGCGGGTGGCTTAGTGGTTAGTGTTTCAGATTATCGATGCTGGGTCCCCAGGTTCTAGCCTGGGCTGATCTTTCAGAGATGGTGTGATTTACTAACAAGCGCTGAATATCGGACGAGCACGTTAAGTGACTGGACCCACTGGTTAAATGGGTATCCTTTCCTATGTCCTCCCTGAAATTCTCTCACCTGAAATTCTCTCACCCATCTATGTGCAATATCGTACTTGTACGGTGGCGCCATCTACTGTACTCCAATCTCACTACAAACTGTTCTGTCAAAAGTCGCTAGACTTGCTCTCATTCCTTCCGTTTCTGTGTCTTGACCAAAAGGCGATCTCGCTGTAGGTGGCTGGGACCTAAACTCTACTCCCTGTGGACGGAAGTCCTACATGAAAATGACAAATGCTCTCTAATGTCGTAGCATTGTATTTTCTAGACGGTCGTGGCAGAACCATATTTTTAAATACTTAATACCGACATAAATCCAGCTGTTCTTTCCACGTAACATAATCACAGAAATTGAAATTTTTATCGCGCATCTCCGTACTTGCGCTCTAGTATGCTAACCATTGCCCATCCAGGACAATGAAATCTAAACAATTGAAGCATTAATCTGAAACGTCAGACATTTTGATTTCACGCACTAGTCGAAACAAATGTGTCCCATCATAGCGCTAAGTTTTTTTTGTTTTTTTTTTTGACTGGAGGTTTAACGATCACCGTGAGCAACTCAATGGGCTATAAGCAGTCGCCCGTCCCTAATTTAGGGTCACTGGTTCCAGGGAAGGGAGAGAGCCAGTGCCGTAAGACAAACACAACATCCATGCCTCACCGGGATTCGAACCCGGCCCCCTTTCGGACGAATGATCAGAAGCCATCGCTTAGACCACTGCGCCACCGGGGCGGCAGCGCTAAGTTAGATCACCAGCAAATGAGTATATGTCGAGTTGAAACACACATGGAATAAAATAAAAAAATAAATCAAGCTGTTCTTTCCATGTAACATAACCACAGAAATTTTAAAAATTTTTATCGTCCTGGAACGGGAATCGAACACGCATATCCAGATTTGCGGTCGAGTGTAATTTTAAAATTTCTGTGGTTATGTTACATGGAAAGAACAGCTTCATTTATGTCAGTATTAATTATTCCATGTGTGTTTCAACTTGATTTAAACACTTTAATGTTTCTTGTGACGTCATTACTGAAGTTCTAAATTCACCCAGTCATTGCACAGCAAAACAATGGAAGTTAATTATCGTCTCTATGAAGCCGCGGTCAGTAGTTACGGATATGTTCCTGTTATGTTCACTTGCTTTTTTGGCAATATTTACGCTGCGTTGTATATATTTTCTTGTCCTTTTGTGAGGGTGAAAACCCCGGCCAAGAAGCTCCTTATCCGTCTGAAATTTCGAACACGCTTAACACCAAAACTGCTTGTGCCCAGCAAACTCACCCTCAAGCAGATATTTACCATGTCAGGATTACAAAGGGAATCCGATTCTCTGTTGTTGACATACATTCTGTCCGCAGCAAAAAGCTTTTAAACCCGAGAAGCCAAAGTCACAATAATTCTGCTTTCTGGTATCAATAGGTCTGTATCCATTTGACAATTCACTGCCATTCCAATTCAAGCGTAAGCCTATTCGTGTTGCTTTTGCAATCAGCACTAATATGAGGCAAAGACAGACCATGGATGGGGTTCCTCTTTGCCGATAGCTTATGTACTCTCATCACGGGCAGATGAACATTGCAATCAGGAGCGTTTGCTCAAGGTCTTCTAGAAGGGATCAGGCCACGACAATAGAGATATACACTATATTGACAAAACTCACCGGGCACCTAGAAGAGAAACACAACATAGCATTTATTGACATACATTAGTACGGTTTCGGTCCACCTTTGGCCTTAATGCATGCACTGACCCTTCGAGACATGCTTTCGACAAGGTTTTGGAACACAGCGATAGGTATGCGCTTCCATTCAGTACATAATGCTGCCGCTAACTGTTACTTAGTAGTAGGCCTTGGTTCCAAACTTCTTATGCGGCACTCTAATTCATCCCATAGGTGCTCTATGGGATTAAGATCAGGGCTCTATGCTGGCCAGTCCACACACGATACTGAATTATCGTCAAACCGCGCCGTAACAGTCCTTGCTTTATGGCTCGGTGCATTATCCTGCCGGTACCAACAAGGCTCGGTTCCATAGCATTGCCTCAGAGTTGATAGGGCAAAATTGTCCAGAATATCGAGGTAGCCGTGCTGGTTAACAGGCTAGTCCACGATAACCAATGGGCTGGGACCATGCCACGAAAAACACCCCCACACGAGTACACTGCCTACTCCAAACTTGACCGTAGGAACGGTACACTGTGGTATATAGCGTTCTCCTGGCTGCCGCCATAGCCACACACGATCATCATACTGATGAATCGCTGGATTCATCAGTCCATAGGACCCGTTTCCATTGATCTACGGTCCACGATAAATGTTCTTTACACCATGCTAAACGACGAGTAGCATTCCGAGTGGAGATGAAAGGCTTATGAGTAGCCGCACGACCATGGTAACCAATGGAATGAAGTTCTCTGGGAATGGTACGTGTACATACCGAGGTTCCAGCATTTTTACTCACCTGTACACTGAGGTCTTGTGCAGTACTCCGTCAGTTAGCTGTAACGACTCTCCTGAGGCTTTGACGTCCTCTATCACTGATTTTGTTTGGTCTGCCGGTACGTTTTGCTGCTTCAGGCACGCCATGTGTCTTCCACTTATTCAGTACATCCAAAACAGTCGACTTGGGCATGTTTAAAGGCCTCCTGGTTTCTCTTATGGACAGCCCACTAATATAACACCGAGTAATCTTTCCTTTCTCAAAGTCAGTTTTCTCCCGCCGTAACATTTTTACTCAACCTCACAGTGCGATATGATCGCGGTCAGCTGCAGGCTTGTTTTTATACTGTTCGTAGCTGTACCGCGCATCTTCACAACGCAGAGGATCCGCTCATTTGCTTTTGAAGGGGTGTTCGGTGACTTTTGTCAATATAGTGTAAGTTTTTCCTTTTATGAGGCGTCCGGGTGACTCAGTGATCGAAGCGCTGCCTTGTAACCATTCGTTCGAGATGGGTCCGGTTTCGAATTCAGGTGATGCATGGATTTTGTGTTTGTCTTACGGTCCTCGCTCTCTCCATTTCCTGGAACCAGCGGCCCTGAATTAGGGACAGACGACAACTTATAATCTATTGAGTTGCTCACGGTGGTCGTTAGAACCACAAATTGAAAATAAAATCATTTTATGACGTCACTGCTATGTTACATGGCCTGGTACGTCGGTGTCGTGTTTGACGTCACACACGACAGCTTCGGAAACGCATCGGATGCCTTGGTTTAAGCATGACGTCACCAAAGGAAAGAATTCATCTTTCAACTATCATGGCCTCTTATTTTCTGGACAACCTTGGTTTGCTTCATCGGAAACCTAAATAACGATTGACCGTTTGTCCGAAATGGATCCGAGGTCGAATCCAGTTGATACATGATTTTTGTGTTGGTCTTACAGTTGTGGCTCTCTCCGTTCCCTGGAACCAGTGACCCTAAATTAGGAGCGGGGGACTGCTTATAGCCTATGGAGTTGCTCACGGTGATCGATGAAATAAGAACAACAACAAAAAAACTTAAAGATTCAACTCTTATAGATGGGCCATACTAAAGACGTTTCAGTACATACGAAGGAGGAGTTTGCAACAAGAACACTGTTTTTTTTTTACTTTGTAAAATATTGTTAAGTAGCTGCTGGAGAGAAGTTTAAATTACCGTAGTCAGTTAAGCATTGTCCTTTGATTTGTGCACGCAAACAGCAATTCGGTGATCACGGGTATCCTATTGGTCTGTATAAATTCATGAAGTTATGATTGCCTCGCCGGTGGCCGTGTGGTACGAGGCGCTGGTGTCTGACCATTTGTCCGAGGTGCCAGGTGAGAATTGATGATGTGTTTGTCTTTAGGCACTGATTCTCTTTCCTGAAACCAGTGATTCCAAATTAGGGACAAGCAACGGCTTACAGCTAATTGAGTTTGATCACGGCGGTCGTTAAACCCCCAAACACATACACAAATATGACTGATAATGGGTGGTATTCTTTGGTAGGCAACATTTTTATCCAAGCTCATGGGACTTTGCATATCATTTTGCAAAAAAAAAAAAAATTGCAAAAAAATTTGCGCTGAAACTCTTTTACATGAAATGCGACGTTCAGAATGGTTTGTCTTTTGGTACATGTAATATGATAATGAATGTAATGAAACAACCGCTCAGGATATATTTTTATGCTAATCCAATTGTTTAATTTTACTTAATAATAGACTAATGCGTTAATATCTGCCTAAATCTGTTTTAGGTAACGGCCCTTGTCTCGGATGGCGCGATGGAAAAGATTCGGAATATCAGTTCGTCTCATATAATGAGGTAAAAAAAAGTTATTATGTTATTATGTTGCTGCTCGATGTTCTGTACGGTATTCTTTTATTTTGTGCTTACGAAGTATTTGTAAAATATTTATTATACTTCTTTGAACATGTGGAGTTAAACGAACTAAAATTCAACATCAACAACTATTTTCTAAGTACATTCGAAGCGCATTCTAACGTTTCACAGATGTAACGAATTCCCGAATTTAACGCTACAATTTGAAATCTCCCAAATGTTTTCTATATTCATGATGTTCAGGAAACCCTGCTCTTGCGTTTTGATGTCAACGTTTTCCTGCATCTTACGTTCTATGCGTTAACCCAAGAGCTGCTTCCGTTCCGAATTTAGCGTTCTCTCCTTTGCAGTTTGGAACACAATAGTTTAAATCATCCGGTCCAGTGTGCATTTCCTGTTTTCTTCATATATCCATCACAGGAGGAAAGGGAATAATAAGAGCTCTGTGCATTTCCTGTTTCCTTTCTATACCCATCACAAGAGGAAAGGCAGCAAGAAGAGCCCATCACAGGAGGAAAGGGAGCAAGAAGAGCCCATCGCAGGAGGAAAGGGAGCAACAGTGTGCATTTCCTGTTTCCTTCTTATATCCATCACAGGAGGAAAGTTAGTTCAAGAGCTGTTTTCGTTCCGAATGTAGCGTTCACTCTTTTGCAGTTGTGGGTATTTCCTGTTTCCTTCCTATACCAATCACAAGCAATCACAAGAGGAAATGGAGCAACAGTGTGCATCTGCTGTTTCCTTCGTATACCCATCACAGGAGGAAAGTTAGTCCAAGAGCTGTTTTCGTTCCGAATTTAGGGTTCTCCCCTTTGCAGTTAGGATCACAATGGCCTAAATCATCCGGTCCAGTGTGCATTTTCTTTTCCTTCCTATACCTCTCACATGGGGAAAGGTAGCAACAAGAGCTGTGTACATTTCCTGTTTCCTTCCTATACCCATCACAAGAGGAAAGGGAACAACAAGAGCCCATCACAGGAGGAAAGGGAACAACATTGTGCATTTCCTGTTTCCTTCCTATACCCATCACAGGAGGAAAGGGCGCAACAGTGTGCATTTCCTGTTTCTTTCCTATACCCATCACAGGAGGAAAGGGAACAACAGTGTGCATTACCTGTTTCCTTCCTATATCCATCGCAGGAGGAAAGTTAGGTCAAGAGCTATTTTCGTTCCGAATTTAGGGTTCTCTCCTTTGCAGTTAGGATCACAATGGCCTAAATCATCCGGTCCAGTGTGCATTTTCTTTTCCTTCCTATACCTCTCACATGGGGAAAGGTAGCAACAAGAGCTGTGTACATTTCCTGTTTCCTTCCTATACCCATCACAAGAGGAAAGGGAACAACAAGAGCCCATCACAGGAGGAAAGGGAACAACATTGTGCATTTCCTGTTTCCTTCCTATACCCATCACAGGAGGAAAGGGCGCAACAGTGTGCATTTCCTGTTTCTTTCCTATACCCATCACAGGAGGAAAGGGAACAACAGTGTGCATTACCTGTTTCCTTCCTATATCCATCGCAGGAGGAAAGTTAGGTCAAGAGCTATTTTCGTTCCGAATTTAGGGTTCTCTCCTTTGCAGTTTGGATCACAATGGCCTAAATCATCCGGTGCAGTGTGCAATTCCTATTTCCTTCCTATACCCATCACAGGAGGAAAGGGAGCAACAAGAGCTGTGTGCATTTCCTGTTTCCTTCCTATACCCATCACAAGAGGAAAGGGAACAACAAGAGCCCATCACAGGAGGAAAGGGAGCAACAGTGTGCATTTCCTGTTTCCTTCCTATACTCATCACAGGAGGAAAGTCAGCACAAGAGCTGCTTTCGTTGCAAACTTAGCGTTCTCTCCATTGCAGTTTGGACCACAATGACCTAAATCATCCGGTACAGTGTGCATTTCCTGTTTCCTTCCAATACCCATCACAGCAGGAAAGGAAGCAACATTTTCTAAAGCGGTGGCAATGAAATTTGTTGCTTATCAATATTTTCGACGTCACAGCCTGTATTTCTCAGGTACATATACGCGTAACACATAAACACTACCCCCTCCAGCTTGTGTTCTTCCAGCAATGTTTGAAGAATGTTTACTCTCCCATGTTTCTCGCCTTAAAAGCCAACGTCCATCCGTTCGATGAAGCAGAGCACGTGACTCATCAGAGAAGACAATCCTTTGCCAATCAGCGGAGGTCCAATCCGATACTGCCGTGCGAATATAAGCCTTTTCTGCCGATGCACCTTCGTTTCGCATAGGTGTAGTGACCATCCGTCTGCATTGGAGCCCCATACGCAGCAGGGTTTTCTGAACTGTTGTTTTAGACACACTTCCGGTAGCTCATTTGGCCAGTGAGTTGCTCCACTGTAGCGTGTCGATCGGCCCTTACGCACCTTCGAAGCCGACGTTCACCTCTCACATTAGTGGCACGTGGTGTGCTGCAGTTTCTACGTCGCTTATTCGCTAAGGTGCCATTTCTCCAAACACGATACACTTTAACCACAGCAACACGCGAAAAGTTCACAAATTGCGCTGTTTCAGAAATAGTACGTGTGGGCCCGAAAGCCAATAATCATCCCTTTTTGCAAATCTGATAAATCGCTCCTTTTATGCATGACAGCAACGAGTGATATGTTTTCATAAAGCCAACAACATACCTTATATACCCTCCAAGCGAGTTCACGACACGTGCCTTCTTTTATTTTCTACGCACTGTTGACTTCAAAAGCAGGAGGTGGTCACAAAAATGGGACTCGACTGTGTATAATTAATTTATATTATACAGTAGAAGAATATTAGACGGTATAGTGTTTTAAGGTATTTATTACATCACTGTAAAAGTAAAACTAACAAGCAAATTTGCTGGGAATTCTAAATACACATCAAATATTCCAAAACATAAAATAATATTTCCTGAATTAATAATTTATGGCACATCCATTTGCTTTAATTAGCGAATAAATTATGTATGGCATTGCTGTTACCAAGTCTTGTAACGTGCAAACTTTGATTTTGTCCCTACAGCGACATATTGCGACTTGCAATTCGCTTGATGAAGAATATTGCTTTTTTTTCGTATATAAGCCTGACAAGTAACGATCATTCATTTGTAAACCACTGTTTCGTAGAATTAAAAGCCTGACAGGACGCCTTATTTTGTCGGAAAATCCAACTGTTTCCACCTAGTAGGGGTCTAAATGGAAATTTACTTCGTACAGCATAGCCTGGATGTCATACGGTGATGCCATACTCCTGGATGCCATACGGTGATCGATAACGGCAGTATCCCATTTACCGCCATAGCCGAGCACCTCCCACACTATCACACCACCTCCTCCCATTTGTCTGCAAAAAAATTATTTGGACTTCTTCCGTAAATTATGCCAGTAACATTTATCTCTCTATAAGATTTGTTTAGGCCAAGATAAAATAATACTTCTCTGACCTCTTCCTCACTAAGCTCCGTACCCCCCCCCCCCGGCATGTTAACGCAGAATGCTGTAGAAGGCTATTTATGTATTTGCAATAAAAGGATTGAGAAGGATCTGCGTAGTATATGTATCGTGAGCTTCGCAAGCAAAGTTTGCGTATGTCGTTCTTTAACGCTATTTTCTGAATTGTATTTATAATTTTATTACAGTGGTTATGGATTAAATTTTCTGTATTTAAATATAAACTAAATTGTTTAGCCTTGTTTGTTCTCAGTTATTGAACACTATTTTCTAATTAAAATAAAGAAAACCCTCACTGGGTTTTTTAGTTCTACTAACAACACTTCTATCGCTGATCGAAAAACGTCACTATTTATAAAATGTTTACACAGAGTAGCCTCCTGTGAGAGTTTGCGAACAGTTATCCGACAGTGGTCTAGGAAAAGTTACTCAGTTCCGACAATGTTATCGGGAGGGATGGAAATTCTTGGTTTCCGAACATGAAGTTCATGTCAGACACGGTCTCTGCGTACTCTTTTTGTACTTGAGTCCATACCACACTGAAGTGCCAGAGAAACTGGTACACCAGTCTAATACTTGGTAGGTCCCACACGGGAGCGCAGAACTGCAGAAATACGACGAGGCATGGACTCCACTAGCTTCTGGAAATATGCTGTAGGCAATGCACACCAACTTCCTGCAGAGCGTTCCACAATTCGGGTGTATTCTAATGTCTCGGATTCCCGTGTTCGATAGCGCGTTGCATGGCATCCCAAATGTGTTATATCACGTTCCTATCTGGGGACTTGGGTGGGAATGGCAACACCCCAAACTCAGATGAATGCTCCTCTAACCATAATGTGGCGTTCCGACACTTGTGTGGAGGTGCATTGTCCTGTTGGAACAGGTCCAACCCATCAGCATGAATGCAGGACATGAACGGGTGTACCTCGTCAGAAAGGATGCGCACATAGCTTTGGCCGGTCACAGATGTTTGTAGACGTACCAGGGGTCCCAGTGAAGTCCAGATAAACACACCCCATACCATTACTGACCCACCACCAGCTGGTACAGTTCCCTGTTGACAGACGGGATCCATTGCTTCATGGGGTTTGCGCCACACACGAACCCTTCCATTTGCCCGATACAGTTGGGAACGCAACTCGTCAGACCAGGCTACTTGTTTCCAGTCATCAAGTGTCTAGTGGCGGTGTTACCGTGCCCAAGCGAGGCGCATAGCTCTGTGTCGTTCACCCATCAAGAGGACACGAGTTGGACGTCGGCTGCCAAAGCTCATATCGTGCATAGTACGTTGCACAGTCCGGACGCTGATGCTTGTTGAGGCTCCAGAATTAAATTCCGGTGATACCTGCGAGAGTGTTGCACGCCTATCGCGTGAAACGATTCTTGACAGCCGACGATGGTCACGTTCACCCAATGTCTTTTTACGACCACACTGGTATCGTAGGTTGGAGGTTTTGTCGGAATTCTTGCAGTCACTGTACACCCTTGCAATGGTCGTCCGTGAAAATCCGAACTCCGTTTCTCACTCCGAAATGCTATAGCCCAACTCCCGAGCGCCAACTATGACACCGCGTTGAAAATTGCTTAAATCGTTATTACTCATGCCGAAAACAGCTCTGACAGCTGGCAAGGATGTCTATCGCTTTATATACGCACTGGCGGATGCAACCGAGTACGCGCATAGGTGACGTTGCTGTGTATTTTGCGTAAGCTCCTGTGTACCTGTTTTTCTGGCTCTTCAGGGTATGTATACAGTCCTGGCCAAAGGTCCTGCACCAGTAGACCGAAAGTCAATTTTGGATGCAAATTTTGAAGATGACAATCCGATTTTTGGTGTAAATGTGACAAGGATGGTAAGTCAGATAATATCCGAAAACTTGAAAATTTTTGAAAATTGCATAGTCCTAGAGCGGGATTTGATGTTTGAAGTGAACTCATTCAATGTAATGATAAAACACTTTTGCTTGTAACTTCACTTTTACTACTGTTAATAACATTCTGTAAAAATATTTGAATTCAGCATAAAACGTCCTTTAAAATGTTGTATAATATGTATTCCTGATAGTACCATTACGCTGTATAAGTTGGCTTCAAACATCAAAACTTTATTTTCTGTCTACTGGTGCAAGACTTTTGGCCAAGATTGTTTATTTCTCTTGCCTGTGACAATAATCTTCCTCAAACTAGGATCGAATCCTGACGAAGATTTCGCTGGCCAACACTGCTAAATATGTATTTCGATACATATTTCTTAGAGAGAAATTTGATTTTTATTCGCTGGGCAACACTGCTGGGTACTTCGTGGTCTGACATCTTGATTGCATTTGACTGGTAATGTGGAAAGCGACACAACTAGTGCTGTTCGGAAGCCTTAACACGACTTTACTTGTCAATGCATGTCTGTTCACGCATGTTAACTTGTGCTTGAACTGTAACTAAATTTGCATTAGCATTTGTACGTCCTGCGTACAAAATTAATAATAACAACAATTCTTTTGAAGATAACAGTTCCAGTTGCTTAAACTTCAGCATCTGCTTAGTAACATAAACATCTGGCATTAAAACCGGATAACTTCCATAAATTTTGTCAATTATTTTCTTTAACGCTTTTGACAAAATGAAAATTGTTTCCAAAATGATTCACCTTTTTCGTCCCTGATTCCTCTTAGCACAGTGTACGAAAATTACTCAAAAAACATGCTGTGTGCTGGAGAGCAAAAAAGATCCTTCAACAAATATCGACGAAGACAAATACTTAATTTCGATTTGAATAAAAACATTTACTTCCGTTTCCGCAGAAATAGATGTAGATATTAATTATTTATTTATATACTTGAGTCCATACTATATATATATATACATATACACTATCTACCAACAAGTAACTGGACACCCCTGTAATGGACGATATCTGCGGTCCTGATACACGTCACGGCCGCCGCCGTTAAATATCGTGTGGGAAACAACAACGCAAGCAGTCGCACGTAAGATGCCACGCAGTTCGGAGCTCTCTGATTTCGAGAAAGGTGCAATCGTCGGGTATCACAGAAATGGCCGATCCATATGGGACATTCCAGCTAGTTGAAGTACCCAAAATCGACAGTGGCCTACGTGATTGGCAAGTGGAAGTTGAGAGGTGACTGTCGGAATGTGCCCCGACCCAGCAGACCCACAAAACTGGGAGTAAGAGACCGACGGGTGCTGGCCAGAGAAATTCGGAAGAACCTCACCAAATCGATGGGCCACATCCGCGAGGAGTTTCAACAGGCATCCGGGAGTGTTCTTTCAATGAATATCATCCGTAAGGAAGCCCATCTGCTCGGTTATCATGGACGTGCTGCCGCCCACAAGCCTTTGATCACCAAGTCCAATAGCGCTGCTCCGCTAACGTGGTGCAAAGAACGTCGACAGTGGACCGTTGAACAGCGGAAACAGGTTCTTTGGAGCGACGAATCAAGGTTCACCCTCTACCATTCGTATGACAGGGTCTGGGTTTGGCGTCTGCTTGGAGAACGCCTCCTGCCGGAATGTATTGTGCCAACTGTGAAGTTCGGCGGCGGTGGAATTATGCTATGAGGGTGTTTCTCCTGGTATGGCACGGGACCCTTGGTCGCGATTCCTGGTAGACTCAACTCCGAGATCTACTGCACCATTTTGGATGACCATGCGCTTCCTACGTTGTGGCATTTGTACGGGGTGAACCCATGTTACTTTCAAGATGACAATGCCACCTGTCATGTTGCGAGGTCCACTATGGCTTGGTATGGTGACAATGGGGTTAATCGAATGGACTGGCCTACGCAGAGCCCGGACCTTAACCCTATCGAGCACCTCTGGGACGAGTTGGAGCGTCGACTTAAGGAGAGCCCCCACCGTCCGAAATGGGTGAAGGAACTGACCTGTCATCTCCAAGCCGAGGGGAAGGAAATATCGCTAGCCGTCGTACAACGCCTGGTTGAGCGTATGCCCCGGAGGGTTGCAGCTGTAATCGCCGCTCGTGGAGGCTCCACCAACTATTGAAGGGGAATAAACTTCGTTTTCCTTTGCTATCACAGGTGTCCAATTACTTGTTGGTAGATAGTGTATATATACTATATGTATCTGAGGTCCTTGCTATTAAGGTATTTTCTTTTTTTTTTTTTTGTCTCTCAGGTATTAATTTAACAACTTTTTTTGTGTAAAAAATTTAATTTCATTTAAACCAACTGTCATTTCGATTACGATGCATTCCGATAATTTCTTCTTTGCGCTTGTTCTCGTCAAATATAGGTACTGGAACGAATCAAAAACTTTTCCTCTGGTCTTGTACATATTGGAATGAAACCAGGACAAACTACATATATTGGAATTTATGCTCAGAACAGTGTCGAGGTACGTATGATTTATATCAGAATTAGATACTGACGAACACATTAATGGTATAATGACGATGATCTTTAGCATTCTAGTTGGTTGATTAACTCATCTGCTTTAATTGCGAATGACAAGTACACTGCTGTTTGTTAAAAACGCAACACCAGGAAAAACGTGTGCGATCAGACCGAAACTCTCTGGATGGGTAGGTCACATGAGGAACTGCAAATGATTACAGCCGCAGCGCACATGAAAATTATTTGTGCCAGTCACGCCTTCACAGATGTCCCGCAGGAGGTACAAAAACAGGACGCCCATGGCAAGTTGCCATAGTCTAGAGGTGTAAAATCAGGACACACAGGGCAAGTTGCCAGACTATAGTGGCATAAAAACAGGACGCACAGGGCAAGTTGCCATAGTCTAGAGGTATAAAAGCAGGACGCACACGACAAGTTGCCGTAGTCTATAAGATGTATAAAAGCAGGACGAACAGGGTATGTTGCTACAAAAGCGGGATGCACAGGGCAAGTTGCCACAGTCTAAAGGTACAAAAGCAGGACGCACAAGCCAAGTTGCTATAGTCTAGAGGTGCAAAAGCAGGACGCACAGTGCCGCCCCGGTGGCGCAGTGGTCTAAGCGATGGCCTCTGATCATTCGTCCGTAAGGGGTCCGGGTTCGAATCCCGGTGAGGCATGGATGTTGTGGTTGTCTTACGGCACTGGCTCTGTCCCTTCCCTGGAACCAGTGACCCTAAATTAGGGACGGGCGACTGCTTATAGCCCATTGAGTTGCTCACGGTGGTCGTTAAACCTACAACAACAACAACAACAACAACAGGACGCACAGTGTAAGTTGCCATAGTCCACAGGTATAAAATCAAGACGCACAGGATAAGTTGCCATGGTCTATTCGCGGGAATTGTGGCAGTAAGGTAGTGGCATAACAGACGAGACCAATATGTACAGCAGACGGACTTTGAGCGAGGCCAATGTGTTTTCTTCTCGACATCCCCGCTCATGTTGGACGAAAGGCGAGCACATTGAAACGATATGGCGTCAGTGGGAAGAGGTATGACGCACCGACGGGAGAGGTCTGGAGCCCAGCGACGGACGAACGCACAGGAAGACCTTCATCTCCACCGGATGACGTTGGCGGACAGAACGGCCACGTCTCAAGCGTTAGCACAACGGTTGAGATTTGAATCACGTCATGGGTTGTCTGCAAGCTCTTTCCGACGCCAGTTGCTTAAAGAGGACTCGTCGCTCACTGATCGTTGCTTCGTCTGCCCTTGACCTGAAACCACAGGCGTCCGTGGCTGCAATAGGGCCAAGAGCGAAAACACTGGCATGATGAATGGCAGCGCATGGTGTTTTCCGACTAGTCACGGTTTAACCTAATGACCCATAATTGGCGTGTCCTTGTAGGGTGACACCGTGGTGAACGGCGATTGGAGACATGAATTATGCAGCGTACCGGACATCAGGCATTCTGGCATGGGATGCTTTTGGCTTGCATTCACGTTCCTTCCTCATACATATTGCAGTAATAATGAGCAGCCAGCGATACATTGCCGAAGTTGTGGAAGCTGAAGTACTGACATATCTGAAGACGGTCCCCCGTGCCATTTTTCAACAGGACGATGCTCGGTCGTATGTGGTGCAAAATGTCTTATGGCTTCTTAATGGCCGACATCTGGCACGTCTTCCTTGGCCAACGCATTCTCCTGATTTGTCGCCCATTGAACAAGTGTGGAATATGGTCTCTCGAGACCTGGACAGTCAGGCTTCGCCGCCAGATACCCAAGAAAAACGTTGAGTACGAATCGAGATAGCATCGAATGACATTCCGCAGTACGACATCTAGAACCTCTTCCAGTCGATGCCACGCCGTGAGCGAGCCATTATCGACACTCGTGGTGGGTAGACAAGACAAAGCACTGTGTATTGTGCATTTCACAACACTTACAGGTCTGTACTTCTGATCACTTACGTCATATATCATAAGTAACGTATCCTATAAATCTCACTTCAATATCTCGAGTCTTTCCTGATGTATAGTTTTCAACAAACAGCAGTGTATAACGCTTTTAGTAGTTTGGAGATGTTGTCAATCATTTCACTAACGTGTTTAGGTAAATATTGAACACATATAATAATCACTAAACTTTCTAACTGAAATTAATGGCCAGTATCAAAAGAATCAGCACCTTAAGTGAAACTTTAGCTGGTTTATTCTCAAAACGGTAGCAGTAACGGACATGAAGAAGTGGCTAAAACTTACTTTATCTTTGTGTAGATTTTACTTGGCAATTATCGATTCGTAAATCATCAGGTTATCATAACAGCAAGCTCATATCATTCTAACAGACGCAGAAATCTCCACAATATACCAACAATATCCAGTCTTTACACGTTTTTCACCTCTCCACAAGCTTTTTATCTCTACCCCCTTGCTTTTCATTTTAAGCTGTTCGCGGAAGTAATGCGCTGTTCAGTAAGAAAATCTTTAACCTAGAGGTAACGAAATTTATGTAAGAGACACAATTTCAAACGAAAGGTTAAATCAGAGCTACACGTCACACAGGCGTGTAGTTTGATTGCTGAAATCATGGATTCAGCTTTCTAATCTTTTAAGCTGTTTTTAGGTGAACAGTTTGTCTGATGATTATCACTTGATTATCTAATTAAAACAAAGGAAGGCAGCAAATATGTGGAAGATTTATCAGTCATCGTATTATCACAACAGGAAATAGTAACGAATCACATGACTAACCCTAAATCCTGAATTCATCCAATGGGAAATTAAAAATAATGAACAATCATCGCCGCCCCGGTGGCGCAGTGGTCTAAGCGATGGCTTCTGATCATTTGTCGAAAAGGGGTCTGGGTTCGAATCCCGTTGAGGCATGGATGTTGTGTTTGTCTTACGGCACTGGCTCTCTCCTTCCCTGGAACCAGTGGCCTTAAATTAGGGACAGGCGACTGGTTATAGCCAATTAAGTTGCTCACGGCGGTCGTTAAACTTCCAGCAAGAACAACAAAAAAAAATGTGTGTGCTAAACGTAAGTTCGTGGTGCGTTATCAAAGAAAGCTTTGGAAACACAAATGCGTAGATTAAGACAGATAGACGAGGCTTTGAGGACAATTCTTGTCGTCAGATGATAGCATGGAGCGACTGCAGCGCCCTCAGTGTTGCAGAGTGGACATTTTCCCCGTACATGGTTAAAGTGCCCATATTTGTCATGTTGTTAGAGTGATTTGGATAACGTGTTTTCATTTCATGTGGGAAAGAGTGACTGTGATTTACAGAGCAGGCTGACAGTCACTTTCAAATTTATATTGTCAGCTCCAACAAAATGAGGCTATTTATCATGACGTCACGTGCGATATTTTGAGGGGGAGCCATCGAACGTTTTTGAGGGTAACATTGGGTAAGTGTTTTGTGTTGCAAGTAATACTCATAAAGATGAAGGTTCTGTCACACAAAACACGATTATTTACTTGAACAACAACCACGTCAGGCCAAATGATGAAACATTGAGTTTACACATTTAATCCGATTTTAAAAGGTATGTATATGATTTTAAAAACATACGATTGTTAAAACGCGAGAGCTTTCGTTCACACTAGTGATCTTCATCAGGCTACACACAATGGCACAAGGCTGAAACGACATGCAACATACACAGTGCGTCAAAGAATTTTTAAGACTGGCGCTAGATTTCAGCCTACGGTGGCGCCACCATTGTAATCGCGAATGCGTTATAAACCGTGACCATCTGCTTGCTTTCTGCCAAAAGTACTGCGCAGTTGTTAAAGTAACTCAAACGAAACGGCCGTTCATTAGAGAAGTAAAAATTTTTTCATGTTGAATTATTAAGATGGAACAAAGGACTGTTATTAAGTTTAACGCAAAACTTGGTAAAAGTGCCTCGGAAACGTACCAAATGATGAAACAAGTTTATGGTGAGTTTTGTTTAAGTAGATCAAATGTTTTTCTGTGGCATAAACGTTTTTTGGACAGAAGAGATATGCTAGAAGATGATAAGCATACCGGAAGACCAAGTTTATCTAGGACATCTGAGATTATTGAAAAAGTGCGTGATTTCGTGGCAAACAATCGATCTGCGTCACTACGAATGATGGAAGAGTCTTTAAACATCAACAAAGAAACGGTTCGAACCATCCTGCATGAAGAATTGAGCAAAACAAAAGTCTGTGCTAAACCAATGAACAAAAATCAAGGAGAAGTGCACATTGCAGAGACATCATTTCTGCCGCTGAAAATGATCCAAACTTATTAAAATCGAATGTTACAGGTGATAAAACATGGTGTTTTCAATATGATCCTAAAACGAAGCGACAAAGTGCGGAATGGAAGTCAAAACACTCACCACAAGCCAAAAAAAAAAACAAGAAAAGTTTCATCGAAAATCAAAACAATGCTCATTACATTCTTCGATAGTAAGGATATTATCCACAAAGAATTTGTTCCAAGTGGACAAACAATTACTGGTGAGTTTTATATAAATGTTTTGAGGCGTTTGATGTGCAGAATTCGTCTCATTTGTCCAGAATATCGGGATGAAAACAGTTTGTGTTTGTTGCACGATAATGCACCCAGTCACATCTCACTTCTTGTTCGTAGATTTTTGGGGAAAAATAACGTCTGTGTGTTGAATCATCCACCGTATTCGCCTGATTTAACACCCTGCGACTTTTCTTTGATCATAAAACTTAAAATGACGTTAAAAGGGTGTTATTTTGATGATATTTCGACCATACAAACAGCTTCGGCGCGTGCTTTGGAGGCAATTCCGTGAAGTTAACTGGAACACGCATTCGAATCATTATTAAATCGCTGTAACAAGTGTATTAAAGCCGGAGGGACTTATTTTAAAGAACAAACCTAAACAAATTATAATTTCTTGTTTCTATTTCATTTTACAGACCCAGTCTTAAAAATTCCTTGCCATACTGTGTATATATGATTCGATAACGTGAAAATATAATCAGAGCTGATGCTCACGAAGATTGTTGAGAAAAGGAGAGGCAAAACAGGTAAATATAGTGAGTAACCTAAATTAAGATGATAACAGATGAGTGCTAACGATCCCACTATAGTGTTTATTATTTATACTATGTTCCATTAAAGTAGTCCATACACGTGGAAGGAGAGATGGTATGTCAACATTACAACAAATTCCCTTATAATGATGAATATATAGACTTTCAGCAGAAAGGGTCATACCCTTGCTGTCGTGAGTAGTGAGAATTTTAACATCGTCCCATACGGGTATATGTGTGCCACTAGCTACTAGTCGAGCTATATAGTGCTGCTGAGTGTGAGCCTGTTCTCACATCACGCAAGTGCACAGACAAGCTGTTTTTTAAGGTCCGTAATGTTGAGCCTAAATACACTTGGTCGGTTTCTGTAGGGTTTGAAGCTTTCATGGGTATAACATAGACACCATATTTGTGTTTGGTTTCGACGGAATCCCTGTCGTGTTTAAACACGCAATTTTTACACGTTGATCAACGCGAAAACACGCAATTTGTACACGTTGATTAAATGCGACAGGGATTTCATCGAAAGCAAACACAAATATGGTGTCTGTCTTATACCCCTTGTAACGTACCAGGAGATGTGACGTACCTGCCAGAAGGACGCACACGACATAAAGGCAGATAGGAATCAGAATAAAACGTCCGCGTAGCTCAATTGGTAGAGTGACTTATTCCGGAATGAGGGGATCCGGGTTCGAATCCTGGCGTGGACAGAAATGACGGAGAAATTTACTTCGTTATACCCTGAAAGCTTCAAACCCTACAGAAACCGACCAAGTGTATATAGGCTCAATATTACGGACCTTAAAAATCCGCTTGTCTGTACACTTGCGTGATGTGAGAATGGGCTCACACCCAACAGCACTAGCTCGACTGGTAGCTAGTGGCACACACGTACCCGTGTAGGACGATGTTAAAATCATCAATACTCAGAGCAGCAAGAGTATGACACTTTTTGTTGAAAGTCTATATATTCATCATTATAGGGGAATTTGTTGTAATGTTGACATACCATCTCTCCTTCCACGTGTATGGACTAATTTAATGGAACATAGTACATAACGAAGTAAATTTCTCCGTCATTTTTGGTCCACGCCGGGGATCGAACCCGAGTCCACTTATTCCGGAACAAGTCTCTCTACCAACTGAGCTACACAAACGTTCATTCTCGCTGCTATCTGCCTTTTTTTATGTCGTGTGCATCCTGCGGGGCAGGCACGTCACATCTCCCCCCCCCCCCAAACGAGGGCAGGGAGCGTGGCCCACGAGTCAGCCGTGACCATGAATCGTTGCAGGCAGCCATCCGCTGTAGAACGTGCACTTGAGAACTCCCAGTCAATCTGGTGTGTGGAATGCAACGTCACACACATTTTATTTTTCGAAGCGCTGAAGAAGGGATTCTCTTATTTTTCCTATCTCGCGGTGTGGAAAGAACATCACACCATTGCGAGATCTTTAACGGCCGGGTCATCCTGGAAGTTCGGGCGCCATTATAACGAAGTAAATTTCTCCGTCATTTTTGGTCCACGCCGGGGATCGAACCCGAGTCCACTTATTCCGGAAAAAGTCGCTCTACCAACTGAGCTACGCAGACGTTCGTTCTCGCTGCTATCTGTCTTTCTTTTTTTATGTCGTGTGCGTCCTGCGGGTTAGGCATGTCACAAGTACAAATAATAATAACTATAGTGGGATTGTTAGCACTCATTTGTTATCTTCATTTAGGTTATCCACTGTATTTACTTGTTTTGCCTCTCCGTTTCTCAACAATCTTTGTGAGCATGCGCTCTAATTATATTTTCACGTCATCGAACCGTATATATGTTGCATGTCGTTTCAACCTTGTGACATTTCCTGATGAAGATCATTAGTGTGATCGAAAGATCTCGGGTTTTAATTATCGTATGCTTTTAAACTTGTACATGCCTTTTAAAATCGGATTAAATGTGTAAACTCAATGTTTCATCATTTGGTCTGACGTGGTTGTTGCTCAAGTTGATTATCGTGTTTTGTGTGACAGAACCTTCATCTTTATGAGTTTTTGAGGGTTCAAAACATTTTTTTGGTTCGGGGTTTAGCAACCACCATGAACAATTTATTGAGTTGCAGGCCGTCATGCGTTCCTACTTTAGGGCCACTGATACTAGGAAGGGGATGGCGTCACCGCAATTAGACTAACACACCACCTTGGCCTCACCGGGGACTCGAACCCTAACCCTACTCAGACGAATGATTAGAGTCTAGGTCTTCAGACTACTCGGCCAAAGTGGCGGTGCAAAAGTTTCCACCCGATGGTGTTGCGTGATTTATAATCTATGGAAAATTCAGAATGGAAGGCCTTTAGGAACCGGTGATGTTATTTTTGAGACAAAATCTTCAGCGCCGAGAAACTTATTTCGGAAGAACGAAGCGAATCTGTCGTTTACACTATATTATCAAAAGTATTCGGACACCACAATGTTTTTGGGCTTTATTATCTCAATTAGTAGTTAGTCGGTTCACCTTTTGCTTGTATGACAGCGGCAACATGTCGAGGCATGCTATCAACCAGTTTCCGGTAGGTCTCCACAGGAATGGCTCCCCATTCGTCCTTGGCTCCCCATTCGTCCTGCCAAGCTGCCGCCAGAGCGGAAGGTCGTTCTGGTCGATTTAGTATCCGTCGCTCCAGTTCATCACAGAGGTGATCTGTGAAATAAAGATCAGAACTCTGAGCAGGGCCAGTCTAACAATTCCACATCATTTTCAAGAAACCAGTCCTGCTCACGCCGTGCAGTGTGGCAGGGAGCTCGATCGTGTTAGAAGAGACAACGGTCACTTCCACAATACTGCCTCATTATTGGCGGGACAGAATTATCCAGAACGTCGAGGTACACATCAGAGTGTGTGGTTTGTGGTATAATAACCAATGAGCCGAGTGCCATCCTCGAAGAACAATTCCGTACCATGATGGAGCTCCCAACGAAATTAACAGTTGGAAAAACACTGTCCGACGAAAATCGTCCATCAGACTGTCACCAAATCCAAACACACCCATCAGATTGGAAGAGTGAAAAGCGTGACTCATCACTCCAAAGAACAGCTTTCCAGTCGCCCACAGTCCGATTGGAAGAGTGAAAAGCGTGACTCATCACTCCAAAGAACAGCTTTCCAGTCGCCCACAGTCCGATTGGAAGAGTGAAAAGCGTGACTCATCACTCCAAAGAACAGCTTTCCAGTCGTCCACCGTCCGATTGGAAGAGTGAAAAGCGTGACTCATCACTCCAAAGAACAGCTTTCCTGTAGCCCACAGTCCAGGAATGACGGAAGAAACACCACTCCAAACGGCGCTTCGTATTCACGGTAGTGATGTGTGGTTTGTGTGCCGCTGCTCTACCATATTAACCCACACTGTGCACTCTCTGCCGATAGTTATGCTACTAACCGAGCCATTACATGTATTTGCTACTTCAGCTTCCAGTGGCGGATCCAGCGTGGGGCGACTGGGCGATAGCCCTTCCTAAACCCTAACGAAGGTTTCACGTTCAAAGTAGCGAAAATCGTAAATAATTAACTGCGCATATTTTGTTTTCAGTTTTTGTAAAAAAAAAATTAACAGTTAAACTTACTACGAAATTGGATTTAAATTACGTATTACATTGATTCAGCTTCAGTAAAAAAAGAAAGAGAAGGGAATACAATAAAAAGAGAGACAAAAGAGAGAAAGAGACAGAGACAGAGACAAAGAGCGCCCAAAAGATAAAGGTAAGACAGAGACAGCAGGGGAAAAAGCATGGGAGTATTCTTTTTTAGATATTTGCTATTGCCATATTGTCTAGAGTCTGCAACGTCTCGAAACAGTCTGTGAAAATTTTAAAACAAACCTGAATCCATAATTCAAACCTACTGATTTTTCTCATGAAAGTTAATATGTCTCTAAATTGTAATTAAGATAGTAGTCTATTCTAAACTAACATAAAAACGCAAACTTTCTAATAGCTTTTGGGAATTTTGGTTCTATAAGTTTCGCAGGAAAAGGTTAATAATATCGTAAAAATTCCAGGCTGTTTAAATTTGGTAATCGTTGAATATTAGGAGGCACTGTTTACTTAGTTTCACATTACGTACTCATTTAAAGGAAGTTTTCAGTCCTTCAAACGAGATTAGGGAACTTTGTTTTTCAAAATAAAAATTAAGTTCTCTTCATCTCATTTTTGTATACGAGTTTGTTTGTAACACACACTGAATACGCCCGTGTGTATACCGTACTTCATTGGAGTTTTTATTCATGTAACTGATATCAGAACTGCTTTCTTTTTCCTTTTTTTCTTTTACGTTAATCCCCAACGGACGTAGAGTTCCGTTATTTCATCACTAATGAAAAGAAGTCGAAAATGATTCTTTTTGTCACCGTCGGACACAGTAAAAAAAAACCCAAGAAAGATGACACCGAATTTTAGGGTGTAATAAGCACGTCTTTTGAATCCGCTCTGACGCAAATTAAATTTATCAAAGCTATTCAAAGTCAATGGAACCGGTATGGAAAACAATAGATCTGACCAAAGGAAGAAGATTTTCAATCGGGTTTTTAATCCCTCAGATATTGCTGTAAATGGAATCGTGAGCTTACGCCCTCTGGTTGCAGACTTGTGCATTAAGAAAAACATGAATTTATATGAGAAACATTCCACACCGGAAACGCTCTCCAACACAAAGAAATTTTCAAATCGGACTCTTAGAAACACAGTTATCGACAAAAATAAGACGTGACTTTACGTCCCCTGGTGGGAAACCCATGCATTATTTCAGGAAAAAAGTATTCTCAAAAAATGTTTTTCCATATGAGCACTATCGGTCCAAGAAAAAAAAGACTTAGTCGAGCTTTCAGGAGCCCAGATTTTGTTACAAATACATCAGAAGCAGAAATTAACACTTATGCCCCCTGGTGGCCAAACCATTCTTTACCAAACATTATAAATTATGAGAAAAATATTTTCCATCAGGTCTTGTATGCGATACAGGAATAATTTTTCAAATCGGAGTTTTAGAAGCAGAAATAACGCAGAAAACGCAATTTAACTTTGTGCCCCCTAGCGGAAAGTCTATGATTTACTTGAAAATTTTGAATTTATAGGAAAAACATTTCGCATCGGAAACATTATCCAGCAAAGAAGGAATTTTTCAATTCGGACTCCTAGAAGTAGAGATATTGACAAAAATAAGGTGTACATCTATGCCCCCTGGCGTAGAAACCACGCATTATTTCAAGAAGAAAATGTTCCTAAAAGGTTTGTGGACATGAGTAGTATCGGTCAACAGACCACTTTTTTTTCAATCGAGATTTTAGAAGCTCATATTTTGCTGCAAATACATCAGAAGCGGAAATTAAGACTTACGCCATCTGGGGGCCAAACAATTTTTTACCAGAATTAGAAATTATGTGCAAAGGATTTCCCATCAGGAGCTGTATCCGATACAGAAAGAATTTTTCAAATCGGAGATTTAGAAGCAGAGATATGGGGGGGAGCAATTTACCTTTACGCCACCTAGCGGAAAGTCTATGAATTAATTGAAAATTTTGAAATTATATGAAAAACATGTCGCACTGGAAACACTATCCAACAAAGAAGGAATTTTTCAAATCGGACTCCTAGAAGTAGAGATATTGACAAAAATAAGATGTACATCTACGCCTCTGGAGGAGAAACTGTGGAAGGTTTTAAGAAGAAAATATTCCAAAAATGTTTATCGATGTGAGTGGCATCAATCCACGAAAGAAATTTTTCAATCGATATTTTAGAAGCTCAGATTTGATGGCCAATACATCAGAAGCAAAAATTAACACTTATGCACCCTGGTGGCTAAAGTTATTTTTACCAAAATTTTGAAATTACATGAAAAAGATTTTCCTTCAGGAGGTGTATCCGCTGAAGAAAAGATTTTTCGAATTGGAGTTTTAGAAGAGGAGTTATCGGGGAAAAATGTAATTTAGTTTTACGCACCCTAGCAGAAAATCTATGTGTAATTTGAAAAACTAACTATATCTAAAATACTCTTCGACATAAATGGGATCGAAAGATAAAAGAATTTTTTCAATCGGATGTTTAGAAGCAAATATGTGGAATAAAACGTATTTTTAAATTCGACATAATCTGCATTAACGCCCCCTAGCGGCGAAATTGTACATCGTAAAAAAAAACTAAAAAAGGATCATCATTCTCATATTTCAAGCTTCCCAATACAAAAAGAATTTTTCAAATCGGGCTAATAGTTGCAGAGATATCGTGGGTACAGACGGACGAGACGGACGAACAAACCGGTAACATAAGCACGATCTTTTCTTACAAGAGACGTGCTGAAAAAGGGGGGGGAGACTAAAATTCCAGTTACCGTGTTTTATATTCAGCGATTTTATGACTAAACCGTGTTTTAATTATGTTTTGACTGAAATCAGGCGTGTATTTACTTTAATGTATGAGAATTCTCGTTCAGGTATTTAACGATTTAACATTCCTGGAGAAAGTAAAAGTGTTTTAAAGACGTGTAATGTATATCTAAAAAAACCTTCCATAATGTCTTCTCCTTTCCCATTCTACACCCGACCCCCCCCCCCAGAGTAAACTTCTGGACCCCCCCCCCCTTCCCCTAAAATAAACCTCTCCCCACCACCTAGAGTAAACTTCTGGATCCGCCCTTGTGAGCATCGATGGAAACGGCAGAGGAAGAACGGGATTTCTTAACATTTCTTGTCATGGCTTTTCTGTCACGTTCCGTCTGTTTGTGCGACCTCCCTGCACAGTTTTTCGCTGTAGTTTCACTGTCCTACTTCCATCGCTTCACGACATCATATACAGTTGATTTTGGTATGTTTAGTTTAACTGCAATGCTCCGTGTGGAAACGTTACTCAAATGACATCCTATGACCAGCCCACGCTGGAACTCGGAAAGTTCAGCTTCAATGTTCCGTATGGAAACGTTACTCAGATGACATCCTATAACCAGCCCACACTGGAACTCGGAAAGTTCAGCTGCAATAAACGTTACTCAAATGACATCCTATAACCAGCCCACACTGGAACTCGGATAGTTCAGCTGCAATAAACGTTACTCAAATGACATCCTATAACCAGCCCACACTGGAACTCGGAAAGTTTCAGCTGCAATGCTCCGTATGGGAAACGTTACTCAAATGACATCCTATAACCAGCCCACACTGGAACTCGGAAACGTTCAGCTGCAATGCTCCGTATGGAAATGTTACTCAAATGACATCCTATAACCAGCCCACACTGGAACTCGGAAAGTTCAGCTGCAATGCTATGTATGGAAACGTTACTCAAATGACATCCTACAACCAGCCCACACTGGAACTCGGATAGTTCAGCTGCAATGCTCCGTATGGAAACGTTACTCAAATGACATCCTATAACCAGCCCACACTGGAACTCGGAAAGTTCAGCTGCAATGCTCCGTATGGAAACGTTACTCTAATGACATCTTATAACCAGCCCACACTGGAACTCGAAAAGTTCAGCTGCAATAAACGTTACTCAAATGACATCCTATAACCAGCCCACACTGGAACTCGGAAAGTTCAGCTGCAATGCTCCGTATGGAAACGTTACTCAAATGACATCCTATAACCAGCCCACACTGGAACTCGGAAAGTTCAGCTGCAATGCTCTGTGTGGAAACGTTACTGAAATGACATCCTATAACCAGCTTACACTGGAACTCGGAAAGTTCAGCTGCAATTCTCTGTATGGAAACGATACTGAAATGACATCCTATGACCAGCCCACGTTGGAACTCGGGAAGTTCACGTCCATGCGGCATATCCTATTTAAACGTACTGATAACACGACAGAGCATTTTAGCTTTATATACGTACCTCCCCACTCACTGCGCACCTTCCTGAGCAACCGTTCTTTGCACTTATGCAAATATTTGGTAGTGTTCGAATACTTTTGATACAATATAGTGTATCTTCGTATCACATTATGGCAAAAGGTATTCATGAAGGCTTCCATGATTGATGAGGAAGTGGCTGACATCATATTGTATGAGTCACGAAACTGTGGAGAACATGGATGAAATTTCCGTACCAGGAATGCCAATAGCCGATGCATGTAATTGAAACCAGTGTGTGAGTTCAAAGGAGTGAAACTAACCATATACGGGGTTAAACTCTGGCACAAGGTTAAACCTACCAACATACCAAGGTTAAACCTACCAACATACCATTTGTAATGGAAATGTAACACCTGGATAACGATGAAGGCTCTGTGGAACGAATAATGTCGTCAGACAAAACTACTTTCCAAGTGTAATAGAACCCCGATTATCCGAATTGATTGGCGACATAGTGGGCTGAAATAGTCGGATAACTGGATTAAGAAAAACATTCTTATTCAAGAAAAGACATTATTATTGTAATGTATTATTATCATCATAATAAAAATTAAAAACAAAAAAACTTTTACCGGGATAATGACCATGTGGGCTGACTCGTCGAGTAGTGAGGGGAGGGGCTTACGTTACAGATAGAGTTCGCATTCATTGGTTGCAGGGATTCGGTGTGCTGGATATTCGGATAATCGGCGTTTTACTGTATCTGGCACAAACATAACATGCACAACATTAGTATCTGAAGAACCAAAAACCCACATAAAGTTATGAAGCACATCAAGCGAAGTACTAAGCGGAATTTGGTATGTGTTGGCGCACAGCCCTGCCACTGGG
The DNA here is from genome assembly GCA_039090855.1 of Macrothele yani. Taxonomy (NCBI): domain Eukaryota; kingdom Metazoa; phylum Arthropoda; class Arachnida; order Araneae; family Macrothelidae; genus Macrothele; species Macrothele yani. The sequence continues at coordinate 30,405,783 of CM077005.1, read as the reverse complement.
CCACTCTTCCGGAGATGTAGCGTTCTTTACTATTTATGTCCTGAAGAACACTACTTAAGATTTTAAGAATACTTCTTCTTATTCACACTGTCTTTCTCGAAGTGCAACAAAATCACTGAAATAAAGTTCAAGAAATAGTTTCTTACAGTTCTTCCCATTATTCGGTCAACATCTCATAAGCTCTATTCATGCAGAATTTGATTCATTACAGTACAAATATTTTGAAGCTAATTAATGTACGTTAGTAAGCAGAAAGCTTTAACTCCAAGCACTCAATATATAACAACGCAACTCAACACGCAGCCCTCAAGTAAACACAACTTCAGCATAACGCAGCTTCCACGATTATAACATTACTCCACCCACTTTAGCTGTTTCTTCAACATTATATATCTCTAGTCCTAACTGTCAGCATGCATACGTCACACTCTCTGTCTTCAGAATTATTGCCAACGTCATTCCGCGAGAGAGGAGATATAACGTTAAGGTTGAAAACACTAAAAGAGAATGAACTCAAATTTACATAGAGAAAGCAACTAAAGATGAAAGTTAATCATGAACAATCACCGATTGGTTGCAAGTCGGGAAATTGATACAATGGCATGCTTTGTTTGCCAGCTTCCAACCAATCTTCCTAATTTAATGATACATATTAGGATTTACATAGAGAACTTTATGCTTGCAAGTTTGTAGGCATACGGATTAGACACAATTTTGAATTTCAAGCATATGCATTGGCGAAGGTATTCCATTACATCACTTATTCAGATTATTTTCTATGAGCTTTTTCAAAGAAATGCTTAGCAGGCACGATTGAGAAGCCCGGAGTTACTGAAACTCCGTCACAGAAGTTTTTGAGTTCATCTACTAGGACATGAGAACCACAAATTCTCCGAGAAACTTGGACAACGTGTTTCTTGTGAGTTCGAAACTTGATGAAGATGCTGTTCGCTGGCCTCAGCCCGTTGCACTTTTGAAATGAAAAAACTTTGCTCTTAAAATTTTTTTTCGAACTTTTCCTCAAAAATGGTTCTTTAAGTACAAGTAAACCTTCTACTTGGATCTGACTTACCGACGTGATTATTTTTTCCTTTCATTCTACATGGAAGCATTTCATGATTTGCTAAGAATTTAATTAATTCTTTTATTAATAATTTTCCATGTTACTTGATTTACGAAAACTTTAGATGCCATTTTACTTCATTATTACTTTTGAGTTTTCTTTATTTCTTCTTTTCTTTTTTTTTCTCAGTGGGTCGTAACTGAATATTCCTGCTATCAACAGTCAGTTATAATTGTGCCACTCTATGACACTCTGGGTCCCAACGCTTGCTCCTACATTATTAACCAAGGTAAGAAATGTTACAGTTGCTTTTATAATTGCTTTTTAGTTACTTCATGATGTGCGTTCTTCGAGTTTAAATTCAACAAGTTCTCTGTAGCTGCAAAATCCCGGGTACTGGTCCCCCGGTAATAAATAAGGGCGTCTTCCTCCCCTTTCTACTTCGCTTCCGTGTCACTTTCCTATCGGGCACTCTAGCCCAAATCTCCTAGCTTCCTATTTCTAAGGGTTGTTTAAGACCTGGGGTCAGACACTCCCTTCCTAAAATCCTCTACATATGATCATTTGATCATTTAGCTGCAAAATATGTGCTTTAATTGTAAATTCTTATTTGGGTTTCACAGATTTTGCTTTGAATAGAAAAGAAGAAAGGAGAAAGAAGAAAAAAGAAAAACAGAGTAAAAAAATAAGAACCGAAAGAGAAATAAAAATTAAAAAGAAATAACAAGTGTGAGAAGAAAAAGGTTGCAAAGAAATAAGAAAAGAAGTACTTATGAAAAAATTAAACCAGCAAAAAGAAATATAGAAAAGGGAGAAAGATAACAAGAAAAAAATAAAATAAAATGCAAAATGGGTACACAAAGAGAAAAATATGAAGCAGAGCAGAAATAAAGCAGAAACGAAAAATAAAATATAGAGCCCAGAAATGCGAATTCGGAAAAGTAAGAAGGAATGGAATTAATAAAATAATGAAATAAAACTACATGGTTAGAAATATCGTAGAAGTGAAAAAGAAGAAGGGAAAAAATAAGACAAAAGCAGAAAGAGTTACAATAAAACAAAGACGGTGAGAAACAGGAAGACATTCTAAAAGATAAAGGAAGAAAGAAAGAAACGGTAAGGAGAGAGAGAGAGAAATAAAAAAAGATGATATAATCAGAGGTATAGCGGATGAGTGAATGAATTAGAGAACGTGAGAGAAAGAAACGAAGAGTACGACAGTGAGAGAAAAAAAAAGTCAAAGAAAAAGCGTTGCAGTAAATATATGAGGGGAGTTGTGTGTGACACCCAGAGAAAAAAGTGAACGAAGAGCGAAGGAACGAATGAATGATAGACAAAGAAAGGAAGCATCAGCGAAAAACAGAAAGGGAAAAGTAAGAACAGAAGAAAGAAAGGTAGTAATAGAGGTAATGAGATAAAGCAAAAGAAGTGATGCACCACAGAAAGACAGAGATAAAGAAGGAAGGGGTAACTATAACTGTCTCCGAATTCACAGGAATTAATCAGTTTTGTTTTAAAGACTTCTTTTTTGCTAACACTTTCGGTTCTTAAACGGACTAGGTCACCTTAACTGCCTTGATCATCAGTAGTAGGCTTTCCTTGTCTGGAAGAGAGAAACGTGAAATAATACGCCTCTTTGGGTTCAAAAGTTCCCTATCTCCACTCAAATACACTGAAGAGCAATTGAATTAGAGACAGCTGGCGTTATGCAAATGTGGCGCTGTGAGCGGCCCTGTAAACGGAAACGACATGACGTATGCAGCGATCTGACAATATAAGGAGTGATGCGACGGGAAACAGTAAGAGTCGGACGCAGTATGGGTAAGACGAAGGATCTAAGCGCATTTGATCGTGGGCAAATTGTCGGGGCCCGACGAATTAGTCACTCCATCTCGGAAGTTGTGCAGGCACTGGGATTTTCACGAGCCACTGTGTCACGGGTGCAGCGTGAGTACATCGAATCCGGTAAAACCATCCCCGCAAGGGCCAACTGCCGTGGACAACAGCGTGTGGATGAGTGGGGTCATCGTCGGCTAGCTTGCATTGTAACAGCGGATAGACTGGCCACAGTGCAAGAAATCACTCAGCAATTTAACGCTGGTCTACAAAAACGTGTAAGCAGGCGCACCATCCAGAACCATTTCCTCGCTATGGGGTACAGAAGCCATCGTCCCACGAGGGTACCGCTGATGACCGCACATCACAGGGTGCAAAGATTAGCGTGGGCGCGGGAACATTGTCACTGGACCCTAGACATGTGGGAAAATGTTGCCTGGACTGATGAGTCGAGATTCACGTTGGTACATGCGGATGGCAGGATACGAGTACGGCTCAAACTACATGAAGCGATGGATCCTTCTTGCCAGCAGGGTACTCTTCAAGCTGGTGGGGGTAGCATTCTCGTCTGGGGACTGTTTACGTGGACTGAAATGGGACCCCTGGTACGTGTGACATCGTCCCTCACCGGTCAACGTTACCGGGATATCCTGGACGACCATTTGCACCCGTTTGTGCGTCTTCAACATCCCACTGGGGACCTCATCCTGCAACAAGACAATGCAGCTCCCGAATTGCATCCAAATGGTTGGATGAACACTCCACCGACGTAACCTCGCTTCCTTGGCCAGCTACGTCCCCTGACCTCAATCCCATCGAGCACGTCTGGAATGCCATCGAGAGAGATGTTCGAGTCTCTGACCCCCTCCATCAAATCTTCGTGAACTGTGGTAGCTTGTTCAGGGGTCGTGGATCCGAATGGCTTCCCAACGCTTCCGGTGTCTTGTCGAGTCCATGCCGAGACGAATCGCCGCCGTCATCAGGGCGAAAGGTGGTGCTACACGTTACTAGACAGTTATCTCTAATTCAATTGCTCTTCAGTATCTCTAATTCAATTGCTATTAGAGTGGTCCTCAAAATTGAAGTCTGTTAGAAAGTTGCTCTCACCCTCTTATTTTGTGTTGTTTGTGAGAAAAGGATTCCCTGTAAAATTTCAGCAGTTTTGCTCAACTTCTATAGGTGCCCCATGAATCATCACTTTTGTAAGGGTTTTCTCATACATTTTGCATATAATATTATATTCATTATAATTACACACTATAAAAGTTGTGGGGGTTTTTTTTCAGGCATTGATGGCATCCTCAAGTGGGCATGATTTACCTGGAACAAGGTCTATTTAGTTGGTTCCCTTATGGCAGTGCCCATTAGTTGTTGTAAACTGCCGTGCAATAAGGATGTACTTTCGAGATTCTTTTACTTCCACAAAAAGTTGGCTAAAACTGTTCGGGAAAGTTCAAGGAGTGTCATCGATGAAGTTCTTCCTTTCTGGGTGAAGTCTCACATGCCAGTTCGCCAGCAACATCATTGTGTTTCCAAAATAGTAGGTTTGTTCTTCGAATGGAAAGCACTGCAAAAGCATCGTATCCTCGAAGAACGGAGAAATTTTCCAAAGAACTAATTTTACTTCAAATATTTTACCTCAGTGTTTGATATTGCTCACCAGTATTATGAGAAACTCATCAAAATCCCAGAAGATCGTGCTTTTTTATGTGCTCGGAGAAATGAAGGGAGGACGGGCTACATTGCAGGAGTTGATTCCAAATTGGCTGAAGAAGAGGCGAAGTCAGAGCTTAGAAAAAAGAAAGCCATAGAGAGTGAAGAGAAAAATAGAGCAGAACTGACACTTTTAGCAGAGAAGGTGATAGCTGCGAGATCAGATGACTCAAGCTCAAACAGCAGTGAAGCAGAGGGAACCGTTTGTAAGAAGAGGAAGAGAAAGCTGGAATCTGATAGCGAAGTTTCTGATTCAGACAGTGAATTCAAATATCCAAGGCTTGATGTTGCAGGATCATCAAAACAAAGAAGACCGAGTGCAAGGAACATTAGTTGTGCAGATTTATCAGGCACTCTGGTCGTGTTGGTCTCAGTAATCGCAAAGCTACTCCAGTCTTGGCTTCAGCTGCTAGATGTGAAAGTAAAGAATCAAAAGCTATTGCAATTAACCGTTCAACAATCAGAAGGGCTCGTATAAAGCATCGGTTACACACAGCAGCAAATATTAAGGCTAATTTTAACCCTGTGGGTCCTCTAGTAGGACACTGGGATGGTAAGATGCCCCATAACACTGCTGACAAACAAGTAGTGGATCGAGTAGCAATGGCTGTGAAAGGGCAGGATGTTGAAGAGTTGATTGGTATGCCAAAACTGCTCTCAGTCACTGGATCTGCACAAGCTGATGCTTTTGTTAACTTTGTAACCAAATGGTCTGTTGCTGATAAAATAAAAACCTTATCATTTGATACCACTGCATCCAATACGGGTATTAAGAATGGAGCATGGACGCTAATTATGAACAAACTGAAAGCCAATTTACTCCATTTGGCATGCCGGCACCACATATTCAAGCTATTGTTTGAGCAGGCCTTAGTTATCTGTCTTGGTCCATCATCCGGTCCAGATATTAGGCTTATTTAAACGATTTCAGAAGAAGTGACGGTTCATCGATCAGCCGACGTTTAGCACACTGATGGATGTGGAGAACACACTAACCGTGATTGACCCTTCTTAAGTCAAAGGTCTCCTACAATTTGCTGCTGACTGTCTTGGCTCGAATCAACCACGTAATGATTAAAGGAGTTACTAAAACTGTGGATAGTGATTCTTGGAAACAAACAGCCCGAAGAAAAAGATATTTCCTTCCTTCAGCCAGGTGCCCTCCATATGGCGCGATGGAGGGGGACGTTACGATTTTAACATGTTTCTAATAAAAGGATGTTGCTTGGGGCACCTCAAAAATGACTTTGATTGCAAAAACAATTTACACACATCATTTTTTTAGTAATCCACAACATTTTAAGGGGTGAGAAAGCAGCATGATTTCAGACTTTTCCGAAATTTGCCCCTTTTCGGCGCACCCTAATATATATATTTAATTATATGTATGTAATTGTTTTGTTCTATGTTAAATTCCTAGCCAAAATTAGCACAGACTCTGTCTAAAAGTAACAGAACTAGAATTATATTTTCTTCCTCGGATAATGGTATGCTCCCAAATCAGAGTGACATATTCTTCTACAACATGCTGAACTTTTTAAAAAGAATAATATTTCTTTGATTTTAATTATCAAGAAACCGTCGACGATTAGCTGTGACATCACAAATTTCTAATAAGTGGCACACTAATAGAAGATATGGTTTTAAAATGTTTAAGCAAAAAGGAAACTTTCTGCCTCCCTACACGCTATCAACTAAATTTTTACTGACCCCATTTCGTCCATTTTCAATTGGGTTCGTCCCCAGGTGGTTTCCTACCACATATTAAAATTTCATCGAAATCGAACTATTTTTACGCGAGTTATCGTGCGGACGGGCAAAGTTGGGGCATGTACGCTTCTTCAACCTACGGTTGGAAAGAGTAAAAAAATAAGTGTTCAGTCTCGAGTGAAACATCCTATACTAATATTTATTTATAACCAGCATAAATTACTATGAATTGTGTATAGTATAAGTTGATCATCAAACAGAAGTCATCGCTCTTTCCACGTTTATAAGTGAGTCACGGAAAAATTATCATTGGCCGCCACGGGAATCGAACCCAGGGTCTTCCAGTTACGCGCCGGACATGCTATCATTGCACCACAGCGGCCTCGAATTCCTCCAGACTCACATACGACTAACTGCCAAGCCACTTGGCAGGCTGCTTCTTGGAGCCCCGCACAATGCTGGGGATTCCTCGAAGATGGTAAGCAGCAACATAAAATTAATGTATTAATTAGTATAAGTTGGTTTTAACTAAATAAAGTAAACTATTTCTTTCGTTTTATTTCTTAAAAATTTTATATCTGAAAAAAAAAAAAAAAAAAAAAAAAAGGGGGCACAGTAGCAACTGTGCCACAACCTACAACGTAGGGCTGCGTCAACTGTCCGTCGCTGAACATTTTAAGGACGTAGAACTAGTGAGATAGTACCATGAAATAGTGACAGTTGACGAAGTTCGGCGTTGTAGGTTGCAGCACAGTTGCTACTGTGCTTCAATTTTATTTTATTTTGTGTATTTTAAATATCTACTGAGCTTAATCTTTTAGAACCTGTAATATTAGCATTCACGCAATGTATGATACTTTTAACTATCATGCTTGTAATGAAGGATCCTTTATTTTTTTTTTTAGCTGAGATCGGTATAGTCATCTGCGATAAGGAGATCAAAGTCAAAAGCCTGCTCGCAGAATCCAGTAACACACCAAATTTGAAGCACATCATCGTCACGGAAAAACTCACTGACAGCACTTTGGAAAAAGCTAAAGAAAAAGGAGTGGAAATTAAATATTTTAAATCCATTGAGGTAAGGCATGCGCGCTGATGGTGTTTCTTGTAGTGTAGAACAACACCACAAGAAACACATTTAATCATATGATAGCATGCAAAATTTATTGTTTTTGACATGTAAGAGATTGTTGTAATACCACTTCTCAGATAAATTCGTAATTGTATGAACGGTTGAACTTTTCTTTCAATCCCTCCTCCTGATATATAATTTGCTAGAGCCTCCGTGCCATTTTTTAAATCATCATAGCAACAACCGAGAGACAAATGTTTATGACGTCACGCTTAGCATTTCGTGTTTTCGTGTAGGTGACATCATCACCTACCCGCGCACAAAGCACGGGTACATCCCTTTTGTTGTCATAGCAACAAAGAACACAGCTGATGGTGTGACGTCATCTAATCCAAATCATTCTCACATGACGTCAGAGATGCGTTACGTCACACGGTCAACTCTTTAGAGATACGAAAACTTTACATCAGGAAGTTTGGTTTATTACCTTAACCGGTGTTTAGCCATCCGTATGTGGCAACGTCAAGAGTACGACAATCTGACGACGTCAAGATAAAAATAGTTCACGGAAAAATACAGGGGAAATTGATATAGGGTTAACAGTCAGTGTATACCAAAAATGTTGTGTACAAGGAAATGTTGACGAAATAGGGACTAAAGGTTTACAAAACACATAATAAACAGACAGCCCGTCGTATCAAATTCCATAACCGACTGCTCGGGAAATTTTCAGAAAGCTGTGAACCAACGTCGCTCTCTATTGGCGTGGAACTCAAAAACTCAATAAATAAATGTCAATAATTTCTATATCATAAATTTTATTTTTTCCCGTCATTATTGACGGGCTTTTATCTAGTTTTCTTATAAATTGATATCTCTCCAGTGAATTGAAAAAAAAAATTGGTGGAAAACTTTGGCCGTCAAATAATTACACCTCCTTTAACCTTTTTAGCGGCCGATGAACCTGAACCAAAATATGTCAAAACATTTTCTGGCTTCCTAAACAAAAATGTTCTCGTAGGTGCCAGGCTTTTCAAATGCTACGGTAAAACAATTCCTCACCTCCTCTTATTACAGCAGTAGTGACCATAAACTTGACAGTGGTGATAAAAGGAACTCTCTTCTAGTCTCTTATTTTCTGCTCCATGGCCAAAAAGCATGACTGGTAATGAATAGTCTCTCTGACACGGACATCATGCCACTGGCTAGAAAAAGTTACTCAAACACCATCTGTTTTTCTTATTATTATAGGTTTGTCGCCATTGTTATAGCCCTTTTAGCAGTTAATGAGTCAGAAAAGATTAGTGACAATCATCCTGCTACGAGCAATTTGAATAACAACGCTTTCTGACGCGTAGTTTGACTCGTTCCAGCCGCGTTCGGCCCATTTCTCAGACAGCAAATATGTTCGTTCGAACTGATATCAGTCGATTTTGTCAACCCCGAGTTAACTAGACAGATCGTTCCAACCGGTTAAAGGGTTAAATGTTCATTTTCGTAGTCCTAACACGAGAATGGAACTACAAACTGAATGCTCTGTTTCGATTCATGGACGTAATACAGTATATGCATTCTAAGAAACAGAAAAGTTATTACTCACTCAGTAGACAAAACATTAGCAATAGGAGTGATAAGAAGTTCACATGGGCATCCCCGCCCAGAGTGAAACAGACCCAAACTGAACACGAAGGCGATAAATAGGCTGACAGCAGGGCTTCACAATAGTGCTTCCCAATCGACGAACTCGGGTAAACGTGGCAATATGAGCGATTTTGATCGTGGGCACATTGTTGGCGCTAGACAGATTGGCCATTCTATCGCCCAAGTGGGGAAAATCCTAGGTTTCCCGAGTGTAAACATATCAAGGGCGTACGGCGATTGCATTCCATTGATGACCGAGGTCGACATAGACTATTCAGCCTCGTACAGACCAATCGCTTGGCAAAAGCGAAGCAAATAAGCAGTATCAGCTAGCGAACGAATGACCACCCTACTCGTATGCCACTGTTGACTACTCGTCATCGGAAATTACGTCTCACCTGGTGCTGGGTGCATCAAATCTGTACCTCTGCAGAGTGTCGTCGCGTCGTGTAGTCAGATGAATCCTATTTTCGGCTTTATCTAGTTGACGGGAGGGTGCGAGTGATGCGTAGACAGCATGAGGACATCGCCCCGTTGTACTAGGTCGGCTCTAATCAAGGCGGTGGAGGTTCTGTGATAGTTTGGGGAGCCTTCTTACGAGACACATTAGATCTTTTAGAGTGTATGGAGACTATAGAGGTACTTAACCACTGTGGGATACCAGCATGTGCTGGCTAATCAACTACACGCTTTCATGGCCTTTGCACATCCGATGGGCTGTTCCGCCAGGACAACGCACCACGCTACCGAACCGCAACCACCCAGGCATGGCTCGATGAACACTCATCTGAATTTGGAACCATCAAGTAGACCCCAAGGTCCCTAGATTACAACCCTGTGGAAGCTCTGTGAGATGCTGTACAGTGGAACATCAGATCCGTTGATCCTGGGTCGACGTCTCGGGTGGAGTTGTGAACAATGCTGAAACAGGTACGTCTGACATTAGCTCTGGAAACCCTCCGGCATCTGGTGGAGTAGATGCCTATGCGTGTACAGGCTGTTTTTCGCGTTAGTGGAAGGCCAACACGCTATTAGGTGGGTATATCTAATGTTTTGTCCATTAAGTATACAAGTCACATACAAAACTAAGTAATTCATTGATTTATAGGATACAGATGTCGTAATTAACTTATATTCACGCGATTAACTCCCCAAGAAACTTGAGACGCCCTCGATCTAACCCGCCTTATACCAAGCACCTTAACGTCAGTAGAAAATTGAAGTTTGGTGTATACTACAAAGCGTGGGAAAACACAGGTTGGCCACGTAGGTCATCGAAACCGGGTCCCCTCACTCCGGAGTAAGTCGCTCTCCCAACTGAGCTACGCGGACATGTGCTCTCACTGCTATCAGCCTTTATCTCATGTGCGTCCTGCGGCGCAGGCACGTCACATCTCCCCCTCCCGCAAGAGGGCCCGGGGCATGTCCCACGGGTCAGCCGGGACCATGTGTCGCTGTAGGCAGTCATCCCACGAAGAACGTGCATTTCAGAAATTCCAGACAATTTGGGGTTTGGAACGCAACATCACACACATTTTTTCGAAGCACTGCAGAACTGATTCTCATTTTTCCTCTCTCGCGGTGTGGAAAGAACATCACACCGTTGCGAGAAACTTAACGGCCAAGTCATCCTTGAAGTTCGGGCGCCAATGTGAAAAAACAGGGTTGTCCACGTCGGGCATCGAACTCGGGTTCCCTCGCTCCGTAGTAAGTCGCTCTCCCAACTGAGCTACGCGGACATAAAAAGCTACGCGCTCTCTGAAGTCATACAAGACAAAAACTCTTCAAAGTCGTAGATAAAAAGAACACTATCCGCCCGTTTGCTCCACAGAAGAATTAACACAAAAGGTCTTTCTAACATTTTCAAAAAAGGTCAATAATTCAGTTCCCCAGAAGTTAGTGCCGCTTTACGTAGAGTAAAAGAAAAGATGATAGATACAAAGGTTCATCAAAATAATGGAAACACTTACTCTTTGTGGGTAACTTTTTATTAACAAGCTATAGGCCCACCTCGGGCTTTCAGAACAGAAGCAATTCGATTTCGAATAGACTTACACGTGTCATACATATACGATAATCGAATCAGGAACCATTGTTCCAAATTTCATTATCTATATGTTCCAACTGCGCCATTGACGTTGGAGGTGGAAAATGTGATCTGACCTTTCGTATCAGATATTCCCACAAATCTTCGATAATATTGAGGTCCGGAGAGTGAGGTGGCCATTTAGCTGCCGTACCTCATCTTCATACATTGCAGACCAAAACTTGACACCTTCCGCATAATGTACCGGTGTATTATCTGCTTAAAACTAGGAGCGGTCATTAGGAAACAATGCCTGCAACACTGGGTGGAGACGGTCTCCCAAGAATGAATTCGTACATTGCAGATGACATTGCAAAATAACCAATGGGCCCTAAGGAATGTCATGACATGGCACCCAAGAGCAGGGATCCACCTCCGTGCTTCACAGTTGGAACCAAACAGTCCGGGTGGTATGCTTCTGCAGGTTTTCGTCAAACGTACACTCTACCAGCTGTGGGAAACAATGGGAGGCACGATTCATCAGGCCAAATGACACGTTGCGTCTTCAGCGTACTAGTTTTTATGTGCTTTGAACCACCTCAAACTTTTTTGTTGCATTGATGTTGGAAACCAGAGGTTTGCGGATTCCAGCACTGCCATAAATTCGGACACATTGGAGATTTCGACGAACTGTTATGGCGGAAACAAGATCATTCCGACTGGTGTTCAGCTCTACTTCTATTTTTGGTGCCGAGGTCTCATGCTTCCGTTGTACAATGTGTGGCAAAGTTCGCATATCCCTATCTAATATCTTCCTATGGCATGCAAAATTTTCACCTTTGGGGGCAACGCCGTGTCGATTTTGATAGGTAGTCATAATTTTCTGTAGTTTCTCGCGCTACACCCACTGTTAACCGCCGTTCTAGTAACATGATCATGCATTTCTGAAGTCACTAAGATGTGTCATTGCCGAAAATTACACCACAACAGCTGTTTCACCTGCGACTGTGGCATTGCTACGTGATAGCTAACATCGTACTGCACCCCTTTATATACCTCATATCTAGGGTGATGTTATGCTGATTTACATACGGCGCATTGCGCTTACTTCAGTAGCAGACCCCTGTATAATGATTTAATTGCTGATGGAGGTTAAATTTTGCTTATGAATGATTAAGTGTCTCTTGTTGAAGATTTAACGTTAGGTTGAAAATTGTTGCTTGTAGTAATTGTATGCTGTAAAGTTTCAAGCATAAGATTGGATTTGTAAATATCAACACTCGTAAATATAGAATAACCTAACGGTCTATAAATTTGAAAACAATCACTTTTCAAAATCCACGCTTTTTTTAGTAGGGATTTAACGAAGACCGTGAGCAACTTAGTGGACTATAAGCAGTCGCCGTTCCTAATTTAGGGCCACTGGTTCCAGGGAATGGAGAGAGCCAGTGCCGTAAGACAAACACAATATCCATGCCTCACCGGGATTTGAAACCGGACCCATCTAAAAGAAGGGGTCAGGAGCCAACGCTTAGACCACTACGCCACATAGGAGGCAAAATCCACGCTTAATTTGTCTTCATAGGCACATCCTTGAAGAACAACGTTGACTGGTTTTACATGGTTTATACAAATAATGGAACACCTGGGAAATAGGCAATATGCCTTACTAACAAAGTGCTGGACCACCATTTGCCTTTTATACAGCTTCCAACCTTTTTGGAACAGATTCATACAGCTTTTGAACAGTGTCTAGTAGAATGTTGTACTATTCGTCGATCAGAACATCAGTCAGTTGCTTTAGAGATATTGGAGAAAGGAATCTGCTCTCCAGAATTGCCCACAGTGGTTCGATGATATTCAAATCAGATAGCTGAGCTGGCCAGGGCAGATGTTAAAGTTATTCTTGGTGCTCCTCAAACCAAGATCAAACTATTCTGGCAGTGTGTATGGGAGCATTATCATCTCGGAAAATGCCATTATTTTTGAGAAATAACATTTGGACTACATATAAAATGCACCTGATCACCTAGAATGTCCAAGTACTCTCTGCCAGTAACTAAACCATATGGGGTAATATATACAACATGGGGCCAGCCAAATACTAAGACGTGCCCACCCAAATCACCACAGATTCCCCCTTCTCCCAATGTTGGACAGTTCGAACCAGACATTACAAATTACACGCTTCCTTGGGGGCTCTATATACATAAACTAGACCTACCGTTGGGAATAATATAAATAAGGACTAATTGTACTATGTCACATGTTCCCAGTCATCAGCTGTCCAGATTTTATGCTCATGGCATCATCGTTTTAGCATTGTAGAGTTGGTTTCTGTGATTAAAGATTTATCAACTGCAGCTCCTCCACGCATGTTGCCTTTGTGAAGTTCTTTGCGGATTGTGATTGTGGAAACAAGGTCTTCCAAGTGTGTGTGGACTTCTGCTGTCACTATTGCTCCAGTAGTTCTGTGTTGCCTGAGCACAATCCTTGTTGGTGTTCGACTGTCTCTCTCATTCAATCTCGGTTTTCACTCACTATTCTTCTTCGCCGATGAAGTCTTACAATGCTTTGTTTATGCAGTCATAACCGTGGACACGTGCTCTTGAAACACCAGACAATTTGGCTGTTATAGTTCCAGACGCTCCTGATAAACAAGCTCCCACGCTTTGTCCTCTTTGAAAGCCTGAGAGGTTACCCATTTCACCGTCCGCTTGTACGAATCGCTGCTGGACACAACTTGTACTACACTAGAATACAGCCTAAAGAATATATATGTTACCGGCTAAACCCGATTTTAGTACAAATTGGTTCTTCCTAGGACAAACTAGTTTATCCGAAGCGCCCTAATCCGAACTAGATTATAGTGAAATATAGGTGTAGCTTCCGGGACAAACTGGTTAGGCCTAGTCTTAATTAGTTCCACCTGCATTTGCACTTTAATCTATAGGATATGGAAACGAATCGATGGGAAATGAAATAAATTATCATTTATTATGTACTCAGAACCTTTATTTACTTAGTATTGATTTTATTTTTTTACATAGACACCTATTCGATGAACAGGTTATTTACTTATTATTACACGGTGAATTGAAGTTCTTACACAAGGAGAAAGTTAATCAGGAGAATGAGATTTTGTTGAGAACTGCAGCGATCAAACATTCTGTCGGGACGGGACAAGGTTTCGGTACGTTCAATTGCACCAAAAACTGTTCATCGAACAGGTGTCTATGTAAAAAAATTCAATACTAAGTAAATAAACGTGCTAGGTACATAATAAGTGATAATTTATTTAATTTTCCTTCGATTCGTCTCCATATCCTATAGATTAAAGTGCAAATGCAGGTCGAACTATTTTAGGCTAGGCCAAACCAGTTTGTCTCGGAAGTTGCACCTTTATTTCAACATAATTTCGTTCGGATTAGGCCAAACCAATTTGTCCTGGAAGCTGCTCCTTTATTTCAGTATAGTCTAATTCGGACTAGGCCGAACCAGTTTGTCCTGGAAGCTCCACCTTTATTTCAGTACAAGCCAGTGTGTCCTATCCCGCTTCGAATAAACTAGTTTGTCCTAGGAAGAACTACATTGCAGTTTGTACTGAAATCGGGTTTGGCCGGTAACATATACACTGGTGTTCAAAATTAAGAGAATTAGCACATTTTGTCGATTTTCACAAAAGGTACAAATTATGCCGCCGAATAAGAATGCAAATTTGCAGTGTCGGATACGTGAGCGTACACGTGCGTGTGGGCGGAGCTGTAACAGCGGAGGACATGAAAAGCAGACGTGGCTTTTTCCGCGATTAGTTCGCTCGTACTCCTCGGCGACATTCGTTGTGTTTCTTGCAGGGGTTGGTTCAATTTCAAAAGCAATCAGGTAAAAGGAGTTGCCACGAACGTATTGAGGACGAAATGAGGTGGAGAATCGTCGGTAGATTGGAGGCAGGGCAATCGCAAGTGCAAGTTGCTGCAGAGCTCAATGTAACGCCCGGTGTCGTCTGCACTTTGTGGAAACAATTTAAGGACACCGGATCCATATCCAGAAGGCATGGGCAAGGTCGTCCAAGAGACAGGACGACCAATGAAGATCGTTATTTTTCTCACTTTCAGCAAGGCGCCACAGGACTGCTACAGCTGCACAGCTATCTGGTGAGCTGCATGCCGCCACTGGAACCCGAATTTCAAGGGTTACTGTTTCCCGAAGGCTTCATGAGAGAGGGCTTTTTGCCAGAAGACCCGCTGTTTGCGTCTCGCTCACTTCAGCACACAAAAGAGCGCGTTTAGCATGGTGCAGACAACAACAGCCTTGGACCAGACTTCAGTGGGGTAACGTTCTCTTCACAGACGAGTCGTGATTCAGCCTGGACACTGATTCTCGACGTACCTTCATCTGGAGAGAACCTGGGACCCGATACCTTTCCTCCAACATCCGAGAAAGGGACAGCTATGGCAGCGGAGATGTCATGGTCTGGACAGGCATCATGTTGGACGGCCGCACACCTCTCCCTGTGTTTGACAGAGGCTCCCTGACTGGTGAGAGGTATAGGGATTTACAGCCCTATGTTCGACTTTCCAGCGGCGCAGTTGGCCTTCGGTTCCTTTTTATGGACGACAACGCTCGTCCACAAAGGGCTCAACTGGTCGACGATTATCTTGAAAGTGAAGATATTCGCCGGATGGATTGGCCAGCCGGATCGCTAGACCTAAACCTATTGAACATGTCTGGAACGCTCTTGGGAGAGCAATTACAGCTCGCCATCCCCCTCCGAGAACCATCGAGGAGCTGAAAACTGCGTTGCTGTAGGAGTGGGACCGACTGCCACAGGGACTCATCAACTGCCTCGTTTCCAGTATGACGTCGCTCTGTGAGAGCTGTATGACTGTGAGAGCTGTATGACTGTGAGAACTGTATGACTGTGAAAGCTGTATGCTCTGTGAGAGCTGTATGACTGTGAGAGCTGAATGACTGTGAGAGCTGTATGTTCTGTGAGATCTGTATGACTGTGAGAGCTGTATGACTGTGAGAGCTGTATGACTGTAAGAGGGGACCAAACCCCATATTAGAGTCATTTTATGTTCGATCTTGCAACGTGGATTTTGGACATTCCAGCGCTGATGAGCCTTACTGACGAAAATGAGTGCGTGCCATGACTGTTGTATGGTATAATTTTCTCTCTTATATAACTGTGTATCCATACCAAATTTCATTAAAATGTGCCCAATAGTTTTTCAGAAATTCGACAAAATGTGCAAATTCTCTTAATTTTGAACACCGTAAAAAGAAAAGATAATAGCAACGTCTGGTTTTTTCAGCGCGCCTACACGAATACCATTAATCCTCATAATTATGGTATTCACATTATTTTGTCCAACCCTAGTATATAAAGCGAAGGCCACATCGAAGAAGAAAGTAATAGGATTATGAAACTTAGCTGGAGTGCATTTAGAAGCAGCAGCAGCATACAATTTTCAAATGCAATTTATCATTATGTTTTAAAACGAAAGTGTTTAGTCAGTAGGTCTTTCCCGTTTTTACTTATACGGATCAGGAACATGGACATTGACTAAAAAGATATTCAGAAGCTGAGGACAACTGAAAGAGGCATGGAGAGTTGCATGCGTGTTGTAACCAATAAAGGTAGAAAAGGAACTCATGGATGAGGAAAGTGAAAAAGAAGGGATCACATGCTGAACGTAAGGACCTTCAAGTGACAATGAGCTGGACATACTACTAAAAGAACTGACCACCGTTGGACAACTGAAATACTAAACCGAATGCCGGGGGACAGGAAGCGGAGTAAAAGAAGACTACGCGTGATATCATGCGGGAGGTGACGTTGAAGAGAGTTGCTCAAAACAGAACTTTCTGCAAAGAGCGTGGAGAGGACTTCATCCAGCATTGGATTGATGATAATGGTTAATAAAGATGATGATATACACTGAAGAGCAACTGAATTAGAGACAGCTGGCGTTATGCAACTGTGGTGCTGTGGGCGGCCCTGTAAGCGGAAACGACATGACGTATGCAGCGATCCGACAATATAAGGAGTGATGCGACGGGAATCAGTAAGAGTCGGACGCAGTATGGGTAAGACGAAGGATCTAAGCGCATTTGATTGTGGGCAAATTGTCGGGGCCCAACGAATGGGTCACTCCATCTCAGAAATCGTGCAGGCACTGGGATTTTCACGAGCCACTGTGTCACGGGTGCACCGTGAGTATATCGAATCCGGTAAAACCATCCCTGCAAGGGACAACTGCCGTGGACAACAGCGTGTGGATGAGCGGGGTCATCGTCGGCTAGCTCGCATTGTAACAGCGGATAGAAGGGCCACAGTGCAAGAAATCACTCGGCAATTTACCGATGGTGCACAAAAACGTGGTAGCAGCCACACCATCCAGAACCATCTCTTCGCTATGGGGTACAAAAGCCATCGTCCCACGAGAGTACCGCTGCTGACCTCACATCACAGGGTGCAAAGATTAGCATGTGCGCAGGAACATCGCCACTGGACCCTAGACATGTGGAAAAATGTTGCCTGGACTGATGAGTCGAGATTCGCGTTGGTACATGCGGATGGCAGGATACGAGTACGGCGCAAACCACATGAAGCAATGGATCCTTCTTGCCAGCAGGATACTCTTCAAGCTGGTGGGGTTGGCATTCTCGTCTGGGGACTGTTTACGTGGACTGAAATGGGACACCTGGTACGTGTGACATCGTCCCTCACAGGTCAACGTTACCGGGATATCCTGGACGACCATTTTCTCCCGTTTGTGCGTCTTCAACATTCCACTGTGGACCTCATCCTGCAACAAGACAATGCAGCTCCCGAATTGTATCCGAATGGTTGGATGAACACTCCACCGACGTGACCTCACTTCCTTGGCCAGCTAGGTCCTCTGACCTCAATCCCATCGAGCGCATCTGGGATTCCATCGAGAGAGATGTTCGAGGCTCTGATCCCCCTCCATCAAATCTTCGTGAACTGTGGGAGCTTGTTCAGGGGTCGTGGATCCGTATGGCTTCCCAACGCTTCCGGTGTCTTGTCGAGTCTAAACCGAGACGAATCTCCGCCGTCATCAGAGCGAACGGTGGTGCTACACGTTAGTAGACAGGTATCTCTAATTCAATTGCTCTTCAGTGTATATTAAGCGAGGAAAATAGAAAAAGGAATTCGTGAAACAGGGACAAGAACTGATGAGATCATGATAAAATTTGAAACCGTGATAGGCTGGATGCTTTTTTAAAAGAGCTGACAACCGTTGTACAAGTGAAATATTAATCTGGTTACTCAGGGACGAGAAAAGTCCCAGAAGATCACGTGGGTTAATGAAATTCGAAATCATGACGGAGTGACGTGGAAGAGAATGGCCCCAGAAAGAGAGTTGTGGAAGAGACTTGGGGAGACCTTCATCCAACACTGGTTTAAGAATGGCTGATGATAATGATGATGATGTACGAAAAAATGAAAGGTAAACTCATTCTAGGCTAGTTTTCCAGTTGGTAAGACACATGTAAAAAACTTCTAGAATTATTTGTTATTCAGTCTTTAAATCACTTCTTCATTATAAACCTCTTCATCATTAATTAGACATATTTTTTTTTCAGACATTGGGAAAGATGCATCCTGCTGAACCTCTGGTGAGTATTATGTCTGAATTTTAACAGTAGAAATAGTTTGTCTTATGTGCATAAACACTGTCTCCTTTCCACATTTCATTTTAAACTGAAAAAGACTTCTG
The DNA here is from genome assembly GCA_039090855.1 of Macrothele yani. Classification (NCBI taxonomy): domain Eukaryota; kingdom Metazoa; phylum Arthropoda; class Arachnida; order Araneae; family Macrothelidae; genus Macrothele; species Macrothele yani. The sequence continues at coordinate 30,386,971 of CM077005.1, read as the reverse complement.
AACGGGCCACGTCGGGTTTTATTTTCAGTTTACAGAACAAAAAGAGTAAGTGTATAAAAAAAGAAAAGAGTAATTTCTTTTTTATGAAGCTATTTGAAACTATTTGCAAAAGTTGAATGGAGAAATTTTTACTTAGATTTTTATCCTATATTTTTTTGAAAATTATCTGCATATTTTTAAATGTCGCTTTCGGTTAGTGTAAGCAAGTTCTGAAACTCAAAAGATACGGAATGATTGTTTGATAAATTTGTTATACATATATCTTAAATTTTGCAAAGCGCATTTATCCTGAATTCGTCTTCAGCCCTTTTAAATCTACATCCAATGTGTGGCATCATCCCAACGACATTCCCTGCACCGCTGACACCATAGCAGAAATTGAAAAGAGCTCTTCTCTGCTTCTAGCTTGCTGTTTGCAGATATTTTTCTTGCTCCTCTTGTCTGACCCTTCTTTTTTGTTAGCGGATTTGAGTTAAAATTTCATTTTTCTAATCCTCTTTGGGCGCCTTAACTTTGCGGGCCCTTAACCCTTTCACCACCATAGCGACCAACGCGCCCTTACATGTGAACAACCCAAAGCGCCCGAGTCGCCCAGATAGCACTAGTAGGATTTCCTACCCCCCATGTTCTTTGAATTAGCGCGGCGTCTGAGAAATTATCAGAAGACACCCTCAGTCGTCAATATTGTCGCTAAACAAAAAAGTGAACCAGGAGTTTGCTTGTTTCGGGGCTATATCATTCAGCCTTCTGACATCACTCAGTAGAACTCTTGTTTTGTTGACACATCCTTCGTTTGTCTGTGATATTTTGCATTATCCCCAAAACGGAGTTTATGGGGGATATTTGTCATAAAAATTATTTCATTTTGCTTAATCCAAACAATCAGACTGAAAGCATATTTTTTAAATTGTTCGAGCTGTTACCGCTTCCTCCTATCTGCCAAAGGCTCTCAGAATGCCCTGATTGTCCCAGGGAAACGTCCGAAGGGCAGTGCATGTCAAGACTTGACATCAGAAGTTTCGAGTGGTGACCAAGCACTAATCCTTCTTTTGTTATTGCAGAAGGGAGGGGAATGAAATTCTGAAACGAGCAGCTGACATTTTCGGGAGTTATGGTATTCTGAGCGGCAAAACCTTTTAGGATTATGGTCGTTAAAGGGTTAAGCATTGTTTAATTGCGCTTAACAGTAGTTATGCCACTGGGCTAATGAAATATAACTACTATTACACTTTGTGACGTTTTGGTGTATGCATTTATTTAAATTGATATATTACTTATTTCTATTCTAGCTACCTCAGCCATCGGATATTTTTACAGTTTGTTACACAAGTGGTACTACCGGAGATCCGAAAGGCGTCATGTTGTCTCACAGAGCCATGATATCCGCTTGCAGTGCTTGCCATTTACAAATGGTATTTGCAATTCCTAAATTTCAAAGTTTATTTATGTTATTACATTCATTGGTGTTTGTAATTGTTTTCATACTAGGTGAAAGCTCGTCGATAATGACGGGGGAAGGGGGGGGATAATACATGTAGAGTATTTTTTTAATAACCAGGTATTTTCTTTTTGTTTGTGATGTCCAAATGTGAAAGTATGTTTCATGAACATTGTTTTTTTCATTGGGGTTTAACGACCACCGTGAGCAACTCTAATGGGCTATAAGAAGTCGCTTATCCCTAATTTAGGGTAACTGGTTCCCGTGAAGAGGGAGAGCCAGTACCGTAAGACAAACACAACATCCGTGCCTCACCGGGATTCGAACCCCGACCCGATCTCGGGCGAATGATCAGAAGCCATCCCAGCAAAAACACAAGTATTAGGAAACTGATGGCCAGCAGCTGGCAGTGATGGGTCACTGCTGGATGACATCTGCCGCTCACGGCCCGGTGGCGGTCCGTTGGTCGCAGCGCCATCAGTTGGCGAGCCATTGATGGTCCTGCAGCATTGCCGTGAATTGTGGGCTACCAAGCAAGGGCCACTAGTAGCCCGTAGCTGGCAACCGATGAAACCCCAACACCAGGGGTTGTAACTTTGGAAAAAGTTGTAGCTTTGGGAAACCACGGCTATCCTAGATTTATGATTTTTTTATGGCTACTACTGGGAAATTGGCGAACAAGATTCCGCAAGCCATCAGTTACGTCACGTGATTGCTGCCTGCCACTGCCGGGAACTAGCGGACCACAATAGGCTAGCCATCATTTATGGCACGTGCTTGCAGGGCCGCTGAAGGGCTACTTGTGGCAGCTCCTACCTGTGATGGATAACTGATGGCCCTGTTGTGGCATATGACAACTGATAGGGGTGCCAGCTGTTGACCTGAGCTGTTGCCCGCCCAGACATTTTATTGACGGTTCGGCAGCGGCAACATAGTGCTGGGCCAGCAATGGCCCAGCAAGACTGTTTTTGCTGCGATCGCTTATACTACTGCGCTGACATTACAACGATAAAAGTATTACGTCATAGAGTTGTTACGTCACACCCTGACATAATTCGCAGTTTCTGTTCACTGCACGACTGCCTGAAAACATGAAAAGCTAAGCGTGACGTCCCAAATGTTTCTTTCTCAGTTGGCGCTATGTTGATGAAGTCACATAATTATATCCGGAAAGCTGTTCCCATTTTACCTGAACGAAAACACGATAACTAAGCGTGTCGTCACTAATATTTCTTTCTCAGTTGTTGCTAAGATGGTGACACCTCATAATTTAATCCGAAAAGAAGTTTCCATTCACTGAACACCTGCACAAAAACACGAGAAGCTAAGCGTGATGTCACAAGTATTTCTTTCTAGTTGCCATGGTGACGACTCTTTCCGCTGCGCCACAAAAGTGGGACAAACGTTCAGACAAATGAAATTATATTGTTTTAGATTATATTTATAGTTTGGTGGGACGCATACTGTCTTTTTAATTTTCCGTTTTTGTTGACTTAAGTAAATTTTGGGGGCTTCTACTTTGTGTATTCAAGCTGAACGTTACGTCTGAACTACCAAGAGTTTTCTTCTGTGGCCTATGACTGGCTGTCACTCAAGTTACGATAATTGGTATAAATACAGAGACTACGCAACTTGGAAGTCTGTATTGATTAGGAATTTCACTCTATTTTTGACTCAGTGTATGAAAGTGTAAAATGTTGGACAATGCTCCAAAAGTCTTGCCGTATTTTTAGAAAAATTAATAAAAAATAACTACACCACTTACAGTAGTAAGATTTGCAGTGTTTGAAAGGTAAACTTAAAACTTAAGATTTATTGTTTATCTTTGCGTGTAGATGGCACTAGTTGTTCTTCCTGTTTATAGCTACAAGCTGCAATGGCGAATGTGCAGGAAAGGGGGATTTGTGTGGCGTGGTTTCTGAAACGATATCAGTAATTCAAGTACTAAGAAATTTTCGCACACGTTTCGGCACAAATCCTCCTGAGGCTGAGAGTATCAAGCATTGGAAAGATAAATTTCTAGAAACCAGGAGTGTGCTGGACTAGTCAAGAAGTAAACGTCCCAATGTTTCGAAAGACGACGTGGAACGAGTACGGAAAGCATTTTCCCGGAGCCCGAGTAAGTCAACTTCAGAAGTTGCTGCATAACTGGGATTGCTACGCACAACAATGATGCGATTTTTGCGCAAAAGACAGCTGCTATATGCATGCAAAAGTCCAGACTGTTTAACGTTTGGAGGAGAAAAATAAGCCTCGCTGTTTCAAATTTTTCTGTAACTTATGGATCGCCTAGATGACGGCTGACACATCCTTGAATGTGTGCTTTTTAGTGATGAGTCGACATTTGCCACATCAAGCGCAGTTAATACACATAATGTGAACATAAAGTTTTCGGAAAACCCACATTTCCAGAGATGGAAACGGGTCACGGGCCGACAATTTCTTGCGGGTCCAACGGGTCGGGTCAAGGTGCTCCAGACCCGATTTTGACCCTGTTTTATTCGCGTTTTATTTTTGAAAAGAGAAAAATATATTCCAAAGAAAAATGCGCGTTGTGGAATTCTGTAGTCGATACTGGTGCCCACGGAATGAATAATGATTTGCCATGCAAAAATATTGTCGTCTCTTTCTTAAAGCAAAGAAGATTTCCACCTACCGACATCAAACACACCGACACTATATCGTAAAAAGATACGTCCTTTGCGTTCTTTTACAGTGCGATAGTCCAGGGAAGGTACAGGCAAACGCCATTCGCCTGCTTCTCAGCTGATTCACTCTCTCCGTGCAAAGTTCACTGTATTACTGAGAGTTACTTTTGACATCGCATCTTTTACATTGAGCATTCAGAGGTTTTCGATTGATGTGCTAAAATCCCATTCCCATGACAAGTCATGTCGAAATTAACTCCTTATTTGTTAATATAGATGGATTTCATATTAAGGAGGTTGTGAAAGGCGTCTAGGCCAACAAATACGTGCTTGTTGAAAACCACAAGGGGAAGAGTGAATGCTGGAAATTGTTTCGTCTCATTAAGGGACTGGCGAATAATTCTGTGTTGTTTGGTTTTGCTTGTTGTTCAAAATGTGGAAAGTTTATAACTACAAAGAAAGATGTCGACTGTGTAAAGATTATGGAAACAAAAATCTAACGGACCATATGAAAGTATGCGCACCTAGGTCATCAAAGCGTGGAAAGAGTGAACAATCTAAATACATTTAAAAAAATACATTTGTGTAATCGTAAATAACGATTCCCATTTGTAATACTTTCCATGGTCACGGTCATATTCAGCCGTTACTTATGGGTTACGCAAAATAGTGGCACTAAAAATGCCACTTAAATTTAGCAAGTAACCAAATTTTATTATTAAAAAGGGATTTCAGTTATTAAATATCAAGCAGTTATTAGTATGTATATGTACATAAATTGAGTTTCAAATTTATTATTCAAAGCAGATTTGTCAGGGTCAGTTGCGGATCGGGTCCGGGTCGGGACCGAAATTTTTGACCCGTTTCCAACTCTGCATATGTCTCACAAACTCATATTCGTGATAGCCCCAAAGTTAATTTTGGTTAGGGCTTATGCACAAGCGCATTACTGGTCCTTTTTGATTCCTGAAAATATCTATCAACGTAAGTGTCTGCTTAGATATGCGGCAAAATGTTGCTGTACCACAAGTCGAAGACCTTCAGCTAGATGTCATTTTTCGTCAAGACGGAGTTCCTCCTCACTGGGGAGAAAATGTTCTCAACTACTTGGATATTGTGTTCCCAGAAAGATGGATTGGCCGGGGCGGCCAGATTTCATTGCCAGCTCGTTCACCTGGTTATAACCCCATTGGATATTTTATGAGACTTGCCAAAGGTAGAAGGTACAGATGAGCTCATGTGTAGAGGATTTTAGGAAGGGAGTGTCTGGCCCCAGGTCTTAAACAACCCTTAGAAATAGGAAGCTAGGAGATTTGGGCTAGAGTGCCCGATAGGAAAGTGACGCGGAAGCGAGTTAGAAAGGGGGAGGAAGACGCCATTATTTATTACTGGGAGGAAAGCTCCCGGGGTCCGACGGCTTAACGTGCCCATCCGATGCATGGCGAATATTTAGTAGTTCGAGCGTTCGTACCTGGCTGGGATCGAACCTGAGTTTCATCCCTGGCAAACACGAACGTTGACCACTATGCCATCCGCGGTCCAACAGAACGTACATAACAAAGTTGAGTGACTTAAAGGACCTGTTGTGAAAGCCATTGCAGCTGTTGATATGGATTTATTACAATGGATACAGCGAGAAACTGAGTACAGTTTGGCTCCGTGGAAATATGGGGTCGCATATACACTATCTACGAACAAGTAATTGGACACCCCTGCAATCGACGATATCTGCGGTCCTGATACACGTCTAATATCGCCGTTAAATATCGTGTGGGAAACAACAACGCAACCAGTCACATGCAAGATGCCACGCAGTTCGGAGCTCTCTGATTTCGAGAAAGGTGTAATCGTCGGGTATCACAGAAATGGCCGATCCATACGTGACATATCCAGCGAGTTGAAGTACCCAAAATGGACAGTGGCCTACGTGATTGGCAAGTGGAAGATGAGAGGTGTCTATCGGAATGTGCCCCGACCCGGCAGACCCACAAAAACTGGGAGGTAGCGACCGACGGGTGCTGGCCAGAGAAATTCGGAAGAAGCGCACCAAATCGATGGGTCACATCCGCGAGGAGTTTCAACAGGCATCCGGAAGTGTTCCGATGAATACCATCCGTAAAGAAGCCCATCTGCTCGGTTATCATGGACGTGCTGCCGCCCACAAGCCTTTGATCACCAAGTCCAATAGCGCTGCTCGGCTAACGTGGTGCAAAGAACGTCGACAGTGGATCGTTGAACAGCGGAAACAGGTTCTCTAGAGCGACAAATCAAGGTTCACCCTCTACTGTTCGGATGGCAGGGTCTGGGTTTGGCGTCTGCCTGGAGAACGCCTCCTGCCGGAATGTATTGTGCCAACTGTGAAGTTCGGCGGCGGTGGAATTATGCTATGGGTGTGTTTCTCCTGGTATGGCACGGGATCCTTGGTCGCAATTCCTGGTAGACTCAACGCCGAGGCCTACTGCACCATTTTGGATGACCATGCGTTTCCTACGTTGTGGCAGTTTTACGGGGTGGACCCATGTTACTTTCAGGATGACAATGCCACCTGTCATGATGCGAGTGTCCACCGTGGCTTGGTATGGTGACAATGGGGTTAATCGAATGGACTGGCCTGCGCAGATCCCGGACCTTAACCCTATCGTGCACCTCTGGGACGAGTTGGAGCGTCGACGTAAGGGGTGCCCCCACCGTTCGAAATCGGTGAAGGAACTGACCTGTCTTATCCAAGCCTAGTGGAAGAAAATACCGCCAGCCGTCGTACAACGCCTTGTTGAGAGTATGCCCCGGAGGGTCGCAGCTGTAATCGCCGCTCCACCAACTATTGAAGGTGAATAAACTTCGTTTTCCTTTGCTATCACAGGTGTCCAATTACTTGTTGGTAGATAGTGTAAAAATGCATATTAGTTTGTATCACAAGAAGCTTAAGATGCTTATTATTCAAACGCAGCAAATCTTCTGTCTGAAAGTGGTGTAGTTATTTTTTTAACAATTTTCTAAAAATAGGGTAGTTAGAAAATTACGATTATTAAAAAATAACTAATTTTCTAAAAATATAGATCAGGGATCCATGGAGGATGTTGTTGGGCCCAATTAAGATGGACCATTCTATGCAATACAGATCATTTGCCTTCTGGCATACAGACCTCTCTCGTGGAGTCTTCTGTAAAATGTTTGCCTTGATATCGTGATTCCCGTAGGAGACAAGAGTTCCTGCGAGAGTTGTTTGGTTGCTAACTCAACATCGCTGCGAGCTGTTAGAGACAAATCCGGTCGTCTTGGCTTGTTGTGGCTTTTGGGAGTCCTTGACTTGGTCTTCTGGTTATTGCTCCGGTTTCCTACAACTGTTTCCAGAGAACGGAGACTACTTGCCTCTACACTTTCAGCCATCATGCTCCCTCAACTTGGGATTGCTCTGCTTCCAATCTACCGTTCTCTATCCACAGTAAACAGCCTTCTAAGCAATGGTGGGAAGCCATTCTTCCATTAACAGTCGAACTCAAACTTCAATTGTCGCACTCTGCTCAAAACAACCTTTGTCAAGGTTGCGTGCCCTCCAGCTCGATGACGTATGTCGTCTTATGCTTATTTCCATAGGAGCTACTACTATGTTGTTTAGCTACGTCGGATTATCATTTCACCTTGCACATTTCTCTGAAAAATCTTTACAGTCGGTCTTCCGGTTTTGGACATATTATCGAATTTGTATTTGTCACGTTAATTTTGGACACCAGTGATGACGTAACTACCACCCCCGCGCAGCTGCGGAGTGGCGCAGGTGAAGAAGGAACGTACTGCAGCTGCCAGTTATAATTTTATGAAAAAATTCGAACACGCACAATAATTAACCCAAAGATTCATATTTTGCTTTAAGATATATTTAGCTTTGCCTAAATAAATGCCTAGTTTCACTTTTAAAACACTGAATGTCCTACAGATTGAAGGTGTTCGGCTCTTTGTCTTCAGGTTATAACACGATTGCTCTGCAATGGGTTGTAAATAATACGATCGCTCTCCAATCGCCCTCTCTCTGTGCTGCTGAAGCCTAGTTGCACTTTTGAAACAGTGAATGTCCTACAGATTGAAAGTGTTCGGCTCTTTGACTTCGGATTGTAATACGATTTCTCTGCAATAGGTTGTAAATAATACGATCGCTCTCCAATCGCCCTTTCTCTGTGCTGCTGAGGCCTAGTTGCACTTTTGAAACAGTGAATGTCCTACAGATTGAAAGTGTTCGGCTCTTTGACTTCGGATTGTAATACAATTGCTCTGCAATAGGTTGTAAATAATACGATCGCTCTCCAATCGCCCTCTCTCTGTGCTGCTGAAGCCTAGTTGCACTTTTGAAACAGTGAATGTCCTACAGATTGAAAGTGTTCGGCTCTTTGACTTCGGATTGTAATACGATTGCTCTGCAATAGGTTGTAAATAATACGATCGCTCTCCAATCGCCCTTTCTCTGTGTTGCTGAGGCCTAGTTGCACTTCTGAAACAGTGAATGTCCTACAGATTGAAAGTGTTCGGCTCTTTGACTTCGGATTGTAATACGATTGCTCTGCAATGGATTGTAAATAATACGATCGCTCTCCAATCGCCCTCTCTCTGCGCTGCTGAAGAAAAGCGCGAGGCCACAGTGGGGCTCCCCGTGGAGGATGTGGGAAAACAGTAAGTTACCTAGGTTTACGTGCACGACAGGCGTCAACATTTATTCACAGCAGCCGAAGATCTGCCATGTGTAAGAGGGTGATTTCTTCAAATGATTTATTTTAATTTTGGACAAAGCAATTGCGTGTATTGTCAAATCTATTACTTAAAATGTTAAAACTACAGGGCTTTAGGTACCACCATTACTTTTGCAGACACTCTCCCTGACTTCCTACCCCCCCCCCCAACCACCACACACACAGGCTGCGAAAAATGCATCCTCCCTCGTGCTTAGGGGTGCTGAAGTAAATCTTGCAGTGGGAGGGGGACGCACGCTTTGCTAGTTACGCCACTAGACACCAGTGTACTTGCTTGCTTCTGTAGGTACTTAGAATCATCATGTTAGTTTGAAGTGAATGTGGAGCTGCTTGCGTATTCCCTTCTTTTTCAGCTTATTCGGTGGTTAACAAAAGTAAAGGAGGTAAAAAAAGCCATGGAAACAGAAGGATTTAAGTTTATCTGAAGAAGTATATCGGCATCAGTGATCTCAGAAGTAGAAAGGTATTACATAGATACGAAAAAGAAACATATCGTAGAAGCGGATTATCGCATGAGAATAGATGTATCGAAGACAAAAATATTGGTTATCAGTAAGGATTAAATCTTTTTGTTCGAGTTCATGCTACGTACCTACGATAACAATTGAATGAGAAAAGAAATTGAGTTACATTGATAGCCTGATAACAAGGAACAGAAGTACAAAGGAGGTCGGTCAAGGAGAAAAATGGCAAAAGAAGTACATGAAAGACAAAAACAAAAACTTTCTAGAAGCGATATCTGCACATACCTTAAAATAAAATTACTAAAATTCCATGAAAAAATATCTCTACCTCTGTGAATCGATTTTCCTTTCCGAAAGACAGTAAAAACGAGAGCATTGTACTTGACATTGTTCCAAAAGAATAATAAAACTGAAATATATAAACAAAGTTACGAATACTGAGGGACTTCTAGAAGAAATGAAAGCACGGAACGATTGCTCGATAAAATCGACCTATATTTGCACGTTGAACTTGAAGCACACAAATTCACATATTGTAAACTTACAATTACACAACAAACTTCATGGTACAAGTTTTCATATTGTGTAACCGTCACTCTATTGTGAGCTTCAAGATATAATTTCACATGTTGTGGTGAACCTGCAATTCCATTTACATTTAGGCTCGCAAAAGAACTAGATTAATGGGTTCAAAATCTTAATATATGTATATTCGTAACGGAGAAGGTGAATGAAGATACAATCGACTGCCGTTAGAACTAACTTCACGGGCCCTATGAGAATTGCTCATGGTAAACCTCGAAGCAAAAGAGAAAGTAACGTCAAAGAATTTTTCAAATCAAAATTTTACATATCATTCCACATACACTGCTGGATACAAAACAAGAAAGATGACACCGAATTTTCGGGTGTAATGAGCACGTCTTTTGAATCCGTTCTGATGTGAATTAAATTTATCAATGGAACCAGTATGGAAAACAATAGCATCTGACTGAAGAAAGAAGTTTTTCAATTGGATTTTTAATTCCGCAGATATTGCTGTAAACGGAATCGTCAACTTACGCCCTCTGGTTGCAGACTTATGAGTTAAGAAAATTTTTAATTTATATCAGAAACATTTCGCAGCGGGAACGCTCTCTAGCAAAGAAATAATTTTTCAAAGCGGACTCTTCGAAAAAAATATGGACAAATATAAGGCATGCATCTACGTCCCCTAGCGGGAAAACCTTGCATTATTTTATGAAGAAAGCATTCTCAAAAAGTTTTTCTATGTGAGAGGTATCGGTCCAAGAAAAAAAAATTTAAACGAGTTTTCAGGAACTCAGATTTTGCTACAAATACACCAGAAGCAGAAATTAACACTTATGCCGCCTGGTGGCGAAACCATTCCTTACCAAATATCAGGAATTACATGAAAAACATTTCCCATCAGGAGCTGTATCGATAAAGGAAGAATTTTTCAAATCCGAGTTTTAGAAGCAGAGACATCGAGTAAAACGCAATTTAGCTGTGCGACCCCTAGCGGAAAGTTTATGATTTACTTGAAAATTTTGAAATTATATAAAAAACATGTCACACCAAGAACTCTATCCAATAAAGAAATAATTTTTCAAATCAGACCATTAGAAACAAAGATATTGACAAAAATAAGATATACATCTACGCCTCCTGGCGTAGAAACCATGCAATATTTTAAGAAGAAAATGTTCCGAAAAGATTTGTCGACGTGAGTGGTATCGGTCCACGAACGAATTTTTTCAATCGAGATTTTAGAAGCTCAAATTTTTTGGCAAATACGTCAGAAGCAAAAATTAACTCTTGCGCCCCCTGCTGGCCAAAGTATTCTTTACCAAAAACTAGATATTAAATGCAAAAGAGTCTCCATCAGGATCTGTATCCGCTGAAGAAAACATTTTTCAAATCGGAGTTTTAGAAGAAGAGTTATCGGAGAAAACGTAATTTACTTTTACGCCCCCTAGGGGAAAATCTATGCGTAACTTGAAAAAGCAACTATACCTAAAATAGTCTTCGACATAAATGGTATCGAAAGATTAAGGAATTTTTTCAATCGGATGCTTAGAAGCAAATATGCGGAATATAAAATGTATTTTTAATTCGACATTATCTGCATTTACGCCCTCTAGCGGCGAAATTATACATCGTAAAACAAACAAACGAAATAAAGGATCGTCATTCGTGCATTTCAAGCTTCCCAGTGCGAAAAGAATTTTTCAAATCGGATTAATAGTTGCAGAGATATCGTGGGTACAGAAGGACGGACGGACGGACAAACCTATAACATAAGCACGATCTTTTTCACAAAAAACGTGCTAAAAATGCCACACCATGCAGGAATGCACGCAATGAAACGAAATTTACTACACATGTAGACAACAAGTAGATCGGAGAGAAGTGACTTAATTTCTGACGGATTACATGAAGGCCATGGGAGAGAACACTATAATGTCGCTGGAATCAATAGATGTATGACCTCCATGCTGGCTGTTCGTTCGGCAACACGACATGGCATCAATTGGAAAAGAAAAGTTCCCGATGGTGTCCTGAGGTATTGCTGACCATGCCCCGTTGACATGTGTCCACAATTCCTCAATACTGCTAGGAAGTCGTCTGCCAACAAAAGGTTGCTTCGTGCAGAACACAACTACTTGAAGACACAGCGCTGTCGATGCACGATTAAAACACTCCAGCAAAGTTGAAAGAACCCAATACTAGAAGTTTAATAATGTCAAAGTTATACACATTAAGAAATTAATTAAAACCATTTAAAACGACACTAGATCTTTCGGGATAGCAACCAGTCCATCATCAGGCGTGGCACCACAGACGTTATATAGGCAGACAACAGTCTATGACTCAATAAGGAATACAGCGCAGACACAAAGAGGTTACAATTTATAATCTAAAGTGATAAATTGCTGTCATTTGGCAATTGATCACTTTATATAATTTATTAAACATGATGTGACAGAGGTGAAAATATGTGTCAAGACGACAAATCAGGAGCGAGACATTCTGTCAACGTAGCTCAGTTGGGAGAGCGACTTACTCCGGAACGAGGGGGCACGGACAAATTCGTGTTTTCACAATGACATTATTAAACTGCTAGTATTTTTAACATGAAATTATTATACTTCTAGTATTGCATTCTTTCAACTTTACTGGAGTGTTTTAATCGTGCATCGACCCCACTGGGTCTTCAAGAAGTCGTCTGCCGATGACGTCCAACATGTTCTCTGTAGGGAAAAAGCCTGGCGATCGCGCTGGCCAAGACAGCACATGGACATCTTGCAGACACTGTCTGCTGACGTTGGTAGTGTACGGGCGGGCATTATCTTCTTGAAACTGGGCATCAGATCAGTGGCACCAGAGAGTTACGGCAACAAAACGTGCTGCAGCTCTTCATCGACGTACCGTCTTGACGTTATTGTATCCACTATGGGTACGAGGGGTGAACAACTGTTGAAACTGATAGCTCCCCAAACCAAGGCACCAGGATGAGGAGCCGTACGACGATTATTGATGGCAGCAAGATAATCTCGTTGACCACGTCGTCGTACCAAGACTCTCAATCGGCAATTCTCGGTGCTCAGACTGAAACGAGATTCGTTACTGAACATGACATGGTTCCATTCGTCCCACCAAGCAAATGCGTGGTACAGTAATACTGCAACCTTGCGCAACAGTGTGCTGCGGTAAGTGGAAGTCGCCGCAATGTCTGGCAAAATCGAGAATCTTCCTCAGCCAATTTGCGATCCACAGTCTGTGTCGATATGGGAAAGTCTACAGCTGTCTGCTCACCTCATCGGATATCGTCCTCTGTGGTTTGTGACGCTGCTACGGATTGCCTTCGAATGCAGCGATCGAGGAGTACGGACGTCCGCCGACATACACCAGTCCCTCTACGGCGATGCACGTTACCTTTCTACAGCTACTGTCTCCACATTAGGTCGATATTTGTTGTATCCCGATGCGTTTCTGCTGCAGTGCGACCCAGGGTATGCAACCCTATGATGAAGCGACTGTTAAAGGTACCCGCCTTGTAATGGTAGGCTTCCATTCCAGATGACGTAGGCCAGGCATTCTCATTCCTTACACGTTCTTTAGCCACAAAGATCCGCTTACTCTGCGGTATGTATCCCTATGATGAAGCGACTGGTAAAGGTTCCCCCTTGTAATGGTAGGATTCTCGATGACTTAGGTCAGGCATTCTCCTTACACGTTCTTTAGCCACAAAGATCCGCTCACTCTACGGTATGTATCCCTATGATGAAGCGACTGGTAAAGGTATCATCCCCCTTGTAATGGTAGGATTCCCGAAGACGTAGTCCAGGTATTCTCACTCCTTACACGTGCTTTCGCCACCGAGAACACTAATACAGTGGAATACACGCCCAGGTGAGGACGACCAAGCTTAAGTACACTGTTAAAAATTTGGGGATAGGTTGCACCAAAAAGTGGTGCTACACCAGCTGCACCACTCTCTGAGAAAAGATGCACCATTATGTGGTGCAACAAAAACAAACAATGTGGTGCAAACTCACACCACTTTATGGGGTAAGGTTGCACCTGAATATGGTGTATGGTTGCACCATTTTATAATGTAACCTTACTCTATAATACGATGCAGAATTGCACCATTTGATGGTGTAACGTTTCCAAAATGTAGCGCAGCTGGTGTAGTTCCACTTTTTGGTGCAACATATCACCAAAATTAAGTGCAATCTTTTTACATCACTGCTTTGTGGATAAAATATTTTGAAAACAGGGTTTCTACACTGAAGAGCAATTGAATTAGAGACAGCTAGCGTTATGCAAATGTGGCGCTGTGAGCGGCCCTGTAAACGGAAACGACATGACGTATGCAGCGATCCGACAATATAAGGAGTGATGCGACGGGAATCAGTAAGAGTCGGACGCAGTATGGGTAAGACGATGGATCTAAGCGCATTTGATCATGGGAAAATTGTCAGGGCCCGACGACTGGGTCACTCCATCTCGGAAGTCGTGCAGGCACTGGGATTTTCACGAGCCACTGTGTCACGGGTGCACCGTGAGTACATTGAATCCGGTAAAACCATCCCTGCAAGGGCCAACGCCGTGAACAACAGCGTGTGGATGAGCGGGGTCATCGTCGGCTAGCTCGCATTGTAACAGCGGATGGACCGGCCACAGTGCAAGAAATCAGTCGGCAATTAAACGCTGGTGCACAAAAACGTGTAAGCAGCCACACCATCCAGAACCATCTCCTCGCCATCGGGTACAGAAGACATCGTCCCACGAGGGTACCGCTGCTGACCGCACATCGCAGGGTGCAAAGATTAGCATGGGCGCGGGAACATCGCCACTGGACCCTAGACATGTGGGAAAATGTTGCCTGGACTGATGAGTCCAGATTTACGTTGGTACATGCGGATGGCAGGATACGAGTACGGCGCAAACCACATGAAGCGATGGATCCTTCTTGCCAGCAGGGTACTCTTCAAGCGGGTGGGGGTGGCATTCTCATCTGGGGACTGTTTACGTGGACTGAAATGAGACCCCTGGTACATGTGACATCGTCCCTCACAGGTCAACGTTACCGGAATATCCTGGAAGACCATTTGCTCCCGTTTGTGCGTCTTCGACATCCCACTGGAGACCTCATCCTGAAACAAGACAATGCACCGTGCCATCGTTCCCGAATTGTATCCAAATGGTTGGATGAACACTTCAACGTGATCTCGCTTCCTTGGCCAGATAAGTCACCTGACTTCAATCCCATCGAGCACATCTGGGATGCCATCGAGAGAGATGTTCGAGGCTCTGACCCCCCTCCATTAAATCTTCGTGAAGTGTGGGAGCTTGTTCAGGGGTCGTGGATCCGTATGGCTTCCCAACGCTTCCGGTGTCTTGTCGAGTCCATGCCGAGACGAATCGCCGCCGTCATCAGGGCGAAAGGATGTGCTACACGTTACTAGACAGGTTTCTCTAATTAAATTGCTCTTCAGTGTATAACATCAGAAATTTCAACGTGAAAATAATAATGTCAGAAACACCAGATATATATGTACTACAAAATTTATTTTCATCACTTACCTTATTAGCTTGAGTGAATGCTTCTTTAAAAATTGTCAAACTTGCACTCACTGTGACGACAAAACCAACATGGCGGCACAGCACAACATTTGTCTCGTTCGGATGACTTGCTGACAAAGACGCTTGCGCCGTTTTCTTCACTGCACCAAAATGTGGTGCAAAGTAACGCCGCTTTGGCCGCATTTGGTAATTTGCACGAAAACGTAGTGCAAGTCAAACGTTTTCATGCACCATTTTATGGTGCAAGTGTGGAAATCGCACCAGGTCATCGTATAAGTGTCAGATGCTGCACGATATTATGGTGACGTGGAGCCGTTTTGCCCCCTTTTTTTCTCCCTCACCTATCAAGTGATTGGTTCGAAACTGCAATCGTTTACATAACTCAAATGTCGACACATACTCATCGGTTTGTATGGCGCTAGGACACATAATTCCTGGTGTGGCATTTTCTGTGTCGTGCAGTATATTGAGTTGCAAAGATATAGGCGCACAGGCAGATGAACGAACATAGTGATATGGTAAACATGTATTTATTTTGCAAAAGGCGTGATGAGTCAAATTTATTGCCACTGCGTTAGAAATAATGCAACTTTACTGTTCTTGGTAAATAATTTCGTTTATTTTAATATGAGGATGCTGAAAATGAATTTAATTATCTTTATTACTGTGTTATTTTTAGTTAATGTGTCACAGTGTGAAATTACGTAACATGTTAAACACCCAAATTCTCCTTTGATAGGGTATTTACGGTCCTAAACCTTCTGATGTGTTAATCTCGTATCTTCCTCTTGCACACATGTTTGAAAGAGCTTGCCAGGTATGTATTTGATTTACAATTTCACCTCATTCATTTATTACGTATTATGCAACTATTAATTCTAATGTTTCTCAAGAACTTTATATAGTCCCGAATTTTTTTGCAAACTGACATGTGTGTTTTGGAAATAACCGTATGCAATAGAACACCAATGGAAATAACCGTATGCAATAGAAAACCAATGGAAATAACCGTATGCAATAGAAAACCAATGGAAATAAATGTATGCCTCCGACACACACACACACACACACACACACACACACACATACACACACGGTACATTTTGGAAATTCCGTTTCATCCTTTTTCATGTACCCGTAATAGAATTCTGATACGGCATGAATAATAAAATTCCTTTTCAGTACGAATAATAGAATTCCATTTCAGTACGAATAATAAAATTCGATTTCAGCGCGCATTCCATTTCATACGAATAATAAAATTCAATTTTAGTGGGACTAATAAAATTCCATTTCAACACGCATAATAAAATTCCATTTCAGTACGAATTATAAAATTCCATTTCAGTACGAATTATAAAATTCCATTTCAGTACCCATAATAAAATTCCATTTCAACATGCATAATAAAATTCCATTTTAGTACGAATAATAAAATCCCATTTCAGTAAAATAATAAAATTCCATTTCATTGCCCATAGCAAAATTCAATTTCCGTACGAATAATAAAATTCCAATTCAGTGCGTATGATAAAATTCGATTTCAGCGCGCATTCCATTTCATACGAATAATAAAATTCAATTTTAGTGGGACTAATAAAATTCCATTTCAACACGCATAATAAAATTCCATTTCAGTACGCCTAATAAAATTCCATTTCAGTACGCCTGATAAAATTCCATTTCAGTACGAATTATAAAATTCCATTTCAGTACGCATAATAAAATTCTATTTCAACACGCATAATAAAATTCCATTTTAGTACGAATAATAAAATTCCATTTCAGTACCCATAGCAAAACTCCATTTCCGTACGAATAATAAAATTCCATTTCACTGCGTATGATAAAATTCCATTTCAGTACGCATAATAAAATTCCACTTCAGTACGAATAATAAAATTTCATTTCAGTGCGAATAATAAAGTTCCATTTCAGTACGAATAATAAAATTAAATTTCACTGCGTATGATAAAATTCCATTTCAGTAAGCATAATAAAATTACATTTCAGTACGAACAATAAAATTTCATTTCAGTGTGAATAATAACATTGCATTCAATAAGAATAATAAAATTCCATTTCAGTGCGAATAATACACTAGCGGAAAGTGAAAAAGAACACCAAGAAGGAGACGTCTGATACCAACGAAATTTATACAGCATAATAACGGAATACAGAGGGTAACGTGATCAAACCATTATGGTAAAATACAGCTGTATTTGTTGGTAAACTGAAAAATAACATTTCCATGTAACATAGTTAGTACGAGGTTGAACTGCGTCACACTGTGCAATTATGGCATGGAGTCTGTCGTACAGATGTTGGATGTAAGTTTGGGGTATTGAGTTCCAAGCATCCTCAACCTGGACGCGTAAATCGGGGATGGTCGTGGCTGGCCGTGGAGACCGGATAAGTCGTTGTCCCATAAAATCCCACACGTGCTCAAGGGGGGACAAATCCGGTGAACGTGCAGGCCTTAGACGTTGTCTCACACTCTGAAGTGCATGTTGCGTTGCACGTGCCGTGTGTGGGCGTGCGTTATCTTGCTGGAAAACACTACGATGGACTGACCTTACAAATGGCACAACAACGGGCTGAATGATGGTGTTGATGTAGGAGGTGCTGTTTAACGTACCCGGTACAAACACTAGTTGTGTACGGGAGTGATAGCTGATCGCTCCCCACACCAGGAGACCATGTGTAGGCCCTGTGTGTCGCTGGCGGATGCAAGAAGGGTGGAAACGCTCCTCTGTGCGTCTGCAAACATGCATACGGCCATCGGAGGCTCCCAAGCAGAATCTGCTTTCATCGCTGAACACGACAGATCGCCATTGCGTTCTCCAGTGCAGACGTTGGCGACACCACTGCAGCCGTTCCTGACGGTGGGCTGGAGTCAGAGGTACACATGCCAGAGGCACACGTGCACGTAGTAGTCCTGCATCCAGTAGACGGTTGCGGATTGTTCGCACAGGCACCTCAGGTGCAACGGCAGCTCGAATTTGCGTCGCAGTGGATGTTCTGCTTGACAACGCCGCTCTTCTTATGCGTCGATCGGTCTGCCCATCAGTTCGTCTGTGACTCCTGGTTCCACGTCTTCTCATGTGGGAATGTTCCTCGGACCATCTACGCCACCATCGTACCACCACCGATACATCCCGTCCAATTCGCTCTGCAATACGACGATACGACCACCCGGCCTCGCGGAGTCCGACTAGACGACCTCGCTCAAAGTCCGATAACTGCTGAAATCGTACACGTCTTCCATGTCCAGGCATTGCAGCTTCTTCAGGGTCTTCGCACGTGTCCGTACGCCGATGACTGATTACATTCACTTCGCCGTACTCCTTAAATACCACCGACGAAATTTGCATATTATGCCGTGATGTGGGGTAAACGCTCACCGGTTGGTCCCGAAATTAAAATCACACCTACGTAAACTTGACTTCATTAACAATAGTAAATTTCATGATCGTCCGCCAATTCCTTCTTGGTGTTCTTTTTTCACTTTCCGCCAGTGCAAAATTATTCTTACTGAAACGGATTGTGGTGTATCACAATGCCACACTGCACGATGAGTACAAGACTGGTTTGTAAAGGATGTAACGTACCAGGAGATGTGACGTACCTGCCAGAAGGACGCACACGACATAAAGGCAGATAGGAATCAGAATGAAACGTCCGCGTAGCTCAATTGGTAGAGTGACTTATTCCGGAATGAGGGGATCCGGGTTCGAATCCTGGCGTGGACAGAAATGACGGAGAAATTTACTTCGTTATAATGGCGCCCGAACTATCCGGATGACCCCACCGTTCAAAATCTCGCATTGGTATGATGTTGTTTCCACACCGCGAGATAGGAAAAATAAGAGAATCCCTTCTCCAGCACTTCGAAAAAAAAAATAATAAGGGGGAGATTATGTAACGTACCAGGAGATGTGACGTACCTGCCAGAAGGACGCACACGACATAAAGGCAGATAGGAATCAGAATAAAACGTCCGCGTAGCTCAATTGGTAGAGTGACTTGTTCCGGAATGAGGGGATCCGGGTTCGAGCCCCGGCGCGGATAGAAATGACGGAGAAATTTACTTCGTTATAAGGAGGACGTTGAAATGTTTGACTCCGTATAATGTGGCTAAATTTTGTTACGGACCGTTGTTCCCTTAAATACGACTGTGCTCCATACTACACTGCACAACGTGTACAAGACTGGTTTGTGGAGAACAACGTTGAAATATTGATTTGGCCAATGTGACGTTCTACAGAGGTGAAAACATGTATCAATACAACAAATCTGCAGTGAGACATTCTGTCTGCGTAGCTCAGTTGGAAGAGCGACTATCTCCGGAGTGGGAGGACACGGACAAACTTGTGTTTTCACACCAGCGCAAAGTCCGGATCTCAACCCGGTGGAACTCACTGAAATGCCGAATCGGATCACGACCATAGTAACCTTCTTCCAAATCAGCTTTAGCCGTAGTTTTGCTGGAATAGTGGATACATTTTCTTCTTGAGACTTCCGGAATTTGCAAGAAAGCGTGCCGAGCAAGACTGTCATTGTCATCATTGTCGGGAATCGAACCTTGGGGGCCGATGAGAATTTTCCCGTGACTCACTTGTAAACGCGGAAAGAGCGATGCCTTCTATTTGATGTTCCTGGTCCACGTCAATTGTCTGTTTTAATTATCCATTCGCCTCCTAGTTATTTGTTCAGTTGCTGCCTACCATCTTTGGTGAATCCGCAGCATTGTGCAGGGCTCCAAGAAGTAACTTGATTTGTGGCCTGGCAGTTAGTCGCATGTGAGTCTGGGGGAATTCGAGGCCGCTGTGGTGCAGCGGAAGAATGTCCGGCGCGTAACTGGAAGACCTGGGTTCGATTCCCGGTGGCGGCCGCTAAGAATTTTTCCGTGACTCACTTATAAACGTGGAAATAAGCGAATGCCTTCTATTTGATGTTCCTGGTCCACGTCAGTTGTTTGTATTAATTAACTGTCATTGTCGTTAGAGCCAGAAGTGCCCCATTACTCATATAGTCTGATCCTGAAAAGTATATACTTTGTGTGAAATCGTGTTATCTGAACCTTGCCGTTTTCCAAGTTCATAAATACTACGCTCATACGTTTTCTTATTAGCCCTGTTTGTCGCATTGTTTGGCTACATGAAAATGAGAATTATACTACTCAAACGCAATATTCAACTGATCTGAAAAAAATAAGAAAAAGAAAGAGAGAGATGTGGACAATGTTGTGATTTGAACAAGTCGTGGATTAAATTTTGATTACACTAGTTTAAGGAAACAATGTGTGCTTATTATAAACTTGTTACACGATTTCATATTTCACTAAGGAGTGTAAATATATGTTTATGTATATTATTTTTGGGCTTTTCTTAGACAATGATTTATATGAGCGGTGGAAGTGTTGGTTTCTCGCAAGGAAACATTAAACTGCTGACTGATGATATCAAGACACTTCGTCCGACTTTCATTCCTGCTGTGCCGAGATTATTGAACAGGATTTATGATAAGGTAAGTGTATAAATGCAGTCAACTAAATCTTTTGATGAGAGTGTTCCTGAATAAATGCCGACTGTGCGGTTCATGAAATGCTAAAAGTGCTTAGATCATTCATTATATGTTCATGACGGAAGAAAAACTGTTTTCCTTTTATACTACACTGGTGTGCAAAAATTAAGGACGAAGAGGATAAATTAGCGTAACAGCGGAACGAGCAGGCAGAACGGACCGAAAGACCACTCAGGAGATCGACTAGGGTCCGGTACGGTAGGGAATGCGCATATATGCTGCATGACGTAGGGGGAGTTTCGGAAGGGTATAAAGCATACGGGCGGTGTACGCTCAGCAATTCGGTGAAAGCTATTGCACGGTGTACATCGGTTTGAACGACGTCGAGTTGCTGCCACCGTGTGATATGGCCAACAGGCAATCCAGTAGACGACATCTGGATGACTTTACCCGAGGTCGCGTTATTGGGAAGTTGGAAGAAGGTCGAAGTGTGACTAGTGTGGCCGAGGAGTTCGGGATCGCTCACAACATCATTTCACGAGCTTGGAGAGCATTTCAAACGACAGGAACAGATGCCCAAGAGTTCAGCAGTGGTCGTCCACGAGTAACCACGGCGGAGGACGACCGGCATATTGTCCTACAGGCGAGAAGAGACAGACGGCAGACAGCGGGAGAAATAGCAAGGCACATGCAACAGACAACTGGACGTCCGTTATCGCGTTTTACCGTGGCCAGGAGGCTGCACAAAGGTGGTCTATTTGCACGACGACCAGTACGGTGTGTGCCGTTAACGCCTGCTCATCGGAGACGGCGGTTTCTGTGGTGCCAGCAACACAAGAACTGGACTCATCAGCAATGGGGTCGAGTTCCCTTTACGGATGAGAGCCGATTTAGTCTAACAAGCGATTCTGGACGTATACACATCTGGAGAGAGCAGGGAACACGCAATCACACCTCCAACATCTTCGAAAGGGACCGGTTTGGAGGTGGCGGAGTTCTCGTTTGGGGCGGTATCATGCTTGGTAGCCGTACTGACCTCCACATCTTCCAAGGAGGTTCATTCACTGGTGTCCATTATTGTACCGAGGTTCTCCTGCCTCACGTACGCCTGTTTAGAGGTGGTTTAGAGGTGCTGTGGGTCCCGAGTTCCTCTTCATGGACGACAACGCTACACCTCATCGTACAGTGGCTGTCGCAGAGCTGTTGGAGAGTGAAGATATTCAACGCATTGTCCCACAAGGTCCCCGGAACTAAATCCAATCGAACACGTGTGGGACCTTCTCGGGAGACGCTTGGCAGCACGTCACCAGCCGCCAGCAACGATTCTGCAGCTGCGATTGGCGCTACAAGAGGAATGGGCTGCAATGCCTCAACAGCTCCTTGACAACCTCGTCCTCAGCATGGACAGACGTTGAAAATCCTGCAAAGCAATCAGGGGTGATCATA
The DNA here is from genome assembly GCA_039090855.1 of Macrothele yani. Taxonomy (NCBI): domain Eukaryota; kingdom Metazoa; phylum Arthropoda; class Arachnida; order Araneae; family Macrothelidae; genus Macrothele; species Macrothele yani. The sequence continues at coordinate 30,364,614 of CM077005.1, read as the reverse complement.
TCCCCTACTAAAGACTGGATTTTTCTTGGCAGCCGCCTGTCACATGGACGTTTCTGTCTTCTGTCCAGTTGTGCTCGAAGCTACCTTTTCAACAAAGTGTCTTTCTATCATTTGGATTCTTTGTTTGGACGGTTTTGCTCAGTTGTCCTATATTCTTACATCTTGGTGATCTTATGGTATGATTTGAGTCGATGTGGAGCACTTCTGCACGACGTTACATTCGAAAAACCGTCTGGTCTTTAATTTTTGCACGCCAGGGTATAAACATGCTCCACGTTATTGTAGTTTTTCTACTCGAAAGTCAGGACTGAATACACTAGAAGCATTTAAATAAACGGGTGTTATATGCAGTACAAGGGGGTTACACTGTATGCGATGGATGTGCGTCGGAAGACCTTGCGTAATTCAAGATTTATTTTCCCATATGAATGAAGCTAAATATCGAATGAGTTCTTGTAGAGCATAATCTATACCACTCCATCGTATTTTTGCTTTTAAACTTGCTTTTTTAAGCACAGAAAATAAATTGCACGACAGATCATCAATAAGTAACCTCCGACGCGTAATAGGGATATATAAATCGGTGTCTCTCAATGTCATTACACACTCCTGCGCAGAGGACATTTTTTGGCATCAGAGTTTGAATAAAAAGGCTGGAGAACAGTGATAAAAACCCTCCGTGAGCGTCTAAGGTTATACGGAATCGCCGTCCCCATTTTGGGTCAGTGGTTCCAGAGAAGTAAAAGAACCAGCTCCGTCAGGAAAGCACACCACCGATGTGTAATCTGGGACACGAACCCAGTCCCAACACATTCCCAGTTCGATTCCGATTTCGATTCGGTGACAAAGATACGATTCTTTACTGTATGCATTTCATAGATACAGATATCATTTCACATTAAACTAAATTGGACATCTACTAAGATTTCGATTGAGGTCTAAACATCAGATTTTTTTTATTCATAAGAAAACACATTTATATTCTAATTCACTGCTAAAGTTTCCTTAATCAATGATTATTGGCAGCAGGTTATAAAATGAAAAACTATGTCTGCATGTAAACAAAATCTCATTGAATCAACAGGTAATATTAGGAACACTTATCTTTAATTGTTGCTACTAAGATTTTACAGCTAACACCCTGACTGTAATTTTGGAAAGCTGCTGCAGATTAAAGTTTTCAATTAACTTAACAGACTCCGTGTGAGAGGAAGCTATGATTACATGCTGAAAGACAGTAGCATTGGAGGACTTCATAAGAAATTTTGGACTTCTTGTGGCTAGAGGCTCCAGTAAAAAGAAGTGCATATTCCGAATGTGCATGAATCAAAAGACTCTTTAAGAGTCTCGACTTAATAAGGAAAGACGGCAGCTTTGGAGTGATCTAGAAAGCTAAAAAATCGTGTATGATGTTAGAGAATCTAGAAAAAAAAATGCGTATTCCGGATGTCCAACTTTGGACACTGTTAGCTCTGAATTTGGAATTACACAGTCGTATCAGAATAATATGACCACCTACCTAATAATGGGAATAACCACCCTTGGCCTAGGTGACGACGGCGTAGCATGGACGCAATGAGGCCCTTCGAAGGTTGCCCGAGGCACACGTGCCCATTCGGACTGCAACAGAGCCTGGAGGTCCCAGAGATGACGTGGTTGTGGGTCGGCACGCTGATCCGAAGGGTCCCACAAGTACTCCACGGGATTGAAGTCGAGCAATTTCGCCGGCCAAGGGAGGATAGAGACATCGCCGTCGTGCTCCTAGAACGATCCACGCACCCCTTTAGCGATGTGGAACGGCGCATTGTCTTTTTGATAGACACTATCACCACTAGGATAAACGTCCGACATGAAGGATGCATGTGGTCAGCAAGGATGGACAGGTAGCCATTGGCGTTCAGGGAGTGGTACCAGTGGTCCCATGTCATACCAGGAAAACATCCCCCAGATATGCACCCTGCCACCGCCGGCTTGTACCTGACCAACAAGAGTGTTTGGGTGTTGGTTCTCGTGTGTCTGACGCCGTATCCGCCACTTTCCGTCACTTCTGTGGAGTGCAAACCTCGATTCGTTGGAGAAGGCAACCTTTTCTTACTCTTCCGCCGTCCAATGACAGTCGTCCCATGCGAACTGCAGGCGTCGTGTCCGATGGACCAGGGTTAGCATGGGCGCCCTGACGCAGCGTCGACTCCGGAGACTCATACATAACAGGGTTCGCTGTGCTGTTATCGGGGAGTCGTACATGTGTGCCTCAGCGTTCAATTGCGTGGTCAATTGCTCCACTGTTGCGCGTCGATTGCCCTTTGCCAGTCGACGGAGGTGACGTTCTCCTCTATGGTCAATGGCCTTTGGGGCTCCACAGTTATGACGTCACGAGGTACTCGGTGTACCAGCAGTCCATTCTTGGTACACCCTTACTACAGCTCGCGAACAACACACAAAGTCTGCTGTTTTTGAGATGTTTCCACCCTTGGGGAAGTAGCCGATGATCATTTCTTTTTGAACGCTCGTCAAATCAGTAGTTTTTCCCATTGTGCTCACATAACGCACTATAGCTCATCTGACCTGGCCGGCCGCTTATATCTTCGTGTGGTCGACCTTGTCACGTGCACTCTGTGACGCGCCTGGGCGGGTACACTGTGATTCCGGGGGTGGTCATTTTATTCTGATAGGACCGTGTGCAAAATGAGTCCGTAGATTTCTCAAGAAGGCAACCATGATTAAATGGGATAGGGAAGCAAAATTGTCTGGCTCAAATAAGAAACGAGACTTTGAAGAGACTGAAACGAAGTGACCCCGAAAAGGCTTCGAAAATGTGACTGTTAGAAACAGCACAGAATATTTAGCAGATGCTGATAATGGAACTTTTTTAGGAAGCCGTGAGTAAGAGAACAGTCACATTCCAGAAGAGTTACAGATGCTGAATTTCGTAGGCCAAAGACATGAGAAAGCAATAAATAGGTATTATTATAATAATGTAACAAACACTACATTGCATTAATTGACGACTGACAAATTACAAACTCTTTCAAATTTCTGTCTTACAGATACGGCTTTCAACGAATTCATCTTTTCGTCCGTGAAGTGTTTTCATACACACACCGGCCACTGAATTAGAAACCTTTTTTCAGATGTATGTAAACGTGACTTACGCAGCGTATATGCAAAATACTTGGTCACGTGATGTACGCAACTATTTAAGACGGCTGCTCGTCAGTAGCGTTGATGGGAAAAACAAAGGATATTTCAGAGTTCGATAAAGGGCTTCTTGTGAATGCCCGTCTGGTTGGGACAACGGTTTTGAAAATAGCAGAGCTGACTGGTTTCTCAAAAGATCAGATATCCCGAGTCTTTAAGGCTGTCTTTGAATGAGTGTTAGGAATCGTCTTCTGCAATAGATGGCGCAAAAAAAATCACTTCTTGGGCGTGGTTTTTACGTCTTGACGGACAGTTCCAGAAGTTGGCGTCAGCAAATCACTGCAGACCTCACCATATTCAGAATGGAAGCGGTCTCTCGTTGGCTCCACAATGAAAAGGCAAAATACGCTCTGTTACGTTTAAACCAATGCCGCTATTTGGAGTTGGACCTCAGTAAGTAGGCGGAGTTTCTATAGCTCAAATTCAGGGGTTCTCTGCTATTGTACACATTTTCTGTTCAAAAAATGAACGTACAGTAGGATTTAAGATGATTTATGGAAGACAAGTTTCCAATCTCACTTTTGGCCCCATTCAATGATTTCTATTTGGCCTAGGTAATTAAAAAAATCACACGGAAATGAGAGATTTCGTTTCTTTCAGATCGAAACACTGCTAAGCTAACTTATCGCGCCATCTAGCGCCAAATTGGAATACTTTCGACTCAGATAAATTGTATTAAAAAAATCTAACAAAATTTTCGGAATAATAACTATGCCATATATTAGCTATGGGTTGTTTGTATTTGTGCTCAACATTTCTAACACTGCAAAGTCTTCGAGAAAACGTGTGCAAAAGAATTTGCGTTGCAGGTATAGGATAAAATTTCTCTTACACTCATTCAAAGACAGCGTTAATCAATTGAAAATATAACTTATATTTCTTGCCTAAGAGGAGCAAATGTGGAGCGACGACAATCTGTCAGGAACGAAGTCGCCGTCGTCTGAGAAGGCTTGAACGGAGAAACAAGACTCTCTGTGTGCCGAAACTGACCGAAGCATTCGATGAAGGCTGTTTCCGACCCATATCGCAGCCAATTATGCGCGGGGAGTTGAAGAGGATCGGTATTGGCAGTCGCATGCCATACGGAAACCACCGATTTCTGCGATGTTTCCCGAGTTCGTCCACTGTGGTACCAGGAACAGCGCGACTGGACACTGGAAGACTTGGAAAAGCTGTGTAGTCCGACGAGTTGCGGTACACCTTGCTCTGTACTGACGGCAGGGAGAGAGTTTTACACCTTGCTCTCTACTGACGGCAGGGAGATAGTTTTACACCTTGCTCTGTACTGACGACAGGGAGAGAGTTTTACACCTTGCTCTGTACTGACGACAGGGAGAGAGTTTTACACCTTGCTCTGTACTGACGGCAGGGAGAGAGTTTGACGGGAGCCCCATGAAGCAATGAACCCAGCTTATATGGGACATGTTAAACAAACAAATCCGGGAGCAAAGTCTTCTTCCGTCAAGTCTCAGAAAGTTAAAGGACTGTCTGGTGAAGACCTTGTAAACACAACTCAAAGTTCTGGAGGTGGTTTCATAGAGTAGGGAACGTTCTGTTGGTACGGAACGAGCCCCCTGATATTGTTGGAAGGCCCGGTTTTCTCCAAGGATTAACTAAATATGAACATTGTTCCCGATCAAGTCCATCCTGCAGTGTTGACTTCTATCCAGCAGGTAACGGCTGTTTCATAGACGACAATGCTACCGTCCATTGTGTGAGATGTGTCCACCAGTAGTTCAGCGAGGAATAGAGGGACTTCCATCTACACTGGCCACTACAAAGCTCGGATCTAAACCCAATTGAGAATGTATGGGTCATGTTAGGAGCAAGATCTGGGAACAAAGAACTCTTCTGTCAAATCTGAGCCAGTTAAGGGACTGTCAGGTGAACGCCTTGTGAACACAACTCAAGGTTCTGGAGGTGATGTCATGATGTGGGGAACGTTATGTTGCTACGGAACGGGTCCCCTGATATTGCTGTAATGTCCAGTGCCTTCCAAGAATTATCTGAACGTTGTTTTCGATCAAATCAATCCTGGCCGCCCCGGTGGCGCAGTGGTCTAAGCGATGGCTTCTGAGCATTCGTCCGAAAGGGGTTTGGGTTCGAATCCCGGTGAGGCATGGATGTTGTGTTTGTCTTACGACACTGGCTCTCTCTCCCTTCCCTGGGACCAGTGACCCTAAATTAGGGACGGGCGACTGATTATAGTTTATTGAGTAGCTCACGGTGGTCATTAAACCTTCAATCAAAAAAAAAAAAAAAAAGAAGAAGTTAATTCTGCAATACTGATTTTTTATTCAGCAGGTGACGGCTGTTTTATGGACGAGGATTCTACTGTCCATCTGTCCATCTCGCAAGACGGTGAGCAAGTGACATTAACTTCCACCGACTTCTTTGGCCATCACAAAGCCCGGATCTGAACCCCATTGAGAATATATGGGACATGTTAAAAAAAGCAGAGATAAAAGTCTTTTTTCGTCAAGTCTGAGTCAGTTCAATGACTCTCTGGTGGACACCTGGTATGCTGTAGACGTAAATGCATTCCAACATCTTGTGGAATCTATGCCAAACCGCTGCTATAATTCGGGTTAAAGGAGGTTCAATTTGGTATTGAATAAGTTTCCTAATTTGGTACGTACAGAATACATGTTTCAAAAACTGATAAAAAAATGTGTGCGCCTTCACACAGACGAAATATTTAAATGTCCAAATTAATTTTATTACAGCGTGCTTCATTTGTAACACTATTCAAATAGTGTAATGCCATTCGCAAATGATTGATATTTTGGCTCTTTCGCTTTAAATACGTACATCTTCAGAAAGAACCGTATATTTGCTTCTGATATAGCAGAACTTATATCTTTCAGGAGAACGTTTTATGTTTGCAGTAAATGGATGGCTGTTAGCGCATTTCTTTTTACGCTGTGACGTTTTGAGTTCCTTTTTAAGATATTACACATACGAGCGGGTATGAAAAGGTTCGTGCAATCACCCAAAATTATTAAAGCTACGGAAACCATTTTTGTTTTATTTTGTTATATATACATTCAGTATCATCATCATCATTGTCAACCATTATCAATCCACTGCTGGACGAAGGTCTCCCCAAGTTTCCTCCACAACGGTCTGTCTTGTGCCAGTCTCCTCCATGTCACCCCTGCATACTTTCGAATTTCATCCACCCATCTCCCATGTGGTCTTCTTCTGGGTCTTTTCCTGTCCCTTGGAATCCAATCTAAAATTTCAGCTGTCCATCGATGATCTGTCCTTCTGGCAGTATGTCCAGCCCATTGCCATTTCAGGGATTTAACTCTGATCATGATGTCTTCCACTCTTGTCATTTTTCGGATCCACGAGTTCCTCTTCTTATCTCTCCTGGTTACACCAAGCATGCACCTCTCCATGCTTCTTTGAGTTGTCTGCAGCCTTTGTATGTCTCTTTTAGTTAAGGTCCACGTCTCTGCACCATACGTAAGCACTGGAAGGATGCATTGATCAAACACTTTTCTTTTAAGACATAATGGTATATTGCTCTTGAAAATTATGCTGTTTCTTCCAAAAGCTCTCCAGGCAAGTTTTGTACGCCGATTAATTTCTTCATCAATGTGACCCTCACTTGATATCTGCTGTCCAAGATAAACGTACGTGTCTGTTATCTCCAGCTTTTCTCCATCAATCGATAAATCTTCATTTCTTGTAAAAGCATTGAACATCACTTTTGTCTTCTGAAAGTTCATTTTTAATCCCACTTCTTTACTGTACAATATAAATAATATTTAGGAAACCCGTTTGTTTTTTTCAGGAATCGATGATCTTGGAGAAAGTGGAATTTCGCAGTGTGATCAAGTTCCTTCATCTCCAAGGAAAGTCGGCAAAATAAAAATCCATCAAGAAATGTTAAATGTATATGGAAATAAGTGTCCAGCATACGACACTGTGGCAAAGTGGGAAAAAAAATTTTCAAAGTGGTCATGTGACTTTTTTTGGCGAACCAAGGTTCGAACGGCCATCTTTGACAGGTGACCAGACAGTTGTGACCAAAGTGGAGAAGTTAATCCTTGAAGATAGGTGTACAACCATTGAAATGCTTTGTCAAGAAGTTCATCTAAGCTGTGGATCAATGTGGAGAGTCATACATGACCAATTGAACATGTCCAAGGTCTCAGCGCGATGAGCACCTAGACTTCTCTCCCCATTCCAAAAGGAAGCTCGGGCACAATCCGCGTAAAACAAGTTGAAACTTTTTAGCGCGAATTTCGAAGATTTTTTTTTTTTGACCGTTTGATTACTACGGATGAGTGTTGGTTATACCTCTATGATGCAGAAACCAAAGAAATGAGCAAGCAATGGAAACATCCCTCTCCACCACCCCCAAAAAAGGCAGAAGTCTGCCAACAAAGTGATACTCTCAGTTTTCTGGGATAAAAGAGGTATTATTTCAACAGACTACCTTCAGAAGGGTCAAACTATTACCTCTGACTACTATTGCAACCTACTGACCAAATTAAGAGAGCAAATTAAAAGCAAAAGAAGCGGAATGCTCAGAAAAAGAGTCCATTTGTTGCACGACAACGCACCAGCTCATTCAGCAATCAACACCATCGTCACTGCGAGTCGTCTTAAATACAATATATTGCGTCATCCGCCATATTCTTCTGATATGGCACCAAGTGACTTCTTTTTGTTCCTCGAGATAAAACTTTCACTACGTGGGAAGCGATTTGATGACACTGATGACGTCATTTTTGAGGTAGACCAGTGGTTTCAGGCACAATCTGAGGTGTTCTACACTGAGGGTATAAAGGAGGTCAAACAAAGGTGTGAGAAATGTGTGGCACTGGCCTATGTAGAGAAGGACCAAGTACCTGAATAAAATGTTTTTTTCTAGCTTGTTTATTTCTTGATGATTGTACGAAGTGCCGCCCCGGTGGCGCAGTGGTCTAAGCGATGGCCTCTGATCATTCGTCCGAACGGGGTCCGGGTTCGAATCCCGGTGAGGCATGGATGTTGTGTTTGTCTTACGGCACTGGCTCTTTCCCTTCCCTGGAACCAGTGACCCTAAATTAGGGACGGGCGACTGCTTATAGCCCATTTGAGTTGCTCACGGTGGTCGTTAAACCTCCAATAAAAAAAAAAATTGTACGAAGTTTTTGATACCCCCTCGTAACTGTGCGATTAAATTGCGCATATTTACTGACATATTTTTACTTTCTTTGTTTCTGTTTAGATCCAGAATAGTGTAACAGGAAGTACGATGAAGAAATGGCTAATGGATATGGCATTGCTGAGCAAACAAGCCGAACTAGAAAGGTATTGATATGCTAAGCATTTTGTACCATGAAGTATGCATCAAGTAATTAGTAAACAGGAACTGTACATCAACTTACTCAAAATAGTATAACTATACTAGTGGTCCGAATTTATTGGAGTAGAATAGAAAGTCTGTTATCTGCCTTTCTTGAAAAAGCCATCTGGTAGATGTGCGAAAGCGTGGACACTGATTTCTACTCTACACCAAGAAATTCGGATCACTAGTGTAGCTATACTATTTTGAACTATGCAGCTTTGTAAAGAGACGAATATTTCGCATGCCGAAATGTCTTGTTATATGTGCTAAGTACACTGCTGACCACCCAAAATGCAACACCAAGAAGGACACGAGATAGCAAAGCCAGATTTACTGGACACATAACAACAGATACAAAGATGAAACGATTGAGCTTACAGGCCCGGGCGACTTGCGGAACACGCAGACATCAATAGTTCGTGTGGCCCCCATGGCTACCAATAACGGCCGCTACACGCCGCGGCATCGGACGAAAGAGGCTTTGGATGTGGGCTTGGGGTGTGTTGGCGTAGGCTGCTTCTACACGTTGCCACAGTTCATCAGGCGTAGCCGCGGGTAATACTTGCCGGGCCACTCGGTTGCCGATCAGCGACCAGACGTGTTCGATGGGCGACATATCGGGAGAACAGGCGGGACACGGCAGCAGTGACACCTGGTGGGCCGTGAAGAATTGTTGCACGATGCGTGCCACGTGCGGGCGCACATTTTCGTGTTGAAACGTGGCCGCTGGCAGGTCCTGCAGGTAAGGGAAGACTACAGGCTCCAAAACATCGGAAATGGTGCGGTGGCTGTTGAGTGTACCGGCGATGCGTGCCAGAGGGGTGCGGGTGTTATATCCAATTGCGCCCCAAACCATAACGCCAGGCGACGGACCGGTATGGCGATGCATAATGCAGGCGTCATACAGTTTCTCGCCGCGGTGCCGCCACACGCGGATGCGACCATTGTGGTGTTGCAGGCAGAAGCGGGATTTGTCGGAGAAGACAATGTCTTGCCATTCCGTAGTACAGGTGCGGCGTTCAACAGCCCACTGCCGCCGCACTCGCCGGTGGTGTACCGTCAATGGTAATCGGAGCAATGGGCGCTGTGCGACAAGTCCCCGCTCCTGCAGACAACGTCGAACGGTACGTGCTGACACAGGTTGTTGCGCAACACACCCTAATTCCTGCGCTAACGTTCGCGATGTGGCGACGCGAGCCGTCAATGCCCGCCGCACAACATGCAGGTCCTCTCGATTGGTGGTGTGCAGCGGCTGCGGAAATCGTTCACGTCGGTCCGTCCGTCCCTCCTGCACCCACCGAATTCATACTCGCCTCACCGTGGCTGGATGTTGTCCCACACGGGTGCCGATATCTCGGTACGATAAACCGCTGTCGCGATAAGCCACTATTCGCCCTGTGTCGAACTCCGAAACGTGCTGGAATGACTGCCGTATTCTGCGACGAGGCAGCAGTAAACTTCCTACGCACAGGTCCGGCAGCACAAGACACTTCCACTACTTGCACCCCGCCTTCTGTGAACACTTCTTATAGTGCTTCTCGGTGGCGTGCCGGTCGCACATGATTTGCATATGCCCTGCAATGCTAATCGTTTGCATGTCTTCTCGCGGGCGACGTATGCTGCAAATTTCATGCCGATCTGATGCTTCCTTCTTGGTGTGGCATTTTGGGTGGCCAGCAGTGTATTTAAATCAAAACCAAAAGTTCACTTTCAGTTGTTATGATGTACCTACCTCAGAGGTGACGTACGTGTCAAGACGGCAAGTAGCAGTCGGTGTAGCATAATTGGGAAAGCATTCGTCTCCGGAACAAAAGGTTGCTGGTTCTATTTATCGCCATCTACAAATGGCTTTTGGCTTTTACGCTGTATTGGCGCCAGAACGTAAAACCCATGATTCTATCGCAACTCTTTCTTGGAGAGGGGCTGGTATGTGTATGTGACGTGCCTACCTCAGATGTGACGCACATTTTTTTAAAATTTTGATTGGGGGTTTGACGACCACCGTGAGCAACTCAGTGCGCTATAAGCAGTCTCCCGTCCCTAATTTAGGGTCACTGACTCCACGGAAGGTATAGAGTCAGTGCCGTAAGACATAGACAACACCCATGCCTCCCCGGGATTCGAACCCGGACTTATCTCGGACGAATGGTCAGTAGCCATCGCTTAGACCACTGCGCCACGGGGGCTGCGACGCACATTTTAAGACTTTGTCCGGTGCAGCTTAATTGGGAAAGCATTCGGATTCGGAGCAGAGGGATGCGGTTCGAAACTCACCACCGGTAAATTTGGTTATTTCGCTATATAGTTTTGGAACAAAATACCGAATATCTGACCGCCTACCGGAGAGATTTTGTAGGATAAAAGCTGGAAAATGCTTAAAATAGTTCTATGATATTTACAGCAACCGGATGGAAAAGAATTGTAATAATAGCGCTTTCAGACGCGCAGATTTAATATCAAAGGCAAATATGTTCTTATGTCATGTAACGGGGAAACAGTGTGTTAGGAATATCAGATAGAATCAACTAATAAAATTTCCTAGTATTTTACGCATGCGCGTAACCTACTTGGGAGTAGGTTACGCATTTACCCACGTCATTTCTGACGAGCTATTTAGGAAATATTGACCCCAGTTGAAGACATCAATTCCCAGAAAAGTTTTGCAATCCGATCTTTGAAGAATGAAGTGTCTTTGAACTCAAATTCAGAATCTCCGAGCAGAAAATTCCACGCATTTTCCACCCTTTTCTGGTAACACTATTTCCGCGCAGGTTGACGTAAATTTAAATTTCGAATTCAACGATATTTGCATTTAGAACAATTCTCCCGCCGTTTTCTTTTCAGGTGCCGTATTTTTCAAAAATATTTTCCCCATCCGGTTGTTGTGATCGTGATCGCTATTTCCCCACATATTTTTCAGCTTTCAAAAAATTCTGAAATTTATTTGAAGCTGCTATTTAGACACCGTATTACAAAATAGAAAACCGTGAAAATATACATACTGCGAAAGACTATGTCTCGTTATGCGCTAGCTAAGGAATCATTATGCCGCACCGGTGAAGCAGGATTCTGACCATTCGTCCAAGATGGGTTCGGGTTCGAATCCTGGTGAGGCGTGAATGTTGTGTTTGTCTCACGGCTCTCTCACTATCTTAGCCTAGACATAATAAAGGACTAGAGGTCCACACCGGTTTCGCGATGGCGAAGAAATCTCCCAGCCAGTCGCTGATTAAGAACCCTGTTCATTAGCACGTCGCATGCATGGGCAGTGATAAGCGGGCTGGAAGTGGTGGTCCTGTGGGACAGCTAAGAATTTGCCGGTCCCCCGACCGATCCTGTCCGGCTGAAGATACGTCGAATCCTGGCAGGACTGGTCTCTCAGCGCCTTCACGTAAACAAATTTTGAGAGAGTTCTTTTGATTTCTGCAGGGTCAGCATTTTGACAGCGCAGGAGGAAAGCTGTGACGTACTATACAAGTAAAGCACGTGTCTAGACGACACCTGCAGCGATGCATTCTGTCCATGTAGCATAGTTGGGAGATTAACTTACTCCGGAATGAGTGGGCGCAGATTTCGTCTCGGACAGAATGTATCGCTGCATATTTGTCGTCTTGACATGTGCTTTACCTCTCTAGAGTAAGTCACAAGGCATCAGATGGTTACGGCTCTCTCCTTTTTTTTTTTTTTTTTTTTTTGAGGTTTAACGACCACCGTGAGCAACTCAATGGGCTATAAGCAGTCGCCCGTCCCTAATTTAGGGTCACTGGTTCCAGGGAAAGGAGAGAGCCAGTGCCGTAAGACAAACACAACATCCATGCCTCACCGGGATTCGAACCCGGACCCCGTTCGGACGAATGATCAAAGGCCATCGCTTAGACCACTGCGCCACCGGGGCGGCACCTCTCTCTCCTTTCCCTGGAGACAGTGGCCTTAAATTAGGGACGGGCTACTGTTATAGTCCATTGAGTAGCTCACGGTGGTCATTTAAACCCTCATGCAAACAAACAGACAGTCATTAACTCAAAAGGAATAAAAAAATAACTCACATCAGTTGTACTATGCGACTATCAATTAAGGCTCTACGAGACCCGCCATCTTGTATTGTGCCTTCTCTTATTAACCAACGGGCAAGCGTATTTCACAAATTGCTCGGGCAATTTTGCACATTTTGGAACACCGTTTGCGGCTAACGCAAGATATATGATAAATAAAAAGTTCCCTGGTTTCAGATTTTCATTTTTGACTCTCTAAGTATTTTTTATTAATTAATGAAACTATGGAAGACGCCTTGGTACGACTTTCGCTGCAGATAAAAAATGAAGGGAAAGGTCAATAAAAATTCTGAAACCAGGGAACTCTTTATTTATCATATATCTTGCGTTAGATACAAACGGTGTTCCAAAATGTGCAAAATTGCCCAAGCAATTTGTGAAATACGCTTGCGCGTTGGTTAATAAGAGAAGGCAGCAATACAGGATGACGGGTCTCTTAGAGCCTTAAAGAAAATTGACGGCAGCTGATATAGTTGTGTGCATTGGATGATTATGAAGAGAGTTTCGTAATTTGTTTTATCCTTTCCTCTGGCGTTATTTAATTTTCCGTCTGCTTTTTCAGGCATATAGTGTCGAATAGAAGTGTTTGGGACAGGTTTGTTTTCAAGCCAGTGCAAGAAAGTATGGGAGGCCGAGTGCGTTTGCTGATCACCGGATCTGCCCCATTGGCCAGCAGTGTTCTTACTTTCCTCCGCTGTGCTCTTGGATGTACGGTAAGTTGTTTCCTATTTTATTGGACATCACGGTTTACCATGAAAATATAAAGTTCACGACGTTTCTTTTATCTATCTGCAATTAATATACACCCATCAATATTACGACACCTGCATGCCTACAAATCATCTTTATTTACAGAAAATCTTATATTATGCTTTAAAACCTTTGTCCCTTATGACGTCTTCCACTCTTCGTGGAATACTCTTCGCCATATTTTGGCAAATGTCCTCCGATAGCTTCCGACATTTGGCCTTTAGAGCAGTGACCAGTTTAACCTTGTTTGGTGGGCGATTTCTTCTTTCACGCGGCAGACGATCCAGTTGGTCCCAGAGATTCTGAGTAGTGTTCAGTTCGGGACTGTGTGCTGGCCAGTATAACTTTTCTACGCCTATGTCCTCAAACCAATCTGTAACAACGTGGGCAGTATGACATGGTGCACTGTCCTGCTAACAGAGGTATGAGCATTTCCCAAAGTATTCCCGCAATGTTGGCAGTAGATATGGTACTTGCCGCCCCGGTGGTCAAATGATACATTTAATAGAATGAGCCAGTATACCTTTGGTGGTGATACTAATGTCCCTCCTTTTTCATATCCGGTATAAGTTAAGCATCTTGCAATCACCTAATGCAATTTGCCGTTTGATCTCAGTGCCACAATCTCCTTTACAGTGAGTCATGGATCACAGGAAGTAGAAGTCCCTGGCACATTTAATCTCCTCGTCATCGATGGTTATTTTGACTATTCCATTATCTGTTGTTGTCATGATCTTAGTCGTTTTGGAGCTGAGTTGGAGGCCGATATTTTCACTTTCCCACTTGAGTCTTACTACGAGGTGTTTCAAGCCGGCTTCCGTTTCTGCAAGAAATGGCGTATTATCAGCACACAGATTATTGGCAATTCTTCCACTAATCTTAACACCTACACTGATGTGCAAAAATTAAGGACGAAGAGGAGAAATTAGCATAACGGCGGAGCGAGCTGGCAGAACGGACCGAAAGACCACTCAGGAGATAGACTATGGTCCGGTACGGTAGGGTATGCGCATATATGCAGCACGACGTAGAGGGAGTGTCGAAAGGGCGGTGAACGCTCAGCAATTCGGTGAAAGCTATTGCACGGTGTACATCGGTTTGAACGACGTCGAGTTGCTGCCACCGTGTGATATGGCCAACAGGCAATCCAGTAGACGACATCTGGATGATTTTACCGGAGGTCGCGTCAATGGGAAGTTGGAAGAAGGTCGAAGTGTGACTAGTGTGGCCGAGGAGTTCGGGATCGCTCACAGCATCGTTTCATGAGCTTGGAGAGCATTTCAAACGACAGGAACAGAAACAGCTGTCCGAGAGTTTAGCAGTGGTCGTCTACGAGCACCCACGGTGGAGAACGACCGGTATATTGTCCTACAGGTGAGAAGAGACAGACGGCAGACAGCGGGAGAAATCGCAAGACACATGCAACAGACAACTGGACGTCCGTTATCACGTTTTACCATAACCAGGAGGCTGCACAAAGGTGGCCTATTTGCACAACGACCAGTACGGTGTGTTCCATTAACGCCTGCTCATCGGAGATGGCGGTTTTTGTGGTGCCAGGATCACAAGAACTAGACACGTCAGCAACGGGGGCGAGTTCTCTTTACGAAAGAGAGCCGATTTAGTCTGACGAGCGATTCACGACGTACACACATCTGGAGAGAGCAGGGAACACGCAATCACACCTCCAGCATCATCGAAAGGGACCAGTTTGGAGGTGACGTAGTTCTCGTTTGGGGCGGTATCATGCTTGGTAGCCGTACTGACCTCCACATCTTCCCAGGAGGTTCAGTCACTGGTGTATGCTATTGTACGGATGTTCTCTGCCTCACGTGCATCTTTTTATAGGTTCTGTGGGTCCTGAGTTCGTCTTCATGGACGACAACGCTACATCTCATCGTACAGTGGCGGTAGCAGAGCTGTTGGAGAGTGAAGATATTCAACGCATGGATTGGCCCGCAAGGTCTCCGGACCTAAATCCAATCGAACACGTGTGGGACCTTCTCGGGAGACGCTTTTCCGCAGCTTCAATTGGCGCTACAAAAAGAATGGGCCGCGATGCCTCAACAGCTCCTTGACAACCTCGTCCTCAGCATGGACAGACGTTGTAAATCCTGCAACGCAGTCAGGGGTGATCTTATCCCCTACTAAAGACTGGATTTTTCTTGGCAGCCGCCTGTCACATGGACGTTTCTGTCTTCTGTCCAGTAGTGCTCGAAGCTACATTTTCAATAAAGGGTCTTTGTATCCTTTGGATTCCTTGTTTGGATGGTTTTGCTCAGTTGTCCCATATTCTTACATCTTGGGGATCTTATGGTATGATTTGAGTCGATGTGGAGCACTTCTGCACGACGTTACATTCGAAAACCCGTCTGGTCCTTAATTTTTGCACGCCAGTGTATTTCTGTTGCATCCAGATCTACCTTTCTCGTGATAATTTCTGCGTAAAGGTTGAAAACAAAAATTGACAGAACGCAATTTTGTTGTATGCCTCTGCCAATCTTGAACCACTCGGTGTCTCCGTGATGTGTTAGGACAGTGACCTCCTTCATGTAGAATGTCCAACTGCGGAAATACATTAATCTGCGACTTAGTTTTTGATGATACGTAATGATTTTTTTCTACATGATACGAATTAGTTCTTTTTTAAAGCCAACGGTTACTGCGCACATTCTAATGCAACAAATACCCACATGCATACAACTTACCTTTTCCAGAATGAAGATTGCATGACGAGAAGGAAAATCCCTTTCCTTTTCACGACAATGTATGACCTCTTGTAAAGTTGCAAATAATATATATTACAAAATTCGGATAGATTGTGTCTGCCATACAACCCAGATCTGGTTCTATCAGATTTCAGTCTTTTACCGAAAGTAGGCATTAGTTAGCAAAAGTTTAAGCATGCAGATTAGTGAGTAAAGGAAAAATAAAGTATCTGAACACCGAATCATGTATATTGTGAAAACACAAGTTTGTCCCCGAAGAGTATCGAATCCGTGTCACCCTCACTCCGATATAAGTCGCTCTCCCGATTGAGCTACGCAGAAAGAATTTCTCGCTGCAGATTTATGATCTTGACGTATGTTTTCACCTCTGTAATACATCACATCATCTTCCTCATATTTTTTTTCTTTTTGTCTTTGAAGGGAAGTAGGAATTTTTCATTAATTCCAAACAATGTGTGGAACAAACATCACACATTTTTCGAAGAACCAACGTCCAGTGGATAAATTTTCCACAATCGGGTGCCAATGGGAAAACACAAGTTTGTCCGTGTACCCTCACTCCGGAGTAAGTCGCTCTCCCAACTGAGCTACGTGGACAAAATTTCTCTCTGCAGATTTGTCGTCCTGACTAATGTTTTCAACTCTGTAGTACGTCACAACGTCACAATATCTAAAAAAAAAATTCATTGAGTGACCCTAGTCGTAAGAGACTAGAAAAGCAGGACTGGAGTTTAAGAACTTTGACTGTTACAGACGCTATGCACATCATGTATTGTAATTATTATACACAGGTTCACATACTGATATAGATCTTAAAATGTTTTCCTGTTTCTTGGAACTGTATAATGCATTTTTGCATAATCCAGGTAGTTCAAGCATTTTTTTTTCTTTTTCTAAAGATTCTTGAAGGCTATGGACAAACGGAGTGTGTAGGTCCATGCACTCTCACTCTTCACGGAGATTGCAGCGTTGGTAAGTCGTATTTCCATCTTACGTAATCATCTACGGAGATATGTACGTTCATGATATTAAAACGATTGCTGCCTTGAATAGTATGAGCTGTAAAAAGACATGCTCACGCTGAATAAAATAGCAAAAAAGTTGTTAGAGGCAAACTTAGGCCGTACTACTCCCCTAACTACCCCAGCTGAGAGGTGATTGGTATCCTAAAAGAAGGGGTAGCAAGCGAAAGAATAGTATAAAGACAGAGGGGACAGTGCACCCTGCAACAGCAAGAAAATGGTCCCAACGCTTCCGGTCCGGAGACACAGAGCTCTTTGGTGTGCGAGACCAGTCACCACCAACATCGAAGCCCTGCGTCTTGCTGTTGAGCAGTACCCAGGAACTAGCACCCGGCAATTAGCAGAAGAGGTCCATGCATTACAAACCACCATCGTTTGTCACCTACATCAGCTCGGTTTCCACTCCACATGTCCACGAATGGTTCTCCATGAGTTGAGCCCAAAGCAAGTTGAGGAACATGTCACTCTGTGTCGAGAATTGCTGCAAAATCCACATGACGACCGAGAATCGTGACGAATGATGACAAGTGGGTCTTCCTACGTTGTCCTGATACAGGAAACCAATGGCTGCGGTCAGGGGATGAGACTCAAGCAGTGGTTCAAAGAGGGTGTTTTGAAGTGAAGACAATGCTGTGTGTATGGTGGAATTTCAAAGATGCTGTCCACTAAGACAGGGCTGGAAAATTACCAGGTGCCAGGTCGTGCGGTCAGGGGATGAGGCTCAAGCAGTGGTTCAAAGAGGGTGTTTTGAAGTGAAGACAATGTTGTGTGTATGGTGGAATTTCAAAGGTGCTGTCCACTAAGACAGGGCTGAAAAATTACCAGGTGCCAGGTCGTGCGGTCAGTGGATGAGGCTCAATCAGTGGTTCAAAGAGGGTGTTTTAAAGTGAAGACAATGCTGTGTGTATGGTGGAATTTCAAAGGTGCTGTCCACTAAGACAGGGCTGAAAAATTACCGGGTGCCAGGTCGTGCGGTCAGTGGATGAGGCTCAATCAGTGGTTCAAAGAGGGTGTTTTAAAGTGAAGACAATGCTGTGTGTATGGTGGAATTTCGAAGGTGCTGTCCACTAAGACAGGGCTGGAAAATTACCGGGTGCCAGGTCGTGCGGTCAGGGGATGAGGCTCAAGCAGTGGTTCAAAGAGGGTGTTTTAAAGTGAAGACAATGCTGTGTGTATGGTGGAATTTCAAAGGTGCTGTCCACTAAGACAGGGCTGAAAAATTACCGGGTGCCAGGTCGTGCGGTCAGTGGATGAGGCTCAATCAGTGGTTCAAAGAGGGTGTTTTAAAGTGAAGACAATGCTGTGTGTATGGTGGAATTTCGAAGGTGCTGTCCACTAAGACAGGGCTGGAAAATTACCGGGTGCCAGGTCGTGCGGTCAGGGGATGAGGCTCAAGCAGTGGTTCAAAGAGGGTGTTTTAAAGTGAAGACAATGCTGTGTGTATGGTGGAATTTCAAAGGTGCTGTCCACTAAGACAGGGCTGGAAAATTACCGGGTGCCAGGTCGTGCGGTCAGTGGATGAGCCTCAATCAGTGGTTCAAAGAATGTGTTTTGAAGTGAAGACAATGCTGTGTGTATGGTGGAATTTCGAAGGTGCTGTCCACTAAGACAGGGCTGGAAAATTACCGGGTGCCAGGTCGTGCGGTCAGGGGATGAGGCTCAAGCAGTGGTTCAAAGAGGGTGTTTTAAAGTGAAGACAATGCTGTGTGTATGGTGGAATTTCAAAGGTGCTGTCCACTAAGACAGGGCTGGAAAATTACCGGGTGCCAGGTCGTGCGGTCAGTGGATGAGGCTCAATCAGTGGTTCAAAGAGGGTGTTTTAAAGTGAAGACAATGCTGTGTGTATGGTGGAATTTCGAAGGTGCTGTCCACTAAGACAGGGCTGGAAAATTACCGGGTGCCAGGTCGTGCGGTCAGGGGATGAGGCTCAAGCAGTGGTTCAAAGAGGGTGTTTTAAAGTGAAGACAATGCTGTGTGTATGGTGGAATTTCGAAGGTGCTGTCCACTAAGACAGGGCTGGAAAATTACCGGGTGCCAGGTCGTGCGGTCAGGGGATGAGGCTCAAGCAGTGGTTCAAAGAGGGTGTTTTAAAGTGAAGACAATGCTGTGTGTATGGTGGAATTTCGAAGGTGCTTGCTGTCCACTAAGACAGGGCTGGAAAATTACCGGGTGCCAGGTCGTGCGGTCAGGGGATGAGGCTCAAGCAGTGGTTCAAAGAGGGTGTTTTAAAGTGAAGACAATGCTGTGTGTATGGTGGAATTTCGAAGGTGCTTGCTGTCCACTAAGACAGGGCTGGAAAATTACCGGGTGCCAGGTCGTGCGGTCAGGGGATGAGGCTCAAGCAGTGGTTCAAAGAGGGTGTTTTAAAGTGAAGACAATGCTGTGTGTATGGTGGAATTTCGAAGGTGCTGTTGACTAAGACAGGGCTGGAAAATTACCGGGTGCCAGGTCGTGCGGTCAGGGGATGAGGCTCAAGCAGTGGTTCAAAAAGGGTGTTTTAAAGTGAAGACAATGCTGTGTGTATGGTGGAATTTCGAAGGTGCTGTCCACTAAGACAGGGCTGGAAAATTACCGGGTGCCAGGTCGTGCGGTCAGGGGATGAGGCTCAAGCAGTGGTTCAAAGAGGGTGTTTTAAAGTGAAGACAATGCTGTGTGTATGGTGGAATTTCGAAGGTGCTTGCTGTCCACTAAGACAGGGCTGGAAAATTACCGGGTGCCAGGTCGTGCGGTCAGGGGATGAGGCTCAAGCAGTGGTTCAAAGAGGGTGTTTTAAAGTGAAGACAATGCTGTGTGTATGGTGGAATTTCGAAGGTGCTGTCCACTAAGACAGGGCTGGAAAATTACCGGGTGCCAGGTCGTGCGGTCAGGGGATGAGGCTCAATCAGTGGTTCAAAGAGGGTGTTTTAAAGTGAAGACAATGCTGTGTGTATGGTGGAATTTCGAAGGTGCTTGCTGTCCACTAAGACAGGGCTGGAAAATTACCGGGTGCCAGGTCGTGCGGTCAGTGGATGAGGCTCAATCAGTGGTTCAAAGAGGGTGTTTTAAAGTGAAGACAATGCTGTGTGTATGGTGGAATTTCGAAGGTGCTGTCCACTAAGACAGGGCTGGAAAATTACCGGGTGCCAGGTCGTGCGGTCAGGGGATGAGGCTCAAGCAGTGGTTCAAAGAGGGTGTTTTAAAGTGAAGACAATGCTGTGTGTATGGTGGAATTTCGAAGGTGCTGTCCACTAAGACAGGGCTGGAAAATTACCGGGTGCCAGGTCGTGCGGTCAGGGGATGAGGCTCAATCAGTGGTTCAAAGAGGGTGTTTTAAAGTGAAGACAATGCTGTGTGTATGGTGGAATTTCGAAGGTGCTGTCCACTAAGACAGGGCTGGAAAATTACCGGGTGCCAGGTCGTGCGGTCAGGGGATGAGGCTCAAGCAGTGGTTCAAAGAGGGTGTTTTAAAGTGATGACAATGCTGTGTGTATGGTGGAATTTCGAAGGTGCTGTCCACTAAGACAGGGCTGGAAAATTACCGGGTGCCAG
Source organism: Macrothele yani (assembly GCA_039090855.1). Classification (NCBI taxonomy): domain Eukaryota; kingdom Metazoa; phylum Arthropoda; class Arachnida; order Araneae; family Macrothelidae; genus Macrothele; species Macrothele yani. The sequence goes on along the minus strand of CM077005.1, from coordinate 30,343,988 downwards.
GTCGTGCGGTCAGGGGATGAGACTCAAGCAGTGGTTCAAAGAGGGTGTTTTAAAGTGATGACAATGCTGTGTGTATGCTGGAATTTCGAAGTGCTTGCTGTTGACTAATACAGGGCTGGAAAATTACCGGGTGCCAGGTCGTGCGGTCAGGGGATGAGGCTCAAGCAGTGGTTCAAAAAGGGTGTTTTAAAGTGCAGACAATGCTGTGTGTATGGTGGAATTTCGAAGGTGCTGTCCACTAAGACAGGGCTGGAAAATTACCGGGTGCCAGGTCGTGCGGTCAGGGGATGAGGCTCAATCAGTGGTTCAAAGAGGGTGTTTTAAAGTGAAGACAATGCTGTGTGTATGGTGGAATTTCGAAGGTGCTGTCCACTAAGACAGGGCTGGAAAATTACCGGGTGCCAGGTCGTGCGGTCAGGGGATGAGGCTCAAGCAGTGGTTCAAAGAGGGTGTTTTAAAGTGAAGACAATGCTGTGTGTATGGTGGAATTTCAAAGGTGCTGTCCACTAAGACAGGGCTGAAAAATTACCGGGTGCCAGGTCGTGCGGTCAGGGGATGAGGCTCAAGCAGTGGTTCAAAGAGGGTGTTTTAAAGTGAAGACAATGCTGTGTGTATGGTGGAATTTCGAAGGTGCTGTCCACTAAGACAGGGCTGGAAAATTACCGGGTGCCAGGTCGTGCGGTCAGGGGATGAGGCTCAAGCAGTGGTTCAAAGAGACTGTTTTAAAGTGAAGACAATGCTGTGTGTATGGTGGAATTTCGAAGGTGCTGTCCACTAAGACAGGGCTGGAAAATTACCGGGTGCCAGGTCGTGCGGTCAGGGGATGAGGCTCAAGCAGTGGTTCAAAGAGGGTGTTTTAAAGTGAAGACAATGCTGTGTGTATGGTGGAATTTCGAAGGTGCTGTCCACTAAGACAGGGCTGGAAAATTACCGGGTGCCAGGTCGTGCGGTCAGGGGATGAGGCTCAAGCAGTGGTTCAAAGAATGTGTTTTAAAGTGAAGACAATGCTGTGTGTATGGTGGAATTTCGAAGGTGCTTGCTGTCCACTAAGACAGGGCTGGAAAATTACCGGGTGCCAGGTCGTGCGGTCAGGGGATGAGGCTCAAGCAGTGGTTCAAAGAGGGTGTTTTAAAGTGAAGACAATGCTGTGTGTATGGTGGAATTTCAAAGGTGCTGTCCACTAAGACAGGGCTGGAAAATTACCGGGTGCCAGGTCGTGCGGTCAGTGGATGAGGCTCAATCAGTGGTTCAAAGAGGGTGTTTTAAAGTGAAGACAATGCTGTGTGTATGGTGGAATTTCGAAGGTGCTGTCCACTAAGACAGGGCTGGAAAATTACCGGGTGCCAGGTCGTGCGGTCAGGGGATGAGGCTCAAGCAGTGGTTCAAAGAGGGTGTTTTAAAGTGAAGACAATGCTGTGTGTATGGTGGAATTTCGAAGGTGCTGTCCACTAAGACAGGGCTGGAAAATTACCGGGTGCCAGGTCGTGCGGTCAGGGGATGAGGCTCAAGCAGTGGTTCAAAGAGGGTGTTTTAAAGTGAAGACAATGCTGTGTGTATGGTGGAATTTCGAAGGTGCTGTCCACTAAGACAGGGCTGGAAAATTACCGGGTGCCAGGTCGTGCGGTCAGGGGATGAGGCTCAAGCAGTGGTTCAAAGAGGGTGTTTTAAAGTGAAGACAATGCTGTGTGTATGGTGGAATTTCGAAGGTGCTTGCTGTCCACTAAGACAGGGCTGGAAAATTACCGGGTGCCAGGTCGTGCGGTCAGGGGATGAGACTCAAGCAGTGGTTCAAAGAGGGTGTTTTAAAGTGATGACAATGCTGTGTGTATGCTGGAATTTCGAAGGTGCTGTTGACTAATACAGGGCTGGAAAATTACCGGGTGCCAGGTCGTGCGGTCAGGGGATGAGGCTCAAGCAGTGGTTCAAAGAGGGTGTTTTAAAGTGAAGACAATGCTGTGTGTATGGTGGAATTTCGAAGGTGCTGTCCACTAAGACAGGGCTGGAAAATTACCGGGTGCCAGGTCGTGCGGTCAGGGGATGAGGCTCAATCAGTGGTTCAAAGAGGGTGTTTTAAAGTGAAGACAATGCTGTGTGTATGGTGGAATTTCGAAGGTGCTGTCCACTAAGACAGGGCTGGAAAATTACCGGGTGCCAGGTCGTGCGGTCAGGGGATGAGGCTCAAGCAGTGGTTCAAAGAGGGTGTTTTAAAGTGAAGACAATGCTGTGTGTATGGTGGAATTTCAAAGGTGCTGTCCACTAAGACAGGGCTGGAAAATTACCGGGTGCCAGGTCGTGCGGTCAGTGGATGAGGCTCAAGCAGTGGTTCAAAGAGGGTGTTTTAAAGTGAAGACAATGCTGTGTGTATGGTGGAATTTCGAAGGTGCTGTCCACTAAGACAGGGCTGGAAAATTACCGGGTGCCAGGTCGTGCGGTCAGGGGATGAGGCTCAAGCAGTGGTTCAAAGAGGGTGTTTTAAAGTGAAGACAATGCTGTGTGTATGGTGGAATTTCGAAGGTGCTGTCCACTAAGACAGGGCTGGAAAATTACCGGGTGCCAGGTCGTGCGGTCAGGGGATGAGGCTCAAGCAGTGGTTCAAAGAGGGTGTTTTAAAGTGAAGACAATGCTGTGTGTATGGTGGAATTTCGAAGGTGCTGTCCACTAAGACAGGGCTGGAAAATTACCGGGTGCCAGGTCGTGCGGTCAGGGGATGAGGCTCAAGCAGTGGTTCAAAGAGGGTGTTTTAAAGTGAAGACAATGCTGTGTGTATGGTGGAATTTCAAAGGTGCTGTCCACTAAGACAGGGCTGGAAAATTACCGGGTGCCATGTCGTGCGGTCAGGGGATGAGGCTCAATCAGTGGTTCAAAGAGGGTGTTTTAAAGTGAAGACAATGCTGTGTGTATGGTGGAATTTCGAAGGTGCTGTCCACTAAGACAGGGCTGGAAAATTACCGGGTGCCAGGTCGTGCGGTCAGGGGATGAGGCTCAAGCAGTGGTTCAAAGAGGGTGTTTTAAAGTGAAGACAATGCTGTGTGTATGGTGGAATTTCGAAGGTGCTGTCCACTAAGACAGGGCTGGAAAATTACCGGGTGCCAGGTCGTGCGGTCAGGGGATGAGGCTCAAGCAGTGGTTCAAAGAGGGTGTTTTAAAGTGAAGACAATGCTGTGTGTATGGTGGAATTTCGAAGGTGCTTGCTGTCCACTAAGACAGGGCTGGAAAATTACCGGGTGCCAGGTCGTGCGGTCAGGGGATGAGACTCAAGCAGTGGTTCAAAGAGGGTGTTTTAAAGTGATGACAATGCTGTGTGTATGGTGGAATTTCGAAGGTGCTGTCCACTAAGACAGGGCTGGAAAATTACCGGGTGCCAGGTCGTGCGGTCAGGGGATGAGACTCAAGCAGTGGTTCAAAGAGGGTGTTTTAAAGTGATGACAATGCTGTGTGTATGGTGGAATTTCGAAGGTGCTGTCCACTAATACAGGGCTGGAAAATTACCGGGTGCCAGGTCGTGCGGTCAGGGGATGAGGCTCAAGCAGTGGTTCAAAGAGGGTGTTTTAAAGTGAAGACAATGCTGTGTGTATGGTGGAATTTCGAAGGTGCTTGCTGTCCACTAAGACAGGGCTGGAAAATTACCGGGTGCCAGGTCGTGCGGTCAGGGGATGAGGCTCAAGCAGTGGTTCAAAGAGGGTGTTTTAAAGTGAAGACAATGCTGTGTGTATGGTGGAATTTCGAAGGTGCTGTCCACTAAGACAGGGCTGGAAAATTACCGGGTGCCAGGTCGTGCGGTCAGGGGATGAGGCTCAAGCAGTGGTTCAAAGAGGGTGTTTTAAAGTGAAGACAATGCTGTGTGTATGGTGGAATTTCAAAGGTGCTGTCCACTAAGACAGGGCTGAAAAATTACCGGGTGCCAGGTCGTGCGGTCAGTGGATGAGGCTCAAGCAGTGGTTCAAAGAGGGTGTTTTAAAGTGAAGACAATGCTGTGTGTATGGTGGAATTTCGAAGGTGCTGTCCACTAAGACAGGGCTGGAAAATTACCGGGTGCCAGGTCGTGCGGTCAGGGGATGAGGCTCAAGCAGTGGTTCAAAGAGACTGTTTTAAAGTGAAGACAATGCTGTGTGTATGGTGGAATTTCGAAGGTGCTGTCCACTAAGACAGGGCTGGAAAATTACCGGGTGCCAGGTCGTGCGGTCAGGGGATGAGGCTCAAGCAGTGGTTCAAAGAGGGTGTTTTAAAGTGAAGACAATGCTGTGTGTATGGTGGAATTTCGAAGGTGCTGTCCACTAAGACAGGGCTGGAAAATTACCGGGTGCCAGGTCGTGCGGTCAGGGGATGAGGCTCAAGCAGTGGTTCAAAGAATGTGTTTTAAAGTGAAGACAATGCTGTGTGTATGGTGGAATTTCGAAGGTGCTTGCTGTCCACTAAGACAGGGCTGGAAAATTACCGGGTGCCAGGTCGTGCGGTCAGGGGATGAGGCTCAAGCAGTGGTTCAAAGAGGGTGTTTTAAAGTGAAGACAATGCTGTGTGTATGGTGGAATTTCAAAGGTGCTGTCCACTAAGACAGGGCTGGAAAAATTACCGGGTGCCAGGTCGTGCGGTCAGGGGATGAGGCTCAATCAGTGGTTCAAAGAGGGTGTTTTAAAGTGAAGACAATGCTGTGTGTATGGTGGAATTTCGAAGGTGCTGTCCACTAAGACAGGGCTGGAAAATTACCGGGTGCCAGGTCGTGCGGTCATGGGATGAGGCTCAAGCAGTGGTTCAAAGAGGGTGTTTTAAAGTGAAGACAATGCTGTGTGTATGGTGGAATTTCGAAGGTGCTGTCCACTAAGACAGGGCTGGAAAATTACCGGGTGCCAGGTCGTGCGGTCAGGGGATGAGGCTCAAGCAGTGGTTCAAAGAGGGTGTTTTAAAGTGAAGACAATGCTGTGTGTATGGTGGAATTTCGAAGGTGCTGTCCACTAAGACAGGGCTGGAAAATTACCGGGTGCCAGGTCGTGCGGTCAGGGGATGAGACTCAAGCAGTGGTTCAAAGAGGGTGTTTTAAAGTGATGACAATGCTGTGTGTATGGTGGAATTTCGAAGGTGCTGTCCACTAAGACAGGGCTGGAAAATTACCGGGTGCCAGGTCGTGCGGTCAGGGGATGAGGCTCAAGCAGTGGTTCAAAGAGGGTGTTTTAAAGTGAAGACAATGCTGTGTGTATGGTGGAATTTCGAAGGTGCTGTTGACTAAGACAGGGCTGGAAAATTACCGGGTGCCAGGTCGTGCGGTCAGGGGATGAGGCTCAAGCAGTGGTTCAAAGAGGGTGTTTTAAAGTGAAGACAATGCTGTGTGTATGGTGGAATTTCGAAGGTGCTGTCCACTAAGACAGGGCTGGAAAATTACCGGGTGCCAGGTCGTGCGGTCAGGGGATGAGGCTCAAGCAGTGGTTCAAAGAGGGTGTTTTAAAGTGAAGACAATGCTGTGTGTATGGTGGAATTTCGAAGGTGCTGTCCACTAAGACAGGGCTGGAAAATTACCGGGTGCCAGGTCGTGCGGTCAGGGGATGAGGCTCAAGCAGTGGTTCAAAGAGGGTGTTTTAAAGTGAAGACAATGCTGTGTGTATGGTGGAATTTCAAAGGCTTGCTGTCCACTAAGACAGGGCTGGAAAATTACCGGGTGCCAGGTCGTGCGGTCAGTGGATGAGGCTCAAGCAGTGGTTCAAAGAGGGTGTTTTAAAGTGAAGACAATGCTGTGTGTATGGTGGAATTTCGAAGGTGCTGTCCACTAAGACAGGGCTGGAAAATTACCGGGTGCCAGGTCGTGCGGTCAGGGGATGAGGCTCAAGCAGTGGTTCAAAGAGGGTGTTTTAAAGTGAAGACAATGCTGTGTGTATGGTGGAATTTCGAAGGTGCTTGCTGTCCACTAAGACAGGGCTGGAAAATTACCGGGTGCCAGGTCGTGCGGTCAGGGGATGAGGCTCAAGCAGTGGTTCAAAGAGGGTGTTTTAAAGTGAAGACAATGCTGTGTGTATGGTGGAATTTCGAAGGTGCTGTCCACTAAGACAGGGCTGGAAAATTACCGGGTGCCAGGTCGTGCGGTCAGGGGATGAGGCTCAAGCAGTGGTTCAAAGAGGGTGTTTTAAAGTGAAGACAATGCTGTGTGTATGGTGGAATTTCGAAGGTGCTGTCCACTAAGACAGGGCTGGAAAATTACCGGGTGCCAGGTCGTGCGGTCAGGGGATGAGGCTCAAGCAGTGGTTCAAAGAGGGTGTTTTAAAGTGAAGACAATGCTGTGTGTATGGTGGAATTTCGAAGGTGCTTGCTGTCCACTAAGACAGGGCTGGAAAATTACCGGGTGCCAGGTCGTGCGGTCAGGGGATGAGGCTCAATCAGTGGTTCAAAGAGGGTGTTTTAAAGTGAAGACAATGCTGTGTGTATGGTGGAATTTCGAAGGTGCTGTCCACTAAGACAGGGCTGGAAAATTACCGGGTGCCAGGTCGTGCGGTCAGGGGATGAGGCTCAAGCAGTGGTTCAAAGAGGGTGTTTTAAAGTGAAGACAATGCTGTGTGTATGGTGGAATTTCGAAGGTGCTGTCCACTAAGACAGGGCTGGAAAATTACCGGGTGCCAGGTCGTGCGGTCAGGGGATGAGGCTCAAGCAGTGGTTCAAAGAGGGTGTTTTAAAGTGAAGACAATGCTGTGTGTATGGTGGAATTTCGAAGGTGCTGTCCACTAAGACAGGGCTGGAAAATTACCGGGTGCCAGGTCGTGCGGTCAGGGGATGAGGCTCAAGCAGTGGTTCAAAGAGGGTGTTTTAAAGTGAAGACAATGCTGTGTGTATGGTGGAATTTCGAAGGTGCTGTCCACTAAGACAGGGCTGGAAAATTACCGGGTGCCAGGTCGTGCGGTCAGGGGATGAGGCTCAAGCAGTGGTTCAAAGAGGGTGTTTTAAAGTGAAGACAATGCTGTGTGTATGATGGAATTTCGAAGGTGCTGTTGACTAAGACAGGGCTGGAAAATTACCGGGTGCCAGGTCGTGCGGTCAGGGGATGAGGCTCAAGCAGTGGTTCAAAGAGGGTGTTTTAAAGTGAAGACAATGCTGTGTGTATGGTGGAATTTCGAAGGTGCTTGCTGTCCACTAAGACAGGGCTGGAAAATTACCGGGTGCCAGGTCGTGCGGTCAGGGGATGAGGCTCAAGCAGTGGTTCAAAGAGGGTGTTTTAAAGTGAAGACAATGCTGTGTGTATGGTGGAATTTCGAAGGTGCTGTCCACTAAGACAGGGCTGGAAAATTACCGGGTGCCAGGTCGTGCGGTCAGGGGATGAGGCTCAAGCAGTGGTTCAAAGAGGGTGTTTTAAAGTGAAGACAATGCTGTGTGTATGGTGGAATTTCAAAGGTGCTGTTCACTAAGACAGGGCTGGAAAATTACCGGGTGCCAGGTCGTGCGGTCAGGGGATGAGGCTCAAACAGTGGTTCAAAGAGGGTGTTTTAAAGTGAAGACAATGCTGTGTGTATGGTGGAATTTCGAAGGTGCTGTCCACTAAGACAGGGCTGGAAAATTACCGGGTGCCAGGTCGTGCGGTCAGGGGATGAGGCTCAAGCAGTGGTTCAAAGAGGGTGTTTTAAAGTGAAGACAATGCTGTGTGTATGGTGGAATTTCGAAGGTGCTGTCCACTAATACAGGGCTGGAAAATTACCGGGTGCCAGGTCGTGCGGTCAGGGGATGAGGCTCAAGCAGTGGTTCAAAGAGGGTGTTTTAAAGTGAAGACAATGCTGTGTGTATGGTGGAATTTCGAAGGTGCTGTCCACTAAGACAGGGCTGGAAAATTACCGGGTGCCAGGTCGTGCGGTCAGGGGATGAGGCTCAAGCAGTGGTTCAAAGAGGGTGTTTTAAAGTGAAGACAATGCTGTGTGTATGGTGGAATTTCGAAGGTGCTGTCCACTAAGACAGGGCTGGAAAATTACCGGGTGCCAGGTCGTGCGGTCAGGGGATGAGGCTCAAGCAGTGGTTCAAAGAGGGTGTTTTAAAGTGAAGACAATGCTGTGTGTATGGTGGAATTTCGAAGGTGCTGTCCACTAAGACAGGGCTGGAAAATTACCGGGTGCCAGGTCGTGCGGTCAGGGGATGAGGCTCAAGCAGTGGTTCAAAGAGGGTGTTTTAAAGTGAAGACAATGCTGTGTGTATGGTGGAATTTCGAAGGTGCTGTCCACTAAGACAGGGCTGGAAAATTACCGGGTGCCAGGTCGTGCGGTCAGGGGATGAGGCTCAAGCAGTGGTTCAAAGAGGGTGTTTTAAAGTGAAGACAATGCTGTGTGTATGGTGGAATTTCGAAGGTGCTTGCTGTCCACTAAGACAGGGCTGGAAAATTACCGGGTGCCAGGTCGTGCGGTCAGGGGATGAGACTCAAGCAGTGGTTCAAAGAGGGTGTTTTAAAGTGATGACAATGCTGTGTGTATGCTGGAATTTCGAAGGTGCTGTTCACTAATACAGGGCTGGAAAATTACCGGGTGCCAGGTCGTGCGGTCAGGGGATGAGGCTCAAGCAGTGGTTCAAATAGGGTGTTTTAAAGTGAAGACAATGCTGTGTGTATGGTGGAATTTCGAAGGTGCTTGCTGTCCACTAAGACAGGGCTGGAAAATTACCGGGTGCCAGGGGTGCGGTCAGGGGATGATGCTCAAGCAGTGGTTCAAAGAGGGTGTTTTAAAGTGATGACAATGCTGTGTGTATGGTGGAATTTCGAAGGTGCTGTCCACTAATACAGGGCTGGAAAATTACCGGGTGCCAGGTCGTGCGGTCAGGGGATGAGACTCAAGCAGTGGTTCAAAGAGGGTGTTTTAAAGTGAAGACAATGCTGTGTGTATGGTGGAATTTCGAAGGTGATGTCCACTAAGACAGGGCTGGAAAATTACCGGGTGCCAGGTCGTGCGGTCAGGGGATGAGACTCAAGCAGTGGTTCAAAGAGGGTGTTTTAAAGTGATGACAATGCTGTGTGTATGGCTGGAATTTCGAAGGTGCTGTTGACTAATACAGGGCTGGAAAATTACCGGGTGCCAGGTCGTGCGGTCAGGGGATGAGACTCAAGCAGTGGTTCAAAGAGGGTCTTTTGAAGTGAAGACAATGTTGTGTGTATGGTGGAATTTCCAGGGTCCTGTCCATTGGGAGCTTGTGCCACATGGTTGGGCTGTCGATGGGAACCTGTATGACGAATAACTGTAACACAAATACAACATTCTCCGCCAGCGCTACCCCGCAATGGTGGACCTAAAGGAGGTCCTCCTGCAATTCGGCAACGCCCCATGTCATAGGTCACGGATTGTCCGCAAGAAAATTCAGGATTTGGATGGCGTCGAAATCCTACCACAACAGCTTATAGTTGGGGTCTTGCCCCTTCGCATTTTCCCCTGTTTCGTTCCATGGGGCACTTCTTGGCCGGCAGACAGTTCCATTTCTTGAAGGCTGTGAAAGATGGCATCACTAAGGGTTTTTTTGCATCCAAGCCAGCGGCTGGTATTGCAACGGCATTGCACCTTTGGCTGAACGTGGACGAAGGACTATAGACTCTGATGAACTGTTTTTGCCGAATAGCCATATGTGATCAACATGTGGTACAGGGCTGAACTTTCTACCCCAAAACACTACGAACTTATGACTCAGCCTGGTAGGTATGTCTGTCTCATTCACTACATGGAAACTTTAATATACGAGCGAACACAACCATTTGCAAAATGTCAGAAAAAGGTCCAAGTGGAGCACAGTATCGGAGAAAGGAAAAAAGAAGGAAAGCGCGAAGAAACTTCCAAAATTCGACCAGTTCTTTCGTTCAAGTGCCGTTTCTGATGAAAAGAATGCTGATTTGTTTAGCACGTCAAGTGTTCAAAGGTTTAGAAGCAGCCATTTTACAAAAACCAAGCACTTCAGAAACAAGTGAAAGTAAAATGGGCGATTCTGAAGCCTTACCTTAACCATTTAAATATATTTTACCGAATTCGTTCCTTGCGATAAAATGCATATTCATGTTCCTGCATCGGTCCGCACGCCTTGTTGATCCTGATTGGCTGATTAACTCTTTAACCGGCCGGAACGAATTAACTCTGGGTTAGCAAAATTGGCTACAAACAGCTCAAACAAATGTATTCGATGAATAAGAAGTGTGTCGAACACGTCTGGAATGAGGGAACTTGCTCATCAGAGAGCGATGCTTTATCCTTATAAAAGTGGTCATTTAGAGGGATGATTGACACTAATCCTTCCTAACCGATAATCTGCTAAAAGGGCTATAACAATTAATAACAAGGAACTGTACACCAATTACACTTAAAATACACTGGCATGCAAAAATTAAGGACGAGACGGTTTTTCGAATGAAACGTCGTGCAGAAGTGCTCCACATCAACTCAACTCATACCATAAGATCACCAAGATGTAAGAATATGGGACAAGTGAGCAAAACCGTTCAAACAAGGAATCCGAAGGATACAAAGACCCTTTATTGAAAAGGTAGCTTCGAGCACTACTGGACAGAAGACAGAAACGTCCATGTGACACGCGGCTGCCAAAAAAATCTAGTCTTTAGTAGGGGTTATGATCACCCCTGACTGCGTTGCAGGATTTACAAGGTCTGTCCATGCTGAGGACGAGGTTGTCAAGGAGCTGCTGAGGCATCGCGGCCCATTCTCCTTGTAGCGCCAATCGCAACTGTGGAATCGTTGTTGGCGGCTGGTGACGTGCTACCAAGCGTCTCCCGAGAAGGTTCCACACGTGTTCGATTGTATTCAGGTCCGGGGACCTTGCGGGCCAATTCATGCGTTGAATATCTTCACTCTCCAACAGCTCTGCGAAAGCCACTGTACAATGAGGTGTAGCGTTGTCGTCCATGAAGAGGAACTCAGGACCCACAGAACCTGACTGCGTTGCAGGTTCTGTGGGTCCTGAGTTCGTGCAAATAGACCACCTTTGTGCGGCGTGCAAATAGACCACCTTTGTGTGGACTCCTGGCCAGGGTAAAACGCGATAACGGACGTCCAGTTGTCTGTTGCATGTGCCTTGCGATTTCTCCCGCTATCTGCCGTCTGTCTCTTCTCGCCTGTAGGACAATATATCGGTCGTCTACCGCCGTGGTTGCTCGTGGACGACCACTGCTAAACTCTCGGATAGCTGTTCCTGTCGTTTGAAATGCTCTCTAAGCTCGTAGAACGATGCTGTGGGCGATCCCGAACTCCTTGGCCACACTAGTCCCACTTCGACCTTCTTCCAACTTTCCAATGACGCGACCTCTGGTAAAGTCATCCAGATGTCGTCTACTGGATTGCCTGTTGGCCATATCACACGGTGGCAGCAACTCGACGTTGTTCAAACCGATGTACACCGTGCAATAGCGTTCACCGAATTGCTGAGCGTACACCGCCCATGTGCTTTATACCTGTCCGATACTCCCCTCCCCCCTACGTCGTGCTGCATATATGCGTATGCCCTACCGTACCGGACCATAGTCTATCTCCTGAGTGGTCTTTCGGTCCGTTCTGCCTGCTCGTTCTGCTGTTATGCTTATTTCTCCTCTTCGTCCTTAATTTTTGCACACCGGTGTAGTACTATATAAATCAAAATTTCCAAGCATTCGCACATCAGCCAGATGGTTTTTTCAAGGAAGGTCGACACCTAACTGCAAACTGGATAATGGAACACTTCAACAATTTGAATATAAATCAAAGTTTCTAAGCATTCGCACATAAACCAGATGCCTTTTTCAAGGAAGATAGACAGCTAATTGCACACTGGATAATGGAACACTTCAACAGTTTACCGTTCAACATTTGCGCCAATTCATTTATTGTCTAGTCAGGGCACCACGTTCAAATTGTTGAAGTGTTCCATTATCCAGTTTGCAGTTAGCTGTCTACCTTCCTTGAAAAAGGCATCTGGTTGATGTGCCAAAGCTTGAAAACTTTGATTTATATTCTACACCAAGAAATTCGGATCACTAATACTATTTTAGGCTATAACAATATCGACTAACATAAGAAAAGAAAGGGAGATGTTTGAGGCACTCGTTTCTGCCCAGTAGCATATACAGTAGTCCTTGTCAGGAGATCAAGATCTTCCCCATCAAAGTCTAGGATCATGGAGCAGACTACAGAAGCGAGATCTTATCACGAGCGACAAGTTTATATTACGTACTGCTGACGTGGAAGGGGTAGAGGTATCGATTTCTCGTAGCTTTCGCAGAATCCAGTCACTAGGTGAGCGATTTCTGTTTGGAAAGCTTAGAACAGTTTAGGCACCACTTGATTCAGAAACATCGATCGCTAAAAGCGTTAATAACATTGCTTTATACATTTCTGTTCAGAAAATTACTTAAAAAGTTAAAACTACAGGGCTCTACGTATCCCTTACGTTTCCAGACACTCTCCGTATCATATGACTTCCCCATTCTCTCCCCCCCTCACACACCCCCCACGAAAAACGCATTCTCCCTCGTATTCGCAACCCTGGGAAAATTACTGTGCTTTAGGTGGACCTCAAGTAATTTTGCTTCCTATACTTCCAATGGGAAAACTTCTGTACACATTTTCTTCACAATTAATGCGTTCCCAAGGATGAAAATTTGAACATCGATTAAAATAGCTTCATTTTATAACTTGGAATACTTAATATTTTCTAAAAGATAACCATAATTATGCAATCCAACATTTGTTTGTCTACTAACGTCATCAAATTACAGGTCGCGCCATCTTTTTTTCTGGTTTCAACACCACCAAAGGAAAAGTTATTGATTTTTAATATAATTATGATTATGTTTTAGAAAATATTAAGTATTCCAAGTTATAATATGAAGTTATTTTAATCGATGTTCAAATTTCCATCCTTAGGAACGCATTAATTGTGAATAAAATGTGTACTGAAGTTTTTCCATTGGAAGTATAGGAAGCAAAATTACTTGACGTCCACTTTAAGGGTGCTGAAGTAAATCTTGCGGAAGGAAGGGGGAGGCGCACGTTGTGCCAGGTATTGCCAAAGCTGCCGTCCCGGTGGTGCAGTGGTCTAAGCGTTGGCTTATGACCATTGGTCCTTGAAAGGTCCGGGTTCGAATCCCGGTGAGGCATGGATGTTGTGTTTGCCTTACGGCACTAGCTCTCTTTCTTCCGTGGAACTATAACGAAGTGAATTTCTCCGTCATTTTTATCCGCGCCGGGGTTCGAACCCGGGTCCACTCATTCCGGAATAAGTTGCTCTACCAATTAAGCTACGCGGACATTTTATTCTGATTCCTATCTGCCTTTATGTCGTGTGCGTCCTTCTGGCAGGTACGTCACATCTCCTGGTACGTTACATCATCTCCCCCTTATTTTTCTTTTTCTTTCGAAGTGCTGCTCATATTTTTCCTATCTCGCGGTGTGGAAATAACATCACACCAATGCGAGATTTTGAACGGTCGGGTCATCCGGGTAGTTCGGGCGCCATTATAACGAAGTAAATTTCTCCGTCATTTTTATCCGCGCCGGGGTTCGAACCCGGGTCCACTCATTCCGGAATAAGTTGCTCTACCAATTAAGCTACGCGGACATTTTATTCTGATTCCTATCTGCCTTTATGTCGTGTGCGTCCTTCTGGCAGGTACGTCACATCTCCTGGTACGTTACAGAACCAGTGGCCCTAAATTAGGGACGGGCGACTGCTTATATATAGCCCATTGAGTTGCTCACGGTGGTCGTTAAATCTTCAGTCATAAAAAAAAAAATCACGAACCTGGACTATTGTCTTGACTGAAGTGGTTGAAAGAATTTGTCAATCAAATAAAGTTTACATTTGTTGTTTCATATGAGTTTATTATCTTCAAAAAAAAAAAAAAAAAAAAAACAATTATCGTCGATTCCGACGGGTTTCGTCTAGTTGGATATATTTGTAAGCGTAACTTAATTTGCATCTTTATCTGTACCCGATAAATAAATTAAAATATTATACTAACTTTTTTATAACTTTTCCGGTTTAAGGTCATGTGGGTCCTCCTCTTCCATGCTGCCATGTTAAACTTGTTGACGTTCCAGAAATGCAATATTACGCAATCAACGGACAGGGGGAGGTAAGTTTAACAAATGCATATTATTTCTATAATTTTTAAGTATTACCATAGTTGTAGAAATAAATGACAACATTTCTTACAATAAAATGTTTATTATACATCAATTATAATTTCGCAGAGCGTTTGGCTCGGCATCATCAGGACGAAATTCGTCCTGATGGTACAGAGTAGAGATCTGCACGGGCCTTAATTTCGAAAGCCCGGCCCGTCCCGTAAAATTTCAACAATTACTAAAACACGAATTCGGCACCTGGTGCACTCGGTCATTCGACTCCTGAAGTGTTTTCGTTTTCTTAATTGCTACACGTATTCTATTACAGTAAACGTTAATTCGAAATATTTCTGTGACTCTGTATAAGTCACGTGACGCCTGAGAAGTGGGGGCTTGTGTACTCAAAAATATTGCATGTTAACGACAATTTCCATGCCTTTCAAATTTTATGGGTTTTCAAACTATCATTGCCTACCGCCGGGCTCGGAATATCCTTTGGGATAAGGATGGGGAAGGGGTTAATTCGTAAAGTACGAAATATCCAGAATTATGAATCCGATAATCGAAATATCCAGAATTATGGATTGGCCAGCACGTGCCCCCGACCTAAATACCATAAAGCACGCGTGGGCCGCTCTGAGGAGACGCGTTGCGGCGCTTCGACACACACCGGAAACTGTCCAACAGCTGAAGACGGCGCTGACGGAAGAATGGGCGCTGTTACCGCAAGAACTCATCAACAACTTAGTGCGAAGTATGCACAGACGGTGCAAATCATGCATCGACTTTAGGGGTGGTCATACTATACCGTGCAAATTAATTGGGACAAGCTATTTTATTCTCAGAATTGTAATGTGATCTCCAGTTGATGTCGGAAACCCACGTAAACCAGTTTTATCAGCTGTGAGGTAGTGTGACTGTTAGAACTTGATAGTAAGAATGTGGTTTGACCGGTTTTAAACAGGAAATAGGCACTTCAGCTTCAGTTGTGAGCTTTCGTGTGTGACAGGTGGATGTTATTTTTTTGCTCTCTGTGAGTACCTGGTGCTTTCGTGTATTGAAAAATTGATATTTCCCAAGGAAGCGTGCAAAAATAATTTCTCTGAAGGATCACACTTCTATGATCGCTTCTGCAGTTGGTGTAAGCAAATCAAGTGTATCAAGACTACTTACGCCATAGAATGCATCTGAATCATCGTCTCCAAAGAGGAGAGGTAAATGTGGAAGAAAACGAAAAACAACTCTCCACGAACCGATAAATATCTAATCAAAAATAGTAAAATGAATAAAAAAAAAAAAAAAAAACAAGCAGCTAAAAAAAAAAAAAAAACAAGCAGCGACCTTCAAAGAGATTTATTGGCTAGTGGTTGTGATGTTAGTGATTAAACTGTACGCCGTAGGCTTCTGGAAGTTGGCCGGAAGGCAAGAAGACCAACGAAAAAACAATATTTGAATGCGAAAATGAAGATAAAACGTTTAGCATGGGCCAAAAACTATAAATCATGGACTGCTGATGACTGGAAAAAGGTAATTTTCAGTGATGAAACTCATTTATTTGTGCACGGTTACCAAACAAATGTCGTTAGACGAAGCAACTGTGAACCCTTAAGACTTGAGCATGTCAAACAAACTGTAAAACACCCTCTGAAACAGATGTTTTGGGGTTTTTTCACATCAACTGGCACTGGAAGCTTAGTTCCTGTTCAAGGTATGATGAATTCAGCCAAGTACGTAGAAATATTACAACGTAGGATTGTTCCATTCTTGCAAACTTTTGACGGGACATTTCAACATGACTTGGCCCCATGTCACAATTCGAAATTGGTCAAGAATTTCATGCTGGAAAATCAGATTCATTTGCTTGATTGGCCTGGAAATTCACCAGACTTAAATCCCATAGAAAACTTGTGGAATATTTTGAAGAGACGTTTAGGTAAAATGGACTGTACAACCAAAGAACGCATGATAATGAAAGCTATAAAAGTGTGGTTCCACGATTATGAAGTCAAAAATATGTGCACCCAATTAGTGGAGTCAATGCCAAAACGAATTCCAGAGGTCATTTCTGCTAAAGGAGGACATACTTCATACTAACACAGGTATTTATCAGTGTATATCAAGGCATAGAATGATATAAAGTCATAGTTTCGGAAAGAAGAGTGATTTTTTACTTTGTCCCAATTAATTTGCACAGTATAGTACTTCCCCACACATGCACAGCTTACCGCTGTAACATTAATTACTCTGGAATTCTCTTTTTGTTTTATAATATCATTTACGGAAACAAATAACTATCCTTCCAGAGATATAATTTGAAACACCTAGTTTACCATAAATTTAATGGAAATGATGAACCAGTGGTAGCTTAAGCTGTAAGAAGTAATTCCTCACAAAGTCTTACAGCTGGTTGGTTGGTTAGTAGATTTTATTGGCGCAAGGGCCATGGTTGGCCAAAGAGCGCCAGACACAAGACAAACAGACAGAAGTCTTACAGCTGACCACGCACATTGTGGAATGAATTGTTGCAACACACCATGTAAATTATTACAACAGTCTTTAAATAAAGTAGTGTCAGTTGAACTTTTTTTGTATTTTTATTTATGTAAAAATAAACCCTACATAATTATGAATATTGATTCACAATTTTTGTTCTCACAAGACTAATATTAATAATAAAAATAATTTTAGTAAATTCTACACGTTTGCTGAAATGATTTTCATGTATAATATACTATATTGCTCCGAATATAGGCTGTTCCATTTATTGTTACAAAAAAGGGTCAGATTATGATGTCACACTGGCCAATCACAGCTCAGCGCAACGCTTGAGCTTTATTATACGAAATAATAATAATTTGTTTTCCAAAATCTCATCCTAAATTTTGAAACCGAAACATATACTAATTCGTGCATGGCGGGCCACTTGTAGAAAGGAATGAAGATGGGGGACAAGAGGGTGAGCGAATTATCGTAAATTCGTCGATTGTTTAGAGCATTTTGGAGAACAGTTGCTCTCTTTTTGTGTGGTCTGAGAGGAAAAACAAGGCTGCGCACTTGGCATGAAAATAAGGAAGAAATTTCAGTTGTCTGTATGCTTTCCGATGTGAAAGGCGAGATGCCTTGGAGCTGCTATGTGATTTGGGAAGAATGAAGCAGCAAACCTCCTGCATTTTTAAGGAAATGGAGATTCAGCAACTCGGTTTTTATCTGGATAAGCAAGATTGCAATTGGGACGGCGGAATGCTTACATCCACGGCGTAAAGCAGCAAAGCCGGTGCTGCTAAACCATACCATAATTTGCAACTAGTTGGCTAGTAAATAACGAACCTGCGGAGAATTTGAGAAGTCGGCGTTGGTCGCTCCAAGGAGAAGCGTCACCAAAATACTGAACTCGGGCTGGAAACGCTAAAAACCGCGTTGTGATATCGTCAGGACGGACATCCCTTAACAGTTGCCGCCAAAGAGGTGTGGCGGAGTACCATCAACAACAACCATTGTGTGTGAGAGAGCACGATAGCCGAGCAACCTTCGAGCGTCAGTGGTAGGGGACGCAGCTCCCGAAATGAAATTTTTAGTGTAAAAGAAAGTGTATATCAATTTATAGGTAACAATTTGGATTTATTCTTGACAGCATCCATGTAAGTAGAAACATTTTTGTTATGGTTGATACATCTGCTACGTGATTAGTTGAGGAACTGAACTGATATATATAGTAAGAACTGAACCGCTGATTAGGTTCATAAAGCTACCTAACGGGAACAGATTTAGGTCAAACATGACCCAGCGCTTTTGATCAGCATACAACTTATGTTTATTCGTATATGTGCCATTGTTAGTTTTATTGCCAATTAAATGTTTGTTTAGTGCAGTCAGCGCGTTTATAGAACACATTATTTATGTGTACGCATGTGATTGATTCGAATGGTTTAAGTGTATGCCCATATAATACAGTAGTCTTCGCGCCAAGGACAACATCGACTGACCGTGGAAAAGAAATATAATAATTGTACGGCCACGGTTGTTACATTGGTTGTCCACGGTGAGATAGCGGCCGCTGCCGTTACATTTGTGGCAGCGGCCGAGGTCGTTGCAAAATAAATTAAGCTAACTACGGTTAAGGTCGTTCGGCTTGGAGCCAAAACGACGTAGGTAGTTTCTACCTTTCTTTTGTAATCTTGAGAACGGCGTTAGTAACAGTTTTGATGGTCCATCATCCCCACACCCTTATCCACTTACAGACATAGAGAACAAAGCGATTCTCCGATGTTCCGAAATCCGTGTACCACCCACATTTATCTTAAAGGAAACAAATAATTACCGGTACTGGTTCGTGAGTCAAAATGGCAGTTCATGAAACAAAATAATGGTTAGACTTTAAACAAGTTAGTGAAATCATGTAATGCATTGATTATGATACGCTTTCCAACATAACAGAAATCATTACTCAAGTTATGAGGATAATGGCTGTAGAATTAATTTCGCTCCTATGACCTGACCTTTGACCCCATTTCGATTAATTCAACAGAACCGGTAAAGTGTACTTCCGGAACAGCATGATAAATTTTTGTCTCAATCGAAGCATTTTTACGTGTTATAACGCAATATGAGGAACACCGAGCATCGCTCGGTTAAAGGGGATGAGGGCACAATTTTTTTTTTATGTTATTTCCAAGTATTGTAATGCTAAGTCGTTCCATTGCACGTCGTCCCAAGTGTTCCAGTCGCTGAACACGTTCATCCGCGGTTTCGGTTGCGATTCGCTGTGATGAAAGGCTTCGTAGTTCTTCCAAGCGCTGGTTACGTTCTTCGGATGATTCAGCTGCGATTCGCTGTCTATTTATTCGCCGCATTTGTTCGAGGTTTTCTTCCGATATAGATTCATTGAGGGTTATAATAACGTCGGACGTTATTTCCATGCTCCTCGCCTTAGCTGCTCGGAATGGTCTTTTTGTAGGCTGATCTTCTTCCAATGGAAGATCATATATTTCAAGACTGGAAAGTGATCGGAAACCATCGGCTCTTGAATTTCCAAGCTGTTCCATATTTACTTCTTCCACTTGTTCTTGTTCGAACAGTGCCGTATTCTACTTATTATTCTTATTAAAGTTGAAACGTCCACGTTTCGTAGAGGGTCGACCAGCCTTATTTTTTATATTGTTTTACCATCCACGTGACACTCTGTTAATAGTAATTAATAAAAATCAACTAATCATATTTTAGCACAGCGGGTACGCTCGTCATCAAGTGACTATTCAAAAACGTAAAAAAAATAAATGCTGTATTGACAGTTTACATTTTGAAGGGAAAATACATCAGCGTTCCGCTGCTTATTCTGTACTACGCATCAACTCCAAGCAGCTGGCACAACTCACTTTTTGTTCTAGAAGAAAATGGAAGTAATGCGTAATACGCACACAACGCGTAACGTGATCAGGCAGATGTTACTCGCGACCATCTGCTCGCGAGAGTGTGACGTCATAAAACTTTAATAGGATCCACACACAACGCGTGACGTAATGAGACAGATGGTGTGACAGCGCACCAACATCTCAATCGCGAGAGTGTGACGTCATACGATTTCTAAGCATGGGTAACATTAATGGGACGAAGCCATGACACTAAAAACGTGGTGGTTCGGGGTGGTTATTTAACCCACTAAACGAATTTTTCAAAGTCGAGATCAAGCTAAATCGATTTCTAGTACCAGAAAACTGAAGGTTAACGACTTTCATCAAAATCCTTAGAGCCGTTTTCAAAATAAAATTTATATACATACAAGAATTGCTCCTTTGACAGTATAGGATAAGGTCGATGGAATGGATCCCGATCATATGTTCTGTCCTTTGACTCCATTTCGCCAATTTTCAATAGGGTTCGTCCCCAGGTGGTCCCCTACCACATACTAAATTTTCGTCGAAATCGAACCATATTTACGCAAGTTATGACGCATAAGGGCAATGGAATGGATCCCGATCCTGTTTCCTGACCTTTGACCCCATTTCGCCAATTTTTAAAAGGGTTCGTTCACAGGTGGTCCCCTACCATTTCCAGGCCTGGTTTCCTCGACCCAATCCTCCCTTGATGTCCGTCGATGGTATACTCCCGGTATACCCTTGGGAACCCTACGGTTCCTACCACTTGGGTGACAGAATGACCCATCTGTCTTGTCCAGACGATGCATCTACGATCAAAGTAGCTCAGATCACCACGTTTACCCATGTTCGTCGATTGGAATACACTGTTGAGAAGATCAGATCAGATCATATGTAGAGGATTTTTAGGGAGTGTCTGACCCCAGGTCTTAAACAACCCTTAGAAATAGGATGCTAGGAGATTTCGGCTAGAGTGTCCGATAGGAAAGTGACACGGAAGCGAAGTAGAAAGGGGGAGGAAGACGCCCTATATTTATTACCGGGAGCCAGTACCCGGGGTCCGACGGCTTAACGTGCCCATCCGACGCACGACGGATATTTAGTGGATCCCCATGGCAGTCACGAACGCTGACACTGTTGGGAAGCCCTGCCATCCGCCTATCCGCCTATTTAGCGCCTGCATTTGGTTTGGGTCTGTTCCACTCTGCGCGGGGGACGCCCATGTCAACTGCTCATCATCCCTTTCTCTAATGTTTTGTCTACTGAGAGAGAGAGAGAGAGAGAGTTGTATGTGATTGTGTGGTCTGTACTTTTTTTTTACATTTTTTCTTAATTCTTTTCTCAATTCCAGGTGTGTATACGAGGAATAAGTGTGTTTTCTGGATACCTCAAGGACCCTGTTAAAACTGCTGAGACTACTGATGAAGAAGGTTGGCTGCATACTGGAGACATAGGAATGTGGATGCCGGTAAAGCTTATTATACTGTACTCACCCATTATATACTGTACTAACCCATTATCAATCAGATTATTTCTCACTGAGTTACTGGGTCACAACCTATTGTTTTCCAGTGCTGTAAATAAAGAACATACACTGGCGGAAAGTGAAAAAAGAACACCAAGAAGGAGACGTCTGATACCAACGAAATTTATACGGCATAATAACGGAATACAGAGGATAACGTGATCAAAACATTATGGTAAAATACAGCTGTATTTGCTGGTAAACTGAAAAATAACATTTCCATGTAACACGGTTAGTACGAGGTTGAACCGCCATGAACTACGTCACACTGTGCAATTCTGGCATAAAGTCTGTCGTACAATGTTGGATGTAAGTTTGGGGTATTGAGTTCCAAGCATCCTCAACCTGGACGCGTGAATCGGGGATGGTCGTGGCTGACCGTGGAGTCCGCCGGATAAGTCGTTGTCCCATAAAATTCCACACGTGCTCAATGGGAGACAAATCCGGTGGCCATGGAAGTTGTCTCACACCATGAAGTGCATGTTGCGTTGTACGTGCCGTGTGTGGGCGTGCGTTATCTTGCTGGAAAACACCACGATGGGCCGACCTTACAAATGGCACAACAACGGGCTGAATGATGTTGTTGATGTAGGAGGTGCTGTTTAACGTACCCGGTACAAAAACTTGTTGCGTACGGGAGTGATAGCTGATCGCTCCCCACAAAAGGAGACCAGGTGTAGGCCCTGTGTGTCGCTGGCGGATGCAAGAAGGGTGGAGACGCTCCCCTGTGCGTCTGCGAACACGCATACGGCCATCGGAGGCTCCCAAGCAGAATCTGCTTTCATCGCTGAACACGACAGATCGCCATTGCGTTCTCCAGTGCAGAAGTTGGCGACACCACTGCAGCCGTTCCTGACGGTGGGCTGGAGTCAGAGGTACACATGCCAGAGGCACACGGGCACGTAGTCCTGCATCCAGTAGACGGTTGCGGATTGTTTACACAGTCACCTCAGGTGCAACGGCAGCTCGGATTTGCGTCGCAGTGGATGTTCTACTTGACAACGCAGCTCTTCTTATGCGTCGATCGTTCCGCTCATCAGTCCGTCTGTGACTCCCGATTCCACATCTTCTCGTGTGGGAATGTTCCTCGTACCATCTACGCCACCATCGTACCACCACCGATACTTCCCGTCCAATTCGCTCCGCAATACGACGATACGACCACCCGGCCTCGCGGAGTTCGACTAGACGACCTCGCTCAAAGTCCGATAACTGCTGAAATCGTACACGTCTTCCATGTTCAGGCATTGCAGCTTCTTCAGGGTCTTCGCACGTGTCCGTACGCCGACGACTGATTACATTCACTTCGCCATACTCCTTAAGTACCTCCGACGATAATTTGCATATTATGCCGTGCTGTGGCGTAAGCGCTCACCGGCTGGTCCCGAAATTAACATCACACCTACTTAAACTCGACCCCATTAACATATGTAAATTTCATGATCGTCCGCCAATTCCTTCTTGGTGTTCTTTTTTTACTCTCCGCCAGTGTATTAACTAATCGCACTAGAGTTCAATTCATTTTAGTAATTACTTTTGGAATTAAAAAAACATTTTACATATGAATTGAAATAAATTATATGACGATATTCGGACACCTTATCAAAAGATGTCTTTATGCACCACAAAGTTCAAGGTCATATTTCTTTTTTTCTTGTTCCTCTTACCGAAAGGTTACTGCCGTGTAATTATTTATCGCTATTACGATTATCTTTTTCATATCCTTCTTCTTTTTTTTTTTTTCCTTTTAGAATGGCGCACTTCGTATTGTAGACAGGAAAAAGCACATCTTCAAGCTAGCACAAGGCGAATACATTGCACCAGAAAAGATCGAAAACACCTATCTCACAAGTCAATATGTTGCTCAAATTTTTGTGCATGGCGAAAGTTTGAAGGTAAGTCAGTAGTACTCTTTCTCCTGTTTATACTGTAGTACTCTTTCTCCTGTTTATACTGTAGTACTCTTTCCCCTGTATATACTGTAGTACTCTTTCTCCTGTTTATACTGTAGTACTCTTTCCCCTGTATATACTGTAGTACTCTTTCTCCTGTTTATACTGTAGTGTTCTTTCCCCTGTATATACTGTAGTACTCTTTCTCCTGTTTATACTGTAGTGTTCTTTCTCCTGTTTATACTGTAGTGCTCTTTCTCCTGTTTATACTGTAGTGCTCTTTCTCCTGTTTATACTGTAGTGCTCTTTCTCCTGTTTATACTGTAGTGCTCTTTCTCCTGTTTATACTGCAGTGCTCTTTCTCCTGTTTATACTGTAGTACTCTTTCTCCTGTATATACTGTAGTACTCTTTCTAATGTTTATACAGTAGTGCTCTTTCTCCGGTTTATACTGCAGTACTCTTTCTCCTGTTTATACTGTAGTACTCTTTCTCCTGTATATACTGTAGTACTCTTTCTCCTGTTTATACTGTAGTACTCTTTCTCCTGTATATACTGTAGTACTCTTTCTCCTGTTTATGCTGTAGTACTCTTTCTCCTGTTTATACTGCAGTACTCTTTCTCGTGTTTATGCTGTAGTACTCTTTCTCCTGTTTATACTGCAGTACTCTTTCTCCTGTTTATACTGTAGTGCTCTTTCTCCTGTTTATACTGTAGTGCTCTTTCTCCTGTTTATACTGTAGTGCTCTTTCTCCTGTCTATACTGTAGTGCTCTTTCTCCTGTCTATACTGTAGTGCTCTTTCTACTGTCTATACTGTAGTACTCTTTCTCCTGTCTATACTGTAGTGACCTTTCTCCTGTCTATACTGTAGTACTCTTTCTCCTGTTTATACTGTAGTGCTCTTTCTCCTGTTTATACTGTAGTGCTCTTTCTCCTGTTTATACTGTAGTGCTCTTTCTCCTGTTTATACTGTAGTGCTCTTTCTCCTGTTTATACTGTAGTACTCTTTCTCCTGTTTATACTGTAGTACTCTTTCTCCTGTCTATACTGTAGTACTCTTTCTCCTGTTTATACTGTAGTGCTCTTTCTCCTGTTTATACTGTAGTACTCTTTCTCCTGTTTATACTGTAGTGCTCTTTCTCCTGTCTATACTGTAGTGCTCTTTCTCCTGTTTATACTGTAGTGCTCTTTCTCCTGTCTATACTGTAGTGCTCTTTCTCCTGTTTATACTGTAGTGCTCTTTCTCCTGTTTATACTGTAGTGCTCTTTCTCCTGTTTAAACTGTAGTGCTCTTTTCTCCTGTTTATACTGTAGTGCTCTTTCTCCTGTTTATACTGTAGTACTCTTTCTCCTGTATATACTGTAGTACTCTTTCTCCTGTATATACTGTAGTGCTCTTTCTCCTGTTTATACTGTAGTGCTCTTTCTCCTGTATATACTGTAGTACTCTTTCTCCTGTTTATACTGCAGTACTCTTTCTCCTGTTTATACTGTAGTGCTCTTTCTCCTGTTTATACTGTAGTGCTCTTTCTCCTGTTTATACTGTAGTACTCTTTCTCCTGTATATACTGTAGTACTCTTTCTCCTGTATATACTGTAGTGCTCTTTCTCCTGTTTATACTGTAGTGCTCTTTCTCCTGTATATACTGTAGTGCTCTTTCTCCTGTTTATACTGTAGTGCTCTTTCTCCTGTTTATACTGTAGTGCTCTTTCTCCTGTTTATACTGTAGTACTCTTTCTCCTGTATATACTGTAGTGCTCTTTCTCCTGTTTATACTGTAGTGCTCTTTCTCCTGTTTATACTGTAGTGCTCTTTCTCCTGTTTATACTGTAGTGCTCTTTCTCCTGTATATACTGTAGTGCTCTTTCTCCTGTTTATACTGTAGTGCTCTTTCTCCTGTTTATACTGTAGTACTCTTTCTCCTGTTTATACTGTAGTACTCTTTCTCCTGTATATACTGTAGTACTCTTTCTCACTGTTTATACTGTAGTACTCTTTCTCCTGTATATACTGTAGTACTCTTTCTCCTGTTTATACTGTAGTGCTCTTTCTCCTGTTTATACTGTAGTACTCTTTCTCCTGTATATACTGTAGTGCTCTTTCTCCTGTTTATACTGTAGTGCTCTTTCTCCTGTTTATACTGTAGTGCTCTTTCTCCTGTTTATACTGTAGTACTCTTTCTCCTGTATATACTGTAGTGCTCTTTCTCCTGTTTATACTGTAGTACTCTTTCTCCTGTTTATACTGTAGTGCTCTTTCTCCTGTTTATACTGTAGTGCTCTTTCTCCTGTCTATACTGTAGTACTCTTTCTCCTGTTTATACTGTAGTTCTCTTTCTCCTGTTTATACTGTAGTGCTCTTTCTCCTGTTTATACTGTAGTGATCTTTCTCCTGTTTATACTGTAGTGCTCTTTCTCCTGTTTATACTGTAGTGCTCTTTCTCCTGTATATACTGTAGTGCTCTTTCTCCTGTTTATACTGTAGTGCTCTTTCTCCTGTTTATACTGTAGTGCTCTTTCTCCTGTTTATACTGTAGTACTCTTTCTCCTGTATATACTGTAGTGCTCTTTCTCCTGTTTATACTGTAGTGCTCTTTCTCCTGTATATACTGTAGTGCTCTTTCTCCTGTTTATACTGTAGTGCTCTTTCTCCTGTATATACTGTAGTGCTCTTTCTCCTGTTTATACTGTAGTGCTCTTTCTCCTGTTTATACTGTAGTGCTCTTTCTCCTGTATATACTGTAGTGCCAATTCTCCTGTTTATACTGTAGTACTCTTTTTCCTGTATATACTGTAGTGCTCTTTCTCCTGTTTATACTGTAGTACTCTTTCTCCTGTTTATACTGTAGTGCTCTTTCTCCTGTTTATACTGTAGTGCTCTTTCTCCTGTTTATACTGTAGTACTCTTTCTCCTGTCTATACTGTAGTGCTCTTTCTCCTGTTTATACTGTAGTGCTCTTTCTCCTGTATATACTGTAGTGCTCTTTCTCCTGTTTATACTGTAGTACTCTTTTTCCTGTATATACTGTAGTGCTCTTTCTCCTGTTTATACTGTAGTGCTCTTTCTCCTGTTTATACTATAGTGCTCTTTCTCCTGTATATACTGTAGTGCTCTTTCTCCTGTTTATACTGTAGTACTCTTTCTCCTGTATATACTATAGTGCTCTTTCTCCTGTATATACTGTAGTGCTCTTTCTCCTGTTTATACTGTAGTACTCTTTCTCCTGTATATACTGTAGTGCTCTTTCTCCTGTTTATACTGTAGTGCTCTTTCTCCTGTTTATACTGTAGTGCTCTTTCTCCTGTTTATACTGTAGTGCTCTTTCTCCTGTTTATACTGTAGTACTCTTTCTCCTGTTTATACTGTAGTGCTCTTTCTCCTGTTTATACTGTAGTGCTCTTTCTCCTGTTTATACTGTAGTGCTCTTTCTCCTGTTTATACTGTAGTGCTCTTTCTCCTGTTTATACTGTAGTGCTCTTTCTCCTGTATATACTGTAGTGCTCTTTCTCCTGTTTATACTGTAGTGCTCTTTCTCCTGTTTATACTGTAGTGCTCTTTCTCCTGTTTATACTGTAGTGCTCTTTCTCCTGTTTATACTGTAGTGCTCTTTCTCCTGTTTATACTGTAGTGCTCTTTCTCCTGTATATACTGTAGTGCTCTTCCTCCTGTCTATACTGTAGTGCTCTTTCTCCTGTTTATACTGTAGTGCTCTTTCTCCTGTTTATACTGTAGTACTCTTTCTCCTGTATATACTGTAGTGCTCTTTCTCCTGTTTATACTGTAGTGCTCTTTCTCCTGTTTATACTGTAGTGCTCTTTCTCCTGTTTATACTGTAGTACTCTTTCTCCTGTATATACTGTAGTGCTCTTTCTCCTGTTTATACTGTAGTGCTCTTTCTCCTGTTTATACTGTAGTGCTCTTTCTCCTGTATATACTGTAGTGCTCTTTCTCCTGTTTATACTGTAGTACTCTTTTTCCTGTATATACTGTAGTGCTCTTTCTCCTGTTTATACTGTAGTGCTCTTTCTCCTGTTTATACTATAGTGCTCTTTCTCCTGTATATACTGTAGTGCTCTTTCTCCTGTATATACTGTAGTGCTCTTTCTCCTGTATATACTGTAGTGCTCTTTCTCCTGTTTATACTGTAGTACTCTTTCTCCTGTATATACTGTAGTGCTCTTTCTCCTGTTTATACTGTAGTGCTCTTTCTCCTGTTTATACTGTAGTGCTCTTTCTCCTGTTTATACTGTAGTGCTCTTTCTCCTGTATATACTGTAGTGCTCTTTCTCCTGTTTATACTGTAGTACTCTTTCTCCTGTATATACTGTAGTGCTCTTTCTCCTGTTTATACTGTAGTGCTCTTTCTCCTGTATATACTGTAGTGCTCTTTCTCCTGTTTATACTGTAGTACTCTTTTTCCTGTATATACTGTAGTGCTCTTTCTCCTGTTTATACTGTAGTGCTCTTTCTCCTGTTTATACTGTAGTACTCTTTCTCCTGTTTATACTGTAGTGCTCTTTCTCCTGTTTATACTGTAGTACTCTTTCTCCTGTTTATACTGTAGTACTCTTTCTCCTGTCTATACTGTAGTGCTCTTTCTCCTGTCTATACTGTAGTACTCTTTCTCCTGTCTATACTGTAGTGCTCTTTCTCCTGTCTATACTGTAGTGCTCTTTCTCCTGTCTATACTGTAGTGCTCTTTCTCCTGTTTATACTGTAGTACTCTTTCTCCTGTCTATACTGTAGTGCTCTTTCTCCTGTTTATACTGTAGTACTCTTTCTCCTGTCTATACTGTAGTGCTCTTTCTCCTGTTTATACTGTAGTACTCTTTCTCCTGTATATACTGTAGTGCTCTTTCTCCTGTTTATACTGTAGTGCTCTTTCTCCTGTCTATACTGTAGTGCTCTTTCTCCTGTTTATACTGTAGTACTCTTTCTCCTGTATATACTGTAGTGCTCTTTCTCCTGTTTATACTGTAGTGCTCTTTCTCCTGTTTATACTATAGTGCTCTTTCTCCTGTTTATACTGTAGTGCTCTTTCTCCTGTATATACTGTAGTGCTCTTTCTCCTGTTTATACTATAGTGCTCTTTCTCCTGTTTATACTGTAGTGCTCTTTCTCCTGTTTATACTGTAGTGCTCTTTCTCCTGTTTATACTGTAGTGCTCTTTCTCCTGTTTATACTGTAGTGCTCTTTCTCCTGTTTATACTGTAGTACTCTTTCTCCTGTTTATACTGTAGTGCTCTTTCTCCTGTATATACTGTAGTGCTCTTTCTCCTGTTTATACTGTAGTGCTCTTTCTCCTGTATATACTGTAGTGCTCTTTCTCCTGTTTATACTGTAGTACTCTTTCTCCTGTATATACTGTAGTGCTCTTTCTCCTGTTTATACTGTAGTGCTCTTTCTCCTGTTTATACTGTAGTGCTCTTTCTCCTGTTTATACTGTAGTGCTCTTTCTCCTGTATATACTGTAGTGCTCTTTCTCCTGTTTATACTGTAGTGCTCTTTCTCCTGTCTATACTGTAGTGCTCTTTCTCCTGTTTATACTGTAGTGCTCTTTCTCCTGTCTATACTGTAGTGCTCTTTCTCCTGTTTATACTGTAGTGCTCTTTCTCCTGTATATACTGTAGTGCTCTTTCTCCTGTTTATACTGTAGTGCTCTTTCTCCTGTTTATACTGTAGTGCTCTTTCTCCTGTTTATACTGTAGTGCTCTTTCTCCTGTTTATACTGTAGTACTCTTTCTCCTGTATATACTGTAGTGCTCTTTCTCCTGTTTATACTGTAGTACTCTTTCTCCTGTTTATACTGTAGTGCTCTTTCTCCTGTTTATACTGTAGTACTCTTTCTCCTGTATATACTGTAGTGCTCTTTCTCCTGTATATACTGTAGTGCTCTTTCTCCTGTTTATACTGTAGTACTCTTTCTCCTGTTTATACTGTAGTGCTCTTTCTCCTGTTTATACTGTAGTGCTCTTTCTCCTGTTTATACTGTAGTGCTCTTTCTCCTGTTTATACTGTAGTGCTCTTTCTCCTGTATATACTGTAGTGCTCTTTCTCCTGTTTATACTGTAGTGCTCTTTCTCCTGTTTATACTGTAGTGCTCTTTCTCCTGTTTATACTGTAGTGCTCTTTCTCCTGTTTATACTATAGTGCTCTTTCTCCTGTTTATACTGTAGTGCTCTTTCTCCTGTTTATACTGTAGTGCTCTTTCTCCTGTATATACTGTAGTGCTCTTTCTCCTGTTTATACTGTAGTGCTCTTTCTCCTGTATATACTGTAGTGCTCTTCCTCCTGTTTATACTGTAGTGCTCTTTCTCCTGTATATACTGTAGTGCTCTTTCTCCTGTTTATACTGTAGTGCTCTTTCTCCTGTTTATACTGTAGTGCTCTTTCTCCTGTTTATACTGTAGTGCTCTTTCTCCTGTTTATACTGTAGTACTCTTTCTCCTGTATATACTGTAGTGCTCTTTCTCCTGTTTATACTGTAGTACTCTTTCTCCTGTATATACTGTAGTGCTCTTTCTCCTGTTTATACTGTAGTGCTCTTTCTCCTGTTTATACTGTAGTACTCTTTCTCCTGTATATACTGTAGTGCTCTTTCTCCTGTTTATACTGTAGTACTCTTTCTCCTGTATATACTGTAGTGCTCTTTCTCCTGTTTATACTGTAGTACTCTTTCTCCTGTATATACTGTAGTGCTCTTTCTCCTGTTTATACTGTAGTGCTCTTTCTCCTGTTTATACTGTAGTGCTCTTTCTCCTGTATATACTGTAGTGCTCTTTCTCCTGTTTATACTGTAGTACTCTTTCTCCTGTATATACTGTAGTGCTCTTTCTCCTGTTTATACTGTAGTGCTCTTTCTCCTGTTTATACTGTAGTGCTCTTTCTCCTGTTTATACTGTAGTACTCTTTCTCCTGTTTATACTGTAGTGCTCTTTCTCCTGTTTATACTGTAGTACTCTTTCTCCTGTATATACTGTAGTGCTCTTTCTCCTGTTTATACTGTAGTACTCTTTCTCCTGTATATACTGTAGTGCTCTTTCTCCTGTATATACTGTAGTGCTCTTTCTCCTGTTTATACTGTAGTACTCTTTCTCCTGTTTATACTGTAGTGCTCTTTCTCCTGTTTATACTGTAGTGCTCTTTCTCCTGTTTATACTGTAGTGCTCTTTCTCCTGTTTATACTGTAGTGCTCTTTTCTCCTGTTTATACTGTAGTGCTCTTTCTCCTGTATATACTGTAGTGCTCTTTCTCCTGTTTATACTGTAGTACTCTTTCTCCTGTTTATACTGTAGTACTCTTTCTCCTGTTTATACTGTAGTACTCTTTCTCCTGTTTATACTGTAGTACTTCCACCGATGAGTCATTTAGGGGCGGATTGGGCCGGGAATTTCATTCTTGCGGTCCATTACAAAAACACATATATCTACAGGAGAGTACCTCATAAATTCCCTCACGTAAAAAAAATTCTATTAAATCCTGGATGAAAGAAAACTGTCTAAAAATACATTTTAAAACGAATTCGGTCGTCAACGAATTTTAACAACAATTTAACGGTAAAATAATTTTCTAAATCCGCTCATGATTGAATGTAGCATCAAACCACGCTCAAAATAGGGTGTTGTACCCAAGGAGGTTAGCAGAAGGAGGAGGTGACAACAGCCTCTCTCTCCGTGACGCCACATTTTATCAGCTGACTACGCCAATGCGCCCAACCCGAGAATCTCCTGTATATCTCTATGGGGAAATCGCGATTTTGAACGGGTTGTTCGGATCCTTACTCTACCCATACAGGCATGAAAAAAAATTGAGGCTGAAATATTCATTCCCATAATTATAAAATTCCAGAAAAAATAGGAAAATATGTGTTGGTATTTCTTTAAAAAATTGAACAAAATAATGATTTTTTATTTTTTTTTTTTTTGGTTGGAGGTTTAACGACCACCGTGAGCAACTCATTGGGCTATAAGCAGTCGCCCGTCCCTAATTTAGGGTCACTGGCTCCAGGGAAGGGAGAGAGCCAGTGCCGTAAGACAAACACAACATCCATGCCTAACCGGGATTCGAACCCGGACCCCTTACGGACGAATGATCAGAGGCCAGCGCCTTAGACCACTGCGCCACCGGGCGGCAATGATTATTTGAGCGGAAGTGCTTACTGCGTATGGTTACTTGCATACTGCGCTTGTGCAAGTAGCCATGTTTAAAATATTATCAAAACTCTAATGTTGAGAAATACGAAGTCCGAAATATTCCTTATTTGCATCCTTGTTTTGCATGGTTTGCATGCGCTAAGCGTGACTGCTTCAGGCACAGGAGCCGCCCCGATGGCGCAGTGGTCTAAGCGATGGCTTCTGATCATTCGTCCGAACGGGGTCCGGGTTCGAAACCCGACGAGGCATGGATGCTCTGTTTGTCTTACGGCACTGGCTCTCTCCCTTCCCTGGAACCAGTGACACTTAATTAGGGAAGGGCGACTGCTTATAGCCTATTGAGTTGCTCACGGTGGTCGTTAAACCTTCAATCAATCAATCAATCAATCAATCAGGCACAGGAAGTGACGTCACGTTTCCGAACTTCCGCAAACTCGCACCACTTCAGAGAGAAGGTCAAAACAGCTGATCTGTTTCGGATTCACTCAAAACGGATCCTTTCACCTCCTCTTCTTCTTACCTCCTTGGTTGTACCGGATTATTGTTTTCTTTGAAAATTTTAGTTGTGACAAAATCACGAGACTCTCGAAAACCCAGCTCCGACTTAATTATCATGAAGGTTATTCTGAGAGTTTAAATGTGTGCACAGGGCATTTAACAATTTTTCTACGCAATCAATTTTTTTAGATTTATTTGGTATCTATTGGGTGTGTGCAAAAGTCCTACCCATTTTTGTAATAGATGGAAATTGCGATCGGAGTAGTTACGTCGCAGATGACGCTGCGATGCCGAATTTCTGGCCAATGAAGCGTGGAGCAGTAGAGCATATAGCGGCACTAGGTTTCTTCGAGTAAGTCTTTCGTAACATAAATCACGGACGGTGTAACATCGCATGCGATAAGGAGCACATTAGACATTGTTTACTGTACGAGTTCGATAAATGCAGTACTGCAGCCGCGGCTTGCCGCAACATCTGTCAAGTGTATCGGGAGGATGCAGTTGATGATAGCACATATCGCTGTTGGTTTCGGAAATTCCGGGACGGAGACAGAAGCTGTAGAGATCAACCACGTCCTGGACGTCCATCCGTGGTTTCTGACGAGGATGTGGACCAAACCATAACAAATGACCCACATCCAACCATTCAGAAATTAGCGGTAACGTTGTTGGTACACAGAACAACAGTCGAAAGACGGATGCATGCGCTTGGGTTCATCACCAAGTTCGATAACTGGGTTCCGCACCAGCTTTCTGCAAAGCAACGAGAGGAGAAAATCCGTACCTGTGTTTCCTTGCTTTCTCGTCACAGAAATGAACCGTTTTTGGGACGAATTGTAACGGGTGATGAGACATGGATACTGTAACGTAAGCGTCGAAGGACTGTGTGCCAAGGTGCGGAACCTGCTCCATCGACTGCAAAATGAGGACTGCATCCCAAAAAGTTTTTGCTGAGTGTTCGGTGGATGTCCAGGGTATAATTCACTGGGAGGTGTTGGCACCTAACCGAACGATAAATGCTGACCTCTACTGCCAACAGTTAGACAGATTACGAGAATAACTGACATCAGTCGCAAAGGCGTGATCTTTCATCATGATAACGCCATACCTCATGCTGCTTTAATCACTCGGCAAAAATTACTGGACTTTGATTGGGAAGTGCACCTCACCCGGAGTATTTCCCTGATCTGGCACCTACGGACTACCAGCTTTTTCGATCGTTACAGAACGTCTTCCCTTTCCAAAGATTCGATGATGTGGACGATGTGAAAACGGCATTCCATGACTTTTTGACTCTAAAACACAGGAGCTTTTCCAGTGTGGGATTCACCTACTCATGGACAGATGGAAAGAGGTCATACAGAATGATGCCAATTATGTGAAATCCTACGTACGTTATTTGTTGTGTTCTCCTTCTTTCTTTATAGCCTCCAAAAACCGGTAGAACTTATGCACACACCCAACATTTATAGTATTGGTAAACTCCTCCTTCAGTAGACCCATAGTTTGATCATTATCAAATAGTTCTGTGGTAAATCATTGTTGTTTTTTAAGATAAATGCGGGAGGGACACGAATTTCGGAACATCTCTGCCCAAGAATATTTTTATTTGTATGTAAATAAGGGTGTGGGGATGATGGGCCATCAAAATGGGTGTTCGTGTCGCCGTCAAATTTAGAAAAGGATTGTAGGGCCTACAAATTACACTGAGCTGCAAGTCCAACGACCTACGTCTAACTGTAGTTTACTTTTTCTTAATTAATGTATAACAGTGTTCTTGGTCCGGCTGCACTTTTCTCGTAGAAGTGCAGATAATTTTGCTATGTCTTTTTTAGAGCAAATACACAAATTACAGATAGAAAGAAACGCTTTTCTTCTTAGGGAAGTAACTTTTCAGATAGATATAAAGCACAAATCAAGTTACCGATTTTTATTCATAAGTTGTAAACTAATTATTTGTTCGTTAAAAAATTCAGATTAAGAGATTACGAGAAAGGGAGGGGGGGGCATTTTTCGAGTGGCCCACTGGGAAATATCCCGGTGGGACAATCCGCCCCTGGAGCCATTACATTATAACCACCTACCTAATAACCTGTAGGACTTCCCTTTAGCCCCACAAAACAGCGGCCACTCGGCGAGGCATTGATTCGATGAGGTGGCGATAGGTATCCTGGGGTATCTGGTACCATAATGTATAACGAAGTAAATTTCTCCGTCATTTTTGGTCTACGCCGGGATTCGAACCCGAGTACGCTTATTCCGGTAACAAGCAGCTCTACCAACTGAGCTACGCAAACATGTATTCTGATTCCTATCTGCCTTTATGTCATGTGCGTCCTGCTGGCAGGTACGTCACATCTCTCCCCCCCCCCGAAAGAGGGCCGGGGGCATGGTCCACGGATCAGCCGTGACCATGAATCGCTGCAGGCAGACAACCACTGAAGAACGTGCACTTGAGAACTCCCAGTCAATCTGGTGTGTGGAATGCAACGTCACACACATTTATTTTTCGAAGCACTGGAGAAGGGATTCTCTGATTTTTCCTGTCTCGCGGTGTGGAAATAACATCACACCAATGCGAGATTTTGAACGGTCGGGTCATCCGGGTAGTTCGGGCGCCATTATAACGAAGTAAATTTCTCCGTCATTTTTGGTCTACGCCGGGATTCGAACCCGAGTACGCTTATTCCGGAACAAGCAGCTCTACCAACTGAGCTACGCAGACATGTATTCTGATTCCTATCTGCCTTTATGTCATGTGCGTCCTGCTGGCAGGTACGTCACAAATGTCAACAGCAGGTCCTCCAGTTCCCGTACATTTCGGGGTGGTAGTGATTTAGCGCGAACACACTTTTCCAAGTCGACCCACAAATGTTCGATTGGGTTCATGTCAGGTAAATTTGGTGGCCAGTGCATTAACAGAAAGTCACCAGCATGTTCCTCGAACCACTCCTTGACGATTCTGGCAGTGGCGCATTATCCTGTTGGTAATGGCCATCACCAGCAGGGAACACAGTTGCCATGAATGGGTGAACTTGGTCTGCAACGATGTTCAGGTACCTGACAGCTGTCACGGGTTGTGCTATTGAAACAATCGTGCCTAAAGTGTCCCAAGTGAACATCGCGCACAGCATAACACCGGCCGCCGCCTCCGCCAGCATACTTCCGCCCAACAGTACCTCCAGGTTCCATAGCCTCCTTTGGTAACCGGTGTATCCACACTCGGCCGTCTACTTGATGCACCAGGAATCTTGATTCGTCAGACCAGGCCACTTTCTTCCAATCATCCACGGTCCAATCTCGATGATCTTGGGCCCATTTCACGCGTTGTTGGCGATGACGTGCAGTAAGCATGGAGACCCGTCTGGGTCTTCGGCTACGCAGGCCCATGCGCAGAAGGCTGCGATGAACTGTGTGCCGTTACACATTTCCCTGATTACCACTGTTGTAACTGCGGGTGATTTGTCGCACTGTGGCCCTGCGATCGCTGTGAACAATGCGTGACAGTCTCCCCTCCCCTCTGGTATCAATGAGCTGTGGACGACACACGACTGGACGACGGTTCGTCGTTTGAGCCATCTGCGCACCACTTTGATACGTACTCACTACAGCGGCGTGTGAACAACCCACAGGCCGCGCCGTTTCCGGGATCGTAGTTCCAAGGCGCCGTGCCATCACAAATTTGTCCTTTATCAAACTCCGATAAATCGGCAGCTTTTCCCATTCTGACCTCGAACACTCTACTAACCGAAAACCGGTCCTCGGGTGGAATATACACTGCTCTGTGAACTTCACCTGCGCCATCGTTGGGTCCCCAGGCGAGCTCACTTCTCTTGGCTGGGGGTAGTCATAATGTAATGACTCGTCGGTGTATATACACTGAGTGGCCACTTTATTATGACCACCCGCTCAGTACTTCGTTGGGCCACTTTTTACCGTTAATACTGCGTCGATTCTTCGTGGCATGGACTCCACGAGATGTTGATAGGTGGTATAACGAAGTAAATTTCTCCGTCATTTTTGGTCTACGCCGGGATTCGAACCCGAGGCCGCTTATTCCGGAACAAGTCGCTCTACCAACTGAGCTACGCAGACGATTATTCTGATTCCTATCTGCCTTTATGTCGTGTGCGTCCTGCTGGCAGGTACGTCACAGTGGCTTGTGGAATCTGAGACCATGCTTGATGAATAGCACTTTCCAGGAGTGTGAGATTGCAGGGTTGTGGATCCAGCTGCCTGATGGCTCGTTCAACTTCATCCCACAAATTCTCAATGGGATTGAGATCTGGAGATTTTGGGGGGCCACCTAAGCAAAGTAAACTCACCGGCATGTTCCTGAAACCAATCCTGTACAATACGAGCACTATGGCAGGACGCATTATCTTGTTGAAAGTAGCCATCGCCATTGGGATAAACCATCCACATGACAGGATGCACTTGGTCCGCAACGATGTTTAGATATGATGTGCCAGTCAGACGTTGATCAATACGAATTAAAGGACCCAAAGCATGCCAGGAAAACATTCCCCAAACCATAACGTTGCCTCCACCAGCTTGAAGGGTTGTAGCAATGCATTTGGGGTCCATGCTTTCGTGCTGTTTCCGCCAAATTCTCACTCGGCCATCGGCATGGTGCAACTGAAAACATGATTCATCGGACCACATAATTTGTTTCCAATTATCGACTGTCCAATCCTTGTGCTTCTGTGCGAACTGGAGACGTTTTCTCTTGTTAAATGCAGACAGCAAAGGCGTTCGAACAGGCCTTCGGCTGCCATATCCCATCCGATGCAGTATACGGCGAACAGTGCGTGCAGAAATCATTTGAGGGGATCCTTGATTAAGATGGTCTGTAATTTGCTGCACTGTTGCCCTTCTGTTGTCTGTTACCAGTCTGGACACTCTCTAGTCAATGACGACCACACGTTGCACGTAGAGACCCAGTATTTTGGTTGACAGTCCAGTCTTTAAACACTTTAAGAACAGCTGCTCTGGAACATTTCACGAATGCGGCGGTTTCTGTGATACTCGCTCCATGGCTCCGAGCTCCTGCAATCATCCCACGTTGAAAGTCCGTCTAATCGCATTTTTTACCCATCTCGTCACCCAAAAATCACTGTTACTGCTGTCGCAAGCACTAAGCTTTCCCTTTTTATACGAGCCTCGCCCTCTGGCGGCAACAGCGCGCAGCCATAGCTCATTTGCTTAAAACTGTCAGGTGGTCATAATAAAGTGGCCACTCAGTGTATATAACTATTAAATTAGTAATGCTTCATATGGAAGATAGAAAGACAGATCAGGACTCAAATCGTTTGGTTTGCCCCAAGCCCAGAAATGTGTAGATACACCTCGGCCGGAAATTTTGGAGGGGGGGGGGAGAAGGGTTAGCGCCCAGGTGACGCAGTGGTTTAAGTAATGGCTTCTGATCATTCGTCCGAGATGGGTCCGGGTTCGAATCCCGGTGATGTTGTGTTTGTCTTACGGCGCTAGCTCTCTCCCTTTCCTGGAGCCAGTGGCCCTAAATTAGGGACGGGCGAGTGCTTATAGCCCAATAATTGCTCACGGTGGTCATGAAACCTCCAATAAAAAAAAAAAAAAAAGTCCACCGTGAGTATCTTGACGGACTATAAGTAGTCGCTTGTCCTTAATTTAGTGTTACTGGATCTAGGGAAGTGAAACAGCCAGTGCCGTAAGTCAAACACAACATCCATGCCTCAAGGGAGATTCGAACCCAGACCCATCTCGGAAGAATGGTGAGAAGCCAGCATTTCGACCAGTGTGCCACCGGGAATCAGTTATGGGGATATTCCAGGGAAAGTGTAAAGGCGATTATCCGTTTCGAAGTTACGGGCCAAGCAATGAATTATGGAAACGGCTTTATAGTTGAATGTTATTTATTTCAAAGGGCATAATAATTGTATCCAAGGATTTTGCTGGCATCACACGAGTGGGTTTTTTTTCTTTTGTTTTTAGTGGTTTTTATTTTTACATATTTTTGCTAATGGGACTTTCCTACAACAATAAAAACACATTGCATGTACTTGTGTTAGAATTATATTTGCGATTTGCGTAATATCTTTCTCATTTCTTTCTTTCTTTCTTTTTTATTAATTTTAGGCTTGCTTAGTAGCTGTTGTTGTACCAGACCAAGTTCCTGTTTCTAATTGGTGCAAAGCTAATAACATCGAAGGCAGCTGGCTAGAATTGTGCAAAAACAAGGTACGGTCAAATGTAACTATATAAGTGATATTATTTGTTTTTTTCTTCAGTTGTTTCGATCCAGCTTTATAATTATTCCATCTGAAATGCTCTTTCCAGATTTTCGTTTCATTTTGCTTATATCCTTAACATATTTTGCTGGAGAGAGAGAATTCTCCGTTAGGCATTTGATTTATTATTAGTGATAAAAACTGTGGTGTCAGAAAGTCCAACGCTATGTAGTATTCATGTTTTATGCCCTTCTTACAATCAGAAACCGAACCAAATTTCTTGATTAAGGATGACACTTCGTAACGTTGAATCATTTTTGTGACCACGGGCAGAACAAAAATTTTGAAGCCTAACATATCGCTTCAAAAAGAGGATGTTCTCCCTGTCCATATCTGTGGAAACAGAATAAACTGAAAACTTCTCATCAAATAGGTTTTTGTACTGTTAACGTATTCTAAAGGAGCACATGTCGAGACGGCAAGTAGCAGTGACAAACACCTGTTGGCGTAGCTTAATTGGAAAAGCATTCGGCTCCAGAGCAGAAGAATGATGTGACGTACTACAAAGGTTGCGCACATGTCAAGACAACAAATAGCAGTGATAATCCCTTGCAGGCGTAGCTTAATTGGGAAAGCATTCGGCTCCGGAGCAAAAAGAAGATGTGACGTACTACAGAGGTGACGCACATGCCAAGACGGCAAATAGCAGTGATAAGCACCTGCCGGCGTAGCTTAATTGGGAAAGCATTCGGCTCCGGAGCAGAAGGATGATGTGACGTACTACAGAGGTGACACACATGTCAAGACGGCAAATAGCAGTGATAAGCACCTGCCGGCGTAGCTTAATTGGGAAAGCATTCGGCTCCGGAGCAGAAGGATGATGTGACGTACTACAGAGGTGACACACATGTCAAGACGGCAAGTAGCAGTGATAAACCCTTGCCGGAGCAGCTTAATTGGGAAAGCATTCGGCTCCGGATCAAAAGGATGATGTGACGTACTACAGAGGTGACACACATGTCAAGACGGCAAGTAGCAGTGATAAACCCTTGCCAGGGTAGCTTAATTGGGAAAGTATTCGGCTCCGGAGCACAAGGATGATGTGGCGTACTACAGAGGTGACGCATATGTCAAGACGGCAAGTAGAAGTGTTGAGCCCTTGCAGGCGAGCTTAATTGGGTAAGCATTCGGCTCAGGAGCAGAAGGATGATGTGACGTATTACATAGGGGACGCACATGTCAAGACGGCTAGTAGAAGTGTTGAGCCCTTGCGGGCGAGTTTAATTGGGAAAGCATTCGGCTCCAGAGTAGAAGGATTATGTGACGTACTAATGAGGTGACGCACATCTCAAAACGGCAAGTAGCAGTGATAAGCACCTGCCGGCGTAGCTTAATTGAGAGAGCATTCGGCTCCGGAGCAGAAGGATGATGTGACGTACTACAGAGGGGACGCACATTTCAAGACGGCAAGTAGCAGTGATAAGTAGCAGTGATAAGCAACTGCCGGCGTAGCTTAATTGGGAGAGCATTCGGCTTCGGAGGAGAAGGATGATGTGACGTACTACAGTGGTGACGCACATGTCAAGACGACAAGTAGAAGTGTTGATCCCTTGCAGGCGAGCTTAATTGGGAAAGCATTCGGCTCCGGAGCAGAAGGATGATGTGACGTACTACAGAGGGGACGCACATTTCAAGACGGCAAGTAGCAGTGTAAGCAACTGCCGGCGTAGCTTAATTGGGAGAGCATTCGGCTTCGGAGGAGAAGGATGATGTGACGTACTACAGTGGTGACGCACATGTCAAGACGACAAGTAGAAGTGTTAATCCCTTGCAGGCGAGCTTAATTGGGAAAGCATTCGGCTCCGGAGCAGAAGGATGATGTGACGTACTACAGAGGGGGCGCACATTTCAAGACGGCAAGTAGCAGTGATAAGCACCTGCCGGCGTAGCTTAATTGAGAAAGAATTCGGCTCAGGAGCAGAAGGATGATGTGACGTACTACAGAAGGGACGCACATGTCAAGACGACAAGTAGAAGTGTTGAGCCCTTGCAGGCGATCTTAATTAGGAAAGCATTCGGCTCTGGAGCAGGAGGATGATGTGACGTATTACAGAGGTGACGCACCTGTCAATACGGCAAGTAGAAGTGTTGAGCCCTTGGTGGCAAGAATTGGGAAAACATTCGGCTGCAGAGCCGAAGGATGATGTGACGTACTGCAGAGGTGACGCACATGTCAAAACGGCAAGTAGCAGTGATAAGCACCTGCCGGCGTAGCTTAATTGAGAAAGCATTCGGCTCAGGAGCAGAAGGATGATGTGACGTACTACAGATGTGCCGCACATCTCAAAACGGCACGTAGCAGTGATAAACTCCTGCCAGCGCAGCTTAATTCGGAAAGCATTCGGCTCCGGAGCAGAAGGATGATGTGACGTACTACAGAGGTGACGCACATGTCAAGACGGCAAGTAGCGAAAAGCACCTGCCGGCGTAGCTTAATTGAGAAAGAATTAGGCTCAGGAGCAGAAGGATGGTGTGACGCACATCTCAAAACGGCAAATAGTGATAAGCACTTGCCGGCGTAGCTTAATTGGGAAAGCATACGGCTCCGGAGCAGAAGGATGATGTGACGCATTACAGAGGTGACGCACATGTCACGACGGCAAGTAGAGGTGTTGAGTCCTTGCAGGCAAGCTTAATTGGGAAAGCATTCGGCTCCGGAGCAGAAGGATGATCTTTGTTCCTCTTTCACATCCATTTTTTCGGAACATCACAGCGCAAAAACACTTCTTTGGCGTTCACGAAACAACGCTAATTAAACTGCGCACTACCGACGACGCATGCGTAATAAACTGGAGTGTCCGGTTGCTATAGTTACAACAACGACTACCGTTTTTCTTAGACTCGTGCGAAAGTCGAACGCAGTACTGCACATTTTTTATAATAAGATCCCCAGTTGTTTTGGGACAAACTATGTACATAGCAACATATAAAAACTACTTTGATTAATGTTGTCAACGTAGGCTTCTGCATCCCACTAGAAGTGAAAGCCTTGGCTTAGAGCTTTAGGTTATATTTTTACATTTGCCAAATCAAGCATCATGTCTGACGTTATAACTTGATTTGGTATTGCCAAAAGAGTTAATTGTTCATCGTGATTTTTATTATTCCTCTGATTCGCTCACTTTAAAATTTCGTAAAGGGGCGAACTTTTTTGGCCTATGTATCATCTTAGTATTTACGTCGTGAGATCAGTTGTTTTCGTAAAATAGAGAAATTGAGTATTATTTTTTATTTTTCATAATAATTTATTCACATTTGAGAATTACTGACATGTAGTGTTCTAATTTTAGGATGTAAAGAAAATGATAATGGATGACATAATTGGTATTGGAAAAAAAGCTGGTTTGAAATCATTTGAACAGGTGAGACTTCTTTCTCTAGCTTTCTGAGAATCTATGAGACAGAGTATGAAACCAAGTTGATATAAAATGATGTTAACATGCACTGACTAACCTCTGTGTAAGATATAAACACCTAGAAGCTTCTTTTCCCTTCAGAACGGTCTGAATTCGTAGGGGAATGAACTTTCCGAGATATTGATGAAAGCGTGTTAAAGGCAGGGGCGGCCGGTCAGAGGTGACAAGGGAGACCAGGCCTCCCCAATGATTCTCTCAGTAAAGTATTCGTATAAAGCAGAAGAATAAATTACATTTAAGCAGAAAAACGAAAATGCAGTGCTATAAAATACAGCATTATTCAGTTACATACAGTGACCGTTCACACAAGCACTTTCTTGGACTTTCAGAGCTAACTACATGTGATAGAACTTCACAGAGAGGCCCGTTTCTCCAGGGCTGTCGGCATTACCATGGTCACAGTGCGGGAGCCAATCAGTGCACGGCATCCAACGGAAGCTTACCGCTTCTATCAATAGATCATAGGAGGCACGTCGCAAGAGAGCCTCAGTCCTAAAGCAGTGTCTTAAATGTTTTCCTAGAGTACGCTGCATCACACGGCGTGAGTGATTTTTTGTTACTTTTACTGTCACAACAATAAATTTTGCGTATTAACTTTTGGATTTAGGTCTACAAAATCAATATAATGGATGGGGAAAGTAGTATTTGCAGTGTATCAACGGGTAATACTGACATTATTGCTCCTTGGTTAGAAGTTCCTTTCTCAAGAAGAAATGACATGGAAAGGCATGCAATTATAAAACAAGGAAGACCTCTTCCCAAGGGTTCTCTTATGCAAAAAGACAAAGGCAAAATTAGAACATTTCAATCTTCATGGTACCATCAACATAAATGGTTATGTGGTAGCATAATGAAGGCGACGTTATTCTGCTGGCCTCGTTTGCTATTAAGCTCGAATAAAAGTGTGTGGTCTTCTGAAGGATATGACGGCTTAAAAAACTTAACTAGGGCAGTGGTTAGACACGCATCTAGTAAAATCATTTGAATTCTTATGTGCCATGTTTTGTGACAACAGACAAATTATCGTGCTAGCCTCCCCAGGGGTTGAACCTACCGTCCGCCACTGGTTAAGGGATGCTGGTTTTTTTCAAGGTTTAAAGGTCATCACGCACATCTATAGCTATGAACAGTCGCCGGTCATTTATTCAGGGCCACTGCATCCAGAATGCAGGCGAGCTAGCACCATGGACAAAGCGGGGCACGCTCGGACAAATTACCAGCACCCCAAACATCTAAACACTTTGTAATGTCCTTAAGGTGTTTGTTTGAATAATGCAGCGAACTGCCTTTGCTTTCCCAGAACATTAACATTATGTGAATAAGAATCGGACTTTGGCAGCAGCGTTCTGTAACGTTTACGTGATGCTCCGAATACCTTTAATTCACTTAGTAGTTACAAAAGTCCTTAAGGTGGACGTCTGGTGGTTTTGCTCACTATATTGCCAACGAAAAAATCTACTCTATTTCCTCAGCAAAGAAATATTTCCCAAGCATCAAAATTGGCCCACTCATAAAAAACATCCCGACTTAGATTACACAATCGGTATTTTTTGCAAAATACTTTCCTGAACTATATTAAAAATCAATAACTTTATTTCAGATGTAGTTATGATACTTGCTCACAGGTGACACCACTATTCCTTACCACTCCATTGAAGCAGGGGCGTACTGATACCCCCGCAACCCCCGCAGTGCGGAGGGGGGGGGGGCTAACGGCTAAGAGGTCCTCTAGCCTCAGTTCACAAAATTTT
The DNA here is from genome assembly GCA_039090855.1 of Macrothele yani. Taxonomy (NCBI): domain Eukaryota; kingdom Metazoa; phylum Arthropoda; class Arachnida; order Araneae; family Macrothelidae; genus Macrothele; species Macrothele yani. The sequence goes on along the minus strand of CM077005.1, from coordinate 30,301,070 downwards.
TGGCGGAAATTTCATATGAAGCTGGTTAAGGAAATCGCGGGAAGTTTTGACGGTAGCTTTGAAAGAAGTATTAAAAAGAAAAGCATTTTTTTTCATTTTCAGTAAATAAAGTGATGGTTTATAAAATCTTCACTAAAGTCCTGCGATATTGAAGATGCATACATTAATGTTATTAACAACATTTATGAAATTGCAAATGCAAAGATTCGGCTGTTTGAGAATATAGTACACACAAAAATTGGAAAGGGAGTGAGACAAGGTGACACCATATCTCCCAAGCTCTTTAATGCTACATTGCAAAGTGTCTTTCAAGCATTGAACTGGGAAAACAAAGGGATAACGATTAATGGAGATTGCTTAACTCACCTTCGTTTTGCTGATGACGTAGTCATTTTTGCAACTACCCCATCAGAGCTGCAGAGTATGATCCAGGAACTTGCTGACAAGAGTAAAGAAGTGGGATTAAAAATGAACTTTCAGAAGACGAAAGTGATGTACAATGCTTTTACAAGAAATGAAGATTTATCGATTGATGGAGAAAAGCTGGAGATAACAGATACCTACGTTTATCTTGGACATCAGATATTAAGCGAGGGTCACATTGATGGAGAAATTAATCGGCGTATAAAACTTGCCTGGAGAGCTTTTGGAAGAAACAGCATAATTTTCAAGAGCAATATGCAATTATGTCTTAAAAGAAAAGTGTTTGATCAATGCATCCTTCCAGTGCTTACGTATGGTGCCGAGACGTGAACCTTAACTAAAAGAGACATACAAAGGCTGCAGACAACTCAAAACAGCATGGAGAGGTGTATGCTCGGTGTAACCAGGAGAGATAAGAAGAAGAACTCATGGATCAGAAAAATGACAAGAGTGGAAGACATCATGATCAGAGTAAAATCCCTGAAATGGCAATAGTCTGGACATACTGCCAGAAAGACAGACCGTCGATGGACAGCCGAAATTTTAGATTGGATTCCAAGGGACAGGAAAAGAAGATCACATGGGAGATGGGTGGATGAAATTCGAAAGTATGCGGGAGTAACATGGAGAAGACTGGCACAAGACAGACCGTTGTGGAGGAAACTTGGGGAGACCTTCGTCCAGCAGTGGATATATAATGGTTGACAATGGTGATGATGATGATGATGATGATGATAGTGAACTAAAAGATGTTCTTCGCGGGGACATTTTACTACGTACAAAATGTGGCATGATGTTAAATGTTTTTTGTTTCAAAAGTAAATAATTTAAGTTTTTTTTTTTTTCGTGTGTGTGCTACAGTTCTTAATTGTTGCTTACTTATGTTCTATGTTTTCGTATAAATCGAAAAACGCCCTTAGACACTGCCATGTCAGTTACGTGTGGTGTTTTTCGTTTTGTATAGTCCGTTGTTTGATTGTCAGCCATTCACATGGTTTCTCGTCATATTTATGTTTCGTACCTTGCCTGTTGTTATAGTTTTGATGCTGCATTTGCTTCTGATGTAAACCGTTCAGCATAGCGCTCTTTGGCACATTGAGGCCCTTGCGCCAATAAATTCTAACCACGTAAACCCACTGACATGGGCCTCTTTGGCTCATGTCAGTGACACTAAACACTTAACTGCAACCACGTGCCACTAAACTCCAACCACGAAAACCATTTGGCATGGCGCTCTTTAACCCATTGAGGCCCTGGCGCCAATAAATTCCAACCACACAAACCGTTTGGCATGGGCCTCTTTGGCTCATTGAGGCCTTTGCGCCAATAAACTCCAACTAAGGGCAGTTACGTGTTTTATGGGTTAATGGATTTCAAAAAAGATAGCCTCAATTCCGTAAAAGAATAAAATTTGTCTATGATTACCTATTTATTACCTTTGACGTAAATGTTATGTTTTGTAGTACTTGTGTTGTATAAAATGGAATTTTAAAATTTCAGTAACTAAAAGCAAAAATTTTTTTGAAAAACTGCTTCCAAGATATTTTTTGCTGGGGAGCCCCGAGTTTTTCCGGTACGCCACTGCATCGAAGCCAAGTTATTGATTTTTAATATACACCCTGATTCATAAAGAAGTATTTCCAGATGCTGTAAAACAGTAATAGTTGAAGACACGGACCACAACTGCTAACCGTTAGGTAGATGTACTCATAAAGTTTGTGTCCCGCTACTGAGGGAAGTGACGTAGGCGATAGCGCGCGTGTCACGTGACTAGTCAGTCAAAATGGCAGCGTCTGCAGTGGAGAAGGCGTTTTGTGTTTTTGAATTGAGCAAAATGGAATCTGTAACTGTTGTGCAACGGCATTTTCTATCACGGTTCGGAAAAGAATCTCCAAACAGAAAATCTATCCACGATTGGCATAAAAATTTGAAACTATGGGCTGTTTGTGCAAACTCAAGAGTCCTGAACTGCCGCGTGTATCGGAAGAAGTCGTCGATAGTGTTTGCACCGCCATTCAACGAAGTCCGGGAAAAACAACGCGGAGGGTGTGTCGTGAAGTGCAGATTACACAGCCCACTGGCTGGAGAATTTTGAGAAAGAAACTGAAAATGATTCCATACAAAGTGCAGTATCAGAGTCACTATTACTGCACTTCATTCAGATATCTTACCTCGCGTTTGGGCGGAAATTGATTACCGGCTCGATGTGTGTCGTGTGACTAAGAGTGCACACACAGAACATCCGTGACTGTCTCTAAAAAAACTTGAAACATTCCCCTACAATTCTGTTACAGGTAACATAAAATATCTTACATTGCTCTTGTTTTATAGAGCGTTGAAACTGTATACTTCTTTATGAATCAGCCTGTATTTCAGGAAAGTTTTTTTTTTTGCAAAAAACATCGATTGTGCAATACAAGGTATGGTGTTTTACATCGGTGGGAGAATTTTGATGCATGTCGAAATTTTTCTCATTGAAATTATAGGTAGCAAAATCACTAGGTGTCCAACTTTACTAAGCATAGTAAGAGTTTATTAACCTAAGCTTCTTTCCATATCTCATAGAAAGCAACATCTATGGTCTCGTCGTGTACGAGCCATGGGAATGCCGCAGACCAATGAGGTTGAATATTCATTTTGTGCACTCGTTCTGCCGATACCGGTGTCTAATATCGCTTAGAATCTGGAGCGGACACCCAACGGCGCAAGCGTGCGAGGTTATGTTCCTCTCTTACACTAGGGGACTCATACTTAACTAAGCACAGTAAGGATACTGTTCCTCTCTGACACTATAGGAGGGGGAAGGCATCCTTAACTAAGCACAATAAGAGTGTATTAACCTAAGCTTATTTCCATACTTCATAGATAGCAACATTTATGGTCTCGTCGTGTATGAGCCATGGGAATGCCACGGTCCAGTGAGGTTGAATTTTTATTTTGTGCACTCGTGCTGATATTGGTTAGAATTTGAGGGCGGACTCCCAACGGTGCAAGCGTGCGCGGTTATGTTCCTCTTTTCCACTAAGGGACGTCGAAGATGTATATGGTCACTAGACATGATTCACGTGACTCATGCTTTTTGTTAATTTTAAGTGCAACTTTATTCATGCTGCATTAAAACATTAAACAACAGGGAAATACTGTAAATAGATAAATAAAAGCGCTAGAGATTATACGTTTCTGTATTTTTATTATTTTATTTTTGATAATTGTTTTAGACATTTGCCACATATCACGAGAATATGCCAAATGCCGCCCCGGTGGCGCAGTGGTCTAAGCGATGGCCTCTGATCATTCGTCCGAACAGGGTCCGGGTTCGAATCCCGGTGAGGCATGGATGTTGTGTTTGTCTTACGGCACTGGCTCTCTCCCTTCCTGCCGCCCCGGTGGCGGTGGTCTAAGGCACTGGCCTCTGATCATTCGTCCGTAAGGGGTCCGGGTTCGAATCCCGGTGAGGCATGGATGTTGTTTTTGTCTTACGGCACTGGCTCTCTCCCTTCCCTGAAACCAGTGACCCTAAATTAGGGACGGGCAACTGCTTATAGCCCATTGAGTTGCTCACGGTGGTCGTTAAACCTCCAATCAACAACAACAACAATCTCTCTCTTCCCTGGAACCAGTGACCCTAAATTAGGGACGGGCGACTGTTTATAGCCCATTGAGTTGCTCACGGTGGTCGTTAAACCTCCAATCAACAACAACAACAATCTCTCCCTCCCCTGGAACCAGTGACCCTAAATTAGAGACGGGCGACTGCTTATAGCCCATTGAGTTGCTCACGGTGGTCGTTAAACCTCCAATCAACAACAACAACAATCTCTCCCTCCCCTGGAACCAGTGACCCTAAATTAGAGACGGGCGACTGCTTATAGCCCATTGAGTTGCTCACGGTGGTCGTTAAACCTCCAATCAACAACAACAACAATCTCTCCCTTCCCTGGAACCAGTGACCCTAAATTAGGGACGGGCGACTGCTTATAGCCCATTGAGTTGCTCACGGTGGTCGTTAAACCTCCAATCAACAACAACAACAATCTCTCCCTTCCCTGGAACCAGTGACCCTAAATTAGGGACGGGCGACTGCTTATAGCCCATTGAGTTGCTCACGGTGGTCGTTAAACCTCCAATCAAAGAAAGAAAGAACATGCCAAACACAATACGGAGCTGGCAGACCAGTTTCTTATCAAATGAGCAATGCTGAATATGAGAAAAAAGTATACTCATTTTGTTATTTTCATTAATTTTTTGGAAATAAATCACTTTGGCCTCATAAAGTGGAGCTTGGTTCACCTTATGAGGCCAGAGCGATTATAGTACTTAATTAAACAGGGCGAGTAAAATTATTGACGGGACAAGATTCACCTTGCCTCCCCCAAGGGTCGCGTCTATGATTCCATGTCGTGAATAACATGTCTACAACTCGTGCGTTGCCGCGAAATGCACTGCTTCCCAAAATGATTAAAAACACACTATTTAATGAGCATTTTCTGTCAAAATAAAAATGTCTGCCAGGATTCTTTTTTTTTTTTTTTTTTTTCTTTATTCTATCAAAACATAGGGGTAACTTTGGCGATTTCAGAAATAACGCACGACATAACACATTCGACAAGGGACCATTTACACTGAACAATCGAAAACTGTTACTAGAGATTTTAAATCCATTAACACTTTATACAATTGTACATGATAAATATACAGTATAAAGTAAATAATAATGAAAATTAACCTTGCTCACAAAATTTTCTTTTACCAGGTGAAGGACTTCATTATAGAGTCCACTCCTTTCAGCATTGAAAATGGTTTACTGACTCCAACACTGAAGACGAAGCGACCAGACTGTCGTAAACAGTATGCATCCCAAATTGAAGACATGTACAGCTGCCTCATTTAAAAATAGAAGAAAAACTTTGTTCAGGAATGTGTTTCGTCGATGTTTCCGATTCATGTTAGTGCCATGACTACGAAATGTGAATTTTTCAAATATGATGATATCTGTTTTAAGTTGAAATGGCGAACTCTGTGTGCTGAGGTGCTCAAAATGGAAGAACACATCATTCAAACGCCTCCACGACTTGTAAATGAATGGGAAGGTGTAAATGTATATTTAGAATATGAAATGAAGCACTTCTTTTTTTCAAAACATGTGTGTTATCTGTTTTACATGAAGTCTCATTTCCCTTACACACACGTTCTAACTTACACGAACAAATTCTACGCCGCCGCGGTGGCCTAAGCGATGGCTTCTGATCATTCGTTCGAAAAGGGTCCGGGTTCGAATCCCGATGAGGCATGGATGCTGTGTTTGTCTTACGGCACTGGCTCTCTCCCTTCCCTGGAATCAGTGGCCCTCAATTAGGGACGAGCGACTGCTTATAGCCCATTGAGTTGCTCACGGTGGTCGTTAAACCTCCAATCAAACAGACAAACAAATTCTATATTTAAGATCCGGACCCTAACAAGTCACGCTAGCGTTATTTTCGTCATAAACTGTGTAAAATCAAGGCTGTCTAGAAAGTACAAGGCCATAGCATTAGACAGAAGAGTTCCTTCTTTTAGTGACGTCACAGGGAAACCAATGCTTCCGATTGGTTTTCAACGTTATCATGTATGACGTCAACACGACACCAACGTATCAGGCCGTGTAACATTAAGCTGACCAGAAGTCCCCAATTCTTGAGGACAGTCTTCGAATTTAATTTACTGTCCTCAAAAATGTCTGATGCCTTTGGGAACAACATTGTCCTCAAATTTTGATGTTTGTCCTCAAATGTCCTCGAATTTACACTTCCTCATTAGCTCGTTAGATTTCTACTGAAAAATGCTCTTAAAAGTAGTTTTCGTTGTACTAATTTTCCGACATGCTACTTGTGAAAAAAAATTTTGACTTTTTTTTCTTCTCTCCGAGTTTAATGACCATCGCGAGCAACTCTAAGGATTATAAGTAGTCACCTGTCTCTAATTTGGAGACATTCGCTCTAGGGAAGGAAGAGAGCAAGTTCTGTAAGACAAACACACCATCCATGTCTCAGTCGGGACTCGAACCCGTACCCACTTGTACGAATGGTCAGTGGCCAACACTAAGACACTAAACTACTGGCGCGGTCAAATTTTGACTGTACTTAATCTAAGTTTCTCCAAAAACTTTGGCAAAATGAAAAATTCGCCCTGCAATTAGTTTGGTGTGCAGTTTGATTTTAATTCGGCACATATACAAGGTAAAGCATTTCACTTTTGCTAATATGTTCTGGCCATCATAATTCTACTTTATCAATACAAATTACCAACATTCTACCAGATATATCCTTTTAAGACATAAATTTTCATATGTAATATCACATTGAAGCAATGCAGTTCTGTGACAAAAAGATTTGCATATTTATTTTGAATACGTATATGTCCCCAAATGAACTGCCGATTTGGGGACGCAACGCCGTTTTGTCCTCAAATCAGTGTTCCAATATCTGGTCACCTTATGTAACATAAGAGTGAGTTCACAAACGGAGGAACTCATGTCATGGCCTTGTATTTTCTATACGGCCTTGGGAAAACAATTTTACTTTTAGACATCAGATGACAAAGATTACATTTACACTTATGTCCAAAAGTAAAGCATAATCAATATACCTGTGAATATGTCAAGAACCAATCGGCGGAAAGGCACGAAACTGGGTATGATTGTGTAAATAACATATTGCAAGTATAACAGCAGACAAAATAAGTTATGAAATAAAGTTTATTGCACTACTTATGGAAATTTACAAAAATCAACAACACAGTGATTTTCGTTTTGAGTACATGAAATTGAGGAAAGGCTTTTGCACCATGTTTAACAAGGGATGTGGTGACCCCTAGCAGCCACGCAACCCTCGTATCGGCTTCCCAGGCTGCCTAACAGATTGTCCAAGAGCTCTATGGGCAACAAGTCCCACTCCTGACGAAGAGCATTTAGGAGCTCCGCAATGGTCTTTGGTGGAGGCTGACGGGATGCAATTCGCCTCCCTAGTGTATCCCATGCATTCTCTATCGGATTTATATCCGGAGACCTTGCTCGCCACCCCGTGGGCTGGATATCTTTACTTTCGAGAAAGTCATCCACTAGTTGGGCTTTGAGGGTGTGCATTATCGTCCATGAATACCAGCTCTAGATTCACGGCATCTTTAAAGTCTCACACGAAGTTCCCATATCCCGTCTATATACCTCAGAGCATTAGCGGTACCTCTGTCGAAGATGTGGAGCTCTGTGCGCCCATTCAACATGCCTGCCCATGCCACGACTCCACCGGCACGAAATTGGTCTCTTTTCCTGATGCTATTGGGATTGTAATAGGTTCTCATTTCTCTCCAGAGCGTGGTTCGACGAGAATAAGTCTGTAAACTGAATCTGGACTCATCAGTGAAGAGCACATCGCTTCACTGTCCAATTTTGATGTTCCCAACTCGTTTAAACGGGCTCTCCTGTTCGCAGGAGTCAGCGGGACACAAACTACTGGACGTCTGGAATAGAGACCAGTTGCCGTGAGCCTCCTGTAAAAACTTTCTCTTGGTCCTGATACGGCAGCAAGCTCTGCAGAGTTTAGGTAGATATTGTCCTATGACGTCGTGCAGTTTATGCAAGATACCGGTCCTGCTGAGGGGTTGTGACTCTTGGACGACCTTGTACTAGTTGGCGTCTAACCTCTCCTGTATCTTAGAACCTTCTCCAAAGCCAGGAGATGACACTTTGTGGGCCATTCAGTACTTTAGAGATCGTAGCCTGTGACACTCCTGATTCCAGCCTTCCGATTACTCTACCCTGGAAAAAATGGTCAATCTGGCGTCTTTGTTTCATATTACGTTCCTTACCGCCAATGACAACAGCTCTTCTCACGGGGATTGTAAGGAAATGGAATAAGACACTCGAGGTAGGGTAAGTGGTTTTTATGGAACTGCGAGATATTTGCATACCGAACGTTATTTGACCATGCACTGCATTTGGTTTAGGGGTGCGACTAGAACATTCAAAGCAAACAGAATATAAATTCTGAATTTGCTTGTAACACTTACTGGTGATCCATATAACATCACTCAGAAAACTTTAAAATTTCATCGCCTGGATCTGGAAACGAACCCGCATCTTCCGATTTCCGTTCGAGTATTCTAACCGTTACACCACTCAGGGCAGTGAAGTTTCAAGCAACTGAGGCAAAGCAAACTTAGCTTAGGAATCTGAACATCCTCAGATTTTTCGCTATTCAAAGCATTGCTGCTTTCCTCATAGCGTTTTGACCCATCTCCCATCCAGAAACTGATGTAGGTCGAAAATCACCAGTACCACAGATAAATCAACGAAGAAATATTTTTCATAATACATGGGAAATCATTCCCATGTATTATGAGGAATGTTTCTTCCTTCACCGCTGTTGTATCGGTTTTAACTTTTTTTTTTTTTTTTTTGATTGGAGGTTTGACGACTAACGTGAGCAACTCAGTAGGCTATAAGCAGTCGCCCGCCCATTTAGGTTCATTGGTTCCAGGGAAAGGAAACCAGCGCTGCAAGACAAACACAACATCCATGCCTCACCGGGATTCGAACCCAGACCCATCTCGGACGAATGGTTTTAACCCTTTACTTTGTATGTTTTTCCAATTATGCTTACCTTTTAGACACCAGTGTACATTTATTTCTAGTTAAGCAGCAGAAGGACTGCTATACATTTGTCTCGATTTGCGCCTTTCTAGAAGACAGATTCAAAATTTTAGTTTTATGTTAAGATTAGGTCGGTTGAAAACCACTTAAAAAAATGTGCTTTCTTGGATGCATATTTTTGTTCATACTAGTCGGCGTAAAATTTTTTCTAGGAGAATGTTTCCCTTTTCCCTTGTTGGAAGACAGATAATAATTAATAATAAGGAACTACACACCAACAGTACTAAGTATAGTATAACTATACCAAGAATTCAAATTTCTTGGGTTAGAGTACAAATAAAAATTTCCAAGCTCGCGCACATCAACCAGATGACTTTTTCAAGGAAAGTAGACAGCTAACTGCAAACTGGGTAAAATAATACTTCAACAATTTGAAGTGTTCTATTATCAACTGCAAACTAGATAATGGAACACTTCAACAGTTTGGTGAGTTTTTTTTTTATTGAAGGTTTAACGACCACCGTGAGCTACTCAACGGGTATAAGCAGTCCCTTTGAAGTGTTCTATTATCAACTGCAAACTGGATAAGCCGCCCCAGTGGCGCACTGGTCTAAGCGATGGCTTCTGATCATTCGTCCGAAAGGGGTCCGTGTTCGAATCCCGGTGAGGCATGGGTGTTGTGTTTGTCTTACGGCACTGGCTCTCTCCCTTCCCTGAAACCAGTGACCCTAAATTAGGGACAGGCGACTGCTTATAGCCCTTTGGGTTGCTCACGGTGGTCGTTAAACCTCCAATAAAAAAACTGGATAATAGAACACTTCAAATTGTTCGATTATCAACTGCAAATTGGATAATACACTGCTGGCCACCCAAAATGCAAAGCCAAGAAGGACACGAGATAGCAAAGCCAGATTTACTGGACACGTAACAACAAATACAAATATGAAACGATTGAACTTACAGGCCCGTGCGACTTGCGGAACACACAGACATCAATATTTCATGTGGCCCCCATTACTGGCAATAACGGCCGCTACACGTCGCGGCATCGAACGAAAGAGGCTTTGGATGCGGGCTTGGGATATGTCGGTGCTGGCTGCCTCCACACGTTGCCACAGTTCATCAGGCGTAGCTGCGGGTGGTGCTTGCCGGGCCACTCGGATCAGCGACCAGACGTGTTCGATGGGCGACATATCGGAAAAACAGGCGGGCCACGGCAGCAATGACACCTGGTGGGCCGTGAAGAATTGTTGCACGATGCGTGCCACGTGCGGGCGCGCGTTGTCCTGTTGAAACGTGGCCGTTCGCAGGTCCTGCAGGTAAGGGAGGACTACAGGCTCCAAAACGTCGGAGATGTAGCGCTGGCTGTTGAGTGTACCGGCGATGCGTACCAGAGGGGTGCGGGTGTCATATCCAATTGTGCCCCAAACCATAACGCCAGGCGACGGACCGGTATGGCGATACATAATGCAGGCATCATAGTCTCTCGCCGCGGTGCCGCCACATGCGGATCCGACCATCGTGGTGTTGCAGGCAGAAGCGGGATTCGTCGGAAAAGACAATGACCTGCCATTCCGTAGTCCAGGTGCGGCGTTCAACGGCCCAATGCCGCATCACTCGCCGGTGGTGTAACGTCAATGGTAATCGGAGCAATGGTCGCTGTGCGACAAGTCCCCGTTCCTGCAGACGACATCGAACGGTACGTGCTGACACAAGTTGTTGCGCAACACACACTAATTACTGCGCTAACGTTCGTGATGGGGCAGTGCGAGCCGTCAATGCTCGCCGCACAACATGTCGGTTCTCTTGTTCGGTGGTGTGCCGCGGCTGCGGCAATCGTTCACGTCGGTCCGTCAGTCCCTCTTGCACCCCCGAACCCATACTGGCCTCACTGTGGCTGGATGTCGTCCCACACGGGCGCCGATGTCTCGGTACGATAAACCGCTGTCGCGATAAGCCACTATTCTTCCTTTGTCGAACTCTGAAACATGCTGGAATGACTACCGTATTCTGCGACGAGGCATCAGGAAGCTTCCTACGCACAGGTCTGGCAGCACAACACACTTCCACTACTTACACCCCGCCTTCGTGCACCCTTCTTTTAGTGCTTCTCGGTGGTGTGCCGGGCTCACATGATTTGCCCTGCAATGCTAATGATTGCCCTGCAATGATTAGCATTGCAGATTTGCCCTGCAATGCTAATTATTTGCCCTGCAATGCTAATCGCTTGCATGTCCTCTCGCGGGCGACGCACGCTGCAAATTTCAGGCCAATCGGATGCTTCCTTCTCCGTGTTGCATATTGAGTGGCCAGCAGTGAAGAACACTTCGAATTGTTGATCCAGTTTGAAGTTAGCTGTCTACCTACTCCTGAAAAAGCCATCTGATTGATGTGCGAAAGCTTGGAAATTTTGATTTCTACTCTACGCCAAGAAATTCGGATTTTTAATATAGTTATACTATTCTTAGAAGGTAGATTTCTATTTGTTTGCTTGTGTGTGTGAATTCCCGAATATATCTTCTAATAATGTTTTGTACACAAAACTCCTATGCACAATAAAAATACACATAACACAGCAGTTAAAATTTAGTTTATTTTCTACTAAAGAAAGTAACAGTCTTGAATATGTCTCACAATTTTGTACTTTCACGGGACCAATGTTTGTCTTTCACTACAGCTTTTCGGATTTTACAAACCATCAAATTGTTGTATTTCTTTATCATTACAAGGAAAGAAATCATCGGTTTCACAAATTCTCATTATTGTATAACTATCTACACTGTAGGGTTACAGTAAAAAGCTGAAAATGTTGAGAAGTAATAACCTTTAGGTGGAATACCGGCAGTGTATAATAATGATTTCAAAACTATATATCTACACTGTAGGGGTTCCACAGCAATTCACTAACATCTATTTCAGCACATTCTTCTTTTTTTCTGTCAAACAAAAACTGTGAGTCTAAATTTTTTTTTTTACAACCTACAAGTAATGTTTTTAAATTGGCCACATTTCTGTAACTTTTTTTCTTTTCTTTTCAAATATTGCACAAAACTTTACACTACAAATCCACCCGGAACTGAAGAAATAGGGAAATCAATATTACATTAATTTGTTGCTGCAAGGTCAAGTGTGTGGTGGAGAGCAGATATATGTTTTTATTTATGCAAAACAATGTAAATAGCAATATATGGCACATAAATTTTCACAAAATGCATAGCAGGAATATTCATATATACAGCAACACTGTTTGCATTTGGGATTCAGATGCCCACTTATAACTATGTATGTTTATAAACTCCAATCCGGCAGTGCATATGCTGTCCACAATTAAAAAACTTAATCTATCAGTAGAAAAGTCAAATTATACAAATCTTAGTCTGACACATAAAAAAAAAAAAGCTCGATTCACTGAAAGGTAGTTAATTAAAAATTTAATAATTATTTACTCAGCATCTGAGTATTATCATTAATAGTGCAAAAATGTACGTACGGTACACATGAACAAATATGTAATCAGTAACTAGCTGCTTCTTATGTACATAAATGTACTGCAAAACAATATCCATACATATTTATATTTTAATGAATGACAAAAACACATCAGAATGGAGAACTGGTAGTAATTTTAGAAAATGGCTGAACCACAACAGCAGTAAAGAAATTCCAGTTTACATAAAAAGTCATTCGAAAAAAAAAAAAAAACCCCAAAAAGAATAAGGATACAGAAATATAAATCAGTATGGAAGAAACAAATTTATTCAGAAATCACGTATTTCAGCTGCAGAGAACGAAAAAATAAAAAATGTAAGCTGAAACCTAAGCATGACGGCGAGTCAAAAACGAGTACACAAAGTGGAACTAAGAAACAAACAAATAACATGAAATAAAATGACAAAAATTCCAAAAATATGAACCATCGTGTGATAAACCTAATACAGAGAAGATACTTCAAATATGGACATAACTTTCTGCTGCTTTTTCTTTCCCCAAGAATACATGTAAAAATCAGATCACAATATGTAAACAAAACATATGCTGAAAATTTAAATTTCCATGCAAAATTTAAGAATTCTCATAATATTGAAAAAAAAAAAAAAACATGGTATTTACAATTTTTGTGCTACCACAAAGATCTTACACTTGTGGTTTTCATTACCAATAGCACATTTTCAAAATTTACTGCTGATATGACAATCTTTACATATGTTAGGAAATGCAGAAACAATCTACAATAGAACATGACAACGCCATATATGAATATGTTTATATGGGTGATAATACCCACCTCCACCCTACCAGTACTGAAAATTCTCACGACCCTTGGTAGCAAGCGCAGGCGGCGGAAAGTAGGGGAAACGGGGATCCGGACCCCTGGAATTTCATGGTCCCCTCACTAGAGGGGTCTTCTTATGAAACATAATAAAAATTTGTGATTCACATATCATGATGCAACGGTTTTTTTTTTTTAAATGAAAGTTTCCTGAAAACCATCCCTACGTTTCGCAGTTTTCTGGAAAACGCCGGAATACAACTTTGAAAATAAATTGATTTTACACAAATAAGTTGAAAAGTAAACTCACCGTTGTGTTTTTCACTTTAAAGAAAATCGTTAAAGAATTCTCAAATAGCAACGGGCCGCCCCGGTGGTCTAAGCGATGGCTTCTGATCATTCGTCTGAAAGGGGTCCGGGTTCGAATCACGGCAAGGCATGGATGTTGCGTTTGTCTTACGGCACTGGCTCTCTCCCTTCCCTGGAACCAGTGGCCCTAAATTAAGGACGGGCTACTGCTTATAGCCCATTGAGTTGCTCACGGTGGTCGTTAAACCTCAAATCCAAAAAAAATAATAATAATAAATAAATAAAAGCAATGGACTGGATATATTCTTAGAAAAACTGACTACCGTTTAACATCTGAGATATTATTAGATTGGATCTCACCATGGGGCCTTAGAAGACCCAGAAGCAGATCATCTGGGAGATGGGTGGATGAAATTCGAAAGCATGCTGGAGTGACTTAGAAGAGATATGATGAAGGGAGAAAGTTATAGAAGAGACCTTCATCCAGCAGTGAGTTGACGACAGTTGATGGTGATTTGTACGAGTACTTACATATATATACTACGGGGGTTTTTTCTCCATTTTTTTATTGTCTTAACTCTCGGATAAGTTGCCCCCATCCCCCGAAATTATTGGGGTCCGCCGCCTATGGTAGCAAGAACTGCATTTCTATATGTCAGTCAAATTTCCTGTAGATGTGAAGTTGAAATAAGTAATCTGAAATGGTAACTAAATGTAATAATTTAAACCAAGACCACACTTATCCGTAAACCATTAGAGGCCCAGAATGTTTTATTCCTCTGTTCTATTGTGAATGCTATGTACAGACATATGCAGTGAAGGAACAGAAGATCGTGCATTCGATATACAGGACAAATCAAATTGGATGTTCTGACCCTCTAAACAGGAGGAAATCCAGAAGCTTACATCAGAGGGGAGTCGTCCGTAAAATAACCGTGCAAGCAATAGAATTTGCGCACATTTTACGGGTAAAGCTTGGCAGTTATATACGTATCATTTCCAAAGCCATGGTATTAGCAATCCATGAAAACAATTAACCTGAAGTAAAACTATCATCCACAAATGTTTTTGAGACCTAAGAAGCAATCTCACAGAATTGCTATCTCAATATAGTACTTCACATTCACCGGAAACAAGGTTCCACACTAGACAGATGTAAAAGTGACTATTATCAGCAGTCATCTATGTGATAACAAACCTGAAAGCTGCATTGCCTTGGAGAAGAAATTAATAGCTTTGCAAATACAATAATATTACCCCATCCAAGCTAATGCATTTCAAGCCAACTGAAGTACAGAAATCTGTAAACATCAAGTGTGTTATAACCTAGGCACCTTCTCCCCTGCACTTTAGATGTTTACTCTGATTCATATGTAGTAGAACTCCAATTATCCGGATTAAAATGGACCACAGCCCATCAGATATTCGGATAATTGGGTTGTCTTTTTTCTGTAGGCCAAATAAATATTTATTAATTGAAGTGAGGAATATTTTTTTTGTTTATCGTATTTTATAATAACAAATGTTATATAAACTTAAAATTGAATGTTCACCCTACACCATTTATTTCTATTATATATTTCCATGTTTTCTTCTTCAGACCATTGGGCCAACAGTATACGCAACATTTTTGACGCATGTAGATTACTATTGGCTAACTTACCATGCTTCCCACAATGCAATGATCTATATTATATATAGATTAAATGTGTATCTATTTATTACATCTGAAGAAGAGGCAGCCGCTGCCTCGAAAGTGCTCATGGTTTTAATTGTTTTTATTTGTATATATTTCTCATCTTTTAATCATTAAATCGTGCTAAAGACGGAAATCTTTCATCGCTTCAGTGATTAATGTCGCACGAGTCTTCAATATTTGTTGCTCAAATGTTATACAGTTTAAAAAATAAATATCTACTGTACAGCATTATCATTTTGCATTATTTAAATGAATGAAAAACTTAAAACATGTAAATAAATCAACAAAAATCTTAATTTTATTTGGCCCTGAAAGAAGAACAAGCGATTCCGATAATTGAAGTTACGGATATCTGGAGTCCGGATAATTGGAGTTCTACTGTACTTCAAATTCATTAGAAATGAAACTAGACAGACACAGGCTCAATTCCAGCTTTAAGAAACACAATTTTTAAGTTTTCTGATAATTCTCACATATAAATGATGATGGCTTCTTTTACGATAAAATATAATGAACTAATGTGATTACCCTGAGCTCCAGATATCAAAATATATTAATCTAAAAATGAAGTGTATTTTTTAAGTAATTTTTTTATGGGATTAAGAATTTTGATTAGCTATTACAAGGATAATAAACACAGTTGTTGTTTTTTTCAGGACTTTTTGACTGCGGGGACAAATGGAACCTTAGAGGAGGGAAGGGGGAGATTTCCATTTGCTATATACATATATATAATTAACTACTTCTTCAAACATTTCAAGCCATATTTCTTTTATTGGCTCTACCACTACATAGCATTCATTGTTGTTGTTGTTTTTTGTTGATATCTTTCATGCTCCATTTCTTCATTGTCACTTTTTTTTATGCTCTCAGATGACAATAACTTGATCCATCATGCTGAAAGAACTTTCAGCTTCAGGACCATGAATGCTGATATCAAAGCTTTCACTGTTTCAGATAAATGATGAAACTTTGACGGGATGAATGCTTTCGAACACCATGCATCGATTCTTACAAATTTTCAAACTTCGTCACTTCTGCTCCTGAAACCTTTCCCCTCCCATATCAAGCTTAAATGCACACGTTTATGGAGGGAAATAACATTTAACAACAGAAGGCAGTGGAAACACCACCGGGGGTGAGGGGAATTACGATTACAGGAGAAATCTTCGCTCCGTCCGGCTTCCGTTTTCGGAAATTTATCCTACATTTTCAAGCTGAAATACATATATTTATGGAATAAAATTATAACTGACAATACTGGACAGAAGAAACATCACGAGAAGAAAAAAATTACGATTACGGGCGAAGTAATTCTGTCCAACTTCCATTTTCGGAAACTTTTCTTACATTTTCAAACTGAAATACAAATATTTATGGAATAAAATTATTCCTAAAAACAACAATGGGCAGAAGAAACGCCATGAAAAGAAAAAAATACAACTACAGGAGGAGTCTTCAGTCTACCTTCTGTTTTCAAAGGTTGTAATTCCGTCCATCGACGGAAAATGAAATCCACTCCCGCCACCAGACTCCAGAAAAAGATCTGTTCAGCTGTGAATCGATCTCGCACAAGACCCAAATGATAACGGAAAAGGTGGAACTTCTCAAATCCACGGAAGTATCTCATGCCTGAATATTATAGGAAATTTTGGGGGGATTAGTAGAGGCAGAAAACGACCCTCTACTAATCAGTTTTATATCGATCTGGAAAACGATCCAAAAGAAAAAAAAAAAAAAAAAGCGGAATTCCATGAAAGAACCTTATGTATGAAATTTATTGATTAAAGCCCATTTATTAGCCAAATAATCTGCCGATTTCATATGCTATAATTAAGATAACTTATTTGGACCCGTTTCAAGCTTACAGTGATAAAAAAATATTATCAATATGTAATTATCTTATTAGTACGCTACCATTAAGGCTGCATACACCGATAAAAATTTAATTTGTAACTACGAAATTACTGCAATATGTATATACTGTATATTGAAGTAGCTTTCTACTTAACTGAGCTTTTTTTTTATCTTAAATTTTTGTGCCAGCACTAAAACACATTTAGAAAACGCAACTTTAAGTCTTCTGTGAGGCTATTTTTCATTTTTTGTCATTCGCTTTTAGAAATTATCTGTAATCCCAGTTTTCATTTTTTTTTTTTTTTTGGTCCCTCACTTTTAGTAATTATCGGTAATCCTAATCGTACAGCGTTTTTACTGAATCTTTCCTGCTAGGCTGCCAGCATAGAGGGCTGGGAGAGTGGCTGATAAAGTGATCGTACAGCAGAATATACAGGCGTGATGGTCCTTTGGGACACTTATTCTCCCCTCAAAACTACACCCTAAACTGAAACAAACAAAAAAAAAAAAAAAAAAAACGGAAATCCGTCATCCGTAAAATAACCATTACAACAAGTAGAATTCCACTGCCAGGTATGCATGGTCATAAAAATCTGTGTGAATGAAACTCTCCAGTAAGTATTTTTAGTTTTTCTTTAACTAACTTTCTTGAATAAAATACAACTTTATCACGAAAAAAAAAAAAATGATTTCCAAAGGATGCAGTTACTTTCCAATTATTTATTTATTTTGAATCTGGACACGAAAACAAATTTGTCATGTTAATTCCTAAAATTTATCCCTTACATATCCCGTAATGTTGCATAACTATTGTATGGCTAAGATTAATCTTTTTACATAAAAAAACAAAGTGTAAAAGTTTGCAATCATTACATTTTCCTTTTCATCAAGTGTAAAAGCCTCTCTGTCGAAACATTACAAAAAATAATTATAAGAAATACCTGATCATTTCACACAATTTGAAAATAAAACATTTCAAAGAAACATTCCCTAGATTTCAACAGCATTCTATATCTAACATCTTTATGAAAATTTAGCATGAATACCAGTCTTTTTACGTTTTGGTTAAATGTAATATGGCTAATCATAAGTAACAAATATCAGTACTAGTTCACATAATTTAAGAAATTTGGTAAAAAATTAGTTGAGGCCAGTGTCTCAAGCAGTTTAAATGAATTATGTACTAGAATATTTTCTCTCTCTCTTTTTCAAGTAACATTGAAATGCCTCACAAATGTGAATGTTGGACATTCAGAAAAGATAATAAATATTATGTCGATATAATAAAATGTTTTACTAAAGCGAGGGGCGAAATTTCATCTCCACTTTTAGTTTTCAAATAATCAGAATTACTGAATGCAGCTTTCATGTCCTCGTGTCATGACACATGCATCTCTCTTGAATGGAAGCCCAGTTATAAAATTGCTCGAGTTCTACAACTGCTGTGATCAGAGAAAAACAGAGGTGCACATGTGAATTAATGAGCTTATATTAAAAAAAAATGACATCAAAATCAAAGTAAAGACCCTCAGATGGCAGTGGGCTGGATATTGCTAAAAGAACTGACCTGTTACGCAACTGAAATACTAGACTGCATACCATGAAAAGGAAAAGACCCAGAGAAGACGACCACATGGGAGATGAGTGGATTAAATTCGAAAGCACGGCAGAGTAACATGGAAAAGAATTGTGGAAGAAACTAGGGGAGACCTTCACCCAGCAATGGTTGTTGATGATAAAGATTTAATTTTGTTTTGTTTTTTTACACAGGTACTATTGAATACCTTTGCAACATTAACTTGCCAATATAAGGTTCTCCATTTACACAGAGCATCACCATTTCTATATTTCACAAAACTGCCTACCTGGAAGTTACAAAATGCAATTTTTGCTTAGGTTTGGTTGATTTTCACATCAGAAATATTTTCAATATTTGAAACAAATCTTTTGCTATCTTCAAGGGTTCTGGTTGAAAAAATTTACTATATTCTCACTTCATGTTACTAAAGTCCGTCTTATTTTGAACAGTAATTGTGAATTCACTTATAAACCTTATTAGCTGAAAATTTCAGAAAGAGAAATTTAAGTCATCTTTTAATAGAATGTATGGAAGAACATTTGATTTGTGTGTGTGTGAGAGAGAGAGAGAGAGATCAAGGGAGAGGGCATTACAAGAACCTAATTTGCAAATGAAACAATGTAACAGAATCATGTTTCATGTACAAGTTTGGTGCTTACAATGAACACAATAACATCACTGTTAAAAAATCTGTGGTAGGTTGCACCCAGGAATTCTTCTTGGGGGTGGGGCTATATTGTGTGTGTGTGTGTGTTGTATATGCACATTTTTTTCAGTTGCTAATCGTTGTTTATAAAATAACGTGGACAGAGCGATGACATTGTATATTTACATTATCTCCACATATTTTAACTTTATTCACCTATTTGTATATGCACATAGTATATATATATATATATACAGTATATAGAGAGTATACAATAGATAGAGAAAAGAGTTGACGTATGTCATTCTTAATCTCTTGGGGGGGGGGGGGGCTTAAGCCCCAAAGCCTCCCGTGGGTGCACAAAAAAGTGGTACTATACCAGCTGCACCATTTTTTGAGAAAAGATACACCATTGTGTGGTGCAAACAAAATCAATTATTTTTTATTTTTTTTATTGAAGGTTTAACGACCATCGTGAGCAACTCAATGGGCTATAAGCAGTCGCTCGTCCCTAATTTATGTTCACTGGCTCCAGGGAAGGGAGAGAGCCAGTGCCGTAAGACAAACACAACATCCATGCATCACCTAAATTTGAACCCAGACCCATCTCGGACGAATGTTCATAAGCCAGCTCTTAGACCACTGCTCCATCAGGACGGCACAAATGACATGGTGCAAATATGCTTCATAATGTTGTGTAAAGTTGCACCATGTTGTTGGGTTTCGCTTGAACCATGCAATGGTGTATCTTTTCTTAGAAAACTGGTGCAGCATCGCTTTTTGGCGTAATCTACCACAAAATATTTAACAGTGTAAGAAGACCGTACTGCCTGACGGAAAGTATTTTATCCTGCATCTCTGGCACAAAATTTTCAACTAAGAATTTATAAATGAGTTTATGACTGCTATCTGAAATCAAACACATGACTGCACTTAACTTCAATCAAGATGAAAATTGTGATTAAAGTAATTTTTTTTATTTAAACTTTTCAGGCAACAATTTTTTTTTTTTTTTTTTTTTTTTTTTTTGGCTTTACTGTGTCTTCTGAGTTTTCATTTTATTGCAGACATTTCTGGCCATTAATTAACTATCAAGGCCTGTTTTCAATGCTTCACTTCACTCCTCCTTTGTTGTTGACACTGAATGCAATTTAAATGTCAGATCACCAAATTCATTTTTAGCATCTTTTAAATAAAATACATTTAATAATGTTCTTCAATTTTAATTGTTGTCATTAGACTAAAAATTGAATACTGGGCTTATGGGGTTTGGTAGGTTCATTGATCGAACCTCCCTCTCTCCTGTAATACGTTTTTTTCACAAGTCTTCTGTTGATTTGTGATTCATTATACAAAATTTGAATTTGATCCCACATTGGCTTGCACTTACATTTTTCTATGTGTTTTACTATTGCACTGTTCAGGTCACCTTTTTCATTAACTATCTTAAGTTCTTTAAATCTATGAAAAAGATGACCAGACCAGTGTAATAGACATACAGAAATATAGGTAAGTGCAAGCCAATGTTAAAATTTAAATTTTGGATTATGAACCACAAATCAACATGAGGCTTGTAAAAAAAAATGAAGCAAGATGTTACAATTCAAAGAAAAAGCAGCAGATATCATATTGTTCATCAAGTTTGCTGTTAAGCACAGGAGGAACTATTTATAAAGACATAGGCATGATTTGTTAAGAAAGCAGAAGACTTTGTATCATCACACTCCTTTCTCAGTTTCCTGCATGTTAATTAACACTGAACTACAAAAACTATTATTTCATTTAAAAAACTACAAACACTGGTGTGCTAACTGGCAGACTTAAAAAAAAAACATTATTACTCAACAGTTTTACAGCAATTTTGTACAGTAATAGAATTACTAGCTAATGCTTAGCAACTTAAATTCAGTCAAAAGAAAAGTCTGTAAGGTCTTGGAAGAAATTCAAAACTATTATTATTTTCTATGGGATTTAACTGTTTGATCTGTGACAATTCTGATTTCATCTTTCAGGTGTAAATTAAGAGCTGCAAACACAATGTGGGTGCCAACACATAATTCAGAAATGTGTATAATTGAGTTACCCCTACTCCAACACATTTGTTTACAGTGTATACTAAATATTATGTATTCATTCTACCCACATGCTACTGCTAGCCAATTAACCAAATAGTGTGTATTGTTGGCCACACACATAGAAAAGGAGCAATGAAATATCTATAGAAATGGAAAAAATATTTCTAATATGCAAATATGTTACAGGCAACTTTTGCACCACATCAAATAAATTACATATGAAGTGTGTGGCAGTATGACCAAATTTCACTCAATAAGCAATGATAAGTTGGTCTATGTGATTAATGCCCATGGTAATATAAATTACGTTATACAGTACATATGCACACACACACAACACAACAATCATCAATATTTGAATGTGTGTTTAAAAACATGTTAAAAACTATTGATTCACACATTTTATTCACAAGACATCACTTAAAAATATTTTTTTTTGTAGCTTTCAGTTTTTTAAAAAGTGACCGCACACTAACATGTTTGTTATTCTCATTTGCAAAGTCCAGTAGTACTAAATAGTTCAAATATTTCTGCATCTGAATAATCAAAAATGAATTACAAAATAACCTTTTTCTCCATTTTTTTTAACAGTTGGTGTTATTTACTAAAGCTAAGAATAAATAAATAAATAAATAAAAGGCTAATGTAATCACTGGCACAAATGTGCCATATTGTCACTGTTTCCAGGTAGCCACTTCTTCAGAAAACTTGAAAATTTTATTGCCCTGGAGCAGGAATCTAACCTGCACCTCCCGATTTACGGTCGAGCATGCCATCCATTACACCACCCAGGTCATGGAAGATCCAAGCAACTGAAGCTAAGCCAATGTGGCTTAGTTATCTGAGAAATGTTCAGATTTGTGTTAGTCAAAGCTATTTTGTACTTCCTTGTAGCATCACCACGGCCTTTTCTCACATCCGAGGTCAGATGTAGGTCATAAGTTCCAGTGCTTCAAAAAAAAAAAATAAATAAATAAATAAATACATAAATAAAAAAAATAAATTATGGTATAAGAAATAATCTTCCGATATTTCACAATACTTCTGTTTCTCATGTGAAACTGCTTAGAAAGATGGTAAAACACACTTGTAATGGTGGGCCTAAAAACTTAAACTTAATATTACATGAACGGCGAAGAAACAAGGTACATACTGCTTATCAAACACAATGAAAATTCTACTTACATATCGTGGAATATCCTGAAGAAGTGAGCCAAACTATTTTATGTTACTTTTTTTTTATACTTATTTTAAGTTACTTTTTTTTTTTTTTACGTTTTTTACGTTACTTGTGGTTTTGACCTGTTGAAGCTGTTTAACATACATTATTTTACCGGCGTGCGTTATCTGTCGTCTTGTCAAACTTTCTAAGCTATTTAATATGAGAAACAGAAGTATTGTGAAATATCGGAAGATTATTTCTTATATCGTATTTTTAATCCACATATTGCTTCACTGTTGGATTAAATTCCAAATTTCAATCACATGTTGTTATTAGGCTCCACAACCCAAAGAAAAAAAAATTTGAAATGTTACCCCCTTTAACATGCAAATTAAAGAAAAAGTAAATATTCATTATCAGCTCAATGGAAATTTCAGAATGCTAATACAAGCAAGAAAAGAACTCCTGAACAAGTGAAGAACTTGGCAAAATCCATCAGAAGCACAAAGGCTAATATTTAAAAAATTCATTGAATGAATATGATACACATTTAAATGATGTCCATGTCTCTAGCTGTATGTCATCCTGAATGTGACTGAAACTGGGAAGTATGTCATTCACACATGCACAAACAGCAACCAAACACTTGCAATGACCATGCTTCTATACGGCTGTTTCACAATAAGTTTTACGGATGAAGAATAAATGAATGCTGATCATTTACCTCTATGATTGTGCACTTCAACCCCACAACAAGAAAACAATTAAACTCAATTACTTCACATAGATTTTGCCAAGTACCTACTTCATTTCAGTAGTTTTCTTTTTCTGAAAAATTATAGCATTTCTATACATGGCATTATAGACATGAGATCGTGCATTAATTTTGAAGGGAATGAATTTTATGGCAACACAAAAGTATCCACATTAGTTTGGTCTCTTGCATTTACATTTTATAGAGCCAAACACACATATGATGTAGGTGAGTTTTTACATATTAAACATAATCAATAGCCTTGTTACACCAGTGAAATAAGATATTTTACTTTCTTTTCTGTTATTGTGTTCACCAGTACTTCCACATTTTCAATGAAGTACGTGATATTCTACTGACACCTATTAGGCAACAAAAATTTACCAATTTATTAATACAATGAACATCCATTAGTTTTCTCTAAAAAAATGTGTTTTATTGGTTCATTTTTTGTTCTTACCAACTCTTGGTAAGTATATTAAAAGCTCTATATCTAGGTGCACAAAACTTTATTCTGTGATACTCATTGAGCCCTTCCTTGGGTGTTGAAAAAAATAAAAATAAAAATAAGCGTACAGCACTTGCTTAATATTTGTTTTTAAATAGCTCTGCAAAAAAATAGACTTATACTTTCCTATGTACATCTTGAAAAGGTATTTCCCATCATAAACAATGAATATTACAAAATGAAAGGAATATAGCAACCCTAAAATTCTTTGAAAGTGTTTGCTGAAACATGACAATTACATTTTGGTGAGAGCGAAAAAATTAGTATAATACAGCTTAAGGCCAAAGAACTTTATATTATCAGAAATGTCAAACTGCTGATGTAATAATCTAGTACAGTAAATTTCAGTTAACTGGGCCAGCGTTCATTTGGGAAAATCTCATGAACACACTTAACTGGGCCAAAGTATTCCACACTGGAAGTGCCCCAATTAACAGGGATCCACTGTACTCAATAATTTGGGAGTAACATTTCATAGATCGCACATTAGGGGCGTACTGATAGCTCTAGCAACCCCACGCACTGTTGGGGGGGCTCACAGCTTAGGGGGGCCTCTAGCCTCAGCATAAATATTTTACAAAAATTTTAGCAGAAATTTCATGTAAAGCTGGTTAAAGAAAGCTTGGAATTTTGACAGCAGCTTTGAATGAAGAATTAAAAAGAAAGCAATTTTTTTTCAATAAATAAGTACAATATTTAGAAACAATTTTTATGGATTTAGTTCATAAAAACTGGATGATGGCAAAGCAGCTATTTGAGGTCCCTTTTCCCAGTCGTAGCAATTGTTCCTGTACATGTATATTAATACAGTAATGTGAAAGAATCATCAGTTTAACTAATGAAATTTTAATACCAATCAGGATAAGGAGTTATGCATTACAGTCGTTCGCACATAACTACGCATCCTACAAAACATAATAAACTAAAAGATTCTCGTATGGACTTTTTACTACGTACAAAATATGGTGGCATGATGTTAAACGCATTTTTTATATTCAAGAGTAAGTAATCTAAGAAGCTTTACTTTTTTGTGTGCCAAATTCTTATTGGTACTTACTTATTTATGCTGTATATTTTCAAATAAATCGGAAAGGTCTTTCGACACAGGCACGACAGTTAAGCGGGGTGTTTTTGATTTCGTGTAGTCCGTTCTAGGCCGTTTACACCGTTTCTAGACATGTTTTTGTTCTGTATTTTACCTTTTGTTATAGTTTAGATGCTGCTTTTGTTTCCGACGTAAACCGTTTGGCATGGCACTCTTTGGCCCATTGGAGCCCCTGTGGCAATCAACTGCAACCAACCAACCAATGGCAGTCAGCATTTTACTTGTGTGATTGTGAGGCATCTCAAAGAGGATGGCATCAGTTCTTAAAAGAAATAAAATTTGAATGGACTTTATTCATGTGTCGTCAGAGACGGATTTCTGCGGACCAACATGGCTGCTGATTTAATGTTTTCGCTATTTGATTATCCCTTACAGTTGGCTAATTTTTACAATCCTAACGTCATGGATTCTGCCGAGGAATTAATACAGCTACAGGGCGAAGAAGAAGAAATTAATTTTTTAGAAGAACAAATCAAGGTTGCGAAATTATACCAAGACAATTTTGTGTTCGATGTTTATTTCGCATGACGCAGGAGAACATCCCCATTAGTCATCATGAAGTTTTTAATGTAGCATTTCTCGTACACACTATATTAACTTTTCATGTTCTTATGGTCAGACATTAGCGAAATATCTGAAACATAAACTTGAGTACCTTGTTTTGTAAAACAAAAGCATTTAGCTCAGACAAACACGTAATAAGGAAACAAACTAGGGTTCGCACACTAGGCAATCTGCTGAAAAATTAAATGAATGTGTAACATTAAATAAAAGAGAAATTATAGATATGTTTGTTTTTTTCTTTGAGGAAAGTATAACTTAATTCGTAATTTACCGATCCAAATATTCCATCAATTTTCTCCTACCTTTTTTCTCTTTTTCTTTTTGAAATTAAAATTCGAAGGAATACTACGATCTACACGACAGGGCTGAACATACATTGGGGTTAGGCTGCATACCTGAGCGAGTGAGTGCGGCGATCCTATTGTCCGTGCACCTACCACTGATGATGGCTATAAATTGTAGCAGAAACTAGTTTGGTGCTTCGCATTCGGGAGATTTGTATGTTTGTATTTTTCTTTTTCAAGATTGTTTATTTTTTGAGGTTTTGGCAAAAGTATAATTCATCTTTGGTTTTCATTATGTATCAGGATGCTTCGCGGTCAAGATAGTCTCCTCTTCAGGATTGTAGTTCGTTTTTAAAAATTCAACAAGGTTTTAATTCAGTTTCTTATTTCATCGATGTTAAAGAATTTTTTTGCATTGTAGAAAATTCATCTTGTTTAATTTTATCTGGCGCAGATTTTACAGTATCATGAATTTTAACTTCACAATTGAAAGAATTCACATTCTTGGATGACGCACATATGAAGCACCTACAGCCACTATAAATATTGTAAGTATAGATACTTATTATTATTATACTTGATTTCAATTGCCAATACTACGTTAATGTCCTTTTGCAAACTCCCGATAGCGGAACTTGTATAACGTGTGAAACAGTATTTACAGACATTTAATGTCAACCGAATTTGAATATCGTAGCCACGTAAAAAGTATGTTCATCGCAACTTAGCGAAAATTGAACAACGATATATGAATACTACGAGGTTTCAACAATACTACGAGGTTTCAACTGCCTTTGATTCGTAGTGTCAAAATATCCAAAATCTTTTTCGTTAAAGTGGACAGAACGTATTGGAGAGTGCACATTGGAATGGAAATCGCCGCGTTTCGTTTACGCAGCCATTCCTTTAATAATTTCGTCTTTTTCAGAGGAAAATTAAGGAATGTTTTTCTTTCGTCTTCACAATTAGGTTGCAGGATTTATTAGCACAACCAAATGATGAGCAAAAATTAAACATGTTGTTAATAAATTTACGAAAATTGCAACTTTCCTGAACCCTTGCAATGTAACGCCATGTTAAGCAATGGGAAAACGCATGTAAGCAAACTGTTGTTGGTCCTCGGCCATGGAAAGGCATTCCCATGATGCAATGCGAAGTGAATAAGGTCCATATGATTAATTTTGGCAGAATTGTTTTGTAGTACTTTGTAATGGTATAAAACTAGGGAAATAATTTTAATTACAAAGTGCACATTTGTGTTACACACAATACAGTGCAATAATTTTGGTTTCACACAAAATACCTATAGATTTGAATTATTGATAAGGTCAAAAACCTAGTTAATAATATAATTTTAAAAATTTCAGTAATTGAAAGCTAATAGATTTTTGCAAAAGGGCCTCAAAGTTATTGTTTAGTGGGGGTGGGGTAGGAGGTCCCCGGTATGCCACTGATACACATAATAGTGGTATACCGAGTATGGAGACTGTGTATAAGGTACACTAAAAGTTGCATCACAACTGAATTTTAGAGCAACTAATGTTGTTCCATGTGAAGGCGTGAGAGCTGCTTGATGATCTGACTGCCTCAAATCTGTTCCACTAAAAATGGTATTGGTCACAGTAACTCTGAGAGTCAGTTATGGCATGCATGATACAAAAGATGTCTACAATCATCACTGCTGCATTCAGAACACACTTTCAGGAGAAGTAAAAAAAAATAAAAAATCTAAAATCATTGTGGTGCAAAAGTATGTCTGCAACAGTGTGAAAAACTTGAAATATTAAAAAATTATTTGACTACAATCCTTGTGACTGTTGAGATAGATCCAACAACCAAGATTTATTCACAATACATTTTATTTTAAGGTCTAGTATAGTTTCACTCAGCTTCATCAGGACAAATGGGGAATAAATATTTAAATCATTCCGAGATCCTTGGTATTCTGATAGTCGAGGATTTTGGCAAGTGTTTTCCATGCATTCGAAATGAATGGAGTTGATGCCATGTTGCTAACAAGTCGTTAAGAGTTTTGAAACATATGGAACGTTTCAGAAGTATCAATCTTGATGGTGGAATCATGTTTATCAATAAGTTTAGCATTTTCAAACCAAAATTTATTGTAATTTTCGTGACAATGTTGAGCTATAGATGACTTCTGCAGTTCTTTGAACAGAAGTAGTCTACAGCTCCACACTATCACAAAAATAACCATAAATTTTGGTTTGAAAATGCTATACTTATTATCTTTTAAAAACATTCTTTATATGATAGTATAACCCTTGTTCTCATTAAAAACTCTCCACACATCTTGCTTCCAAGAAAGGTTCTCAGAACTGCATATTGCATTTAGAATCAACTAACAAGATCTGAGAAACCCTAAGAACTGTTGTTGAAGATTTACAAAAATTAAATGATTTTCGATTTATTGATACCTTTAGATTTCAGAAAGTCAACCATGACAGAATTAAACATTACAGCTGATGATATAAAATTTTTTATTTAACCCTAAAATGTTTGCAATTTGCACTAACGAGTATTGAATTTATTGCAAATACTTCTGAGAACCTTTCTTGAGAGCAAGACGTGTGCAGAGAGTTTTTAATGAGAACAAGAATTGCACTATTGTATGAAGAATGTTTACAAAAGATATTAAAAGTGAGCATGTATAAGAAAATGGCATTTCATTTAGAAAGCACTTTTGTATGTTAAGCTAAACTTACTGATAAACTGAATTCCACTACCAGGATTGATATTTTGGATGCTTTCCACATATATTGCCACTCTTCACAGCTTGTCAATGACATGGCATCGACTCCATTTCTTTGAAGGGTGTGGAAACAACTTATCAGAATCTGACAGTTAGAATGCTGATGTCACAGTGATTTAAATATGTATGCTCCATTTGTGCTGAGAAGCTGAGCCAAATGCTCAGAGAAACTACAGTGGACCTTAAATTAAAATGTATATTGAATAAATGTTTTTCATTTGATTTAATTGGAAATATTGTAGAAATCTTGTCAGTAGAATGTGCATGTGCAATGATGTAGCATTGTGACTCTTCAAAAGCAGCACTATTAGTTATGGAATAGTGACCATGTACACTGAAATGAACTCTAGATCATATGAAGAATCTTCATAATAAAGGTGCTTGGTTTGATTTTCTTGATTCATTCTTTACTTCTTTTGCACTGTCAAATCTGGAAATATATACAGCATTGAGTGTTCTATATTTTTTTTTTTTTAAACTATGACATTCTCATCTTAAAACAATAAGATCATACTTCAGGACAGTTTTTTAATCAAAGTGGAAAGGGAGGAGATGTTTTTATTTTGTTTTAATTTTAACCAGCACCAATCATATTTTCAACATACTGACATGCAGATATTGCCATTAACATTTTGGTCTTCAGAATCGCAGATTATATCCTTTCTCTCTTAACTTCTGCTCTTGGATTAAATTTAGTGATCTCTATACTTTTTATTTTGCTTAAAAATTATGACACACAAGAATTGCAGCATTTTCATGATATTGCCGCTACCTGCGACAAAGTTTTGCTAACAGTCATACAAAACAGTTAGGGTTTTCAGGGGAAGTTATCACCACGAAGGATATCCCTTCCTACACAGAAAGCTTATTTTTCACAGAAAGGCCACATAGTGTGTTTCGCTTCAGCTTCATAAACTGTTTTTCTACTGTTTGTGTTAGTGACCCTAAGTTTTTAAAAATATAAAGACTACAATACACAAACAGAGAAATGGGTTTATTACATGGGGAGAAAAACAAAACCAAGTAGAACACGGTGGATTGTTTTTTTTTCTTTGTATCATTGGAGTTGATCTGTTATTCCAATACTGTCTTTATAGTATGAACTGACTCTTCACTAAATTCTGATGTGCTATTGGTAGAAAGCTGATCCACCAGTGGCGTTCCTAGCCCTTGCGGGGCACCAGGCGATGGCTCTTCACGGGTCCCTTCACAATCGCAATAACCCAAAACTATATATATACATGTATATATGCGTAAAAAGTTGTGGAGTCATTTTGGAGGGGTTTGGCCATAACTCACCACGCTGGCCAAGCGGGTTGGTGAGTGTGGGATAGCATTTCCTCTAATCCTGTTGGTATAGTTATACCGCTATTGGCGGTCGTCAGAGCCCCTTTAGTGGGAACAGGATGCACCACGAGAAGGCGGGGTTGACATTTGTCAAGGAGAGGCTGTGATGTTACGCGTCACCTGACCTTACAGGAAAAGACCCAGAAGAAGACCACATGGAAGATGGGTGGATGAAATTCGAAAGTATGCGGGAGTGACATGGAGGAGACTGGCACAAGACAGACCATTGTGGAAGAAACTTGGGGAGACCTTCGTCCAGCAGTGGATTGATAATGGTTGACAATGATGATGATGATGATACGTAAAAAAATTACATGTTGCTTACTCTGACCGTAAACCTGTCGCTCGCTTCGTTTTTCTCATACAAACCCCTACTTGGGGTGAATGTGACCCCAAAGTCATTTTTTTTATCGGGAATTGTGTATTGATTTATATGAAATAAACACGATGTAATACAATACACTGTTTATTAATAGAATTAGGAATCCAAAATATTACCTGTTCCAAAATGACCTGTTACTAAATAAATAAGGATAGTTGTATAAATATAAGATAAGTCTATAATTTAAAGAAGAATTCTGCAACTTTTCTTGCGGCTGAAGTCTTCAATCAAATCACTATAGTCCAGAGTAGATGCCATGTTGTTTTCTATGGATAAAAAAGTGAGTACATTGCAACTCATTACTAGTACCCGGAATTGCGGCAAAACTCCTATGAAAAATAACTTGACAAAAAATTAAATTTAGATATTTCTCCACAACTTTCGCGCTGAAAAAATGTCTCTGACTAAAAATTTAAAAAAAATTCTAACCGAGTAACTTTTTGATGTTAGTGTCACCAATTCAAAGCAGTAAACAAATATTCAAATTGGTCATTTATTTGTATATATATGATCGTGAACTACAATATTTTAGGTGACGCCAGGCAAAAACTACTAATTCATTGGGCTGAGCGAGGCCCCTCTGGGCGTGGGGCCCTGGGCGGTTGCCCGTACCTGGAGCCGCCACTGTGATCCACATTTGATATAGTTTTTATTATATGAAAATTACATCTAAAAAAGGTTTTCTGGGGTCTGAGTTGTTTATTGTAAACTACAGACATTTCATATCTCTTGTGTAACAGTCGAAATTCGTTCTCAAGTCTTAACACCATGATTGTGTCAACTATAGGGTGATCCACTCAAGATTGAGCACTTATTATGTGGAATATATGAGATGGGGAATATACGATGCGTGTGAAACCCGAACAGAGTGGTTCTTTACTCTATGACACAGTCCACATGCATTACTTGTGAATAAAATGTCTCCCCACCACCTGGGTGGTGCCACACTAATGCGCCATCCATCTAGTAGTGGTGGGGGAATAGCATGTCTCTGCAGACAATTTAAGCGAGGATGTCGAATGAAGGTTGTGTACTCAATGCAAGAGTGTGTGTTTATCGTGCGTCAGTACTGGGTAACCAGTTCCTTCAAACAATGTGAGGAGTTTCTGAAGAAATTTGGCGTGCGTAAACCACCCACCAGAGCCACCATTTTGAAATTGCCGAAGAATATGGAGAGAACGGGAAGCTTGGTGGATCCGCATACAGGCGAACTATCCTACATTGTGGAGGACACAATAGAGGATGTGAAGCAGTGGTTCTTGGTATCCCCACGAAAATCTATTCGGCAGCTATCCCAAGAAACTGGATGATCATATTCGACATGTCAAAGAGCAGCCAAAGAGGCAAAGATTAAGCTGTACCATGTGGTAAATAGATTTTTTCCCCGGCTGCTTCCATACCCACACACGGCCATCAGACTCATGGATCGTGTATCTGGATTCATCAGTCCATAGGACCCATTTCCATTGATCTACGGTCCACAATAAATGTTCTTTACGCCATGCTAAACGACGAGTAGCATTCCGAGTGGAGATGAAAGGCTTATGAGCAGCTGCACGACCACGGTAATCCATGGAATGAAGTTCTCTGCGAATGGTACGTGTACATACCGAGGTTCCAGCATTTTTATGCACCTGTACAGTGAGGTCTTGCGCACCACTCCGTCCATCATTAGTTGTAACGACTCTCTTGACGCTTCGACGTCCTCTATCACTGATTTTCTTTGGTCTGCCGGTACGTTTTGCTACTTCAGGCACGTCATGTGTCTTCCACTTATTCAGCACATCCAAAACAGTTGACTTGGGTATGTTTAAACACCTCTCGGTTTCTTTTGCGGACAACCCACTAATATAACACCCAACAATCTTTCCTTTCTCAAAGTCAATTCTGCGACATTTTCATTCAACCCTCACAATGCGATATCACGGCTGTGAATGAGTTACAGCCATCGGATTTTGTAAAGCAATTGGCACATTGTCAATGGTTTGCCAAATATTTAGCCGAAAACCCCGCCCTGTTGGACATAACATGGTTTATTGACGAAGCATGGTTCCATTTATACGGCTATGTAAACTCGCATAATACACAGGTATGAGCCAGTCATAATCTCCATGCCATCCATGAAGAGCCATTGCATCCAGTGAAAAAAATCGGTGTCTGGTGTGCTATGTCCCGACGTTGTATCATTGAGCCAATCTTTTTTTAAAGAATCCATGTATGTTTTACATGGATCAAGGCATGTTTTACATTAATTTCATTCAAATGTGCCTTTGCAATCATGAGTTAATTTAAAAAATACATGTTCAGTCCTGAGTGAGTCGCCCTGTAGAAAGCTTTTGAATTGTACAACTCAAAAGACTTCTAGTTCAATTCAGTCTTCTAGTACAATTAATAAATGGGCTTGTGGTTCAACATAATGATGGTGCAAAGCATCAAGAATGACTCCCAGCTGTCATCCAAAGGGCTCGAAATGATTTCAGTTTACAAAATATAAATCAAGAGCACAGAAAACTCATCTTAGGTGTGATTTATTTAAAATAAAAACATATCACTGGGTAGACCAACTTAAGATATTATCTTGAAATGAAGTTTTCACCATTTCTGTAATTAAAAACTGTAAAACAAGCTATTACCAAAACACAACTGTGTTAATGCAATGTAACTTTATTTGGCCAAAGCATCTGCCTTGTCAGACTCATGATCATTAGTTCACACACACACACACACACACACATTTTGCTTAAATGTCTATCATTCAGTTTGGTTTGTGCCACTGAATTTTACAAAGCTGTGCATTGCATTTTTGTTTCAGTTTTTTAGTTTGTACCTTCAAAATTTTTTTGGAGGTGGCATCATGTGCTCTGGTGCTGCTTTTCATGGTTTGGTTTGGTTTGGTTTGGTTTGGGCTGGGCAACCCCCCCCCCATTTCAGTGCCTGGAAATCTTAATGCGGTGGCCTATTAGGATAGTCTTGACAATTCTGTGCTCCCAACATTATGGCAACAGTTCAGTGAAGGACCTTTCCTTTAAAAATGCCCCCATCCGCAAAACAAGGTTCTAAGTCTCATATCTGCTCTCAGCCAGCAAGCATATTCAGACTTCTTAATCCAAGCAGGATTGAATAGACATCTGCCTGCCATTCCTAAAAACAGATTATGAAATTATAGCAAAAGAAACCAAAACACTTATTACAACACAACAAAGTGCCCAACACACAGACTCCTATAAGCAAGAATGCTTCTCTCAGTTACAGATTGTGACAGACCTAAACGATTTCAATTGCACAAAGGATGCTGGGGCTTCACCCTTACTGAAAATAGCTTTATTCAGAACTCCTAGAATATGATTCATGGTTTCTCACTGTTAATTGAAAAAGAGCTTTTTGTAATGAAAAAATGCTTAGCCCATTTCAATTCTGCATTAATTTAAAAAAATAAATTAATAAATTAATTTTCCACAATTTAGAAGCATTGTGAAGAACTCAGGATGTTATCAGAATCCACTGAAGCCCAATTCAATATCAGGTAGGTGGTCATCCTTCATTGTGCATTGAGTTTATTTTAATTGAGGAACTTTGCATTTCACCTCATTAATACTCTTTCTCTTGGTTTTCTTTTTTATTACATGGTTTAAAAAGCCTGTGAGACCTGTGATGTTAAAATCTGCAAGGACATTCACTCAAAAGGCAATAGCTATTAAAACTAGTTTCGAGGAAAAACAGAACTGGAGAAAAATTCTACAGCATTACAGAATCTGCCCAGAAACCAATATTACAGTTAGCTTTCATTTAATTGAATAATTGAAGAGCCATAAAAAAAAAAAAAAAAAAAAAAAAAAGGGAAAAGGTCAAATACTGATTAATTCCAAATGCAGCCAAAAAGCCTTTAATAGCACAGTCATTGCATAAAAGTAATTGGTTGTAGTTTAAGCATGTGTAAATAATTCTTATTTTTCCAGTTTTAGTCATACTGACAGGAACAACCTTTATATTAGAGACATCATTTCCCTACACCTCGGTATCACCATTTTTCAATGGCCCAAAGTTAATGTTTCTGCTTTGGGCAGATTTTGCTGGTTTTACTAATGGCACTCAGATCAAACTTTTCAGGAAACACATTTCCAAAGCCATTGCTCTTTGAGCCCATATTTCAAAGGCATCAAAAGGTATTGAAAAATGCTCAAATATGCACATAAACTATGCCATATTGAAGGTGCTTCTTTACGTGGCTCAAAGTATGACTACATTAACACATAAACGTTAAAGATTTAGTGTACATCACGTTACTCTAGGTTTAATATATACAGTTTTCATATGTGACCTTGTAATGATAATGCTTAATAAGATACATTCATATTACATAAAATATCTCTAGAATACTTAGTGAATAAAATACTAACACTACTCACAATGTCAATGAAAATGTCTGTTACGTACAAACAGACTTTTATCTCCGGTGCTAACGTTTCCACCTTTAGCCGTAATTCTGAAATTATCCGCCACTTATATAATAGCAATTCAATGTTCAACATGTAAAGGTAACCAGACAAGCAGTCCACGATTGGATCAAAGTCAAATGTATAGACACCAAGAATGACTAAAAGACCACACCGCAACAAGAAATAACGATACTAAAAAGGTATATATGGGAAATGAAGTAAAAGAAGCAAAGAAGGTCAATGCCATCAAACTCCCTACAACCATGGAGTTTGAAGGTGTTGACCTTCTTTGCTTCTTTTACTTCATTTCACCTATATACCTTTTTAGTATTATCATTCCTGTTGTGGTATATGATCTTTTAGTTGTTCTTGGTGTCTATACATTTGACATTGATCCAATCATGGATTGCCTGTCTGGTTACTTTTACGAGTTGAACATTGAATTGCTATTATAGTGGCAGATAATTTCCGAATTACGACGAAAGGTGGGACGTTAACACCGGATATAAAGGTCCATTTGTACGTACTGGACATATTCATTGACATTGTGAGTAGTGTTAGTATTTTATTCATTAAGTATTGCAGAGATATTTTATGTAATATGAATTTATTTTATTAAGCATTATCATTATGAGGTCATGTCTGAAAACTGTGTATTAAACCTAGAATAATGTGACATACAGTAAATCTTTAACGTTTATGCATCAACGTAATCGTACATCAAAAGGTCCACAACTCTGACAATGAAAGACATTTTTGTTATTACCAAACTGCTTTACAAAAGGGAAATGATTTGTACAAGGGGGAAATATCTTATTTCTCACATAAATTCATTATTTTCATAACTGTATGCTGCATTATAAGCTTTTAATAGAATCGTTGGCTATGGTACACATAGTTCTGATGGATATAAATGCATTACCTTACAGAATTATGGATATTTATTCCACTACGGGAAAAGATTTACATTAA
The DNA here is from genome assembly GCA_039090855.1 of Macrothele yani. Lineage (NCBI taxonomy): Eukaryota > Metazoa > Arthropoda > Arachnida > Araneae > Macrothelidae > Macrothele > Macrothele yani. The sequence continues at coordinate 30,265,302 of CM077005.1, read as the reverse complement.
AGTTCTGCGTTTCCAGCACAGCACTGCTTGGCTGTTCTGCTATGAGGGTGTCAAAAATAATAAACAGTAAAGGTGCAGAACTACACCATTATACTGATTATCTGTACTTTGAATCTTCACATGACTAATTTTTCAGATGCAATGAGAGATAAATAAAAAAAAAAAAAAGGAAATGAAATTATTGGATCATCAAATTTGCTCAAGATGAAGCAAATCAACTTCCAGGATAAAAACACCAAAAATAATCAAACATTGCCAGATGCAATCAAGTTTGTTTGTTCCTGTATTGGGATTTTTAAGGAGCTAGGGTCACATCTGCAGAGTAATGATCACACTACAACAACCTTGAGATGCAAAGCCTTTAAATTTGTCAGACAGACCTCTTTATGAAACCACTGTCATACCTGCAAACTTTCAGAAACTGAAATCTGTAAAAAAAAATTAATAGAAATATTCGATGAAAATTTTAATCGATAGATTCAATGAAATTACTTGTCGTGCATATTGATTAAATGTACCAAACATATCGATTAAAAAATGGTGTTACCTAAATGAAGTATCAACTTTTAATTGATATGACTACAGATGTTTCAATTTATCGGCACGTTTATTTCGATTAAAATAGAATCTATATAATTTCTCATTACTATGCTATCATTATGATCTATAAAGAGATAAAAATATATTTTTATGGAAGTGTGCATCTAAAGGGAAGGAGTTCCACCCTTGAACCCCCCAAATCCAATAGGATCGTATCCCACGCCGTCACAGAACAAACTAAAATGTTTTCAAAAACGAACCATTTTCATGCTAGGTTTATCTCACAGAGAGAGACGCACGATGAGACAGTAAAAAAAAAAAAAAAAAAAATGAAATAAATGAGTGACTGAGTGGTAAATCATGCTCAATTAAAAATGAAGTGAACAAACACTTTACACGAATCGCACCCAGTTCATTATAACTTTTAACAAAGGAAGTTAATTTCATATTTTTTTCCTACGTAGTCAACTTTAGATTTAGGCACTAGAAATATGATTAGTAATATCATTGCTTCCACCGCACGAAACATTCAAATTATATCAACACATCATCATCATCATCATCATCGTCAACCATTATCAATCCACTGCTGGACGAAGGTCTCCCAAGTTTCCTCCACAACGGTCTGTCTTGTGCCAGTCTCCTCCATGTCACTCCCGCATATTTACGAATTTCATCCACCCATCTCCCATGTGGTCTTTTTCTGGGTCTTTTCCTGTCCCTTGGAATCCAATCTAAAATTTCGGCTGTCCATCTATGGTCTGTCCTTCTGGCAGTATGTCCAGCCCATTGCCATTTCAGGGATTTAACTCTGATCATGATGTCTTCCACTCTCGTCATTTTTCGGATCCACGAGTTCCTCTTCTTATCTCTCCTGGTTATACCAAGCATGCACCTCTCCATGCTTCTTTGAGTTGTCTGCAGCCTTTGTATGTCTCTTTTAGTTAAGGTCCACGTCTCTGCACCATACGTAAGCACTGGAAGGATGCATTGATCAAACACTTTTCTTTTAAGACATAATGGCATATTGCTCTTGAAAATTATGCTGTTTCTTCCAAAAGCTCTCCAAGCAAGTTTTGTACGCCGATTAATTTCTTCATCAATGTGACCCTCACTTGATATCTGCTGTCCAAGATAAACATACGTATCTGTTATCTCCAGTTTTTCTCCATCAATCGATAAATCTTCATTCCTTGTAAAAGCATTGAACATCACTTTTGTCTTCTGAAAGTTCATTTTTAATCCCACTTCTTTACTCTTGTCAGCAAGTTCCTGGATCATACTCTGCAGCTCTGATGGGGTAGTTGCAAAAATGACTATGTCATCAGCAAAACGAAGGTGGGTTAGATAATCTCCATTAATCTTTATCCCTTTGTTTTCCCAGTTCAGTGATTGAAAGACATTTTCCAATGTGGCATTAAAGAGCTTCGGAGATATGGTGTCACCTTGTCTCACTCCCTTTCCAATTTTTATGTGTGTTGTATTTTCAAACAGCCGAATCTTTGCACTTGCATTTTCATAGATGTTATTAATAATATTAATGTATGCATCTTCAATACCGCAGGATTTCAGAGCCGTGGTAACTGCTGATGGTTTCACCGAATCAAAGGCTTTTTCATAATCGATAAAAGCCATGCACAATGGAAGTTCATATTCCCTCGCTCTTTCAATTAGTTCTCTCAGTACGTGGATATGATCTATTGTGCTGTAGCCACTCCTGAATCCAGCTTGTTCTCTCGGTTGAGCCATGTCCAGTGTTAACTTCAAGCGGTGTGAAAGAACTTTAGTGAAGATTTTATAAACCACTGATAGGAGGCTGATAGGTCTGTAGTTCCTGAGATCCTCAATGTCACCTTTTTTATGTAGCAGGATCATTGTAGCATTGTTCCAATCCTCAGGAATCTTCCCTTCATTAAGGCATCGAGTGAAAATTTGGGCGAGTACTGTTTCAATTTCTCCACTTGCTTCTTGTATGATGTCTATAGTAACTCCATCTTCTCCTGGAGCTTTCCCCCGCTTCATGTTCTTGATTGCATGAGCAACTTCTGCTGGGAGGACTGGAAGAACTCTGGTACCTTTCATGATGTCTGGAGTACATGTATCATCCCTTTCATATAATTTGGAGTAGAAATCTTTCACTCTTGTCAAAATTTCGCCTCTATTTCTTGTTATAGAACCATCTTCTTTTCTCAGAGCCATAATCTGTTTTCTTCCCTTACTGAGATGTCCCTTTGCTATCTTTAGGCTTTGGTTGTTTTCAATTGCTTTCCTCACTAGCTCACAGTTGAATTTCCTTACGTCTTCAGTGATACTTTTTCGTGCTGTCTTGCATAGCTCTATATATTCCACTTTTGGAAGTCACATCTTCTTTAGTTGTCCTCATCTCTCTTCTTTTTTGCATCAACATTTTGGTTTTTCCTGATAATTTGTTTACATGCAACTTGTTCTTAGACCCAGCTAATTTTGTTGCTGTTTCCATAAGAGCTTTGGTTACTTTTCTGTTAACTTCCGAAATATCCACTTCTTCCGATGTTAGGCCTTCTAAAGCAGAGAATCTGTTCTTCAGTTCCAACTTGAAAGTATTATGGTGTTTTTTAAGGTTGGTTATGTCAATACATTTTGTTTGTCTTATGAGCTTGCCACGTTCCAGTTTAGTGTTGAGGTGCATCTTACATCTCACCAATCTATGGTCACTACCTGTGTTGAACTTGTTCAGCACACTGCAGTCTTCGATGACAAATTTTTTGTTACACATAATAAAATCAATTTCACTTGTCGTCCCAATTGGATGTCTCCATGTCCATTTCCTGTGTGGCTTTTTCTTGAAAAAGGAATTCAAGATGAAAAATCCTTCTGCCTCTGCAAACTCAACGAGAGTATTTCCACGCTGGTTTCTGTTGCCGTGACCGAATTTACCTACTGAAGTTTCATTCTGTTGCCGGTGCCCTATTTTTGCATTGAAATCTCCCATAATTATCTTCAAGTGCTGCTTACCTTTATTATTTAGATGACGAATTTCCTCATAAAATTCTTCAATTTCTTCTTCAGGATGACTTGTGGTGGGTGCATAAGTTTGAATAATCTGAGCCTGGTATCTTCTCGATAGTTGGATAACGAGTCGTGCAGCTCTGTCAGAGGAACTTTCAACTTCTACCACTTTATCCTTCAGTTTCTTGTTTATTATAAATCCAACACCACTAGTTCTGCCAATATCTGTCCCACGATAATAGAAGAGATGTCCACTTTTCAGTTCAATGAGATCTTCTCCTTTTCTCCTTACCTCACTTAGCCCGACGATGTCCCACTTGATCCTTTGTAGTTCCTCTTCCAATTCAAGAAGCCTTGAATCAGAAGATAGGGAGCGTCCGTTGTAGGTAGCCAAGGTCAGCATCAAATGGCAGCCTAGTCCGGTCCTCCGGGATTCTTAGCACCCTCTGCCTTCATGTCGCACTGGCCGCTGCCTTGGCCAGGTACATTCCAGCTGCCGGAGACTGAGGGCCAAGATTTAAGTTGTAGAGTCATTTTGGAGGTGTTTGGCCATAACTCACCACGCTGGCCAAGCGGGTTGGTGAGTGTGGGATAGAATTTCCTCTGATCCCGATGGTATAGTTATACCGCTATTTGCGGTCGTCAGAGCCCCTTTAGTGGGAACAGGATGCACCACGAGAAGGCGGGGTTGACATTTGTCAAGGAGAGGCTGTGATGTTACGCATCACCTGACCTTACATCCCTATCAACACATAGATAGTGCAAAATGCATATTTTTCATTTTTTGAAGATTTTGCAATACACTGGAATTCCGCAGAAAACGCATCACAGAATGTTTGATAGTACCCCCCCCCCTTTTTTTTTATTATACTGCTGCTCATAGCAAATCACTAATACTAAATTTATTGACACTTGAAAAAAAAAATGCAAGTAAAACTGTTATAGTAAAACAGTAACAGCTTAAAGAGATGCAATTTGCAGAGGAAAAAATAGTACTCCAACATATTAATTTTGTTGAATCAAGTCAAGACATTTTTATGCACATTATTGAACGATGAACAAAACATGGTTGGAAAGCATAGAGAACTTACTGACTAACGGTCCAGCAAAATAAATCATTGCTTGAGAACTGGCTAGAATGAACATTGGACTTACTTTATTTTTGTTTTCAACTTCTTACTTCGTTAGTTTAAATTTATTGCCAGAAGTTACGAAGCCATGCCCCAATGCATTTTTAATTTCACAAAACTGGCAGCTTTTGCTTAATTTAATCATATTGGGTATTGATCTGGGCTTAAAAACAATAACTAAGTTCTGAGATAGGATTTCAAACTGGGAGTAATAAAGACACATGCTCCAATGCAAGGCACACTCCACGCTGGCCTACAGAGAAGTTGCGACCCTGGGAATGAACAATGCATTACCTGAAAAGGAGAGGGGGGGCAAGCCCAAAGTTAAACAAGACCAGCTGGTTGGTGCAGTTCAGTCTACGTGCGGTGCAAGTTTTAGCGTTTGAAACAACGCAAAACAATAAACCTAAAATGTGGGAAAACTGCGGCAAATGCCCACATAAACACATGTACCTGAAAAGTTATTCAAAACTTACACCGCTGCTTTACTTTGAATGGATTAAGTTAAATTAAAAAAGTTTTAATAGTGGGTGCAAAATCATCAGAAAAAAAGCAAGAACCTCGGAAAATCACCAAATCCGTAAAATTAGCATTTTGCCCGTAAAACCTGTCAGGTATGCACTGTAGTATGTGATGCTGTTCAGCTGGTTAGAAAAAAAAACGATTTAGCTGCTGAAGGAAGAAAATATCCTTTGAATAGCAAACAATCTGTATTTGTTTTCCAAACTTTTACATGAGAACAGAAGGCTGAAGAAATTACTTTAAAGGTTTGCTGGCTTTATTGCGTTGTTTGTTCTTTGTCTTTTTTAGGAACTTCCTTTGTTACAGCAAATTGAGTTAGTATCCCAAAATGTAACAATCACTTATCTCAGCAAGAATTCATTAAAACAATGATGATGAAAAGTGGCCATGTTTAAAAAAATTGTGTGAAGATGAAAACAGATGCACAGATGTATGTGTGTTCAAGCAGTTTTTCTTTCATTTTTTTCTATCCACTATGTAAATGTCTTAAAAGAAAAAAAAAACTGAACAGCACTTTACTTACGCCAATATCCTTTGCAGTTCAACAACGATGGATTTATGTCATCATACAGACCTGCCAACCTCTCAGAACCAAAAAATGTAACACTCACATAGAAAAATCGTAACACCACACATGCTGCTAATTTTTGAAGCCTATTTCAGCTATATAAATTCTTGATAATGAGAATGTAGGGATTTTTTCCCTGCATCAAAATTTTATTGAGAAACTAATTAAATCTAATCAGTAAACACTTTTATGTTGTTAATTATTAGAAAAAAAATTATGATTACAGGAGAAATCCTCACTTTGCCTAATTTCCGTTTTCGAAAATTTTGTGAGGCAGAAAACTTTCATTTTAGGGAACCAGCAAGATGGTTTAATGGGGTTCTGGGGATGTCGTTTTTGTCTGCAGGACCAAAATAAATCTGCCATGTGCATCGGCCGTTGCCGTGATTCTGATACCGGGGTGGGTATAAAATAAATCTGTGATGTTTGTAGGCCATCACCGTGATTCTGCTACGGGGATGATTACAAAATAAATCTGCGATGTATGTCTGCCGTCGCCGCGAGTCTGCTACGTGTATGAGTACAAAATAAACCTGCGATGTACGTCCCCTCGATTCTTCTACAGGGATGAGTACAAAATAAATCTGCGATGTATGTCGGCTGTCGCCACGATTCTGCTACGGGGATGAGTACAAAACAAATCTGTGATGAATGTCGAAGTAATTTTTCTACGGGGATAAGTACAAAATAAATCTGCACCGTACATCGTTCTTTGCAAGAAAAAAAATTATGAATACGGAAGAAATCCTCACTACGCCTAACTTCTGTTTTCGGGAATTCTGAAAGGCAAAAAACTTGCGTCTATGATAGGGAGTCTCCAAGATGGTTTAATAAGGTTCTGGGGATGTGGTTTTTGTCTGCAGGACCAAAATAAATCTGTGGCATACGTTGCCCGTCGCCACGATTCTGCTATAAGGCTTCTGTCTGAAAAGGGAAAACATGACTATTAAAAAAAAATCGTATTTTTGGCTGCAAAATCATATTAGCGCACTGCAGCATGATTTATCGTATTAAATACAATAAAATCGTAACAGTTGGCAAGTCTGCATCATATAAAATGTAGAAGGGTATTTCTATGACCACCCATAAGATTTCTATACTTAACATCATCACCCAAGAATACTGGATACCTATGCATTAACAATTTCTCACACTGCAGTACCTCATATTTTGTTATTTTCAAACAAAATTTCTACTCTTTATTTTCTCATCTGTTACTGGTTACTGTTTTGTTACCAAATTTTTCTGAGAATGTTAATCACTATTTATTCTGCAGAAAAATAAATTCTGATCATTCCTGAATGTCCCTGGGTGACATATGAAAATGATGAGAATAACTCCAATCATATAATCCAAAGTTCAAAAGTATTAAATTACCTTAAACATAGTAAAACCATATACGGTATGTAACTCAATCCTGTGAAGTTAACATTCTTTTTAGTAAAAGTTAAAAATTGCATTAAGTAAAAATAGAACTATTTAAAATATTAAAAACTGAAGTTTGATTAAAAATCAGAAAGATACTCATCATCATCAAAAAAAAAAAAAAAAGTTGCACCCAGAAGGAAGTAACCAACAGGAATGAAACTTGGTGGGTAGGTTTGACATCGTGAGGCATGCAACGAGAGGTCATAACGCTGTGCCTGACCAGCTATATAAGGTCGTAGCGCTGAGCCTGACCGGCTATAGAAGGTCATAGCGCTGTGCCTGACCGGCTATATAAGGTTGTAGCGCTGTGCCTGACCGGCTATATAAGGTCGTAGTGCTGAGCCTGGCCGGCTATATAAGGTCGTAGCGCTGTGCCTGACCGGCTATATAAGGTCGTAGCGCTGAGTCTGACCGGCTATATAAGGTCGTAACGCTGTGCCTGACCGGCTATATAAGGTCGTAGCGCTGTGCCTGACCGGCTATATAAGGTCGTAGCGCTGTGCCTGACTGGCTATATAAGGTCCTACCATTGCGCATGCTTGCCATTCTGACTCCTGCTATTGTGTTGGTTGCATTCTTTGCAAGTGAAGTATGCCTCGGAGAAAAGTTCACAAGAAATTCGAGCAGTTGGAGGAGTTCGAGAGGGGTCAAGTTGTCGGGCTCCTGGAAGCGGGATGGTCTCATTGCTGTTTTGCGCACCATACTAGTTGTGTGGATATCACCATAGCATGCTGTCGGCTGCAGTGGATAGAAAGAGGCACTCAGCAGCAACAGAAAGTCTGGGGGACCTACACGAACCATGGAGAGAGAGGACGACAGGTTGTCTGATATGTGTGGAGTGACCCAACAGCCATGATTGCGGATATTCAGCGAGCAGTGGTTCCCTTCCTGCATCGTTCGATTAGTGCCGGCACTATTTGGCTAATAATGCACAATGTAGGACTACACGTATGCAGACCATTATGACCACTGCCCTAACACCATTGCATCACCACAAAAGACTGAAATGGTGTCGTGCCAGACTGTCATGGAGCCACTCAGAATGGCAGCGGGTGATCTTCAGAGACGTGTCCCGCTTTTGCCTTGCAGGAGACGACCACCGAATCTGTGTGTGGAGGCACCGTGGTCAGCACCAAGATGAATGGTTTGTTGTCGAGTGTCAGACGTCCAGAAGGACTGGTGTCATTGTGTGGGGTGCAACTGCCTGTGATGCCAGATCCCCTTTGGTGTTCATTACAGGCACTTTGACAGCCCGACGTTACGTTAATGAGGTCCTGAAGCCAGTGGCCCTACCTTTTCTGAACGCTCACTCCGGTGCTATTTTCCAACAGGACAAAGCTTGTCCGCATACTGCTGCTGTCTCGAGAGCTTGCCTTCAAGGCACTGACACTCTGCCATGACCAGCCGCATCGCCCGACCTATCGCTGATTGAAAATGTGTGGGATGCTATTGGATAAGCTATCCACACTCCACTCCTAACACACAATGTGCAGGAACTGCGTGAGAAGATTCAAGCTACATGGGATGGCTTATCACAGGACACCATTAGGAACTGTACAACTCCATGCCGAGACGTCTGGCATGCTGTGTGAACAAACATGACGGCCCGACGCCATATTGAGAGACACTACTTATTGTCATGTAGCTCAATAAATATTGCCCATAGCAGTCTTAATGTTTAATCATTTATTGTTCCTGGTATCCTTTGCATTCCTCCCGAATAGCATTGCAATCCAACACCTACTTTTGGATGAAACTATTTTTTTGACGATGAGTGTAAAAACAATACCAAGGGAAGAGAGACCTCAGTATTAGACCTCCAAGGCATCTCCAATGAATGCACTTTTAACAGTTCAGGTTGTCATTTTTAAGAGAAGGAACTCGCTCACTCATGTCTGCAAGGCAGACTGATTATTAGAATTTGGATTATATGCAATTGCATATTTCAGCCATTTTCAATGTTACTGCATATAAATCATGCATTAGACTTTCTGAAGGAAAAAAAAAAAACTGAACTTTTTAACCGGGTGAAAAATCAGAACGTGCAGCAATACAGTATGGACATAATCCAGCATGAGCAAGACAGAACTGTTTACTAAAATATATGTATGTAAATATAAAACTGCATACAAAATACGGGGGTTGTACTGAAAATAATACAAAAAAAAAGTAGGGCATAACTTTTTTATTAACTGACAGAGGTCGTTCAAATTGCACATGCCGGTAGAGTAACTCTTGCTCTATACAATGGTACTACTCAACATAGTCTCCATCACAAGTGATGCATTTGCACCATTGGACCCAACGCTAGAATCCTCTTTGAAAAAATTCAGGTGGGGACTGTTGTACCCACTTCTTCACATCCACTTTTACCTCGTCTGTGTCATTAAATCGTTGTCCCCGAAGACTGTCCTTCATTGGACCAAACAGGTGGAAGTCGGAGGGCGCCAGTTCTGGGTTGTACGGTGGATGGGGAACTACCGACCAGCCTAATTTGCTGATTGACTGATTTGTTGTCAAAGATGTGTGTGCTCTTGCATTGTCATGGAGATTGTGGATCCTTTTCAAATTCTTGTTTGGTCTCTTCCTCCTTATGGCTTCTCTAAGCATCTTGAGTGTCTCAATGTACCGCTCGCTGGTCACGGTACAGCCAAGTTCCAGAAAACCAAGGAGAATGACACCCCTGTCATCCCCCCCAAAAAATGTCACAATGACTTTCTGCGCTGATTACTGGCTCTTGAACTTCTTAGGCCTTGATGAAAAGGTGTTATGCCATTCCATGGGTTGATTCTTCATTTCCGAATAGTAAAGACATGCACATGTTGCCTCCCCTGTCACCAGATCAGGAAAAAATGTGTCTTCATGCTTCAAATGCTTCCAGCACATCAGAGCAGACTTCCACCCTTCTCTACTTCAAACCTGCAATGAAGAAGAAGGGTTACTATAGAGGAAGAGTTACTCTACCAGCATGTGCAAGTTGAACGACCTCTGTCACTTAATAAAAAAGTTATGCCTACTTTTGCATTACTTTCGGTACAACCCTCATATAAAAATTACTGACATTTAACAACAACACAGGACAGAAGGAACATTGCAGGGAGAAAATTATGATTACGGGATAAAATCTTCACTCTGTGTAACATCCTTTTTTGAAAGCTTTGAAAGAAGAAATACTGTCCCCAGACAGAAAATAACCCTTCCCCTAACCAATCACTCCAAAATTTCTTACGTTTTGCATCCATCTCCAGAACTACCCAAATGATAATGTGCTGTGTACATTCAAGAATTGAAAGAACTTAATGAAAACAGCGGCATTATGCGAAAGAATCTCATGCATAATTAAATACATTAATGGTAAAAATACACATTTTGCAAGAAAAACATTTCTATAGTTTATCTGGTCTTTCTTACACTTCTTTAACACATTTATTTTTTAAAATGACAAGCTTTAATCTCCTGAGACCTGAAAAGGCAAACAATAGCCAGAACTCAAAGAACTTCTAAAGCTTAGCAACAGATCAAAGGATTAATATTCCACTAAAACTAAGTGAATGAAAAAATAAACTACCTTCCTTCACACATGGCAACAAGAAATGTGGCATCAGAGAAATGCCCTCTATCATTCTCCAATGCCAATTTTCAAGTGCCTTTGTTTGTTCCTCCTGGTTGAAATTACCTACCAATTACGTCAAAAATAAAGGCGATATTTATAATGAGGTGTGTGCAGAAACTGTATGCAACAGTTAATTTCATGAACTGGTTTTCAAACCTAATGATCTCGTTATGCCGAATATCAGCTACGTCCAATCAACACAAGAGACCTCTGGGTAACTTCTTCCAATTCCTGAACATGATGTGTATATTCAGCAATTGAAAGAAGTTAATGATTTTATCAATAACAACATGGCTGTGAATTACCATCACAAGTTCCAGCAATGAAAAAGAAACACTAGAAATACTGTCCAATAATAAAAATGGTTTGGGATGACAATCAACAAAACCTAACAGTTGAACATCTAGAAAAGCATATTGCAGTCTATTGCAACAAAAAATGTGGTGTATGAAACTATATCACTTAAGGAGTTTTTTTTTTTGTTTATTAATTATATCAGTTATAACTTATTATTATATTATTATATACAAGAATAATCTATTAATTTGTGTGGTTCATAAAATTCACATTTGAAAGGTTGTTTTTTTTTTCTCTGGGTTTGCAATGCTTATTGAAAGATAAATAAACAAAAATTATAAAGGCCTACTTTACATTGAAAGTGCATATTCCATGTATTTTAAATACATAGTTGCACACATACTTTGCTTTTTTTTTTTTTAGTGCACATAATCTAGTCCCTGCTGATCATACATGTGTGTTACAAATGAAGTGGAGCTCTTTCGTAACAGGAAGGGTAGGGTGTAATCTTCCCACCTCTCATTGAGCATGTCCCTTAAATAATGTTTGTAAGGTAAATGAATGATCCCACTGCACTTGACAAAACCTGGGAACTACTAATAAAAAGAGAAAAAGAACTTTGGAACAAAAAATATGAACAAACCTGCCAACCTCTCAGAACCAAAAAACGTAACGCTCAAATAGAAATATTGTAACATCAGGTGTGCTGATAATTTTTGAAGCCTATTTTAGCTATATAAATTCTTGAGAGTAATATATAAAATTCTTGAGAGTTGCAGTCTGTTCAATTGAAGCAACCTCCCTTCCCTTACACCTGCAACTCTCAAGAATTTATAATATAAATTCTTGAGAGTTGCAGGTGTAAGGGAAGGGAGGTTGCTGCGAATAAACAGACACTCGTCCACATTCCAGCACTGACCAATCAGCAGCTTTAAGTATGATGAAGAGTTGAAAATATGAATCAGTCTCGAACGTTATACGTCGGGATTTGTTCATTGGTTGCTGATTGCACTTGACTTACTTTATTTCCGTTGGTAAACTAGAGGCAGGGGAGTTTGTTAAGAGAAATTGGAAACCTCTCCGAGAAAAAAAATCTTTCGAAGGGAGAAAAACAGATTACACATAAATTTTTCCCTACTTCTGTCTGAAGGGGGGTGGGGGGGACATGACTTTTTAAAAAAAAAATCGTATTTTTTGCGTCAAAATCATATTATCGTACTCCAGCATAATTTATTGTGCTAAAATCGTAACAGTTGGCAGGTCTGTGAATATAAATACACAGAAATCAAAAATAAAATGAGGATTATTCTGATAAGTAGGAAATGTAAATTTTCCCTGTGATTTAATAATTCCATTGCTTCAAAGATGACAGCATATCTGCTCTTCATTAGACGTGATAAACCGAATCTAGGAGACGCAACAAGAGGTAAAAAGACCACAACCTACCCTTCAAATTATGAAAGAGCTCCACTTCAATCGTACAATCAGTCGGCCTTGCAGACATGTGCAAGATCCTTCACATGAAAATGACAGTCCCAGCTGTTGAAAGTGCACTCACGAGAGGTACCTTGAAAGTCTAATACTCACTATTTCCTTGGCATCGTTTTTATCTTTCAAATTTTTAATCAGGGTTCGTACACTTTATGAGCAAAAAAAAAATAAAAATAAAATAAATCTAGCACTCTAAAAGGACATTTGGAAAAAAAAATAATAATAATTCATGGATGACAATTAAATCCAAGGATGACTGATATCTTGAAATCTAACTCACTATTCCCTTGGCATTTTTATCTTTCAAATTTTTAATCGGGGTTTGTAAACTTTAGGAGAAAAAAAAAAAAAATCCAGGACTTTCAAGGACATTTGCAGAAAATTTCAAGGATGATAATTGTTCAGTCTCAAGATCATAGTTTTGAAATTAATTTTGATTATAACTACTACTATAAAACATACATCACTAATGCAAATGAGGATGGTAGATCTCATGGTGTGTTTTTTTCAGTCTTTTTGTATAAAAAAGGAAAGCCATGTAATGCACTGCCTCAGCAAAATGCTTAGCACCAGAGTGAAACTCATAAGATTCAGTGATACATATTTTATAAAATGTGTAGCACTGAATCTTACACAAAATTACTGGTGAACAACGCTATATGAGCGGGGAAAGGATTAAAAGAGAAATTTGATTTCTGGGCAACATCTCAAATGTGGTGGCTGATGGTCATTTTGGAGAATGGAGGGTAAAGAACAGAATTAAAAACACTCATTTTGTAAACAAAATTCAATTATTTTTAGGCACTAATTTTTAAATTTCACAGCTTTTTAAGACTGCTTAAAAAAAGCCATTTCTCCAGGATATTCCAAGCCTTGAAAACATAATCACGATTTTCAAAGTTTTACTTCGTTTTTTAATATTGTAAATAGTGCAATTTTTACTTAAAATGTAATTTTTAACTTTTGCCAAAGAGAATGGTACAATTGAGAGGACCGAGTTACAAACTGTATAAGGTTTCACTATGTTTTAGGTAAGTCAATACCTTCAAACATCAGATTATCCAAAGTTAGTACTACATAATGAAAGTTGAATTTTTTTCAACTATCATTTTCATCTTAAATTCAATCAGATACATCTGACAATAATTCCAAGTTTTCTATTTAGGTCTAAAATCTTAAGAACAGTAAGCAATGGAGTATATGATCTACAATTTTATCAATGATACTAAAAAAAAGCTGTGCCAAATACAACATTTTCATTTTCACACTACTTTTAATTTTATTTTATTTTACAAAAATGTTTTGGCAGATGGAGAACCAACAAAATGCATCATAAGGACAGTAGTTACAATTTCAACATACGAAACAATATAATTTAAAAAAAAAACAAGAGTTTTAACATATATGTTATGTAGTCAAATACAGTTTAATATATATTTTGGGATGTCAAAGCAGCGCTTAAAAGCATATGAAGCTCTAAAGTATCTAAACAAAATTAAACAGAAAATTTTACACCCCACAATTCAAACAATAAATTTTGTGTGACAAATTACATATATGTGAAACAAATCAGCAAACTACAGAAAATTATGGTAGTCAACAAATTCATAATACCCTGGTCATACGTTTTTCAAGGGGATGGCATTAAAAAAAAAACATATAAAAGAAATTTCAAAATGCCAAATATCATTGTAAAACTTTAGATGCCGATTTTAGGTTACACTACTTTATAACGTAAGACATATATATATATATATATATATATATATATATATATATATATATATATGAATATTTTGTTTGTTACCTTAAGTCTATATTTATTTTGAATATTTCATTCAACTTCTTATTCTATTGCGTTGTCGGAAAAGGCATGACGTATTTTGGCACCCGATGGCGGTTTTGGAAGTACTAGAGGCATGCGCAGCTCTGTTATCGCTATGGCAATTGACAGGTGCCGGTTCTAGCTGCAGTCTAAAAGAAATAGTGAGCGATTTGGTTGATTTACGGATATTTGACATCAAGTTGAAAATGGAAGACCAAACTGTGCATTTTCACCATATTTTACTTCCGTAAAGGGAAGAACGAGCGTCAAGCTTGTGAAAAGTTGCGTAAAGTGTACAGTGATAATGCTCTACAAGAACATCAGTGCCAGCGGTGGTTCGCAAAATTCCGTGCTGGTGATTTTGACCTCAACAATGCCCTTCGGTCCGGGAGGCCTACCGAGGTTGATGACGACCAAATCAAGGCATTGATCGAGTCAAACCCACGTTACACGACACGAGAGATTGCAGACACATTGCACATCCATCATTCAAGCGTTCACGGCCACCTGGAGAAGCTGGGATACGTAAGCAAGCTCAATGTGTGGGTTCCTCATGAACTCAGACGCTCAATTGACGGCGCGTATAAACATCTGCGATATGTGCTCATTAAACATGAGGAAAACAATCCTTTTTTGAACTGATAACTGGTGACGAAAAGTGAATTGTGTACAACATTGTGCTGCACAAACAGTCTTGGTCCCGACGTACTGCTTCGCCTCAAACAACATCCAAAGCAGACATTCATCAGCGGAAGGTTCTGGTCTCAGTGTGGTGGGAATTTAAAGGTATCCTGTTTTTCGAGCTCCTACCATGGAACCAAACAATCAATTTGAATGTGTACTGTCTGCAATTGAACAGTTTTAATGAATCCATCATCCAGAAACGTCCAGAGCTTGTTCATCGTAAAGGTGTTGTGTTCCATCATGACAACGCAAGACCACACACAAGTTTGATCACCCGCCAAAAATTATTGGAGCTTGGGTGGGCTGTGTTGCCACACCCAGAATACTCGCCTGACCTTGCACTGTCAGACTTCCACTTGTTTTGCTCTCTTCAACAGTCCTTGCGTGGTATAACATTAAATTCAGACGAGGCTGTAAATCAGCACCTTGTACAGTTTTTCGCCACGAAAGACAGGCCCTTCTATGAACGAGGCATTCTGCAGCTCACTGAAAGATGGCAAAAGGTTATCGAACAAAACGGGCATTACATCATTGATTGATCTTTGTTCTTTCTATTAAAAAATGACATTTGCAAAAACATGGCTAAAATATGTCATGACTTTTCCGACAACCCAATAATATCCTTAAAAAAACTAGTTAAGAAATTCTGTATACGATTTCATCATGGGCAAAAATTTTTTTAATATAGATAGATAGATAGATAGATAGATAGATAGATAGATAGATAGATAGATAGATAGATAGATAGATAGATATATATATATAGAGAGAGAGAGAGAGAGAGAGAGAGAGAGAGAGAGAGAGAGAGAGAGAGAGAGAGAGAGAGAGAGAGAGAGAGAGAGAGAGAGAGAGAGAGAGAGAGAGAGAGAGAGAGGGAGAGAGGGACGGGACTGTGGTTTCAACATCTATTTTGTAGCTACAAGAAAATGCTGCCTCGGTTCTCTCAAAGTTGTAGCATGCCGGGTTACAAATAAAAGAACCCAAGAACTGTGTATTTTTGACAATTTGAAATTCAAAATTTAACATATTAATCACAAAAAGTGTATAAATCAATTATGTATCACAAAATTGAAAAAGGCCATAGAAACTACAGTAAAATATTAGGAATAGTGCAGAATTTTGTATAAAAGTGAAAATCGTATAACCAAGGTTCTCACTGTGGGTTTTTTTTTTTTTTTTTGCAAATCTCTTGATGACAAAAATTGATCTTATTTTAAAAACAAAAGTGTGCGTGACTTTAAAATGGTGCAGCAACTGTTACAAGAAGTCAAAACTTCTGACAACACTGTTGTCACATGCAACTGAGACATACTATCTCTCTAAGCCCGCAAAACTATGAACAATATACAATGATATGACATTTTTACCACTGGTAAAACCAACAATATTAAATGATACTTGAAAGGATGGATATGCTATACATTGAAATAAAATGAAAAAAAAAAAATTAAAATAAACAATGAGTCTTGATGACAATGAACAGCATATTTAAAGCATACAAATTCAAATTTTGAATTACTTTTCTTTTTACTTTCTTGTAAAGATGAGAGTCCCAATTTACCTTGCATATTTTCAACAGGAAACTGTCCTAAACAATGGGATTTTAAAATTCTATGCTGATATGGCCGATAAAGAGGAAAAACAGGCACCTTTAGAGTTTAAACAGATGTTTCCATGCACGATAGTAACAAAGATAGTGGCTTTTATTTAGTAGATTTTGAGTTGAAGTGACTTCTGACATCACTTTACGAAATTTTTTATGGTGCTTTAATAATGTAAAATGTTCTTGCTTTTATTTTGACAACAGAACAGGTAGAAAAGTGACACAATCACATCCTCTGCCATCTGATGTGGGTGATTAGCTGATTGTCATGATCTCACATAATTGTAGTGGATTAAATATTACTTACATTATTAAGAAAGTGTCACTGATTTCTTTTGCCAAGAAGCATTATAACATATGCCATTATACACTAAACACAGCCATCTTTAACAGGGAGGTGAAAGAGGGGACCAGATACTTCACTCTGCTGGTATAAAACAGAATAAGTTGTCAAACTTTATACAGTAAGCAAGATTAAAATTACCACATGTAGTTAAACGTAAGTACATTTTTTGGGATCACATAGCCAACATAACTCTGTGTCTATCTTAGCATCAATTTTTTCCTGTAGTATATTCTTTCCTTGTAGTGTCCAGTTTGATGAAGAGAAGGTTATGTATGGAAAAACAAGAACCTTTAAACATATCGACTATATGCTTTTTTTTAAAACTTACAATATGTGATTTACAACCAGCAGTGGGTTGTGATTTTCCCGATTGTGGTACATGAATTAAGGGTTTTATTATCAATTAAAGTTGAGTTTCTTTCGTCTGAAGGATATTTTTTTTATATATTGCTTCTCCCCAAGGATTTTTTTTTGGGGGGAAGGGGGAATATTATAAGCACAAACTCATTGTGGTTTCTTTTTTTGTTTTTGTTTTTGGAATTTTTTTCTCATAAAGTATAAAGTACACATACTGTAGACACCAAAAAGAATAAACACAAACATGTATACTTGACATCATTCTCCAGTCAAAGAATTTGAAAATGGATAGGGAAATTTAACTGGGAGCGAGATCAACCAAGATTCTACATATTAGGTTTTTTTCTCAACTGAAACAGAACATCCACTAAATTAACCTATCTGGAAGATATTGAAAGTATTTGTCTCCATAAAACACAACCACATATCTTTGACACCAGAATTGCTGTGATTATTCTTCAGTCAAAGACTTTGAAAGTGGACGAGAAAATTAGATATGTGAGAGAGAGAGAGAGGGGTAAAAAAGTTTCTTTAAGGTTTTTTTTCAAACTGAATCAGATCATTTGTGATATTAACCTATCTGGGAGATATTTCACGTTTTCTTCTTGTTCCTTGTTTTATTTTTAGAACTATTTGTCTCTTGAAAAAGTATATAACACAACCACATATCCTCGACACCAGAATTGTCATGGCCATTCTCCAGTCAAAGAATTTGGAAGTGGATAGGAAAATCAAATGTGTGGGGGAGTGGGGGGTTGAACAAATTTTATTAGTCTATTTTTTTTTTTTTAATTTTTTTTTTTTTTCAAACTGAGTCAGATCATTTGCGCTATTTAACCTATCTGGGGAAGATATTCCATGGTCTTCTTTCTTTCTCTCTCTCTCTTTTTTTTTTTTTTTTTTTTTTTTTTTGTTCACAATTTGTTTCTTGAAATGTATAAAACACAACTATGTGTCCTTGACACCAGAACTGCCATGATCATTCTCCAGTCAAAGAAAAAATTTAAAGTGAACAGGGAAATTAAATGGGAGCGAGAAACTGAGGTCAAACAAAGAGCTATTAGGTTTTATCCAAACTGAATCAGATCATCTGATGTTTTACAAAGTAGTTTCAAGACTGAAACTGCCCAAGTCATGCATACCATCCTCAGTCAAGAATTTGTTTCTGGAGAAAACAGATGACATAGCCAACAGTAAGAGATCTGATATTTTTCTCAGCCACAAGATAATCAGAATATTACGAATTGTGAAAGTGGCGGACATTTTCAGATCATGTTTTTAGTAAAGGAATGGGTCTACCTTTCTCAATTATTTCCATTCCTTCCCATCATAATTTCTAGCTGAAAATGATAAATTCAGGAGACTTGTACCCACACAGGCACATTTACTCACAATATTAATATTCGAAGGATCCAAAGTAGACGGAGCACTACCATTCATTTTGGTTGTTTGCAAAACAACTTGAATATAGAAATAAATAAATGTAATTCACTAAGTAATAATAAGACTGTTGTCCACATGCAGTAGATAAAACAAATGGGAGAAAAGCACTGAAATAAAAGTAAAAAAAAAAAAAACACCTCACCCTAAGAACATGCAACAAGTCAGCATTCACAAGAATGGCGACAAGGAACGCATGATCTGTGGATTACGGCGATTCAGAGTTCCTGCTGTCTCTTTGGATTTGAACGCAAGCCTGATTGACAGAACTTCTAGTGTTTTGTACCCACCACTAGGGGATGGAAATGCTTGAGCTTGCTCCTTGCTTCACTATCTAGACCTTCACAAAGTAAATTAGTGTGCGATATCTTTCGATGATCAATAAAGAATGATCAATACCATGCATAATTTGCATTTTCCTATTTGAATAAATTATAATTACTTATTTGAAACTGTTTCCAGTGGTAATACTGGATACTAGTGTTGTAAATATTGCTTCCAGCACTGTTTATTTATTCACACTCCTCACTCTCAACAGTTCTATCAGTGTTCTTAATTCTTTGATAGATCTTAATTTTGTAGTCATACGGTTCATATCTCATGGATAAAACTTAATGTAAGAGCCCTACAAATATCAGTCACATCACTATGTAAACTTTAATGTATCCCACACACGCATGCACATGTCCACACACAAAGGGACTTTTCCCCAAATACCTCTAATTATTGCCAATTAAAGAGGCTTATTTTTAAGAGCTAATCTTATACAATGTTCACACACACATTAAAAAAAATTATCTATCAAGTTGCATCTTATGTCACTTTTTGATGCTAGCAAACAGAAATCCATTATAATAAAACTTTTATATCCACCAATACTGAGGGGTAAAAATGAATGTAGTGGTCTTACAAATATGAGTCACATCATTAAGAAAATGAAAGTTTAAATGTA
Source organism: Macrothele yani (assembly GCA_039090855.1). NCBI lineage: Eukaryota > Metazoa > Arthropoda > Arachnida > Araneae > Macrothelidae > Macrothele > Macrothele yani. Next base: position 30,245,518 of record CM077005.1, on the reverse strand, counting down.
TTAGCTTTACTTGGAGATTTAATTTTTCTTTAACTGGGAGAATTATTTTTTCCCCTCTCCTTTCACTTTCTTCACATTGTTATTGACATAGAGTGCCTTTTACGTTAACAACAATGCTGGAGCTAAGTGAAACAATGAAAACAGGCCTTGAGTAACCATCTAAAGGCCAGAAACATCTGCACCAAAATAAACTTTAAGACACAAAAGTGAAGAAGTAATTGAACTCTTCAATTAAAATAAACTTATGAAATAAAGTGAAAATATCAATTATTGATTTTAACCTTTTCTCTCTCTCTCTCTCTCTCCATCACACACGATTTCCTCCCATCAAACAGCTAAAATTACTCTCAACAAAGAATGTTCATTTTTAAGCGGTAATGCTGTATGATGCACACTATAAATGCCTCCCCCTTTTATATTTTGATATAACATATTAAAGTTGTCTTTCATTGCCATTTAAAAAAAATTTGCATACAGAATTATCTTACTCCAAAATTGCCACATCAACCAGAACAGTACATATGTCTTTTCCCCTCCTGTAATGATACAATACTGTCTAATACATATATATATATATAGATAGATTTTCATTTATATTTTAAAAGTTCTTTCTGAATAGTAGTTTTTATTTTTTCTAAAAGGAAGTAAGAGTGTTATTACCTGTTTCATAAAGAAAATATTAAAAGTAACCCTAGCAGTACAAACAATCATGTAGAGACCAGATATATGTAAAGAAAAAGCTTAATGTAGCATAGAGTAGGCATAACATTACACTGACTGAGTGGCTAAATAACCCAAAAGTAAAAATTATTATAATTTTCAGTTTGTAGTTATTCATTAGCAAATGATAGCGAAAATTAGTGTCTGTGAACAGAAATCTTTAAAGTATATGAATGAACAGCAGGAATTTGCGACACACTTCCACCTTTCCTAACTTAAAACAACTAAAAATATGTTTTCATCTTACGAATTGGTTCTGAAGTACATAAGGTATAAAAACTTTCACAGTGTGAAGGTTTGATGTAGTCCAAGTTGAACTAATATTTCAGAAACAGTGAGTTTTTCAATTATTTTATTGCAACAGGGTTGAGCAAGGATAATCATGTCAAAAAAGTAAAAATTCCTCCCAGAAAGAATGTTTTCTTATTCCTCTGGAAACATATATATTTAATCTTGCCGCAGTCACATAAATCTGCTAAAATAACCCTGCTAATTAAAAAAAGAAAGAAAGAAAGAAAATGCAGTATGCTATGTGTTATTATTTCCTCTTCTTCAAACCAGCACTGGTAAAAAATAATTTGAATAATGAAATTAAAAGATCAGCTGTTTTAAAACAATATTGATTTTATAATGTTCAAATAACTTTTATCACACAGAGAAGACATATTTGCAATCCACACATTTTGTCCTAAACTCCTATTACAAAATTTTTTGCATAGTTAACTTCTGTTCTTAATTCAGTTCACCCTCTTTCCTGACTTATGTTTTTGCATAACACTCCTCCTCCTTTTTTGAAGAAGTGATGTGATCCTAGGAAATATTATGACAGAAGTTCTGAATGACACACAATGGAAAACACAAATTTTATCTTTCAGAAATCTTTCAAACCACATTTATATTCTGGACTCATAGATTTTTTTTTCTTTTTTTTTTTTAAAAGATCAGAAACTTTTGATTTGTTTCAGTAACCAGCTCCAAGCAGAAAGAACTATTTTCTGACTAGATAACATATCGGCACACAGAATATTAAATGATTCAGAAATATCAAAATCCACTTCTTTCTTTTTTTTTTTTTTTTTTTTTGAACACAAAAAATTTACTGCATCCTTTAACTTGTTCTCAAGAGAGTTAAACATTCATCAAAAAATTTCAAAATATAATGTGTGGATATGAGACCTCACAATACAATTCCAATATGTGATATCAGAATAACACACACTCTGAACATTCAGAAATAAAAATTCTTTAAATGACCTAAATGCTCTATAAGAACCTGAAACTTACAGATTCATTCATACCAATACATACATGCATATGCACTCTAAACAGCTCTGTGATTTCAAATAATTTTTATATGGTGCATGTGAAAAAAAAAACATGTAAAATCTGGGTTTTGTTATGGCAATACAAAAATTTAGTAATTTAAAGGTACAAAGGTGAATATTAAGAATTATTCTGAAAGCGCACTTATGTGTTGATATAAACAAATCAAACTCTTTAAAGGCATAATTTACATGACAATGTTAACAGACATTTTTATTTAACGATGATGCAATCCTGTTCTGATAACCTGTAAAGTAATACAGGCCAGTAAAATAGTTACATTTTTAAACACATATTCCAATTCAACACAGAGACTCACAGAGTTGCACTTTTTCAATTAAACTTCAACAATAACATTTGCTCACTAATTTTTTTTGAGAAACTATTACTGTAGCTCAAGTTAAAATCCCAAGTTGCTTTGTGGAACAAATATTTGCAAAAGAAGTGATAACACAGTTAAAACCATGAGCACATTTACACGTTTTCAGACAAATATATATATATGTATATATATAATTATGTATATATATATGCATGTAATGATGAATTCAATGTATATGCAGACACTTTACATGTACAGAATATGACCAAGCTACATAAAGACAATGTGAATGATAAGGTAAAATGATGGAAACCTAAAATCAGGTCTCATTGATTTCTCGCACTGTTTTAATTCTTTGCAACATTTTGGCTATCGTGTCTTGACCCAAAGGCTGAGTGGAGTACCATACTGGACTGTCTGGAACACAAGAACGTTCTGGATAAAGGTAGAACACATCATTGCGGGCTTTCACACTTTCTGGACTGCAAATGACAAACAACCACTGCTTAAAACAACAGTAAGCTAAAGATCTTTTATGCTTCATTAACAATAATTTCAGAAGAAAAGCTTGGCAAACTGACACAACACAAATAAAAAATAAGTAAATTAACATATGTAAATACCAATATACACATGCTCAAGCCCTTGTCTGACATTTCAATTAAGGAAAAAAGATTCCACATAAATACATGGGAAATTCACTAGAATATTCACAGCAATCAGATAAACACTAAAATTACTAGTAGTGCTGCTCTTCTATTATCATCCCTCAGAAAACTTGAAAATTTCGTTGCCCTGGAGTGGGGAACAAACCTGCATTTCCCGTCTTGTAAAAATAGGTTAACCATTGTTGTCATTTACTGTATTACACGTCATATACACTGAAGGGCAATTGAATTAGAGATACCTGTCTAGTAACGTGTAGCACAACCTTTCGCCCTGATGACGGCATGGACTCGACAAGACACCGGAAGCGTTGGGAAGCCATATGGATTCATGACCCATGAACAAGCTCCCACAGTTCATGAAGATTTGATGGAGGGGGTCAGAGCCTCGAACTCTCTTGATGGCATCCCAGATGTGCTCGATGGGATTGAGGGCAGGTGACCTAGCTGGCCAAGGAAACGAGGTCCCGTCGGTGGAGTGTTCATCCAACCATTCGGATACAATTCGGGAGCTGCATTTTCTTGTTGCAGAACAAGATCCCCAGTAGGATGTTGAAGATGCACAAACGGGAGCAAATGGCCGTCCAGGATATCCTGGTAACGTTGACCTGAGAGGGACGATGTCACATGTACCAGGGGTCCCATTTCAGTCCACGTAAACAGTCCCCAGATGAGCACCCCCACCAGCTTGAAGAATACCCTGCTGGCAAGAAGGATCCATCACTTCATGTGGTTTGTGCCGTACTCGTATCCTGCCATCCGCATGTACCAACGTGAATTTTGACTCATCAGTGCAGGCAACATTTTTCCACATGTCTAGGGTCCAGTGGCGATGCTTTCGCACCCATGCTAATCTTTGCACCTTGTGATTGCGGTCAGCAGCGGTATCCTTGTGGGACGGTGTGGCTGCTCACATGTTTTTGTGCACCAGCGTTAAATTGCCGAGTGATTTCTTGCACTGTGGCCCGTCTATCTGCTGTTACAATGTGACCTAGCCGACGATGACCTCGCTCATCCACACGCTGTTGTCCATGGCAGTTAGCCCTTGCAGGGATGGTTTTACTGGATTCGATGTACTCACGGTGCACCCGTGACACAGTGGCTCGTTAAAATCCCAGTGCCTGCACGACTTCCGAGATGGAGCGACCCATTCGTCAGGCCCCGACAATTTGCCACGATCAAATGCGCTTCGATCCTTTGTCTTACCCATACTGCGTCCGAATCTTACTGATTCCCGTTGCATTACTCCATATATTGTCGGATCGCTGCACACGTCATGTCGTTTCCGTTTACAGGGCTGCCCACAGAGCCACATTTGCATAACGCCAGCTGTCTCTAATTCAATTGCTCTTCAGTGTATAATGTTATCTTAGTGCTGGATGCATTTTTATTTTTATTTTTATTTTTTGCCAAGAGGTTTTCTATTAAATAGTTATTATCATATGCGTACTTATTTACTATCGGGTTAGGCTTCGGTAGGTCCAGGTTAGACCTCAGTACCTTGACACCTTTGTTTACGCAATTTGTTACATCTGTCGGGATTTTTCGAGCACTTCAACAAAATGGTTGTACTTTTAAAGTTGCTTGACGAAACCATTTCGTTGAAGTGCTAAAAAATCCTGAGAGATGTAACAAATTGCGTAAACAAAGGTGCCAAGATACCGAGGCCTAACCCTATAGTAAGTAAGTATGCAATTGATATCTAATAATTCATCTTAAAATTGATAACTATTTAATAGAAAACCTCTTGACAAAAATGCATCCGGCACTAGGACAACATTACATATAACGTTTGATACAGTAAATGACAACAATGGTTAACCTATTGTTACATCACGAACTTATGCCACATAATATCTTTGGCTAATGGTCACATTTGCCCATAAAGGTATAACCAGGTGTGCTTATTCTGTGAAATCAAATTTCCTGAAACCAAACCCAAATTTCCTGAAATTAACGTAGATCAATACTTACAAAAAAAAAAAAAATCAGAAAATATGTGTTACATTCGTAATTTATTTCCCAAGTTCTGATATTTTTTTAAAGAACGTGAATCTCGACTCATCAGTCCAGGCCTTGCCTGCCTGTGTCAAAGGTGTGTGTTCTTGTTCAGTAAAGACTGAAATGTATATGACAAAGTTTGTTCAGTTTATACTTTAAATGATTTATATATTCACGTAATAAGTCATTTTTTGGTGTAAGTAAAACTATGGAATAAACTAGTAGTTGCAGTTGAATATAATGTTTTAATGAATGCAGAACTGCATTCATCTCTGTTGAACACATCAATGCTGCTGATGGAGGCAAAACTTCATACTTCATAATGCTTTAGAAAAAAACTTTTGTTATTTTGTTTTTATTTTGCTGCAAATCCTTTGTGTGAGATTTACATTTACTGCACCCAGATTCCTGCTTTGGTGTTGACAGATTTTGTGTTGGAATTTTAGGGCTCACCACAATCTTTGTACTTACAGAGTACTGAGTACTTTGTACTTACTGCTGATGATATATTTATTCCAGAAAAATGATCTCCAATTACTTCATGCCTTCTATCACACTTTTCCTTAGTTGATTTGTGATGAATTTTCCAGCTTTGCAACATGTTCTGTAAGAAAGTTTTGTCAACTGCAGTGGCAATTGGATTTTCAACACCAAACATTTCAAACATTGAACATTTCTTTGCTAAGAGGTTATATTTGATGGTATGATAATTGTCCAAGCTTTTTGCATCTAAACTAGTTGTGTGATGATATTATCCATGAAATTAAATGAGTTTTCCACAATTGGCCCATGAAAGCATGAGATGAGGGCTTTTACAAGTTTACCCAATGTGGAGTACTTTTATATTCCATTATGTGAGCACATTTTTGACACTGCAGCCCAGTATTCATCAATGCCTTTGGGAATTTTTTTTTTTTTTTTCACATTTCTCATTGGCTGAGTAATTAAAGATATCACTAATTGCCGTATTGATTTGATATGATCTGATTTCTTCATCAATAACAAGCATTTTGTTAGCAGATAACACTGAGCTACATGCATCAGTCAATTTTGAAAGAGCTATATAGGTAGTAGTTTGGCCCCTAAGAGAGGGGTCTAACCCTGAAAAACTAATCAGAGTAGAATTTCCCACAGGAAGTTTTTGGATTATGTATAAGGAGCATGCCAGATAACATTCCTTTAGCTCTTTCTTAAATGAAGATACCATATAATAAGTTGATGTACTTGCAGCAATAAGTTTTTTGGCTTCTCTTCCAACATAAATAAATTTGTCTGGCAGGTGATTATTGCCACTCTTCAAATCTATTTTCAAAAGATCCTTGTGAGTTTTGCACTTTGAGATTATTTCATGTTTAATGAAAAATGATAAAATGTTCTTTATCAACACAAAAAGTTCAACATGCAATCTATGCAACATAGGTTTTTTTTGTCTGAAACAGCTTTATGTATTCATTGAATATAGGCAGAACAGCTTTGTACAGATAGATTTCAAGTAATGTTTTCTTTTGCACCACAAAAAGGCATTCAATAATTTTATTCTTCCTTTCTTTTCCCATTCCTGTCAAACTTTTTGATTTCAAAGAATCTTGGATTTTCATAAGTTTGGACACACAAGAATTACAAATTTTTCTTTCCTCATACACTTTATCCAAATCAGACTTATACAAATTTCTGTCTGAATCTTTTTTCCAAGAATAATAGAAGATTAGCAAAGCATCCCACAACAAAATCATGCATTCAACTGCTGGGAGCACACACAGCCATCTATGATTTGGTCGTGAAAGCGGGGAGAGCTTTTGAATTCCCAAAATCGTACAGATTTTGAAAAATAGTTCTCTTTTGTCAACACTTAGCAAGTCAAAGTGAATGTTGTCACACAATGATTCAGTGTGCATTTTAAAAGGAGCAGTGAATCTTTTTACACTGTTGTTAACAGTATGGCAGCTATCACCATCAATATGAAGTAAATGTGGAGCTTTGTTGTTACGAGCTAATGTTTCTACACCATTTTTTTTTACTCTTCATAGTGTTGCACGAGTCCATCAGGAGATTAATTAGGTTACTTCAAGGAATACCATTTCCTTCTATTAAATTTACTATTTTTGAGTAAATATTAGTTGCAGTACAAACCTGAAGTTGAATCGATGATAAATATTGTATTACGACTTCTTGTTGTTCAGGGCAAAAATACTGTGCAAGAATAGTTAAGACACTACAATTCGCCAGACTTGTGCTCTCGTCAATATTTAATGAGAAGGGAGTCTGTCTGAGGGTATCGACAATTTGGTTTTTTATTGTACGAGCAAGGCCATCTCTCATTTTGTATGTAACAGTTGACCTATTCATACTTAACGCCTGTAATGCCTTTGGGTCCTTTGACAATGTCTGGGCCAGTTTTATAAGTTGAGGCCCAAGTGTATAGGGAAGAGTGTTCCGCTATGAATGAACATAAAATTGCCTCTGATGTAACTGTACGGGTACTTAGATCTAGTGGCTTTTCATCACCAGCAGGGTTTTCTGCAGACGTATAAGAATACAAGTTCATTGAACTCTTTACAGATGTTTTTGAAGATTTGTGTTGCGAAGAATTTGAATGGCTTACCAATGCTTTTACACCATCCTTTTCATATCGAATGCTTTTTTTGCACCAAATGCAGAAACATTCCCCAGGAGAATCAGTTTTTCGACACCATATCCCAATGGCGTCAGCGTTGGCATCTTGCTCCTGAAGCCAATCCCAGAGATATTTATTGTGGATATCTTTTTCCAAAACTTTTATGAGCTCAGCATCAGAATCTTTCAAAAACTTCATTATCATAAATTGCATGCAATGTCAGGAGCAGAAACTATTCTGTAGAATAGCACTTCACCAGGAGGAGAAGCAGCAGCAGCAAGGATAACCAGTGGTCCCCAGTGCAGCAGCAATCCAATGGAGCAGGAACAAACTCAAGTTACCATACTACTGAAGCAGGGTGGGGGAGGGATGAAGAAGGGGAAGTCACCCACATCCTGGACTCAGATTTTATCTGCATTTTAAGAAAGCCAGAAGGTCGAAGAGTGCATTGAAACCAATGACAAAAGATTTTCTGAGTAGCAACCAGCAGGCATCCCAAAGGGAAGGGGTGAACAAAAAGTCAGCAGGGAGATCCTCCCTAGATCTCTGTGATGATGAGATGAGAAGTCTTGAAGGTCAAAAGCAGCAGGCAAGAGTGGGTGGGCACCAAGCCTTGGGGTGGAACAGGAGCAAAGGGGCACTGCCAGGAAAAGAAAGGGGTGAGAAATATCTGTTTGGAGTAGCTCTGGGCAAACCCAGCACCAAACCACAAAGGAAAGCAAACAGTTAACACACTTTTAGAAGACAAATATAACATCAGGTGGGGGGGATCTCTCCCAGCTGAATTGGGTAGACACAGAGTGGACCTGTTTCTCTTCTCCTCTGTGAGGGTAGATTGGCAGTCAGATTTCCCAACTCCCAGTGGAATTGAGTTTTGCTTTGGCCACCAACCAAGGGAAAACAGGGAAAGGACAAGGACAGTGACAGGCCTTGCCAGTGGCTACAAAATAAAATTTCTAAAAAAACAAAAAACAAAACGCCGGAAATTCCAAGAGTACAACGCCGAAAATTTACGTAAACAAAACGCCAAAAATTCCCGGAGTACAACGTCGAAAATTTCCGGAATTTCCGGAAAATAAGAACCCCTGGGTGTAACCTACATCTCCTGATTTCCATTCAAGTATGCTATCCTTTATGTCACCCAGGACAGCAAATTTCATGCTACTGAGCCAAAGCAATTACATTGAGTGATCACTGAATTATGACCACCAACCTAATACTTCGTATGCCCTCCTTTCGCCCTCAGTATAGCAGCTATCCGACATGGCATCAATTCAATAAGATGCTGGAAGCAGTAGGGAGGTTAGGTCAATCAAGCTGTGTGTAATGCAGCCTTCAATGCAGGTATGGAGGTGATTGGCGTATCCAGAAACCTGATATGCTGTTCCATAGTGTTTCACAAGTGCTCTATGGGATTGATATCGGGGGAGTTCTGAGGCTAATCAATATGCTGGAAGTATGAACTGTGTTCCTCAAACCATTCCTGCACAACATTGGACCTGTGACTCGGCGCATTGTTATCTTGGAAGACACCATTGCCATTCGGGAAGAAGTGCAACACTGCTGGGTGTACAGAGTCAGCAAGCAATTCATGATAGTGGGCACCAGTTATACGTTGTTCCACATGTACCAGGGATTCAAGTTCCTTCCAGTAAATATGCCCTACACCATACAACCACCTCCACCAGCTTGCAGTGTGGAGAACATGCACGATAGATCAAGTGTCTCATGTTGTTTGCGCCAAATACGTACACGGCCATCCGCAGAGTAGAATAAAAACTCGACTTACCAGACCAGCACACTTTTTATTCCAGTCATCTGATGTTTAACTTGCACGATCTTTGCACCAGGAGATTCTTTTGCGCCAATGAACTGTGGTTAGGAGAGGATGTTGTTGGAGTTGTCTGCCGTTATATTCCACATGTGTGAGCATGTGATGCATGGTCATGACAGATACTGTTCCGGGTTGACCTCTGTTGTATTGGGAAGTCAACTGTTCAATGGTGCTGCATTTGTTTGCCTGTATGAGTCATTGGATCCGACGCTTACCTCTCACATCAACCTTTCACCATCCTGTGCAGTTTTGCCTCCAGGTCTTTGACCATTTTCATGCCAGTCCTGATACACTTTAACTATGGAAGCTGGCAAAAATCCCCACCAGTTCAGCTGTTTAGGAAATTGAGCCACCTGCTCTCTGAGCTCTCACAATCTGTCCGCTCTGAGTCCGATAAATCCTTCCGTTTACCCATCACTCTCCAAATTTTACTACCTACTGCTCCACTCACACTTTATATATGCCACATTGAATGACTAATCGCACCTTCTCAGAAATCATATGGTCTATGATGAATTTTGGCAAGATATCACTGAAATCCTGCCATTCTTCTGTTCCTCGCGTTTTTTCAAAAAGTTCGTTAAAAATCCCGATGTCCGGACTCCATAGCTTCTTATTTAACCAGTGGGTGTCATACTGAATGATATATATATTAAAATATATATATCATTCAGTATGACACCCACTGAATGATATATATATTAAAATATGAACCAAAAAACAATTATTTCTTAAAAATGAGGATAAAATAATAGCCTTGTTACCTTTTATGGGTCAGTAGCTTCTTCCCGGCTAGTTGCTTTTGGTAGAATTTTGTCATTACTCTTGACCTTCAATTGATCGATATTCTTCAAGAAGAAATTGATTAGTCAAGAGATTTCACAAAGCAAAGTCTCATTAGAGCAATATGTAGGCAAAGGAAGGGCTTGTGGGTGGCAGACACTTCGCAACGAAAACACAACAACTGACGATCAAAATATTTATGATAGCTAAAATCCGCAATAAAACTCAAATTGAAAAAACTTGCCTTCCGACAGAGATTTGAAAGAATTAATCTAATGAAATAATAAAATTAAATTAAAATCCATTTCTCCAACTACAACTTCAAATGAAAACAATATGCAAAATGATATGAACGACAAGCATTAATTGACTTACATAACAACCCTGGGATATCAGGTATAATGGCCGATAAATCAAACAAACAATTTTGATTAATCAAGATTGCCTACGAGAAAAAATGATAACAGCAATCGAAACACTTGATACCGTAATCATTCAACAAGATTCCACAAAAAATATTATTAGAAAAATGGCCAAATTAAAGAACCACAGCGATTTACCTGAAGAGATTAAAAGTAAAACATACCCACCAGTGGGTGCCACTATACCAGGAATCTTTGGAAAAATAAAAGTACACAAGAACGGACATCCAATGCGACTTATTGTTTCAAAGAAAATTGCTTTAACCATTAACCTAAAACGAGCATTATTTCACTTTATTGTTAAAGATATTATGAAAACCACGCATACACATTTAAAAATTCAACCGACGTTGTTACAGCTATTGAGGCCTATTGTGGACCCAGAGAGATTAAGATGGTGAGCCTTGACATTGTTTCACTCTACCCAAGTACTCCTACTAATCAAGCTATTAATTTAATAGAAGAAAAGATAATTGCAAACAAAACACCAACCACCCAAATAGCTACCAAACAGCTAGCATTAAACCTAATTAACAACAATAACTTTTTTACAAATAACAATACGATTTATAAACAGCTATCGGGTGCGCCTATGGGATCACCTTTGTCTGGACTGTTTGCCGAGGTTATATATACTCCAGGACATCGAGAAAAAGATACTTACTGACAAAAAATTTACAAATAAACATCCCGAACTATTTGTTCGATATGTTGATGATATTTTGATATTTTGGAAGCGTAATGAAGAAGATCTGGAAGAATTTGTTAATACATACAGCGAGATATATACAACTATCAATCTTACAACTGAATGGGAAAAAAATAAACAATTACCATTTTTAGATATTAATATCATAAAAATTACTCAATAATTGACTATGAAGTACACAGAAAGACAACATTTGTCCCAAATATAATACCTAGTAACTCAAATCCATGGAAATTTAAAACAGCAGCATTCAGGTATTACTTAAAAAGAGCAATCATACTTTCGTCTAATAATACTGCAAGGCAAAAAGAGTTGAAATGGATCAAAACTTTGGCTGGGGACTTTGGCTACAAGGAGAGATTGATTGACGATCTTTACAAACAAATTCAGAATAATCAAAATAGACCAAGGCAGAATCTGACTGATACATACAGATTCTGTGAAAAACTACCATATTGTCCACCTATATCTGCTCCTTTAAAAAGGAATGCCACAGAGCAAGATTACTTATTGCAGACACTGTACTCAACAACAGCAGACTTTTCGCAATCAAACAATGAAAAAAGTTCCATATTACGTAAAGCAGGTGTATATCGTATACCAATTATTAATGTAAACAAGAACCCAGATAATAAAACAGTTTACATAGGTAGCACGAAAAGAAATGTTGATATCAGATTACGTGAACACTTAAATCGGAATAAGGGTGAAATTCGAACTTCACTTATACAATATTGTCATAATAACAAGGCCACGCCTGACTGGGAGAATATTAGTTTGGTTACTTCTCACAACACACATAAAAAGATCCTGACAGCTGAGACCATTATGATCGAGAAAACCAAAACATATAATTGTAATTTAAATGTCCCAGTCGAATTATCACCAGCATGGCTGAACATGATAAAACAAGAAAAACAACGAATTATTCAAATAAGAAGATCAAGTCGACAAGTGCAAAGAAGATTAAAAAACAGGACGACACTAGATGGCGCCAACGATGTTTTACGTGATGAGCACGAAGATGATGCGGATGATCAAGATGGCAGTAACGTCGACTTAGCTAGCAGTTAACATGCATGGAACAGTACAGCACGAAATGCCTTTGAGAATGGCCACGAAAAATGTAAGCCGAAACGCAGCGGAAGTTCGATGTCTGGATTCCTTGGTAAAGTTGGCGTTTTGCATATCGTTTTCGTTTGAAGTTGGACAAATGGATTTTCATTTAATTTTATTATTTCATTAGATTAATTCTTTCAAATCTCTGTTGGAAGGCAAGTTTTTTCAATTTGAGTTTTATTGCGGATTTTAGCTATCATAAATATTTTGATCGTCAGTTGTTGTGTTTTCGTTGCGAAGTGTCTGCCACCCACAAGCCCTTCCTTTGCCTACATATTGCTCGAATGAGACTTTGCTTTGTAAAATCTCTTGACTAATCAATTTCTTCTTGAAGAATATCGATCAATCGAAGGTCAAGAGTAATGACGAAATTCTACCAAAAGCAACTAGCCGGGAAAAAGCTACTGACCGATAAAAGGTAACAAGGCTATTATTTTTATCCTCATTTTTAAGAATTAATTGTTTTTTGGTTCATATTTTAATATATATATATATCATTCACTCTCAGTATGACGCCCACTGGTTAAATAAGAAGCTATGGAGTCCGGACATTGGGATTTTTAACGAACTTTTGAAAACGTGAGGAACAGAAGAATGGCAGGATTTCTGTGATATCTTGCCAAAATTCATTATAATAAGCCATGTAGTGACATTCAAGTGGTTAGACATAACGATTTGAACCGATATTAGTATTAATATGGTCTATGGGCTGTATTCACTTTTGATAGAGCTGGTGATCACTTGGTATATAGCTTAGGAATCTGAACCTATTTCGGATTTGCGCTAGTTGAAGCACTTTTGCTTCCTCATAGCGTCATTTTGACCCTTTTCCAATCCAGAAATGGATACAGGTCTGAAAATTGCCAGTACCAATTCCTTTCTCAATTGAAATATCTGTAGAACTGGAGATTTCAGACCTATGTCCTTTTCCAGATTAGAAAAACGTCAAAACGACGCTATCATGCACGAGACCAATGAAGGGGGGAAAAAAAGCTGACCTTTTAAACCTGGTGAAAGATCAGAATGTGCATGGGTAAATATGCATACGCAAGATGGAATATTTCAATGTAATTTAAGAAAATATTAAACTGGAGTACATCACTATATTAATAATACAGTCAACTCTTATTATAAGAAAGTACAAAAGGATTGAAAATCAGTTCTTATAACCAAATTTGAATTAAAATGTTTAAAACTTCAAAATTAAAGCAGATACATAACGTACAGTACATGTATTTTAAGAAGAAACAAAAGTACACCAATACATACCTTTTATTTAAAATATTCTGTTACAGAAGTCTGCTTTTTTGCATCTACCATTACAATAGTATTACACTTTTGGGGTCCAATCAAACATTGCTCTTTCTCTGCTTCTTGAGCACTTGGTATCCTACTCACATAGTCCTTCACCTTCTGAATCATATCCACGACTTCCACTCGAGTTAGTAGCTGCGGCTCAGAAAAGTTGTCGTCCTCTTCTTCACTGCTGTTTCCAGTTTCTTCAACAGGATTAACTTGTGCCAAAATTTCGGCATCTGTCAGTTTAGGCGATATTTACACACCGTTATCTGTGGTGACAAAACCCTCAAAAGAAACACCTTCCACATCCAATTGAACCCCTCATCAAGGGAAACTTCAACCTGAAAGTCTTGTTACAGTTCAGAATTTTCTTCATTATAAAATCCAGCTTTCCGAAAGCAGTTCTTAATTGCTGTAGAGTCCACTGAATTCCAAGCAGCGGGTACAAAATCAATGACAATTTTCACATCAATTTTCGTCTCCTTTCTTGCCTCCATGTTTAAAACCATCAGCTTTACTAGTCTCTTCCGATAATGTGCTTTTAGGCATCGGATGATCTCCTGATCAAGGGGCTGCAGTTGAGAACAGGTGTTTGGAGGGAGATACAACACCTGAATTGAATCCAGTTTTACATAACATCTATGAGCAGAACAGTTGTCCAAAACAAGCAGAATTTTTTACTTCCGTGTTTTCATTTCATTGTCCCATTCCTTTAACCAGGCTTCGAAGATTAAAGAAGTCACTCAAGCTTTTTATTACACTGATATTTTACTGGTAAATAAGGAATCCCTGCAAAACACCGAGGCTTCTTTGATTTACCAATCACAACGATTTTTCTTTTGTCTGAACCATCCATATCGCATGCAAGAAGAAGTGCCAAGCACTCCTTACTTTTTTTTACCACAATGACATTTTTCGTTTTTGAATGCAAAACTTTTATCTGGCCTCATTCAGAAAAATAATCCAGTCATATCTGCATTACAACATCTCATGCATCATATTTGGCACTACTCAGTATTAACTTGGTCATCCATTCCTCTGCAGTGGTTTTGGGAACTGAGGCGGACTCACCACACAGCTGAAGACAAACAATATCGTATCGATCTTTGAATCTGCTAATCCAACAGCTGCTGGACTCGAAATCGGTATGTCCAAATCCAATGACAAAGACTCTGGCCTTCTCTTCCAAAATAGCACCGCTAATAGGTACCCTCATATCGTTCAATCACGAGTGTAGTGCACTTGTGACATCAGGATATGCAATAGTTCGAATGCTTTTCTGATTTTGCTTTATGGTGTCAAACAGGAATTTCCCCGCACGCGTAGAATGTTGGAAAGTGTGGAGGCTGAAATTCCGAATTCTGCGGCAATATCTATCTTCTTTCTTCCGCCATCAACAGCGTCAATGACTTTTACCTTTTGTTTGATTGACAGAGCTTTACGCTTTTTTTTTTATTGGAGGTTTAACGACCACCGTGAGCAAATCAATGGGCTATAAGCAGTCGCCTGTCCCTAATTTATGTTCACTGGCTCCAGGGAAGGGAGAGAGCCAGTGCCGAAAGACAAACACAACATCCATGCCTCACCGGGATTCGAACCTGGACCCCGTTCGGACGAATGATCAGAGGCCATCGCTTAGACCACTGCGCCACCGGGGCGGCTTACGCTTTGGTGCCATTGTACATGAGCAACTGAAAAAATCTTACAACTCGGAACTGTAACAATGTTTCATGTGATGTCTGATCCGGCTGAACAACAGGACAATCCGGGGCTCTGTTAACTGCACACTGATTTCTCCCTGCCCACCGAACCTGAAACTGCATACCGGTAAACGTCCCCAACGAGCTCTCTCCACTTGCCCTCACGCTAGCAACGTCTTTCAAGCATGGCTTCCAGGGTCGTTCCAATCTTTGGAGAGCAATTTTAGGCACGCCCTTTCATGTCAAACAATCAGATCGCTAGTTCACTTGCTATTGCAAACAGGAAGAAATAGAACTCAAAAACACTGCAAAATGATAAGATGAGAACAAAGAATACATATGTACTGTATGAAGCAATGTACCGATCTGCATCTATGAATGCGCAGGTGATGACCTGGAATTCTTGGAAGGGATAAGTCAGAATGGGATTTATCCCTTCCAAGAAAACGTTTATCATGCAGTGTGGGGAGGGGTGAAGGGGAAAAAATGACGTGCATTATCTGGTGGAAGTCGCTCCGAAAATGGCCTTGAAATTCCATGGGAGATAAAGAGAAGAAACATTGCAATACATGTCGGAAAAATTATTATTTTGGAACTGAATTCAAAACAAAATAAAATTATTTTAAAACACATTGTTTCAAACTCAGTTGGTTTTTTTTTTTTTTTTTTTTTTTTTTTTTTGTTCTACCTGCTAGAACATCAGCTCAATTTTCTTCTTTTGTTACTTTCTTCCCAGTAAGTTCCAGGGCCACATTTGCCTTTTGATGACTCTGCAGCAGCACAGCATTCATTGCTTAATTTTTCTTTCTGTTGATACCATTCCCTTCCCATTTCTTCACTGTCATTTTTCTTCTTTTATTCCCTCACATGACAACAATTTTATCCATCATGCTAAAAGAACTTTCAGCCTGAGGACCATGAATGCATGGTATCAAAGCTTTCACTATTTTAAATAATTTGGAGAACATGACTACTCTGAATACCAGGCATCATCAATTCTTACAAATTTTCCAACTTTATCACTTCCATTTTTGTAAAATCCCCCTCCCTTATCAAGTTTGAATCCAAACATTAATGGGGGGGGGTGACATTTGACAGCAGCAACACAGGATAGAGAGAACATCATGGGAAGAAAGAATTACGATTATGGGAGAAATCTTCGGTTTGATCGACTTACGTTTTTGGAAACCTTTTCCTCCATTTCTAAGCTGAAATGCAAGTATTTACATAATAGAAGGATATTTCAAAACAATACTGGTGCAGAAAGAACATCACAAGAAAAAAATTGTGATTAAGGGAGAATTTCTCCCTCTGTCTAACATGTTTTTGAAAGATGGAATTCCACCGTCAAACAGAAAACCACACCCACACCACCAACAACCCCCCCAAAATTTCTGTTCAGTTGTACACTGATCTCGAGAATACCCCAAATGATAACGGAAACTGGGAAATTCCTCGAATCCACAGAAGAAACTCGGACTTGAAGATCACAGGGAAATCTTTGCCCCCCCCCCCCCCACACACACACACAGTTTTATGCTGAAATACAAACATTTCTGCAATACAAGGATATTTAACAACAATACTGGTCAGTTCTAACATAGTGAGAAAAAAAAAAAAAACCCTATGATTATGGGAAAAATCTTCACTCCCATTTAATTTTCGTTTTCAAAAGTTTTGGAATACGAAATATTGTTCGTTCCCAGATGGAAAACGAGCCCCTCCCCCCACCCTTATTGATTGATCTCAAGAAAGTCCCGAATGATTTCTCTCTCTCTCTCTCTCTCTCTCTCTCTCACACACACACACACACACACACAATTCTCATGTATGTGCTATGAGAAGCAAGACTGATTCCACTAGCACAAATCTGAAGTAGGTTCAGATTCCTAAGCTATAGCTGTTTGGCTCAGTTGCTTAAAATTCACTGTCCTGGGTGGTGTAATGGGTAGCATAGTTGAATGGAAATCGAGAGACATGAGTTCATTACCCGCTCCAACAAAAATTTTCAAGTTTTTTGAGGGATGTTACATGGAAGATCAGTAAGAACTACAAGCAATTTCAGTGCTTATCTGATTGCTGTGAATATGCCACTTGTTAGACATTGCATTGCTGTGCAATATATGGAGCCTGATCAAAAACTTCTGTGATGGCAGTACCACAGCTAAAGGCCAAAGGGTAGAGGTCATATGAGGGCAGTAACTGCTAGCATGACCGTCAGTTCCCCACAGAGATCACTGAATCTAATTTTCTCATCTTTCAGTGCATGTGAAGTGAGTGAAGATGCATCTTTGGACTTCACCCAATTCAGGAGAATGTCCAAGTTAGAGCAGTGAGCAAACCTGAAATTCCGCTTCAAACTCTGTCACTCTGCTAAAGAAATTAATGAAAAACTGAAGAGTATGGAGATGATGCTGTGCCCCAGAAAACAGTATTCAAATGGTTCCAAAGGTTTCACGAAAAAGTTCTGCATGTCAAGTGTGCAAAATGATGACAATGTTTTAACTAAATTCACACTCTTACCTGTTCCAGCCATCATTTGACAATCAGACAACTGACAACTCATTGAAGAAACAGCTTTGTCATTTGGTCCCATCTAATCAATTCTGATATGAAATTTGAAAATGAAATGTCATTTGCCAAATCTGTGCCATGCCTACTCACCACTGAGCAAGAACAGATGGCAACATCAATAAAATCCACATTCTTATCCATCCCATCCATTCTCTGAAAACTCACGAAAAAACAGGTTTGTCATTTGGCCCCATTTAATCAATTCTGATAAATGATTTGAAAATGAAACCTGTTGGTGCCAAATTCTTTCCATGCGTACTCAATGCTGAGCAAAAAGGTAATTCATCTGTTCATTTCCTCAGACTATTTAAAGCATTATACTGCAGATCCATCATTCCTGTCTAAGGCTGGAACTGGGGATAAGCCACTCATGGACCTATGGGTATGGCCCTGAACAAAGGCACAGAGCTCCCAGTGAAAAACAAGCACCTTCCTTACCCACACCAAATTAAAAAAAAAAAAAAAAAAAAAAAAAAAAAGGCATGAAAGTTGAGATCACAAGTGAAGGCATTTTTTGACAAGGTAAGTCTTGTTCACACAGAATTTGTTCCAAAAGGTTTCTACTGTTAAATCAACTTCCTATGAGGGTGTTTTGAAATGTCTACAAGAAGCACTGAAACAGAAAAGTCAGTAAAAAGGGGAGGGGGGGGGTGCCTCATCTATCACAACTATGCACCATGCCACATTGCACTCTCCAATTGACAATTTGTGGAAAACATATCCATCCCATTTTACTGTTCCTGTACCCACACTACTCACCTGATCTGGCTCCACGTGAATTCTGGCCATTTTTCAACTGAAATCAGAGATGAAAGAGAAAAGATTTGATACCACTGTTGGCATAAAATCCAACTTAAGAATGTTTTGTGTACTCATAGATCATGTGTACAAGGTAATTCATAAAGAAGTATACAGTTTCCAGATGCTTTAAAACAGTAACAGTTGAAGACACGGACCACAACTGTGAACCGTTAGGTGGATGTACTCATAAAGTTTGTGTCCCACTACTGAGGGAAGTGACGTAGGCGATAGCGCGCACGTCACATTACTAGTCAGTCAAAATGGCAGCGTTTGCAGTGGAGAAGGTGTTTTGTGTTCTTGAATTGGGCAAAACGGAAGCTGTAACTGTTGTGCAACGGCATTTTCACTGCACTTGATTCAGATATGTTACCTCACGTTTGTGCGGAAATGGATTACCGGCTCCATGTGTGTCGTGTGACTAAGGGTGCACACATAGAACATCTGTGACTGTCTCTAAAAAAAAACTTGAAACATTCCCCTACAATTCCATTACAGGTAACATAAAATATCTTACATTGTTCATGTTTTATAGTGTGTTGAAACTGTATACTTCTTTATGAATCACCCTGTATTATATAAAGCTATTTTATTCTTGCATTACCACAACTTTTTCACCACACTCTGTATGTGCTTAGGAGAGCCAGGAGTAAAAAAGAATATAAGGGCTTTCTGAAAATGATTACATTTCCATTTATTGAAGTAACAATGTATCAGGATCTCATACAGACTCCAGACAGGATCGTACACATTTACAAATAATAAATTCCAAAACTTTTCCAGGATTGCATAAAAAAATTCCAGGAGCTTAAAATTTTTGCTAGAATCATAGGGCTTTGTTTTATATTCCACAAACTGGGGTAAAATTTACTGTGCATTTGAAATTCTTATGAAGTCTTATAGATTCTAGTGTTACAGAGTGTTCTTCAGTGTGGGTTATATCTTCAACAAAGTGGCAAAATTTCCTCATTTTAAAACTGCTCTCTATAAAACTTACATGAAGCAATCTGAAACTTAGCACAATGATAATAATACAAAACAATTTTGCCGTGGCACAGAAGATTCCTTATTCTACAGCCATCTATTCTCGCACACGCAGGCGGGCCAGATATCAATCCCCTTTAGTGAGGAAAGTGCATGCTAGAAGGAAGAACTATCTTCAACTCAAGGGAAGGTTTCCACACGCTGCTGTGACTGCAACTGCATACCACAAACAACGATTGCTAGAAATATGGCACTCAAATATCTTACACTGCAGCATCATATGAGATGAAAGAGATGGCATGTCTCCATACTCTATGAAAGGAAGCCAGAACAAAGTGATGCAATAGATACGAACATTTCAACCAATACAATACTATCCAGTCTCAGCATAGAAATTGCAAATTAAAATATGTAACCCACATACTTTATAAGCCTTAATGATTTCATTCACATTATTTTGAGGTGCGACTAACGTCGAAGAGGCATTCAAGCAATTGTAGTACTACTATTTTATCGAACTAGCTATTGTAACTAACTAATTTACTAGCTTTTTTTTCATATACTATCAGTTACAATTATTTAACTCTAAATAAAAACATGAACATTTTACACAGAACATAACCAGCATTTCAGAAGTTAAAATTTACATATGAATCACACACACAATTACATTCCATTAAAATGTCAAACTAAATAATTAAAATATTTACAAATTAAAAGCTTTATATTAACTAAATTATATACAAATTAACAGCTGAATGCTGCCTTGAAGTTCACGAGCATCATCAGAGATCGAGCTTCGCTATGTCGACATCGACAGCAGCACCCAGCAACCAAAACACAGAGTGGAGAGGGATTCTCCCCATGCTTTGGAGATCCCTTTGATGATGATGCAACTATCTCTGGAAAGGGCGATGTGCTGCCTTCTATGAATTTATGTTACCTACCTGCCCTCCCCCCGTGTACGGGGGGAGGAAGGTTGGAAATAAATAAAAAGAAAATCCACACAACAACAGCATCTGTGTCTCCTTTACTCTGCAACTAGAACTCAAAAGCAAAACTTCAGTGCTACTACTCAGACATAAGCAAGGCTTTAATTTTCAAGACTAAATTCAAGGGGAAGATCATAATCAGAAACTGGTAAATAATGATGGAAGCCCCTTTCCTTTCCCCATTAAAAAAATTACCCTTTTATTCCTGTATGGAAAATACATTCACACACTGACCCCACAGCTTTTGAACACAATGTGCTTGCAAATTCCATGTTTGCAGGTTGAATTTATTACTACTGGGAGGGTTGACAACAACAGATAACATACCAACCACTTGCATAAAATGATCTGCTGGTCCTGATAAATTAGTCACTAAGTGTAAAGTCTGGTATGTTGTACAGGACAACGGCATAGAAAGAGAACACCATTTCAACACTGCAGATAAACAAATGTGTCAGCTTCGAACAAAAAATATCTTCTTTTGTCATTTCTTTCGCTGTAGTTTTTTTTTTTTTTTATGTTCAGTAATATTATTTATAATTTTTTAGAAACAGATCACATTTTGAATTACTCTGTGAACCAGACTACACACACACACATGTGTACATGCATATGCACTTGAGGCATACAATTTCAGCAATATCAGTGCATGCTTCTGCATATATGCATACAATAAGTTAAAACTAACACAACAATGATTTATTATGCTAAAGATTTCTCGATTTTAATGGATTTCATAAGCTGCACTTAAGATAACTGGCACAATTTCACACTTACAGTGATTAAAATGCAATCAATACATATTTGTTTCTTTCTTTTCTTTTGTATAACATTATGTTTCATTAGTACAGTGTCTTTAGGCTACACACATGCGCAGACAAAAATGCCATTTCTTGTAACTGCGGAATTACTGCGATAATTCAGCAGTCACAAATGATATGGTATAGTAACATTTTACATGTGAGGTTTTGATCTTAGAGATTTTTGAGCCAACATGTTTGAATAACTTTGAAAAACACAATTTTAAGTCTTATATGTGATGCTGACACTTCTCATACCCCCTCTTCTCTCTTTTTAGCAGTTATCACCAATCCTAATCCTATAGTATTTTTATCAAGTTTTTTCTGCTAGAGTGAGGGCACAGAGAAATTTGGGGACACAGAAGAGAGTTGAAATAGTGATAAAATGAATCGGAATATACAGGTGTGAAGGTCCTTCAAGACACATTCTTTCCTCAAGGTTTTCCCAACCTGGAATAAAAAACAACAACAAAACTCCGCAAAATAAGTAATTGTAAAACAATTAGAATCTCTGTGAATTTTATGACTAAACCGTAAAACTTGGCAAGTGTGAGTGCTACACCTTCATCAAATGCTCATTAGAGATGATTTGTAAACTTGTACAATAAGCCCAAAAAAACTTACCACTTGGAAAGGTAGAACTCATATAGTTTGACTGGACATCGTAAAGGATTAATTGTGTTTTCTGCTTGTTCATACACTGCATTTTCATCTTTCCGACGCCGCTGTGTATCTAAAATGGACAAAAACAATGCATGTCATTAATGAACATAATTCAACAGCTTTTTTAGGGTTACAATACATAATGTAATATAAGTAAGAAGCATCTCATGATGATAAAATGAAATCCTAAGTAATCCCAAACACTGGGAACATGCAATGACAAAAATATAGACAAGAGTGCTAATTTAAGTTGTCTTTTAAAATCCAAATGACATCATTTACTTAATTAAGTGAAAAAAATCTGCATACGACTTTTCTACACGATTGTAACATAACATTAGTTCACACAGCAATGAAGCTTTCTATATTGTCTGCATTGCAACTTGCTCGTAATCCCCCAACCCCCAAGTTTTTAATTGTGACATTAAACTACAGCATTTTATGGGGATTTCAGAATGAAGAAAAAAAGTGGTGCAGAATGTTTATATTACTGAAACTTCACTAATTTTGCCAAAATGATACTTCACATGGTTTTGTAGAAACAGGTCACATGAACATTATACTTCAAAAATGGTTCCTTCAGGATTCTTCATGACACTTCAGCGCAATAACAGAAATTTTCTTAAAATCAGAAAAAAAGGAAAACATGGTTACACTGAATCACATCTGTTAACATCCATGGCTATTCCCAAAACTTTTATGTATGAAGGAATCAAGCTTAGAGTTTTGTTTATATCTGCAACTTTCCTGTTCAAAACAAACACATTTGCCATTTAACTCACCATTGATTGCCAAAAAAATGTTGATGCTAAAGATAGAGCTTCGTGCAGTTACTGGTTGCATCTGGCAGTAAATTATGAACATTGGTACATAGTAATCACATTTATTTGAAACAAACAGGCATATATCAAAGGATTCATCAGAACATGATATCTGTATGACAAATCAGTACTAGTTTTAGGGGTGAGTGTAAACATAAATTAGAGATGAGGATTATAATAGGAATTACCAAAAAATAAACTGCACACACATTTTTTCATCTATTTCTTGTAATTTACCATTTCATCCATCTTTATATAGGTTGACTAGGTAACATTAAAATATTTGCAGAACTATCTACAATGAATTGACGTGTTGGAAGTGTTTGGTCCATTGGAGGTTACCATGATCTTTATGGTGAGTGATTATTCCTCATGGTTTTTTCATTTTTTATCTACAATGCATTTGCACTGCACTTAGATCATTAGACAGATAAAACTGCAGTTGAGTGAATGGTGATATTTACTGAAAAGCTGAACTAGTATATTATCAATCTGGCACTCTGCATGTGAATCCAATTCTTTATCATCTTATATGCTGCATTACAGACTGCTGCAGTGGCAACATCAATAAGTAGATTACAAAGTAAATTTTAAGTAATCTGTTATGATGGTGTAACAAAGAAAATGTTAGGCAGCTAAGATTTCATTCATCACAGAATGACATTTTTTCAAGGCTTCTGTAATAAAAAAAGAATGGACTGTAAGTGTAGACAATTCAATGTTGTTTTAGCAGGAACTGAATCTGCATCTCACAAGTTAGTTGTAAAAAACGGGGATATTTTGTACATGAAAGACAATATTTCTCTTCTGTTGCACTTGGAATGGGGGGCAAAAAGAGCTGGACAATTTATGGTAAGACTCTCAAAAGTGCTGTGAACTTTGAAAACTTCAGGGGGAAGGTGCTGATTCATCAAAGAGAATGGTGCTGTTTTAGATGGCAAAGAATTATAGTCTACTGAGCCTATGGGCCAGACACCCAGTTACAGTCTGTGGTGCAGCAACTAATAGAAACTCGTGTCATTACTGAAGAAATCTAGCCATGGAATTCATTAAGGATAACAATGTCACTTTAGATGGCAGAGAATTGCCATGTTCATTAAGCCTACAGCCCAGATTCCAAGTCACTGGTCATGGTGAAGCAATCAAGAGAAACTCGCGTCACTGCCCGAGAATTCCACCCAAGAAATTCTATGTTGCATCAAAAGCAAGTGATGAGAAGGGACCCAGAAGTGGTCAATGACTCCAAGGTTCCTTTGTGCCAAGAGCAAGAGCAGCTGGGGTCAGCGCGGTGACCCCCTCCCCACCCCATTTTAACCAGCACTGCTGTGAGTGCAATTGTGAGTGTCTAAGACACTCACAATTGCACTCACAGCAATGCTGGTTAAAATCGCTATGGCAACAGTAAAGTCGACTGGTGAAGATCTACAGTGTTCACCTTTACAAGTATCCTGTGAGACAGGAGTTTTACAGTCATTTGCAAAAGTTTAAGACCACCTGTTCATATTAGGAGATCTGTGTCGGCTACTGTCTGTATTACTCAACTTCCTGTCGGTGTTGCATCATCCAACAGCGGCAGTTGTTGATAGAGTTGGGGGAAGCATGCGAATGTCAGTTTGCTTCTTGTTTGCATGCTGAGAAGTTTCATATCTATTTTCTATACAGCAAAAAATGGGCCAAAATGCGTCATTAAATGTTACTCAGAGGGCAAAAATGCATCATTAAATGTTACTCAGAGGGCAAAAATGCATCATTAAATGTTACTCAGAGGGCAAAAATGTGTCATTAAATGTTACTCAGAGGGCAAAAATGTGTCATTAAATGTTACTGAGAGGGCAAAAATAGTGACTTTATATCGTGAAGGATACTCCAAACGTGACATAAGCAGAAAGGTGTATGTGAGAAAGACTGCTACTCATAATACAATCATGAAATATCAAGACACAGGTGAATTTAGCAACCGTAAGAGAAGTGGACATCCAAGGAAAACAACCCCACGTGATGACAATACCATAAGGCGAATAGTTATGCGTTCTCCGAGGAGTCCGTGCAAGAAAATCAAGGCCTTTCTACATTCAAAAGGGTCTCATATTAGTATCAGCACTGTTTCCCGACATCTTAGCAAAGATTATAAACCTGCACATAAACCTAGACTAATCTCTGTTGTGAAAAAGAACACCCCAGTTTGCGAAGCATCATCAATCGTGGACTGCTGAAAATTGGAGCCAAGTTTATTTCCCGACGAATCAGCTGTGCGTCAATTTGAATCATGTTTGACGACCAAAGGACATAAGGTTTGATGAAAAATGCGTCGTTAGTACAGTGAGACATCTGCCTAGTCGGATGATATCGGGTGCTGTCAGCATCCGGTACTGCTTCATTATCCTTTTTGCTGACAGGCACTAGCATGGCTGGTCCTTTTTATGTGGAAATGTTACGTGAGAAGCTGTTAACTCATATGCAAGTGCATAGATGCACAATCTTTATGCATGATGGTGCTCCATGCCACAGATCCAAGACAGCAAAGGACTACCTGCAGAGGAAAAACCTAACTGTGTTTGACTGGCCTGGTTATATAGTCCCAACCTTAACCCCACTGAAAATTTGTGCAGCATTTTAAAAGACAAGGTAGCAGAAAAACAGCAATCAAGTTCCCAAGCTTTGGTTGACACGATAAAGTATGTAAGGTACAAAGACATTTCAAGTGCCTTATTGAGATTATCAGCAAATCCCTGATTGAGATTATGCCACGGCATACTCTGTCCATTATAAAAAACAAAGGTGGTCACACAAAGTACTGATTTCGATCTTTTTGTGCTCTAAAGAATGTAAGTATTCATATGTGATGACATTTTTTCAAATATCTCTGACTAGTAATTAATTGTTTCTTTGAAAATCTTAATTTTGAATAAATTGACAGATGGTCTTAAACTCTTGCAAATGACTGTAAAGTAAGGGAGATGTGGCAGGTACGAGGATCATAACAAAAGTTATGCACATGTTAATCAAAAATGGATGCGGATGATGCAATTGGGAAAATGATTGCGTCATGCCAAGGTCAGACTCTAACTGACATACGAGGGCCATAACAAAAGTTCTGCACACATTAATCTAAAATGGAAGCGGATGATGCAATCAGGAAAATGATTGCGTCCTGTCAAGGTCAGAATCTCAGCAATGCAGTGGTGTCAGAATTACGCACTATCATTTGCTGTGTGGATGTGGGAGGGTTTGGAAATGGAAGCGTGCAGCTCCTCAGGGGTCGAGTCACGGCGTTAGACCAGCGCTCCTACGTGAAAATAGAAACTATGTATGTGTGTGTGTGGGGGGGGGGGGGGGCTCTTGATCGAAGCACAATTTCTCGCTGGACATCATGCTTTTGGAGGGCCGAAGCAGCATCGAAGATGATTACCGCTCAGGCTGACCTCAAATGGCGACAGACACCATTGTTGCAGCGCTACTTGAAGAGAATCGCCGTTTCCCACAGTCGAGGAGATTGCTCATCAGGCAAATTTGTCCACCATGTCTGTTCACCAAATTTGGTTTGACTCATAGGGAAAAAGAAAAATCGCTGCATGCTGGGTGCCACATAAACTCACCCCCAAGCAGAAGGCTGTCAGAGTGAGCATCATACAGGATCACCTCCACAGGTTCTAAAGGGAGGGCGACACCTTTCTGAACAGAAATGTAGCAATTGATGAGACTTGAACACACAATTTTGAGCCGGAACTGAAGTCACAATCAGTGGAATGGAGGCATACAAGTTTCCCCACGACCCTCAAAGTGTCGTCACCAACAATTCAAAGTGAAGCAAAAGATGGATTTTTGCATACGATGCCCAGGGTGTTGTGGTCTCTGATCGAGTGCTGGTAGGACAAAATGTCAATGCACATTATTATCGTGACTTTCTGAGGACAAAGTTGAGACTGAAAATTTGTCAAATTTGCCCCAACTTGTTGGAAGCGGGAGCCATCTTGCTGCACGACAACACATTGTGTCATGGTACAGTGTCAGTATGGAGACTTTTGTTAAAATATGGCAGGGAAACTTTATTCCACCCACCATACAGCCCTGATTTTAGTCCATCCGACTCTGATCTTTTCTCAAAGTTAACAGCTCCATGGCATCCGCTATGAATTGCTGGACGAACTGTCATTGGATGTGACTCAAGTAATACGACAGCTTAAAGCAAATGAAATGACCACGCGGTCTCAAAAAAATTTTCCATGTTTGTATTTGAAAATCTTCAAAGACTCTGATAATCAGGTAAGAAACATAAATGAATTTAAAATTAATTTTTCTTCATTACAATTTAAGTGATTTGGATCAGTCGAATGTTCTATTGCACATCAAATGGT
Organism: Macrothele yani; assembly: GCA_039090855.1. Taxonomy (NCBI): domain Eukaryota; kingdom Metazoa; phylum Arthropoda; class Arachnida; order Araneae; family Macrothelidae; genus Macrothele; species Macrothele yani. The sequence continues at coordinate 30,218,020 of CM077005.1, read as the reverse complement.
ATTTTCATTCTGTACTGAATTGTTTGTGTTTCGTCAGATGAATAAATCTTTCTCTATGCTTGTCCCCTGTTGACAAATACAGACAACATGGTATAGTGTCAATTCCACATTTGTTACAATCTGGAACTGGATTCTTAGCAGATGGAAGAAGACTATTTTTAAACACAGTTCTGCATTCTGTAAACTTCTAGAAAACATTACTAATCTCACATATAATCCAGCAATATCTACAAGCATTGCTTTAACTTACATTATATTATCAAAAGTATTCGGACACCACAATGTTTTGGGGCGAATGGCTTTATTATCGCAATTAGTAGTTAGTTGGTCCACTTTTTGCTTGTATGACGACGGCAACACATCGAGACATACTATCAACCAATAGCAATGGCTCGCCATTTCTCCTGCAAAGCTGCTGCTAGAGCGGAGACCTAAGACAGTCATAGTCGATTTTGCATCTGCGACTCCAGTTCATCCCACAGGTGTTCTATGGGATTAAGATCAGGACTCCGAGCAGGCCAGTTTACTTTCAAGAAACGAGTCCTGCAAATGCCACGCAGTGTGGCAGGGAGCTCAATTGGGTTGGAAGATACAATCGTCATTTCCATAATACTACCACACAGTTGGTAAGGCAAAATCATCCAGAACATCAAGGTACACTTCAGAGTTCATGGTTTGTGGTATAATGACCAACAGGCCAAGTCCATCCACAAGAACAACTCCATACGATGATGGAGCCTCCACCAAACTTAACAGTTGGAAGAACACAGTCCAATGAAAATTATTAGCTGGGTTGTGGCCAAATCCAAACACGACCATCAGCTTGGAAGAGTAAAAAATGTGACTCAAAACTCCAAGGAACAGCTTTCCAGTTGCCCACAGTAAGGAACGACGGGAGACATACTACTCCAAATGGCACTTCACATTCACAGTAGTGATATGTGGTTTGTGTGCATACCATAATAACTCACACTATGCAAACTCTTTGTGGATAGTTGCAGCACTAACTGAGCCATAACAAGCATTTCCTACTTCAGCAGTGATGGAAACAGCAGAAGAATGAGATTTCTTAACACTTCTTACCACGGCTCTACTGTCACAGTCAGTCAGTTTGTGTGGCCTTCTTCAATGTTTTTTTTTTTTTTTTTTTTTTTTTTGTTGTTGTTGTTGTAGTTGCACCATCCTGCTTCCATTTCCTCACGACATGACTTACAGTCAATTCTGGTATGTTTAGTTTAGCTGCAATGCTCCATATACAAATGTTACTCAAATGACATCCTATGACCAGTGCACGCTGGAACTCTGAAAGTTCATTTCCACGCGGCATATCCACTTCAGAGTTACTGATAACACAACAGAACATCTCAGCTTGATAAACATACTTCCCCACTCACAGACCACCTTCCTGCACAACTGTTCTTTACACTTATGCAAATATTTAGTATTGTCCAAATACTTTTGATAATATAATGTATTTAGATTAACAAAATTAACATACAACTGCCACACAACTAATTAAGTAATATTTAAATGATCATACCTTTTGTCATTGGTGGGAAATACCTAAGGAACACATTTCGTGCCGTTCCTCCTTTAATAGGCGTCTTCCTCCAATGCTTAGTGATGTGGGAGAAGGATAAATGTGTATGGTCTTCGACTGTACGTAGCATAAAATGCTTTGTATTAAAATACATCAATGTGTTAAGTAAAACATGAGGAGAGTGAGCACCTAATTGTTTTGACTCCCATAAGATTTCTTCTTCTATTCGAGAAGCAAAACTGCCTAAAGTAAAACAAAAAACAAAATGCTGTGAGAACACTTTTATACTCTAACATTCTGCATGACTTCATATGAAAACTGTGAAAACACAATAGCAAAAATTTAATGATTTTCAAATACAAAATGAATCCAGATACATATAATGAGCTTATGCAATACAAAGTTCTGCACAAATCACAGTTTTTGTAAATCCCTTGAACTTCGCAATATTCTACTGTACTATTCAAACCACACATTACAAACAAATTTTTTTTTTTTTTTTTTTGGAGAAACCGCATAAATCGAAATTTAGCACAGCTATCAGCAAGCAAAAGAAGTGGTATTCACCCAGTTTCTAACCTTTCCTGTTTCACCTGAAGACTAGGGAATACCTGCTATTGACATCTTGTGCTTCCCCTTACAGACGGATCAGTCTGCATGAAAACGAAAGTGTTTCAGATCTTTTTTTTTCCCCAGTTTCTCATTCTCCCACATTTCCACACACACACACACCTTCTGGATTAAGGCAATTGACAACTGCTCACTACATTCTCCTTAACAAACACAGATATCCCAATGGATCAGGGAATAATAATAGAACTCTACGAAATGCTGGAGGGTTTCCAGAGATAATGCTCCCAGTCATGCCTGTTGTAGCATTTTCCACAACAACGTTGGTCCAGGATCCATGGATCTGATGTTCCAGTCAAGTAACTAATATGCCGTCTGTACATGATAATAATGCAAGTACGTAACCGTGCGCAATCTACTAATCATTTTAATTAATAAGACTTATGTACAAAATCTTTCGGGAATAGTGATGCAGTATATTGAGACCAGATCCTTCAATTTACACCCAATAACGCCCGTGTTTTATATCAGATACATGGACAACATATTGATTTTTTGGCAGTACCATAAGAAAGACTTGATGGAATTTGTGGATACCTGAGGATAAAGTACATGGTAATCCGAAAGATCTTGTACGTAAGTCTTATTAATTAAAATGATTAGTAGATTGTGTACGGTTATGTACTTCCATTATTATTGTGTAGAAACGGCATATTAGTTACTTGACTGATGATTAGCACAATGAATTGAACGTTTCACGGTATCTGATGTTCCACTTTATAGCATCTCAGAGAGCTTCCATAGGATTTAAAACCAGGGACCTTGGGGGCTGTTGGATGATTCCAAACTCAGATGAGTGTTCCTCGAGCCATGCCTGGGTCGTTGTGATCTGATGCGGCGCCACTCTGCAGAGATACACTTTTGATGTTTCTGGCATCAGGTGAGGTGTATTGTCCGATGACGAGCACTTCCACAAGTAGGGGTCGGATCCCCTAGCCCAAGGTACGCAGCATGCGTCGTACCATTCGCTAGCTGATGCTGCTTTGAATCTCTGACGTTTAACCTGGATGTGATTTCTGCCCCCATCGCAAGCAGTTAGTCTGTACAAGCATGGATTGTCTACGTTGGCCCTGGTTGTCATTGGTGTGTGGTTGGCCACCGCTTGCTCTCTGGGTGCTGGTATGTTCATCGATGGTATACTCACGATACAGCCTTGGAAACCCTAGGGTTCTTACCACTTGAACGCTAGACAGGGTTCCCACTCAAAAGTAATAAAACAATTCCCTGACTTTTCCAGGTTCTCCAGGTGGTTTATAAAGTTTTCCAGAGTGGCATGTCGCAAAGAATTGTTCCATTCCATTCCGTTCATTTTTCTCACCAAAGCACACACTTGTAAATTCTTTAAGTAATTTGTCTTTATAAAATTACCTGCTTTTCATTAATAACAACTAACTCTGCACAATATTTTCTGTACCGAAGTTCCGTGAACTTTTGTGAATACTACCCACATGGAATTTGTAAATACATTTCCATAGAAACAATAAGAAAAAATCTGTCAGTTGAATAGTTTCAGTTTTTCTATAACACAATGCAGCTAAGCTTAATGATGGAATGGCTCTGTTCAAAGAAATGTTGTTTCAAGAGAACCAACAGACAAAGGACTTTGATCCATCATTTGGTTGGTTCTCTTGTGAGGTGTTTCTTCAAGCAGGAGCAATTGTGCCTAATTGTTCCATGTTATAACAACTGCCTGCAGAAATTGAACAAAAGCTTAATAACTGGCAATTTTAAAAAATCAATTTTGCATCTTTTTTTAGAGAACAAAGGAAATACTTAATATAACTGAAAGTAAGATCTACCAAATTCTAGGCAGGCAATAATTACAAGCAAAAGTTTTAAATCTTGAAAAAATAAGGTTTTTTTGGCAAAATAAAGTATCCATTGATTTTTACAAAAAAAAAAGAGGGTAATTTTCCCTGATTTTTACAAAAAAAGGCATTTTCCCTGTGTTTTCCCTGATTTTTGGAACCATTTTCAAATTACCTGAGAATTTCAGGTTTTCCCTGTTTTCCAGGTTGAGTGGGAACCCTGATAGAATGACCCATCTCTCTTGCAACAACAATGCATCCACAATCAAATTCGCTCAGATCACCATGTTTACCCATGTCTGTCGATTGCGATATACTGTTGGGAAGCCCTGCTGTCCTACTCATTGTCTGCGTTTTGTTTGCATCTGTCCCACTCTGAGAGAGGGGATGCCCACATCAACTGTCCATCACCCCTATCACTAACGTTTTGTCTACTGAGTGTAAATATACAAATGCATGTATGAGTGTTGTACCCAAAGTAATGCAAAAGTGGGCATAACTTTTTTATTAACTGACAGAGGTCGTTCAAACAGCACGTGTTCGTAGAATGACTCTTCCTCTATAGTAACCTTTCTTCTTCATTGCAGGTAAATAACGGATTCCAAGCACAAGCAATGTGCCGTCATTGAGTTTGTGATGAAAGGAGGGTGCAAGTTGTCTGACATCCACAGAAAACTACAGAATGTTTACGGAGATGAAACCATTCACCACAGCCATGTGTACAGATGGATGAAGAAGTTTGAAGAAGGGGAGATCAGCATTGAAGACAAACTATGCAGTGGAAGACCATCATCTGTGACCACTGACATGAATCAACAGCGAGTGGATGGATCGATTCGCCCGGAGAGACGAGTCACAATCTGTGAACTTGTTGCAGAACTGGACTGTGGTCACAATGCCATACAGAAGATGGTGGAAGACTTAGGGTATCGGAAAGTGTGTGTAAAGTGAGTACCTCGGCAGTTGACACCTGACTTGAAGAAGAGATGGATAGAAGTCTCCTCAGATCTGCTGGAAGTGTTTGAAGCCAATGAAGACATGTTGTTTTCTAATCTGGTGACAGGGGATGAAATCCAATAGAGAATCCGGAAATGAAGAAACAATCCACAGAATGGCGCCACACCTCTTCACCGAGGCCTAAGAAGTTCAAGCGCCAGTGATCAGCACAGAAAGTTATGGTGGCTGTTTTTTTTTTTTTGGGGGGGGGGGGATTACAGGGGTGTCATTCTCCTTGATTTTCTGGAACGTGGCCATACTGTGACCAGCGAGCGGTACATTTATACACTCAAGAAGCCATAAGGAGGAAATGACTGAACAAGAATCTGAAAAGGATCCATATTCACCATGACAATGCGAGACCACACACATCTTTGGCAATAAATCAGGCGATTAGCAGATTAGGTTGGTCGGTGCTCCCCCATCCACCATACAGCCCAGATCTGGCACACTCCGACTTGTTCAGTTCAATGGAGGACAGTCTCCGGGGACAACAATCTGATGACACAGACAAGGTGAAAGTGGCTGTGAAGAAGTGGGCACAACAGTCCACACCTGAATTTTTTCAAAGAGGATTCGAGAGTTAAGGTACAGCAATGGTGCAAATGCATCGCTTGTGATGGAGACTATGTTCAGTAGTACCTTTGTACAGAGCAGAGGTGGCAAAACTTTTCACCTTGGAAGGCTGTGCTAAGTTAGCTGTAATCCAACAAGGCCACATTCAAGAAACTTTAATTAGGTACACTTTGAAATGTACATTATTTTGTAAAACTCTTACTATGTACTAACTTCAAAAATAAAATAAAAAATTTAATTTTAAAGTTAACTTATCTTTTAATTACTGTTTTTGCTGGATAGCTTTTAAATATTTGGTTGAAAATGGAGGTTTACTCTTTTAGCTGATCTTCTAGATGGGTATCCGTCATTTGTGACCTTAAGGGCATTCTTGATTTGGGTTAGGTAGGATAATGTAGATTCGCAGCAATAAGTTGTTGAAAAGCAAGGAAACATTTTTTGTGCATGTTGCTGAATGGGTATTCCATTGCATTTTTCCATATTTCAACTGCATCTTTCTTAGTGTAAAATAAGGACTTTAAAATGTCATCTTCTGAGACTTCAATCAATTCCATCTGTAGTTCTTTTGGAGCCAAAAAAGAAATCATGAGTGCAGTAGGTGTCCAAATAGCCCTTATGATTTACGAATGTTTTAATTGTGGCCGTCAGTCGGGGAGCATTATTTCGTTACATCTTTTTTCACTCTTTGGTATTTTAAATATGACCATTTTAAGATTAAAATAAAAATAATAAGAGATGAACAAAATCATACTGATAACAAGTTAGTAAAATCATGCAATGCATTGATTATAATATACTTTCCAACACTCCAGAAATCATTACTCAAGTTATGAGGAAAATGGCTGTAGAATAAATCTCACTCCTATGACCTGAACTTTGCCCCTATTTTGATGATATTCAACAGAACCGGTTCAGTATACCTCCAGAACAACATGATAAGGTTTTGTCTCAATCGAAGCATTTTTATGTAAGTTATGACACATAAGGGCAATGAAATGGATCCCAAACCTATGTCCTGACCTTTGACCCCATTTCACCCATTTTCAATAGGGTTCGTCCTCAGGTGGTCCCCACCACATACTAAAATTTCATCGAAATCGAACAATATTTACGCAAGTTATGGCGCATAAGATCAATGGAATGCATCACACTCTTATGTCCTGACCTTTGACCCCATTTGTCCCATTTTCAATAGGATTCGTCCTCAGGTGGTCCTCTACCACATACTAAAATTTCTTTGAAATCGAACCATATTTATGCAAGTTATGACACATAAGGGCAATTTAATGGCTCCCACACCTATGTCGTGACCTTTGACCCCACTTAACGCATTTTCAATAGGGTTCGTCCCCAGGTGGTCCCCTACCACATACAAAAATGTCATCAAAATCGAACCATATTTATGCAAGTTATCATGTATAAGGGGAATTTAATGGATCCTGCACCTATGTCGTGACCTTTGACCCCATTTGTCCCATTTTCAATAGGGTTCATCCTCAGGTGGTCCCCTACCACATACTAAAATTTCATTGTAATCGAACCATATTTACGCAAGTTATGACGTATAAGGGCAATGGAATGCATCCCCGCATCTATGTCATGACCTTTGACCCTATTTGTCCCATTTTCAATAGGGTTCGTCCCCAGGTGGTCCCCTACCACATACTAAAATTTCACCAAAATCGAACCATTTTTACGCGAGTTATCGTGCAGACGGACGGACAAAGCTGGAGCATATACGCTTCTTTAATTCTTTAACCTACGGTTGGAAAGAGCAAAACAAATAAAAGATCAAAACTATTATACCTTCAACAGTCATGAGCTCTTCTTGTTTCTGCAGGACGTCATGCAAACATTCTGTGAACTTTTCATAATATGCATCGGTAAATATATTATCAATTCTACCATTTTCAAAGAGATACTGCTGAATACCTGAAAATAATAAATTGAAATAACTTACAACTGGTAATGTTACTGATATTAAATAGCAATACCACAAATATCTATATCTTTTACGAGCATCGTGCTTTTAAGCAAGAAAATAATATACACTGAAATGTGTGAATGGTGACAGAAACAATTACTCCATAATCTACATTAATGTGGTACAGTCTTGTTGGAATTAACATGAACTAGTGATAGATCATTTGTGAATGATTCATTTACAACGAATGACTCTTCACCATGAATGGTTTGCTCTCACCACTGTGAATGATCGTTCAATCCACCATTACTGGGACACACACTGAAGTCATAGCATATTGAATTTCATAGAGCTTGCATGAGTTTGGAAACAAATTTCCATTAAAAAAGTAATGTTAGGAATTAATAAGTGTAACCCATTTTGTGAGTGAGCAAACAGCAGTCAGCCTGTTAATAATGTTGAAAATTAAGAATGGGAATATGTGAATGCCGTTCACTTGAATGGTGTACTCAAATCATTTGGGTGGTGGCAAATCATTCACTGTGAATGGTGAATGCCAAACAGCTTGAGGTCTTCTGTGCAGTTTGCCAAAAAGAACTGTGGCCTTGGAAGTGCTTTGCAGAAAAGAAAAGCAGAATTTTAGAAACACAGAAAGCTGCGAGCAGAAGGGAAAAGAGATTTTGACTCTTCATGGAAAGCAAGGGTGTGGCTTTGTTAAATCCAATACACAGTCAAGTCACATTATTGTGACCACCTCCTACTTTTGACGTCAACAGCACATAGCCAATGAAAGAAGGCACATGTCGTGAGCTGGCTTGGAGGGTACATAAGGTGTGCTGTAGGCATTCTGAAAACATATCACTTGTTGCTGTCATGGATAAAAAGAGCAATTTATCAGATTTACAAAAAGGGATGATTATCGACTTTCAGGCCAAGGGTGGCAGTATTTCTGAAACAGCACAGTTTGTGAAACATTCGTGTGCTGCTGTGGTTAGTGTATCGTGATTGGAGAAATGGCACCATTGCAAATAAGCAATGTGGAAACTGCAGAGCACCACGTGCCATCAATGTGAGAAGTGAACGTCGGTTTTGAAGTTGCGTGAGGACCGATCGACAAGCTACAGTGGAGCAACTCACCAGCCGAATGAAATAGGGCGCTACCGGATGTGTGTCTAAAACGACAGTTCAGTGAACCCTGCTGCATATGGGGGCTCCACTGCAGACGGATGGTCACTGCACCTATGCTTACGAAGGTGCATCGGCTGAAAAGGCTTACATTTGCACGGCAGTATCGGAATTGGACCTCCGCTGATTGGCAAAGGATTGCCTTCTCCGATGAGTCATGTTTTCTGCCTCATTGAACGGATGGGCAATGGATTGTGAGGCGAGAAACATCAGAGAACAAACCCTCTTCAACCATTCCTGAAAGAACACAAGCTGGTGGGCGCAGTGTTATGGTCTGGGGAATGTTTTCGTGGCATTTCCTGTGTCCACTCATACCTGTGGGAGGCACTATGGACTGAATTTGTTATGAATCCATCCTTGCAGACCACATACACCCATACATGCTGATTGTCTTTCCTGGGGCGGATGGGATCTTCCAGCACGACAATGGGACGTGTCACACAGCTAGAAGTGCTTGAGAGTGGTTGGAAGAGCATGATGGAGACTTCAAAGTACTTCCCTGAAATTTTAATTCCCCAGATTTAAACCCAATTGAGCATCTGTGGAACCACTTTGATCGTGTTGTTCGCTCTATGGATCCTCCGCCACGCATCCTCCAGCAGCAGTCAGATGCACTGCAGTCAGCATGGCTCCACATACCTGTGAAAACCTTCCAGCACCTTATTGAGTCACTCCCAGCCCGTCTAGCTGCTGTCCATGCTGCACACGGCGGTTACTCTGGATATTAGCTGGTGGTCACAATAATGTGACTCGACCGTGTATTTTCACTAACTTCCAACAAAAAAATCGGCAGTACAAAAATGAATGGTAAAGGAATGACTTGATGAAGTAAAGTAAATGGAAGTTCCATTAAAAAAAAAGTGGGAATCATGCATTGCGAAAGAATAAACCAATATTTTAAAGAGGAACTACTAGTCACATTGCTTAGGAATGATTTGATGATTCACAAGCTGGAAATGTTTCTATAAATTAAACCATCTAAACAGAAAGACTCAAATTTATTTTGGAAGAGTCTATTCAGACTTGATATTCAAAAAAACACGGAGCTCATTTTCTCACAAAGCAGGAAATTGAATGCCAGGAAAGTAGTGCTGCTTTAGCAGGTCTTTTCTCCCACTTTGTGATTCACATATGACAGCTCTGTGTGTGTGTGTGTGTGAGTGAGAGAGAGAGAGATATATCTCGTTATCCAACTCTCGAGAAGATACCAGGCTCAGATTATTCAAACTTATGCGCCAACCACAAGTCATCCTGAAGAAGAAATTGAAGAATTTTATGAGGAAATTCGTCATCTAAATAATAAAGGTAAGCAGCACTTGAAGATAATTATGGGAGATTTCAATGCAAAAATAGGTCAACGGCAACAGAATGAAACTTCAGTAGGTAAATTCGGTCACGGCAACAGAAACCAGCGTGGAAATACTCTCGTTGAGTTTGCAGAGGCAGAAGGATTTTTCATCTTGAACTCCTTTTTCAAGAAAAGCCACACAGGAAATGGACATGGAGACATCCAATTGGGACGACAAGTGAAATTGATTTTATTATGTGTAACAAAAAATTCGTCATCAAAGACTGCAGTGTGCTGAACAAGTTCAACACAGGTAGTGACCATAGATTGGTGAGATGTAAGATGCACCTCAACACTAAACTGGAACGTGGCAAGCTCATAAGACAAACAAAATGTATTGACACAACCAACCTTAAAAAACACCATAATACTTTCAAGTTGGAACTGAAGAACAGATTCTCTGCTTTAGAAGGCCTAACATCGGAAGAAGTGGATATTTCGGAAGTTAACAGAAAAGTAACCAAAGCTCTAATGGAAACAGCAACAAAATTAGCTGGGTCTAAGAACAAGTTGCATGTGAACAAATTATCAGGAAAAACCAAAATGTTGATGCAAAAAAGACGAGAGATGAGGACAACTAAAGAAGATGTGACTTCCAAAGTGGAATATATAGAGCTATGCAAGACAACACGAAAAAGTATCACTGAAGACGTAAGGAAATTCAACTGTGAGCTAGTGAGGAAAGCAATTGAAAACAACCAAAGCCTTAAGATAGCAAAGGGACATCTCAGTAAGGGAAGAAAAACAGATTATGGCTCTGAGAAAAGAAGATGGTTCTATAACAAGAAATAGAGGTGAAATTTTGACAAGAGTGAAAGATTTCTACTCCAAATTATATGAAAGCGATGATACATGTACTCCAGACATCATGAAAGGTACCAGAGTTCTTCCAGTCCTCCCAGCAGAAGTTGCTCATGCAATCAAGAACATGAAGCGGGGAAAGCTCCAGGAGAAGATGGAATTACTATAGACATCATACAAGAAGCAAGTGGAGAAATTGAAACAGTACTCGCCCAAATTTTCACTCGATGCCTTAATGAAGGGAAGATTCTGAGGATTGGAACAATGCTACAATGATCCTGCTACATAAAAAAGGTGACATTGAGGATCTCAGGAACTACAGACCTATCAGCCTCCTATCAGTAGTTTATAAAATCTTCACTAAAGTTCTTTCACACCGCTTGAAGGTAACACTGGACATGGCTCAACCGAGAGAACAAGCTGGATTCAGGAGTGGCTACAGCACAATAGATCATATCCACGTACTGAGAGAACTAATTGAAAGAGCGAGGGAATATGAACTTCCATTGTGCATGGCTTTTATCGATTATGAAAAAGCCTTTGATTCGGTGAAACCATCAGCAGTTACCACGGCTCTGAAATCCTGCGGTATTGAAGATGCATACATTAATATTATTAATAACATCTATGAAAATGCAAGTGCAAAGATTCGGCTGTTTGAAAATACAACACACATAAAAATTGGAAAGGGAGTGAGACAAGGTGACACCATATCTCCGAAGCTCTTTAATGCCACATTGGAAAATGTCTTTCAATCACTGAACTGGGAAAACAAAGGGATAAAGATTAATGGAGATTATCTAACCCACCTTCGTTTTGCTGATGACGTAGTCATTTTTGCAACTACCCCATCAGAGCTGCAGAGTATGATCCAGGAACTTGCTGACAACAGTAAAGAAGTGGGATTAAAAATGAACTTTCAGAAGACAAAAGTGATGTTCAATGCTTTTACAAGAAATGAAGATTTATCGATTGATGGAGAAAAACTGGAGATAACAGATACGTATGTTTATCTTGGACAGCAGATATCAAGTGAGGGTCACATTGATGAAGAAATTAATCGGCGTACAAAACTTGCCTGGAGAGCTTTTGGAAGAAACAGCATAATTTTCAAAGAGCAATATGCCATTATGTCTTAAAAGAAAAGTGTTTGATCAATGCATCCTTCCAGTGCTTACGTATGGTGCAGAGACGTGGACCTTAACTAAAAGAGACATACAAAGGCTGCAGACAACTCAAAGAAGCATGGAGAGGTGCATGCTTGGTGTAACCAGGAGAGATAAGAAGAGGAACTCGTGGATCCGAAAAATGACGAGAGTGGAAGACATCATGATCAGAGTTAAATCCCTGAAATGGCAATGGGCTGGACATACTGCCAGAAGGACAGACCATAGATGGACAGCCGAAATTTTAGATTGGATTCCAAGGGACAGGAAAAGACCCAGAAAAAGACCACATGGGAGATGGGTGGATGAAATTCGTAAATATGCGGGAGTGACATGGAGGAGACTGGCACAAGACAGACCGTTGTGGAGGAAACTTGGGGAGACCTTCGTCCGGCAGTGGATTGATAGTGGTTGGCAGTGATGATGATGATATATATATATATATATATATATATATATATATATCATCATCATCACTGCCAACCACTATATATTGTGACCCTTCCACAAAGTTTCTCTATTAATCTTTTTTTTTTTTTTTTTACACTGGATGTTTTGCTGCTTAATTGTAAAGAATATATAACCTATTGTTTTTATAACACCTTTTTTCATGGGTTTTATATTTCCAATGAAGAGTGAAAAAAATTGGCAACTTCAGATTACATTTGGCAAAAACAAATTTAATTTAGTGAACACTCTAAAAAAAACCAGAGCAACCACTTGGAATGTATATAGAACAAAAACACCAGGCTGACCATTTTTTGCAGGGTAGAATAATTGGAAAGCTTGAATTAAGACAATCACACCACAGCACTGAACATGCTGCAAAGTGCCATCTCCAGGCTTTGGGGAAGGTTCCAAGACACAGGAGAGGTTAGATGCCAACCAGTACAAGGTTGGCCAAGAGTCAACCCCACAGCAGGACCAGTATCTTGCACTACCTGCACCACATCACAGGAAGATGTCTGCCAGGCAACTCTCTGCAGAGTTTGTGGTGGCCTCAGCTCCAAGAGTTTCAAGACCAACTGTTTACAGGAGGATCAGGGAAACTGGTTCCTATGCCAGACATCCAGTAGTTTGTGTCCCACTGATCAAACAGGAGGATTAATTTAAACTGGAGTCAGGAACATCGAAGCTGGACACAATCAGTGGAGCAATGTGCTCTTTAATGATGAGTCCAGATTCATTTTACAGATTGATTCTCGTTGACCCACTCTCTGGAGAGAACGGGGAACCTGTTACAATTCCAATAACATCAGGAAAGGGACCAATTTGGTGGTGGTGGAGTCATGGCATGCACAGGCATGTTGAATGAGGGCACAAGGAGATCTACATTTTCGACAGAGGTACCATAAATGTTCTGAGGTACAGATAAGAGATACTGGGACCTCATGTGAAACTTTCCAGAAGGGCCATGGGTCCAGAGCTGGCATTCATGGATAATAATGCACACCCCCACAGAGCTCAACTGGTGGATGACTTTCTCCAAAGTAAAGATATCCAGCACACAGTGGCCAGCAAGGTCTCTGGATATGAATCCGATAGAGAATGCATGGGATGCATTAGAGAGGCAAACTGCATCCTGTCAGCCTCCACCAAGGACCATGCTGAAGTTCTGGACTGCTCTTCATCAGGAGTGGAACTTGTCACTCACAGAGCTCTTGGACAACCTGAGAAGCAGCATGAGAAGTTTATGTGAGGCTTGCATGGCTGCAAAGGGTCGCCACATCCCTTATTAATCATGGTGAACCAGCCTTTTCTCAATTTTACATACTCAACATGAAAATCACTGTGTTGTTGATTTTTGTAAGTTTGCAGAAGTAATGCAATAGACTTTGTTTCATAATTTGTTCTGTCTGGTGTTGTACTTGCAATGTGTTATTACACAAGCACATCCAGTTTTGTCTTTCCAGCAATTGGTTCTTAAAACATTCACAGGTATATTGATTATGCTTAACTTTTGGACATGAGTGTAGGTAGTGTGGCATTTTAGAACTTTGATGTTGTTAAGCACATGAGAAAATGCCTACTTTGTTTCTTGATACATGAAGTGACCAAGGAATGGTAAAGCATGCATCTTAAGTGAAATTAATTCCAAAAATCAGTATTGCCATCAAACCCATTTTACGGGTAACGGAAATGGGGCCAATTCCATCATAGCCATATGAAGTATCAAAATTTGAAACTTAATTTCGTTTTAAAAAAGTGATAGGAGGAGGGGGGGTCGTATACGAGCTCCATTGACTGATTTTGAAGGAGAGACTAAGAAACAGTAAAACATGCATTTCATTATGGAAAATTCATAAAAAATACAGTTGTTTTTTGGGCCATTGCAAAAAAAATTTGAAATCAAGATCATTATCAAAAACAATTAAAAAGGAGGAATACAATCAGGAAGAGAAAAATTGGAGCTTTGTCAAGCAGAAAATTTGGGAACATTCTCATCACCGCTAGGACTGGCATTCCCGCCAATTTTCGGAAAAAAAATTCTAGCTAGCAGATGGAGATCTCAAGCTTCTAGAAAAAATTGGTGAAATTTGGAAAAATGGGCAAAATTTGGGACTTGGCAGGTATGTTTTACACACTGTGAAAGTATCACTTATTCCATCAAGCACGTGGAGCTGACAAAATAACTTCTCTGACAGCTCTAGGAAGTGTTGCCAATTTTACAACTCGCAACACATATAAAATTTACTTTGTCCATATTAAATTTAAACACAAGGCTGCTGCTATTATTCAGGAATTTAATATTATAATTTTGAATGCTAATCTTAAAAGCAAAACATAAATTACTCTGCTGGGCAAATTTCATTTAATTCAAATTTTAATTACCTTAAATTTAATCCATTTCTGGCATATTTGAAGATCTTGCTGAGTTCACTTCTTCAAATACCATGAAAAACTTTTCATGTAAAATACTCACCAAAATAAAAATCGTAATTTTTTTTCAAATGGTCTGATTATTATTGATATTTATTTTTCCTTCTATAAAACATAAAAATGGTTTACAACACTAAAAACTTTAAAAGCAGTCTCTCATTAAGAACTCAAGAAAGGCTTGTCTGCTGAAAAATTTGTTTACAAGAGGCAAATCCAAACCTTCATGTTTGTTCTATTTCAACAAAATTTCCGCTTGCTTTTTCTGAATCCTTTTCTTTGGCAGGGTTCCCACTCAAAAGTTTAAAAAAAAAAAAAAAAAATTGCTGGCTTTTCTAGGTGGTTGTGGGAGATTTTCCAGAGTGGTGAACCAAATCATGTTGTGACAAATTGTAACATTTCCTTACATTCTTGCATTTCTCACTAAAGCACACATTTGTTAATTCTTTAAATAACTGTTCTTTATACAATTAACTACATTTTATTAATAACAACTAAATGCATGAGGCACATTATTTTTGGTACCATAATCTTTTCTGAACCTGAGTGGCATACTGTCCACATAGAATTTCATGGTTAACACTCACACATTAAAAATTTTTTTTTTTTAAATCCCTCAGTTTTCCATGTGGTTTTGAAAGTTTTTGCAGAGCGGCAACCCAAATGATGCTGCGATGAATCATTTCATTTCCTCCCATTCTTGAATTTTCTCATCAAAGCATACATTTCTAAATTCTTTAAATCGCTGACCTTTATACATTACCTGATGCTCATGAACAACAACTAAATGTACGCGGCACATTATTTTTGATCTTTTGTGAACCTGAGTGGTATTACTGTTAATGATCGTTTGTGAACCCAAGTGGTATACTGCCAATGATCTTTCTTGAACCTGAGTGGTATACTGTCAATGATGTTTTGTGAACCCGAGTGGTATATTGCCAATGATCTTTTGTGAACATGAGTGGTACACTGCCAATGATCTTTTGTTAACCTAGTGGTATACTGCCAAAGATCTTTTGTGAACCTGATTGGTATACTGCCAATGATCTTTTGTGAACCTCAGTGGCATTACTGCCAATGATCTTTTGTTAACCCGAGTGGTATACTGCCAATGGTTTTTTGTGAACCCAGGGTGACCAAACGTCCGGCTTTGGAGGACCTGTCATCCTTTTCTTACGTCTTCCTGCCTTCCAGGCATTAAGGGAAATAGTCCAAATGTCTAGCTTTTTCAGTAAGAACTAATTCATATACATTTTGATCAATTTCTTCTATTGTAATCATATATGAATATCCTATTATGCCAACACTAAAATGTATTCTTTCTTTTCTGGATCCTCGCTGGTGCCCTCCCTCCTGTCCTGGTCACTTTACTCCTGCAATCCTGCTGCAATGCGTCACTTGTGATTCAACAGAGCAGAGAAAACCCACCAGTGTGCATTATCAGTCTGTCTGTCGTTCATCGCATGTGGATAGTTCCATGCAGTGTAGTTGTGTAAACAGTGAGCTCACACAGTCATTGCTGTGAGTTTTTTCTATTTATAATTCATGTTCCTTAATCAATTAGTGAGGGGCATACTGCTAGTTAAATACAATTTAAAAGACATGTCATGCTCTGAATTTCACAAATATTTGTTAATGAAACCAGATCTACTGAAGAAAATCTCTTCCACTGAAAAATATGAATTAAAATGTCCAGCTGACTAAAATCTTTCTCTCTTTTTAAATTCTCACACATATAAACTCTCAAACTGAAAAATTTAAATATATAGAGTATGTGCATTCATATATATATATATATATATATACATAGATGCCAACCTCTAAAAGTAGTTTTCAGTAACCAACATGTTCATTTTTCAGTAACAATTTTTTTTTTCAGTAATTTTCAGTAATCCAGTCTACAGCAGCAAATTTGGGTATTTAACACTGCAACAAATTTTAATCTGTCAGAACTATTAACAAAATAATAATAATAATAATAATAATAATACAATAAAAAATCATTTGCTAGTGGGAAAATTTAAAATACTGTCTACCAGAAAAATATAATAAATTACCTCCAGACATGAAGAAAAATTATTCCTTGGAATGTTTTTTTTTCTTTTTTTCTTTTTTTTTTTTTTGATTGGAGGTTTAACGACCACCGTGAGCAACTCAATGGGCTATAAGCAGTCGCCCGTCCCTAATTTAGGGTCACTGGTTCCAGGGAAGGGAGAGAGCCAGGGCCGTAAGACAAACACAACATCCATGCCTCACCGGGATTCGAACCCGGACCCCTTAAGGACGAATGATCAGAGGCCAGCGCCTTAGACCACTGCGCCACCGGGGCGGCCCTTGGAATGTTGGCCAAATTATTATGATAAACTGGCTGTAGTTGCCATTTTGGCCTTCCTTAGTTCAATTTGCAAAAACATCTTCTGATAGCATAGTTCACTGTGTGCAATGCTGTTTATTTTTTCTACTAATAAAGAAGACAGCACACGAGTACTTAAATTAGGTCTGAATTCATTCATGTCTTTTTTTACAATACAGAAAATTCCTTCTGTACTTGTATTGCTATGAGGGACTATTAAAATCATTTTCATAATTTTGCTTAATGATTCATACTTCAACTGGCCACTTTCATTTTTCATTAAAGAAATTTTGTGCCACACTTCATCCATTCTCCCAGAAGTAACAGCACAGTTAAAATTTTCAAACTGGTAGTGAGCAAATTCAGATTCCACCTTGTCAGATTCTTCTGGTTTCAAAACTGGAAACAGGGAACACATATATTGGGCTGATGCAAAAAAAAAAACACTTTGCCTTAATGCTCTACATCTGCAATTTCAGCAGGACTCAGAAATTCATCATTAAGTGGAAATTTTCTTAAAATGTAATTGCAGCCTGCCTTGTAAAATTCTCTTACTTCAGAATAAAAAGTAGCCACTGTGTCTTCACTCAGATCTGCAGTTGTGCCTATATAAGATCTCGCTTTTGACCCAATTACGACATCACAATTTTCAATTTGGTTTCTCCTTCTTTCAAAATTTCCATCTGCAAGAGATGTTGCTGTCACATCAAATGCTGATGGCTTGATAAATCGTACAAGCAATTCAGATAACAGACTATGAAGTTTTCTTTTTAATACATGCACAAGCGGAGCTTCCTGCTACAAGGACACGTTAACAAATGTAAACAAAGGAAGAGTAGCAGATAAAAAAAGACAAAGTTTAGATGAAGGATTTTCAATCATACTAGCAAGGTTCTTATACTGTGAATTAGCTTCTTCATTGTCACTGAAATAATGTTCTAGAGCCCCCACTGTTCTAAAATTCTGTCAATGGATTCCAAAAGTAATAACCAGCAAGTATTGACATGCTTTAAAATTTTGTGTGGTTTAGTACCACAAACAGCTTGACTCAGTTTTAGATTGCGTTTCCTTTTTGAACTTTTCTCCAAAAAAGTACAACTGTATCAGAAACTGCTCAACATTAAATCCTTTCAAGTTGAGTAGCAGATTTCTGTGCAGTAAATTTACTAAATGGCATGAGCATCGCTGCACTATGATTGCAGGCTGAACCTTCTTTATGTGAGAAACAACACCTTTTACTTGACCTATCATAATGTTAGCATTGTCACAGGAAAATGACACACAGTTGCTCCATGAGATATTTTTTAAAACAAACTCAATTGTTCAAAACGTTGATTGACTCAATTGTTCAAAACGTTGATTGTTCAATTCTTTCACCTGTATTATTACTATACAGTCAATCAACGTTTTGAACTCAATTGTTCAAAACGTTGATTGACTCAATTGTTCAAAACGTTGATTGTTCAATTCTTTCACCTGTATTATTACTTGATTCAACCAATGATAACAAAACAGTTGAATTTTTCCCTATTTTTTCCTCAAAATATGTTATTGTAATGGGATAATGTTTATTTGCTTGAGCATCATTACTTCCGTCCGTAGATAGAGAAAAAGGATTTTTTTAACTTCAGATATGTTACTTGTAGAAACACTGGCCATGTGCTAAATTAGTGCAGTAGCCTTGGTTCTTCCACACGAATATTTTTTTGCGATCGCTGAATTGGGAAACATGGCTTAAAATAACGGTTTTTCAAGCCTTCAGTTTTCGGAAATTTATCCAACATTTTCAAGCTGAAATACAAATATTTATGGAATAAAATGATATCTAACAATACTGGGTAGAGGAAACATCGCGAGAAAAAAAAAATTGCGATTACCAGAGAAATCTTACCTCCGTCTACTTTCCGTTTTCAAAGGATGAAATTCCGTCATCCGACGGAGAAAACGACACGACCCCCCCCCCCCCCTGTCGCCACCAATCCAAAATTTAAGTTCAGTTATGCATCGATTTCGTACACGGTCCAAATGATAACAAAAAAAGACGGAATTCCTCGAATCAGCGTGAGAATCTCGTCGCCGAACGCCGAAGATTACGAGGAAATTTTCGGGCGGCCTAACTTCCGTATTCGGAAATCGTTGTCCACAATTTCAAGCTGAAATTATACAATGAAATTTCATTTAACAATACTGAACAGAAGCAACATCGCAAGAGAAAAAAATACGATTACGGGGAAAATCTGCACTTCGTTTTAACTTCCGTTTCTGAACGTTTAAAAAGACAAAACAACGTCCCCAGACGGAGTACGATATCACGAAAATTTCTTCACTTTATCCCGAAAATTTCTTAATTTCTTCACTTTTGCATCAATCTCGAAAATGACAAAAAAAAAAAAAAAAAAAAAAAAAACGGAGAGGAATTAGCGGAAGAATCTCACGTACGAATTAACCGCTGAATCGATTTCGAATGCCGTAAGATAACGCTAAAATATCGATGACCGGTAAATTTTAACTTTTGGCCCAAAATTGGCGCAGATTTCGTCGAAATGGCAATTTTTTAGCAGAATGGCGCACGAACGTTTTGGCACAGGCTGGGACAATTGGCGCAGGTCTGGCAGCCCTGAATGTAGCATTTAATTTTTCCCCCCAGAAAAACTTGAAGAACAAACAAAAATTTTTAAGTTGATGAAAATTTGCTTTCTATCTCAGAAAATTAAATCAAATGGCAATTTTCCGTAATTTCAGCGGTGTTTCCGTACTTCCGTAACAGCAACCAAAAATCCTTAAAATTACGGAAAATCCGTACTAGTTGGCATCTATGTATATATATATATATATATTTTTTTTTTTTACAAATTTGTGTCCCCTTTTTTTTTCTTGAAATGTCTTTTTTTAATACAAATGTTCTCCCATTCCAAAAGTCATCTGGTCACCCTGTGTGAGCCTGAGTAATGTAGAAGTTAACATATTCCCATATAAATGGTTCGTGTGGAAAGAAAAATTTGTCACAGTTGATTAGTTTCAGTATTTCTTTAAGACAATGCAGCTAAGCTTAATGAATGAATGCGTTCCTATCCAGAGAAACAAGTCACAATAGAATCAAACAAAAAAGAGCTTTGATCTGTTGGTTGCTTAGTTCTCTTGTGATGAGTTTAGCGAAGCAGGAAGGTGTCAGGCCACTGAGCCTAAATATTCCATGTTAAAGACATGAAGCCTACTGTCTGCAGAAACCAAACTTAATAACAGGTAGTATTGATCCTTTTAGGGAACTAAAGAATAATGTAATACATTGAAAGTGAGATTTATCAAATTCTAGGCAGGCAGTGATTGCAAGCAAAGGTTGGAAATCGAGAAAAAAAAAAAAAAAAAAAAAAAAGGAAGAAAAGTTGTTAGGAAAAATGAAAAAATCCCTGATTTTTCAAAGCCCTGACGAAAAATTCACTCAACATAATTTTCCTTGAGTTTTGGAACCATTTTGAAATTTCCTGAGAATTCCAGGTTGCACAAGAACTCTGTTTGACTTGAAGTTGTGCAAGTGCTGTCAGTCATATTCTCCAATTACATGTTTCAAACTATCAAAAAGTTCACTTTTATCTTCAGATAGCTTGCGCAGTAACAGCCACATATGTCACGCAGTCAGGTGATAGGTTGTACTTAGTCATACATTGAGTCAATTTTGCTGATACTATCCATGTACGACCACTATCTCACGCTGCTGTTCAGAAATGCACACAATTATGTACATACAGTTCTCGTTCGATGAAACTGTGTTATCTTGTTTCATCAAGAATGCCAAACTTCTTTTTTTTTTTTTCTGATCACGGTTTAACGACCACCGTGAGCAAATCAATGAGCTATAAAGCAGTTATCTGTCCCTAATTTAGGGCCATTGGTTCCAGGGAAGGGTGAGAACCAGTGCCATAAGACAAACACAGCATCTATGCTTCACTGCGATTCGAACTCGGACCAATCCTGGACGAATGGTCAGAAGCTAGCTCTTAGACCACTGTTGCACCAGGATGGCCACACTGAACTTTGAATACCATATGAGCACCATACGTAATCATAAGATTAGCATATGCCATGTGCATGAAAATTGAAGTATCTTGTATGCATATTATTCACTTGTTTTATATATTTACAGTGGTATCCATAATTAAAGTCTCAAAGGCATTTAAAAAAAAAAAAAAAAAAAAAAAAGGAAGAAAAAACCATCCAAACTCACTAAAGAAAGTTATTATAGCAGAGTTTTTCAATGCTAGAGTAGGTGTTCAGAATGGGATTTCTGATAACTTTCTGGGTAAGTTTAATGATCCTAATGTAAATGACAATGGTGAAAGATTAATTGAACTCTCCATTGAAAATGGATTGTGGGGATCTAACACGTTTTTCAACCACAAGTATATCCATTCTTACTCTTGGGAAAATCATACTCAGACATTAACGAATGTAATAGATTTTGTTGTTTATTATCAGCATCTAAAATGCTTAGTTGTTGATATCCACGTGATAAAAGGTGTGGATGTTGGCTCTGATCATTACTTGGTAGTGTTATGAATGAAACTGAATGTTGATTAAAGGAAAACGGAACAGGAAGAGAGGCCTAGGATAGAAAGAAAAGTTCATAGGCTCCCTGAAGATCATTAGCATTATTCTGACTAACTTAGAGAACGACTTAAGGAGCTGAAGTCTTGTGATAGGGATGTAGAAAAGAAGTGGGAATGTTTTAAGAACTGTGTTGTCACTGCTGCTGTAGAGGTCTGTGGCACCACAATAGTGGGTAACAATAAAGGTGATGCTTGGTGGAATAGTGAGATTGAAGAGGCAGTAAAGAGAAAGAAGGAAGCCCATTTGGGGATGTTGCAAGGTAGAGTTTCTGTGGATGAATATCACTGTAAGAAGAGTAAAGCAGCTTAGCTGGTCTGCCAGAGTAAGGCAGAAAAGGTAGGAAGGAGAAGGTGGGAAGTCATGAACTGGCTTTTTGGAAAGATAAGAAGACTTTCTGAAAGTACATGAGACTTGGGGAAAAATAGGGGAAACAAAGTTGTAAGTTGTGTAGGGTTCCCACTCATTTTCTCCCAAAAAATATAAACACTTTTTAAGGACTTTTAAGCACCCTACAAAGAAGTTTTAAGGACCTTACAAATTGCACAGGTGAAGATAACATGTATTCAAATATATTTTTATTAACGATTTAACTATACAAACTAAAAGCCTGTTGATGAAGCTTGCAATATTGCTGCATACAATTCAAGTTTGTGGATCTAATATATTAGAATTTACGCAATTTAAAAGACTGTTCTGCTGGCCAAATCAGTCTTCATATGAGAGAGTAATCACATAACAGCAAAAAAAAAAACTGTAGTTAAAATTATAAGATCTGGTTTTGAATATTGTATATAATTATTTCATGGCATGAACTGTAAAACCAAAGACAAAGTCAAGTTTGCCATGAGTTACTGACAAGAGCTCATCCTGCCCCATGCTCTTCCATGGGGTTTCTGCCGACATCACACGTCATCATCATCAACATAGCCAACCCCCAGCAGAAGTTGTTTGCATGACACTGTAACTTCTGCATTTCATGGAGGCAATTAGGAAAAAAATTAGTATTTTTAAGCACTTTTGGGGATTTCTGGTAAAAATTAAGTATAAGCACTTTTTAAGGACCTTCAAGGATTTATAAGACCGTGAGAACCCTGTTGTGTGAAGAATAGGATCGAGGAAATGATATGGGAACCCAATGAGTTAAGTGAAAGATGGGGTGAATACTTCTGTGAGTTATTAAACCAAGAAAGCAAAGGTGATTCTGAGGCAGAAGCAGATGATGTCACAGTGAAGGATGGAAGCACAGGAGGGATCCCAAGAGAAGAAGAGTGTAAAGCTCTAAAATCTCTTCAGAATAGTAAGGCTCTGAGAGTTGATGGCATAGCTGCTGAGATGTTTAAATATGGTGGTGACTTTGTAATTGACTGGTTAACTGAAATTTGTCAGTTGTGCTGAGTTAGGAATGGTCCCTCGGAATTAGGAGGACGCTATCATTGTTCCCTTGTATAAGGGAAAAGGTGAGCAGACTGACTGCAAGAACTATCATGGTATTAGCCTACTGAGTGTGCCGACGAAAGTAATTCGTAAGGTCGTTATTGAAAAAGTATGGGGTCTTACATCAGAGAAAGTGTGGGACATTCAAGAGTGGTTTTATGCATGGTCAAGGCTGTGCAAACTAAATTTCTGCATTATGCATGATGATTGAAAAGTATCTGGCTGTTGGTAATAAGTTTTTGCTGCCTTAATTGATTTAGGGAAAGCTTACGACGAAGTAAATAGAATGCTTTTGTGGAAGGTATTGAATGAATATGGTGTTACTGGGAATCTATTACATGCATTCAAATTAGAACTAGACTTTTGTTTCTAATGCATTAGTTTGGAAAATTGTGCATATTATTGCTGTGCGTTTGCCAACACTGGTATCTCACGCTACTAGAATGCCACTTGTTTTATTAACTTTCGTTGCTGTGACAACTCCCGAACTGTATAAAGAGAAATGGCGAGTGAAGGTATTTTGACTTCGGTGCAGCAGAAAATAATTACCAAATTTCTTTGCAATGAAAGTGCAAGTGGCAATGAAATTCACAAGAGACTTCAAACACAGTTTGGTGATTCGTGTCTGTCCTGTTCATTTGTCATCGACTGGTGTAAAAGTGTTCAAGGAAGGCAGACAAAGTGTCAGCAACGAACTGCACAAGGCACAACCGGCAACTGCTGTTAATGACGCCATGACTGCAGGCGTAAATAAGCTCATATGGAACAACAGGGGGATTACTGCAAGCGATCTAAGCTCTGCACTGAACATCAGCGCCGGCAGTGCACATACCATCATCCACGATAAGCGGCATTTCAGCAAAGTGTGTGCCAGATGGGTACCGAAGCAGCTGTCCGACGAGCAGAAGGCCAGCAGGTTGAAAATTGTGAACATGTTGTTCCTAAGACACCAGAGAGAAGAAGGCAACTTTCTCAGACGTGTGGTGACAGTGGACAAGACATGGATTCATCACCATATGCAGGAAAGCAAGTGTGAAAGTATGGAGACACAGGGATTTGCCCCCACCCAAAAAATTCAAGATCAGGGCATCAGCCACGAAGGTAATGGCTATGGTGTTTTGGGACATTAATGGTATTATTCTTATGGATTTCCTGGAAGATCGTCAAACAATCAATGCCACCTATTACAGCGATCTCAAGAACTCCCTTAAGGCAGTACTGAGAAAGAAGAAACCAAGACTCCTCAACAGTGGAATATGCCTTCTCCAAGACAATGCCAGGCCCCTCACTCCTAAAGTGACTATGGAAACATTGGAGGAATTGGGATGGGATGTTGTTTATGATCCCTCCATACAGCCCAGATATGTCACCCTGTGACTACAATCTGGCCCATTAAAGGAATTTTGGGAGGGCAGAAGTTCAGATCAAATGAAGAGGTGAAGTCTCGTTCTGAGATGGTTTAAACAACAGAGTAAAGAATTCTATGAAACTGGGATCAGGAAGTTTTTAGAACGCTGGAATAAATGTACGGACCATGACGGAGATTATTTCAAAAAGTAAGTGATGTAACATCAGCTATATGATAAATAAATATCTGATTTAAAAAAATAATCCAGGCCAAATTTGAATCCCCTCGTACTTAATAGTGTAAAAGCCATGTATGCGGGTCAAACACAGAGAACATTCTCATTATCATTGTTTTATTATTTTATAGTAGAGCTCGTGCACGAGTGAATGGAGTTTTATCAAAATGTTTTTTTATTGGTGTAGGAGTCAGACAAGGTTGGGTAATATCACCA
This sequence comes from Macrothele yani, assembly GCA_039090855.1. Lineage (NCBI taxonomy): Eukaryota > Metazoa > Arthropoda > Arachnida > Araneae > Macrothelidae > Macrothele > Macrothele yani. Next base: position 30,192,975 of record CM077005.1, on the reverse strand, counting down.
TGGCTGTTTAATATATTTATGGATGCATGCATGCGTGATGTCAAAATAGATAACACTACAATCGATTATGTCTACCATTGCCTTGAAAAAGCTTCTCAGTGTAGTGCGAAAGCTTGGCGAATCTTTGTGCTTATTACACCACAAAAATAAAACGGATTTAATACACTATATGAGTTTCATCAGTATAGGTAATACTGGTTTATGTCTTGGTGATATCAGTGTGAGTGCAGATTGCTGTATGCTGATGACACCGTCCTCTTGGCAGAGTGCAAAAGTGAGTAGCAGGATATGTTGTCACGGATATACTAAGTTTGCATGAAATTCAAACTGAGTATAAATAAGGGAAAAAACAAAGTTATTGTTTTTGAGAGGGGAACTAGTAGTACTGAATATAAGTCTAAATGGCACAGTGATTGACCAGGTGTGTGACTTTGTGTACTTAGGAAACATGTTTGACAGAGACAATAAACTGGATGGTGAAATTAGTAGGCAAGTGAATTCTTCATTGAAAATCATTGCTGCTTTGGGAGGTTTTCACAAGAATGATGGGTTCTCAAGAGATTCACACATGGCTGTGTATGAGAGTGTAATTGTTCCTACTCTGATGTATGGCAGTGAAATCTGGGTACTACAGAAGAAACATAGATGTTTGTGGGCTGGAGAAATGCATTACTTACGAGGGGTTTGTGGCAAGACATGTTCTGATTGTGTGAGGAATGAAGATGCATTGCAGTTGTGTAATGTGAAGCAAAATGTTGTTAGCAAGGAGGAAACTAATATGCTTCAGGGGTTTGAATCAGTGATGAGATGCTTACTAAGAAAATCTTTTTTAGCCCAAGTGGCAGGAAGGAAAGGCAGAAGAAGGCCAAGGAAGTCATGGGAGGATCAGATTCAGGAGTGTCTGCATGAGAAACATATTATGTGTATGAAGATCTTGTGTACAGCTTGCGATGGATGTCAGTAAAGCTCAGAGTTGTATGTCAAGATTGCTGTAAATGAAGAAGTTTGATAAGGCAACAGTAAGTAAAAATTATCTGGTAGTTTGTATTTCTTTGTGGAGCTAACCTCTGAATCTCAGAGAACAGCTTAGTGATATACACATATGTATATGCAGTAAAACCTTGTGTCTGTCTACTTCATGCGCAGCATATTTGTACCAACTTTCATGGCAAAATTCTGTTAGGAAGTATGCATGCCTGCTGTTAGGCCTTTATACCTACCTTACACCTGGTTAATTTTCTTTTAGAATATAACATTATGGTGCAGTCTGCTTTACATTTAGTAAATTTGTACTGATTTTCAGGGTGAAATTTTATCATGGGTAAGTGCCCAAGCCTGCAGATAACCCCTCTCCCCCTTTCTGACGCTTTCCAACCGTAGGTTAAAGAAGCGTATATGCTCCAGCTTCGTCCGTCCGTCCGTCTGTCTGTCTGCACGATAACTGGCGTAAAAATGGGTCGATTTCAATGAAAGTTTAGTATGTGGTAGGGGACTACCCGGGGACAAACCCTATTGAAAATGGGACAAATGGGGATAAAGATCACGACGTAGGAGCGGGATCATTCCATTACCCTTATGCGTCATAACTTGCATAAATATGGTTTGATTTCAATGAAAGTTTACTATGTGGTAGGAGACCGCCTGGGGACGAACCCTATTCAAAATGGGTGAAGTGGGGTCAAAGGTCAGGACATAAAATCGGGATGCATTCCATTGCCCTTATGCGTCATAACGTGCATAAAAATGGTTCGATTTCGATGAAATTTCAGTATGTGGTAGGGGACCACTGGGGACGAACCCTATTGAAAATGGGCGAAATGTGGTCAAAGGTCAGGACATAGGATTGCGATCCATTCCATTGTCCTTATCCCATATTATTAAGGTGGATGTCAAGTAATTTTGCTTCCTATACTTCCAATGGAAAAACTTTTGTACACATTTCCTTTACAATTAATGTGTTCCCAAGGATGAGAATTTGAACATCGATTAAAATAACTTCATATTATAACTTTAAAAAGTTAATATTTTCTAAAACATAACCATAATTATATTAAAAATCAATAACTTTTCCTTTGGTGGTGTTGAAACCAGAGAAAAGATGGTGCGACCTGTACTTTGATGACGTCAGTGGACAAAAAAATGTTGGATTACATAATTACGGTTATGGTTTAGAAAATATTAAGTATTCCAAGTTATGAAATGAAGCTATTTTAATCGATGTTCAAATTTTCATCCTTGTGAACGCATTAATTGTGAAGAAAACGTGTACAAAAGTTTTTCCATTGGAAGTATAGGAAGCAAAGTTACTTGACATCCACCTTAAAGTAGCAATTCTTATATGTATGTATGTACATTTTATTTTGAAAACGGCTCTAAGAATTTTCATGAAGGTCGTTAACCTACCGTTTTCTGATACTAGAAATCGATTTAGCTTGATCTCGACTTTAGAAGAATTCGTTTAGTGGGTTAAATAACCACCCCGAATTATAACGTTTTTAGTGATGGCATTGTTCCATTAATGTTACCAATGCTTAGAAATCTTATGACGGCGCAACTCGCGTTTGAGAATGTTGGCGCGGTCATGCCATCTATCTCATTACGTCACGCGTTGTTTGTGGATCCTATTAAAGATTTATGACGTCACACCTTGCTAGCAGATGGTCGCGATTCCCATCTGCCTCATTACGTCACGCGTTGTGTGCGTATGTCCGTCAGCACGATAACTCGCGTAACAATTGTTCGATTTCAATGAAATTTTAGTATCTGGTAGGGGATCACCTGGGAAGAAACCCTATTTAAAGTGAACGAAATGGGGTCAAAGGTCAGTTCACGGGAGAGGGATCCATTCCACTGCTGTTATGCGCCATAACTAACGTAAAAAGGTGCGATTTCGATGAAATTTTAGTATGTGGTAGAAGATCACCTGGCGACAAACCTTATTGAAAATGGGCGAAATGGGGTCAAAGGTTAGGACACAGGAGCGGGATCTATTCCATAGCCCTTATGCATCAAAACTTACGTAAAAATGCTTCGATTGCGACAAAACTTTATCATGTTATTTCGGAGGTATACCAAGCCGGTTCTGTTGAATATAATCGAAATGGGATCAAAGGTCAGGGCACAGGACCAAGATTTATTCCAGACATTATTCTCATAACTTGAGTAATGATTTCTGTAATGTTGGAAAGCGTATTATAATTATAATCAATGCATTGCATGATTTTACTAACTTGTTTGGGTCTATCTTAGGCCTGAATAACTTTTTTGGAAATATCACATTATTGTATCCATCTTCTTCAAGCTTAGTATATTTGTATAGATTTTCATGGCAAAATTCCATCAGTATCCAAGCCTATTAGGCCTTTAGTGTGCAGCCTTGGCCCGATTAAAGCTTCTGAGAATGTAACATCACTGTATCTGTCTCTTACTACATTTGTACGGATATTCAGGGCGAAATTCCATGTGGAAGTGCCAAAGCCTGATGTTAGGGCTTGTGTGTGTGCCTAGCCTAGGCCTGATTAAAAAATTTTGAAAATCTAATGTTTTTGTGTCTGTCTACTCAACGTGTAGTGCAGTGCAGTGCATTTATACTGATTTTTGAGGCAAAATTCCTTAGGGAAGTACCCAAGCTTACTATTAGAGGCCTTTAGTGCTTAGCCTAGGTCTGACTATAACTTTTGAGAATGTGATGTTAATGTATCTGTTCACTTCATACTTAGTACATTATTTGGAATAAAGTTCCATTGAGAAGTACTCAAGCCTGGGAATAGGCTTTTTTTTTTTTTTTTTTTTTTTTTCATAGTCAAGGCCTGATTTATATTTCAGGGAATTTAACATTTTTGTGGCTGCACACTGCTTGTATGCCGATTTTCATGGCAGAATTCATTCAAGAAGTGTGGAAACTGACTGTCAGCTGCAGGAACCATTCAACTGCAAATCAATAATTGTTTCTTTAGGTCTGGACTTTACTGGTACTATATGTGTACCATTTTTTATGTCTTAATTATATGGGTAATTCTCTGAAAGGGTGAAAGTGCAATAACAAACACTCAAAGAATTATAGATATAATTTAAAATTTTTAAATACCCATAAATCTCTTTATACTGTTTTGCAAAAACTGCCCCCCCCCCCCCAAAAACCCTGCCACATACTTTCTATTCTTTCAAAGCTGTGGTGAATTTCTGAAATCCAACATGTGGAACACGCAGCCTCTTAACAGCATCGTCGACGCACGGAGGCCCGATGAGAAACCTATTTTTAAACATCGTGTCTGCATTGTGATGGGATTGCTTGCGAAGCTACGATGTCAATGATTGCTCAGCTGGCTGCAATAATTGACATCGTAGCTGCTGCTCGGCTACCATTTGCAGCTGTACTGCGCATCTTAACAATTCAGCGGATCCGTTCATTTGCTTTTGAAGGGGTGTCCAGTGACTTTTGTCAATACAGTGCGTGTATGTGTATATATATGTGCGTGAGAAAATAATTTTTTTTTCCTCATCTCTCGATGCTCATCGCTTACTAAGCACAACTCCTTGAGAGTTGAGGCATGCTCCCCACTCTCACAGTAGTCTGCAAGTAGCTCGCCCTCGTGTTGTGCTATGCAGAACTGTTTGCTACGATATGGGGCTTTCTGCACTTGATCCATGTACTTGAATCTCAACAATGATGAAACTATCCCTCTATCGATTATCGTAGCAAGGAGCGTGAGCAGGAACTGCACCCAGTTGACTAAAAAAAATTTTTAAAAATGGGATAGAAGAAATTAATGGAACAGTGAGTGTGTGGTCTGGCGTGTTGGATAATGTAAAAGGGCAGACAGGTATAAGTGTGATTTTAAGTAAAAAGATGAAGAACTTGATTCACTATAGTTGCATAAGTGAGAGAATTCTCTGGATTCATTAGGAAGTGAAACTTCAGAAAATAGTAAATGTTGTACTGTATGGCTCCTTATGATTTAGATCTCTCTGATGGGAAGATTTTTGGATAGAGCTAAAAGCTGCTTTGAGCCACTTAGGTACTAAAGAAAGTTATTATAGCAGGGGATTTCAATGCCAGATTAGGTGTTCAGAATGGGATTTCTGATAATGTTTTGGGCAAGTTTAATGATCCTGGTGTGAATGACAATGGTGAAATATTATTTGAACTCTCCATTGAAAATGCATTGTGGGTATCTAATACGTTTTTCAACCACATGTATATCCATTCTTACTCTTAGGAAAATCATACTCAGAGATTAAAGAATGTAATAGATTTTGTTGTTTATGATCAGCGTCTGAAAAGCTTAGTTGTTGATATCCATGTGACGAGAGGTGCAGATGTTGGCTAAGGTCATCACTTGTCAGTGTCATGGGTGAAACTGAATGTTGATTGGAGGAAAAGGAATAGGAAGAGAGGCCTAGGATGGAAAGAAAAGTTCAAAGGCTCCCTGAAGATCATCAGCATTATTCGGACTTACTCACAGAATGACTTAAGGAGCTCAAGTCTTGTGAGAGGGATGTAGAAAAGAAGTGGGAATGTTTTAATAACTGTGTTGTCACTGCTACTGTAGAGATCTGTGGCACCACAATAGTGGGTAACAATAAAGGTGATGCTTGGTGGAATAGTGAGATTAAAGGGGCAGTAAAGAGAAGGAAGGAAGCCTATTTGGGGATTTTGCAAGGTAGAGTTTCTGTGGAAGAATATCACTGTAAGCAGCTTAGCTGGTCCGTCAGAATAAGGCAAAAGATAGGAAGGAGAATGTGGAAAGGCATGAATTGGCTTTTTGAAAAGATAGGAAGACTTTCTGGAAGTACATGAGAATCCGGAAAAATAGGGGTAACAAAGTTGTAAGTTGTGTGAAGAATAGGATCGAGGAAATGATATGGGAGCCCAATGAGTTAAGTGAAAGATGGGGTGAATATTTCTGTGAGTTATTAGATCAAGAAAGCAAAGGTAATTATGAGGCAAAAGCAGACGATGTCACAGTGAAGGATGGAAGCACATAAGGGATCTCAAGAGAAGACATGTATTAAGTCTAAAATCTCTTCAGAATGGTAAGGCTCTGGGAGTTGATGGCATAACTGCCGAGATGTTGAAATATGGTGGTGACTCTGCAATTGACTGGTCAACTGAAATTTGCCAGCTGTGCTCGGGATTAGGAATGGTCCCTCGGGATTGGAAGGATGCTATCATTGTTCCCTTGTATAAGGGAAAAGGTGATCAGACTGACTGCAAGAACTATCATGGTATTAGCTTACTGAGTGTGCCAGAGAAAGTGTTTGGTAAGGTCATTATTGAAAAAGTACGGGGTCTTATATCAGAGAAAGTGTGAATTGTTCCGAGTGGTTTTATGCCTGGTCAAGGCTGCACTAACCAAATTTTTGCATTATTCATGATGATTGAAAAGTATCTGGCTGTTGGTAAGGAAGTTTTTGCAACCTTCAGATTTAGAGAAAGCTTATGACAAAATAAATAGGACTCTTCCATAGAAGGTACTGAAAAAATATCATAATACTGGGAATCTACTTAATACTGTGAATTCCATGTACACTGGCAGTAGAGCATCTGTAGGAGTGAATGGTGTATCAAAATGGTTTTCCATTGGTGCAAGAGTCAGACAAGATTGTGTAATGCCATCCTGAAAGTTTAATATATTTATGGATACATGCATGCGTGATGCCTAAATGGATAATACTGGTTTGTCTTAGTAACATCCGTGTGTGCATATTGTTCTATGCTGACGACACAGTCCTTTTGGCAGAGAGCAAAAGTGAGTTGCGCAGTATGTTGTGTCCTGGATGTACAAAGTTTGTATGAAATTCAAACTGAGCATAAATAAGGGAAAAACCAAAGTTATGGTTTTTGAGTGAGGAACTGTTAGTACTGAATGCAAGATATGTCTTTAAAACACAGAGATTGACCAGGTGAATGAGTTTGTATATTTAGAAAGTATGTTTGACAGAGAGAAGAAATTAAAAGGCAAAATTAGTAGGAAACGTTTTTATTTTTATTGGAGGTTTAAAAACCACCGTGAGCAACTCAATCGCCTATTCCTAATGTACAGCCAATGGTTTCAGGGAAAGGAGACAGCCAGCACCGTAAGACAAACACAACATCCATGCCTCACCAGGATTCAAACCCGGACCATCTCAGACGAATGATCAGAAGCCAACACTTAGACCACTGCTCCACCGGCAAGAGAGTTCTTCATTGAATGTTATAGTTGCCTTAGGAGGATTTCACAGGAATGATGGGTTCTCAAGTAAGTCCTGAATAGCTGTGTACAAAAGTGTAATTGGTTCTACTCTGATGTACAGCAGTGAAACTGAGATGCGTTAGTTATGGGGGTGGTAAAACAAGCTGCTCTGATCATGTGAGGAATGAAGATCGTTGTAGATGTGTAATTGTGAGGCAAAATGCTGTTAGTAAGGTGGAGACTAATATTCTTAACTGGTTTGGCCATGCTGAAAGAATGATTGATGAGGTGCTGACCAACAGAATTTTTTCAGCCCAAGTGGCAGGAAAGAAAGGTAGAAGGCCAAGGAAATCATGGGTGGACCAGATTCAGGAATGTCTGCTTGAGAAAAAGATTATGAATATCACGTACCAAAGGTCATGTGCGCAGTGTATGAAGAAAGTTAATAAGCTCAAGCTGTGTGCCAAGATCATTGTAAATGGGAACATTTGATATGCCAACAGCATGTAAATTCTAGTTCTATCAGTTAAATGTTTACTAGGCAGATGGTCTTTCTCTGAAGATCTAACCTCTGAATCTCAGAGAGCAGCTTAATATGCATGTATATAAGCATAATTTATTAAACATACCACACCCATTCGCAAACCTGCTTTACCTTGCCACAGTACTAAGCCTAAAACCATAACTGTATTCAGCTGCTGTATTGCTCATCATCAGGACAAACCATGAGAGGCAACGTAAGTGACAGGATAGGAAAGAATGTCTTCACACTCCCGGAGAGTGACATATTGCGCCTCTAGAAGAATACTATCACAACTCAAAAAACTCACATTTCAAGTTAAGCCCACTGGAGGTATGCCTGAAATGATATCTATGTGGAGGAATAACAACACAAGTCTGTTTGCGAAGTTAGTCGCTAGAGGACAGTAGTGTCATTGCTCTTCTGATCAGATGAAATTTAATTAGAATTTGGTTTTTTCTCTCTCCTGACAATTTGTATTTTTTTCAGTTGTGACAGTATGCTCCTATTAGTGCAATATGCAAGCTGGGTGTGTGCATGAAAGAGATAGTTCAAGAACTCTGCAGACTGACTTCTGTAGCACTACACACAGGTAAACACATCCAATGTCATTGAACAAGTGCTCGTGTACACAGAGTATTTTCTGTTGCATTAGTGAGAGTTTATAACCAATTGACTGCAAATATCTACTTTATGTATATGCACACGGATTGATTAAAGGCTGAGCAATCATAAGCCTTTACAAACTCTAAAGTGACTGGACTGAACACTGTTCTCACAAAGTGATCTGTTGAAAACCTTTGACTAAGCAAACAGCTGGTAATTTGAAATTAGCATTTGTGATGCTATACACTACATACTCTGAAGCCTCAGAGTATGTAGTGTAATAAAAGCATCCACTATTGAATGTGAAACCTGTGTAGACCCAGTATTTTTTTTATTTATTTGAGGTTTAACGACCACTGTAAGCAACTCAATGGGCTATAAGCAGTCGCCTGTCCCTAATTTAGGTTCACTGGCTCCAGGGAAGGGAGAGAGCCAATGCCGTAAGACAAACACAATATCCATGCCTCACTGGGATTTGAACCCGGACCCCTTTCTGACAAATAAATGATCAGAGGCCATCGCTTAGACCACTGCGCCCAGTAATTCACCAGCAATATTGCAATTCATACACCCATTACAAAAATGCTATCACGACTGGGGTTCATAATTCCTTCAAATGGCATGGACCTCTAAAGTAGAACACCTAGCATCATGCTTCAATATTATTGCCCCATAATGATTGCATCCTCTTATCAGCTGAAGATTTTAGCCAGAAGCCAATATCTTAGAAGTATAATTTTGCCATATGGGGATTACTATGATGTTATAAATATTACTTTTTGTCAAATTTTTGGGTTCCACACCAACCCGTCGTCGGGACTGACTCAAGAGAGCAGGTGCTGCCACTCAAGCGGTAATACCCAGCCTTCATGTTCGTTAATCGTGGCACCTCTTCTTCTTTCGATTTGTGGATTTCCCACCAATTTTCATTTTACACAATGCTGTTAATGTAAGAGAATTTTTAAACAGTCCTAATTAATTGAACATCTGGTACTCTGTATGTGTCTGTCAAGGCCTGTCTTGTTGGAAACACTCCTTATAGCAGCTTTATGTTCTGCTACATGGGTGCAAAGTTGTCTCCCAGTTTCTCCTACATATGTGTTACCACAATTACAATGTACACTGTAAACCACTTCTTGTAGTAGAACATTTTTTCTCTTTTTGTTTAATGGGAGGGAAGAATTTTTGAATTTATTGTTCAGGTGTGGAGCAAGTCAAACCTGGAATTTTAAGCCAATTCCTTGAAGCTTTGCAAATAGACCCTTATCATAAGTGTCCTTTTTGGTAAGTTTTATGTTACTTCTTAATTGTTTATGATTGGATTGGATTTTGTTTGTTAATTTTTTCATTGTAGAAGGAAAAATACTTTTGAAAGAAGAAGAGGTGCCATGATTAATGACTATAAAGGCTGGGTATTACCGCTTGAGTGGCAGCACCTACTCTCAGTCAGTCCCACCAAAGGGTTGGTGTGCAACTGAAAATTTGGCAAAAAGTAATATTTATGTCATCCTAGTAATCCCTGTATTGCAAATTTATACTTTTTTGATATTTCATCACTAGGATTTTGCCATGACTTCATAAATACACCAGAGTTTCCATAATTTCATGGTAGATAAGCAGCGGCATAAACAGCTTCTTTTTTTTTCGGGGGGGGGGGGGGGGCGAAATTATGTAACAAAAAACTTTTGGGCCTGTTCCAATAGAGGGAATAGAATAACTATGTTACAGCCATGTGCAATACATTCCACCACATCCTCTTAAAACAAGACATGACAATAATAGGTTATAGGATTGAGGTGGGACAGGTACAATAGAGGTGACGCCCGATAAAACTCAGAAAAATATCTGGGGGGGGGGGGGTGAGCTTTGCAGGGAATCGTTCTTGTTAGCAAGGATCGGCAGACCTGCCAACCTCTCAGAACCAAAAAACGTAACACTCAGAAAAATCATAACACGACGCATGCTGATAATTTCTGAAGCCTATTTCAGCTATATAAATTATTGATGATGAGAATGTAGGGATTTTTTCCCTACATCAAAATTTTATTGAGAAACTAATTAAATCTAATCAGCAAACACTTTTAGGTTGTTAATTATTAGAAAAAAAATTATAATTACGGGAGAAATCATCACTCCGTCTAACTTTCGTTTTCGGAAATTTTGAGAGGCGGAAAACTTGCATCTTAGAGAATCTGCAAGATGGTTTAATTGGGTTCTGGGGATGTCATTTTTGTCTGCAGGACCAAAATAAATCTGCGATGTGTATCCCATGTCGTCGCAATTCTGCTACGAGCATTAGTACAAAATAAATCTGGGATGTACGTCGGCCATCGGCACGATTCTGCTACAGGGATGACTGCAAAATAAACCTGCGATGTACGTTGGCCGCGTTTCTTCAACGGGGATGAGTAAAAAATAAATCTGCGATGTATGTCGGCTGTCGCCGCGATTCTGCTACAGGGACGAGTACAAAATAATTCTGCGAAGTACGTCGGCCATCGCCGCAATTTTGCTACGGGGATGAGTACAAAATAAACCTGCAATGTGTGTCGGCCGCTGACGCGATTCTGCTACAGGGATGAGTACAAAATAATTGTGTGACATACATAGAAAAAAAAATTATGATTATGGTAGAAATTTTCACTACGTCTAACTTCCGTATTCGGAAATTTTGAAAGGCGGAAAACTTGCATTTATGATAGGGAGTCTGCAAGATGGTTTAATAGGTTTCTGGGGATGTCGATTTAGTCTGCAGGACCAAAATTAATCTGCGATGCCTGTCGCCGCAATTCTGCTACAAGGCTTTAGTCTGAAAAGGGGAAAAATGGAGGAAAACATTACTATTTAAAAAAAAATGTATTTTCGGCTGCAAAATCGTATTAGCGTACTGCAGCCTGATTTATTGTACTAAATACGATAAAATCATAACAGTTGGCAGGTCTGGATCCCCCTTGTTTCATGCTTCGAGCAGCTAATTCTTTTTGAACTCATGACATCATCAGCTTCACCCCCCTCTTGAAACGGGATATTCAACTACCAACCACGATCGATAGTCATGGCCAACGACTCAAGAACAGCATGCGCAAATTTTGTCAGTGACGTGTGCACTCATTGCGTTCAGTTTGCCAAATCGCATTTTCTCGAGTATGCGTAGTTCTACGTTATCGTGGAAAGTAAAACGACGAAACGCAGAAGTTATACTTCTAGTTTTAAGCTAATGGCATGCGAAAGGACAGAAAAAAATAGGCAATAGATCTGCAGCCAGAGAGCACGACACCGGCGAGTGCTGCGTTCGCAGATGGAGATCGGAAAAAGATACTTTGGAGAAAATGCCGAGGCTGAAAAGGGCGCAAAGGAGAGGAGCTGTAGCTTGGCCAGTGTGAGGCACGGATTTAGAAGAGTGGATAAAGGAACAGAGAGACAAAGGTCTGCCAGTCTCTACAGTTTGAATTCGTCTACAAGCGGAATTAATTGCTGAACAGTTGGGTTTCAAGAACTTCAAAGGTGGCCCTAACTGGTGCTACAGATTTATGAGGAGAAAGAAGCTTCCGATTTTGATGGATTTGATTGAAAAACTATATGTATCATATATTTTCAGAATGTTGTGTGAGTATTTTTTAAATTCTTGAGGTATAAATGTTTTATAATTGGTTTAAACGCCTTATGAATTCTTCGAGTAAATTTTCATAAAATAGGAGTAGGGTAAGTGTTACCCTTAAGATTGAATCTTGTTTAATCGATATTTTTATTTATTATTTGAAAGATTAAGTACTATATATTTTTATCTATGTAATTTTTCATGATTCTGCCGTGGTACTACCCCAAGGTGAGGCGTATACAGAAGTGTGGCATTTCTGGTGATTTTTTTATCGCTGCGGCGTATATGTCAGTGCGGCTTATTTACCTGAAAGTACGGTAATATTAGTCTTCTATCTGTATGACAGCAAGTGCATCACTAAATGTAAATATTGCTTTCTACAAAACTGAATGAAAAGTAATGGCTTAGCAAGGTTTCAAACAAAACTAAAGAGAAGCACAGCACCACAAAAATTCTGATTTTCAGAGTTCAAATCAAACCACCATCACAGCCAAGGATACTTTAAGGTGGCCACCTTGAGCATGTAGGCACCTAGAGCTTCATAGTTCAAATCATACTGCATTAAAAACGAGAATTGAAGATAGCTGCCAAATGTACAGTAGTTATTATCATAGATGGAAAAAAAACATCTGAAACTTCACTGATTTGTTGAACATCTCACCCTCCCAAATAGACATCACTTACCTTTCTTAGAAATGCTGTTACATCTCAAAAATTTTGCAGAGGTTTTTTTTTCCAACAAAAACTAGGAATATTCCCTTTAAATAAATAACGAGCTAATGTGTGTGTAATATATCCCTTACAAATGAATTCAACAGATCAAATGGTGTATGAAGGTTATATAAATTAGCCATTACTGCACACGAGACTGGTGAAGGAAAAAAAAAAAAACTTTTCAACCACGTGAAAAATCGTAGCGTGCGACAAGGTGAGAATATAATGCAGTGTGTACATGACTGAATTGCTCACTGTAATTTATTTATGTAAATATTAAACTGGAGCAGAAAACTGTATTCACAATATAAAATTATTGAATTCAAAACAAGTGGTTTTAAAAGGCAAACAGTTTTTCTTTCTTGTTAGAACATCAGCTTCCCTCTTGCTTTCTTTTCCAAAAATTCGACAGCCACTTGCATCTCTGATTGACTTTGCCACTACACACCATCCATCGTTTAATCCCCCCCCCTACTGATAACTTCCCCTTCCCAATCTTTTGTAATTTTTTTATACCCTCAGATAACAGTAATTCCATCGGTCTGTCATGCTGAAAGAACTTCCAATCTGTGGACCATGAATGCTGGTATCAGAGATTACGCTACGAGGGTTGTACCAAAAGTAATGCAAAAGTGGGCATAACTATTTTATTAACTGACAGAGGTCGCTCAAATTGCACATGTTGGTAGAGTAACTCTTCTTCTATAATCTATATTTTGAGGTTACTCACCTTTAATCCCTAACTCTTTCAGGAGGTTTTCGTCTCTACACATTTCCAACACGTATTTTTCTCATTTACATCGTGGTTCGAGGCAGCAAAATAAACACAAACAAATAATAATAATAAAATAAAAATCTTTTTCAACTCACGCAAATTTCACTCCCCTCCTTTCTTTTCACTATGACCCAAATTCCGATTTAAAATAATCTACCACACATATATACAATTAAACTCACTAAAACACATTAACCTAATTAAAACTTCAATCAATAAAAAACTATTTACACATTTCCTAAAACGTCAAAGTTAAAAAGCTATAACCCAAAATTATTTACAATTGCACATCAGCGCCAAGTTAAAATAAACCCATATATCTGACACGACCACAATATTCAACAATTAAAGGCCCCTCTCCCCTTAGAAAACAAGCTTAACATCCTAGCACTTTCAGCCTCTGTCCCGGCCATTTTCAAGGAGCGGACGTAGCAGATGTACCACCCGTCACCTCCGCGAAACGTAGCGAATGTTCCAGTGCTCGCGTGGCTCGTCTGATTTCCCATTCTCCGTCGTTCAGGCGCAGTGGCGCCACCATCAGATGATCCAATAGCCTTCTTTTCCTTTCGTACTTACAAATATCCGTTCGATTTATTTGATTCTTATTTCGTACTAATAAATATCTGTTCGATTTATTTGATTCTTAAAGGAAAAGAAGGCTATTGGATCATCTGATGGTGGCGCCACTGCGCCTGAACGACGGAGAACGAGAAATCAGACGAGCACTGGAACATTCGCTACGTTTCGCGGAGGTGACGGGTGGTACATCTGTTGCGTCCGCTCCTTGAAAATGGCCAGGGCAGAGGCTGAAAGTGCTAGGATGTTAAGCTTGTTTTCTGAGAGGAGAGGGGCCTTTAATTGTTGAATATTGTGGTTGTGTCTGATATATGGGTTTATTTTAACTTGGCGCTGATGTGCAATTGTAAATAATTTTGGGTTACAGCTTTTTAAATTTGACGTTTTAGGAAATGTGTAAATAGGTTTTTATTGATTGAAGTTTTAATTAGATTAATGTGTTTTAGTGAGTTTAATTGTATATATGTGTGGTAGATTATTTTAAATCGGAATTTGGGTCATAGTGAAAAGAAAGGAGGGGAGTGAAATTTGCGTGAGTTGAAAAAGATTTTTATTTATTATTATTTTTTGTGTTTATTTTGCGGCCTTGAACCACGATGTAAATGAGAAAAATACGTGTTGGAAATGTGTAGAGACGAAAACCTCCTGAAAGAGTTAGGGATTAAAGGTGAGTAACCTCAAAATATAGATTCTCTAAATAGCACCTGAATAATTAAGCAGTTAGATGACATTTGCAATGCTGTATGAATATATGATCTTCTTCTATAGTAACCCTTCTTTTTCATTGCAGGTAAATAATGGATTCCAAGTAGAAGCAACATGCCCTCATTGAGTTCTTGACGAAGGAAAGGTGCAGGCTGTCAGGCATCCACACAAGGCTACGGAATGTTCATGGAGATGACTTCGACAAGAGCAATATGCACAGACAAATGAAGCTTAAAGAAAGGAAACCAGCATTGAAGACAAACCACGCAGTGGGAGACCATCATCTGCGACCACTAACATTAATCGACAGCGAGTGGATGAACTGATTCGTGTGGAAGACGAGTCACAGTCTGTGAGCTTGTTGCACAACTGGACTGTAGTCACAATGCCACACAAAAGATAGTGGAAGACTTAGGGTACCGGGAAGTGAGTGTAAAGTGGGTACCTCCGCAGTTGACACCAGATTTGGAGGAGAATAGGGTGGAAGTCTTCTCTGATCTGCTGGAAGCATTTGAAGCCAATGAAGATACATTTTTTTTTTTAATCTGGTGACTGGAGATGAAACGTGGACGCATCTTTATGATCCAGAAAAGAAGACTCAATCCATGGAATGGCGTCACACCTCTTCGCCAAGGCCTAAGAAGCTTAAGAGCCAGTAATCAGCACAGAAAGTCAAGGTGACTGCTTTTTGGGATGCCAGTGGTGTCACTCTCCTTGATTTTCTGGAACATGGTCATACCATGACCAATGAGCAGTACACTAAGACACTCAAGAAGCTTAGAGAAGCCATAAGGAGGAAGAGACCAAACCAGAATCTGAAAAGGATCCACATTCTCCATGACAATGCAAGACCACACACATCTTTGACAACAAATCAGGCGATCAGCAAATTAGGCTGGTCAGTAGTTCCCCATCCTCCGACTTCCACCTGTTTGGTCCAATGAAGGACAGTATCTGGGGACAACAATTTGATGACACAGATGAGGTGAAAGTGGCTGTGAAGAAGTGGGTACAACCAGTCCACACCTGAACTTTTTCAAAGAGGATTCGAGAGTTGGGTTCAACGATAGAGCAAATGCATTTCCTGTGATGGACTATGTTGAGTAGTACCTTTGTATAGAGAAAAAGTTACTCTACCAACATGTGCAATTTGAACAACCTGTCAGTTAAAAAAAAAAAAAATTATGCCCACTTTTGCATTACTTTCGATACAAACCTCGTATTTTAGATAAATGGTGTAACTTTCAGAGGATCCCTACTTTTGAACACTATGCATTAATTCTTGCAAATTTTCAAACCTTGTCACTTCCATTTTCTGAAATCCCCCCCTTATCAGGCTTAAACACAAACATTTATGGGGGGAGGGGGGGACATTTCACAATGACAACACAGGCGATTGAGAACATCGCGGGAGGGGGGGGGGATTACAATAACGCAAGAAATCTTGACTCCGTCAGACTTCCCTTTTCGGAAATTTCTCCTAAATTTTCAAGTTGAAATACAAAAATTTATGGAATAAAATGATATCTAACAACAATAGCCTACTGGGCAGAAGAAAGATCCCAAGAAAAAAACTACGGTGGAAGTTTTCACTCCATCTACTCCCCATTTTCAAAAGTTTCGAAGGATGGAATTTTGTGCTCCAACAGAGTACAACCCCTTTCACTTTCACTTTCACTTTCTCTCTCTCTCTCTCTCTCTCTCTCTCTCTCACTCACACACACACACACACACACACACACACACACACACACACACACACACACACACACACACACACACACTACTACTACTACTACTACTACTACTACGACCACCACCACCACCACCACCACCAATCCCCCCAAAATTTCTGTTCAGTTGTGTGTTGATCTCGTGGTTGGCCGAAATGATGGAGGAAAAAAAAAAAAAAAAAAAAAAAAAAGAGAAATTCCACAAACCCACAAAAGAATTGCCTGCCTGAAGATTACAGGGAAATTTTTGTGCCATCTCACTCCCGCTTTCCGAAATCGTTTCCTACAGTTCCAAGCTGAAATACAAACATTTATGCCAGTGGTTCCCAAAGCAGGAGCCGCCAGTTGCACTAACTAACGAGCAATCAAACTCTCCCCTTCACGTCCTTCCTCCCACCCCATAATCTCCCCCTTTTATCAATAGATGCCGCGGTTGCTGCATTTTTTGTTAATGGGCTGTTGGCATTCCAGCTGCATGGTGGCTTTTTGGTGGTCTTCTGTCCCTTCTGAGGTGTCGTACTGGCAGCATTTCTCTTTTTACTACTGGAGACGATAGACATATTTTTAATTCTCTCTTTGAAGTGCAGGTTGCTGATAGTTTTATATTAGCTTTGGGGAGTCTAAATACGGAGAAATTCTTAATTAGAAAAAGAAAAAGTTCAGATAGTGAAGAAAATGTGAATTCTCCTGACACGAGTCTAGCCAGTAGTACTTTAGAATTAAGCACTAAAAACCCTGACAACGATTATAAGAAGTCGGGGAAATGTATGAAAACATGCCTCTATCAGGAGAGCTACCTACAATTTGGATTTACCTGGTGTGGAGAAGAAGATTTTCCTAATCCGAAGTGCATTGTGTGTGTGGAGAAACTTTGTCAAACGACGCCATGGTTCCAAGCAAATTGAAGCAACATCTCACTTCAAAGCACGACCATTTTTGAAGAAAACATCAGAGTATTTCAAAAGTTTGATTGCTTTGACAGAAAAAATAGGTCAGAAATTTTGTCGGAATTTACAGTTTCTAATCAAGCTCAGTTATCCAGTTACTTAGTGGCCGACATTATTGCGAAAAATACGAAACCCCTTACAATTGGGGAAGAATTAATTCTTCCAGCTTGTGCTGCAATTGTTAAAACAATGTTAGGGGCAGATGCAGAAGAAGAGATAAAAAAAGTTCCGTTGTCAAATAACAGCATAAGTCACCATATAAAAGATATGTCTGAAAATATAGAGAATGTTGCCCCAAAAATAAACTAATCTCTTTTTTCACTCCAGGTCGACTGATATTGGAGAAAAAGTGCATTTGCTCGCCTTCGTCCGTTATATGCAATTCGAAGCCATTGAGGAAGAATTTTTGTGTTGCAAAGAACTTGAACAGACCACAACAGGTAAAGACATTTTTAACGTTGTAAACAACTATTTGCTGTCCGTTTGGTCTGTCCTGGCAGTCATATGTAGGTGTATGCACTGATGAGCGCCCTCAATGCTTGGCAGTTTGAAAGATTTTGTCTCCCTTGCAAAACAAGAAAATAACCTCATCATGTCAACTCACTGTTTTCTACATCGAGAAGCATTAGTATCAAAAACCATAGGGGAAGAACTTAAAGCAGTTTTGCTCGACATCATCGAAATGGTGAATTATATTAAAAGCAGACCACTCAAATCACATTTATTTAGAAGACTTTGCGAAGACACAGGGTCTGATTACATGAATCTGATATTTCACACTGAAGTTAGATGGTTGTCAAAGGGGCATGTACTAACTCGGGTTTACAAATTGAGGCAAGAGATGTTAGCTTTTTTCAAACTTGAAAAGAAACCAAAATTTAGTTCACTATTGGAAGATTACTTCTGGTGCACGAAACTTGCATATTTAACTGATATTTTCGAGCACTTAAATAATAATAATGCAAGTATGCAAGGAAAAATTGAAAATATCTTAACTTCTTCAGATAAAATTGCTGCCTTGAAAAGTAAAATACAACTATGGAAAAGAAAAGTTAATCAAGACAACATTGATATGTTTCCCAAGGCAGCGCTGACAAACAGAAACATTTACACCAATTAATATACACCCATTTGTCTACCTTAGAAGAAAAAGAAAGACTTCAGCATTACTTCCCTGATCAGCCGCTCGACATCTATGACTGGATCAGAAACCCATTCGTTGCATCTTTTTCAGAAGAAACACAAATTAAGCTTGGCAAAACAGGAAGAACTGACTGATATTCGCTGTGATCGCACACTCAAATTAAAACATTCTGAGTCTTCATTGGATTCATTCTGGATTAGCATCAGCAGAGAATATCCTACTATTGGCAACAAATCACTTCGAGTACTTCTTCAGTTCTCAACGACATATCTATGTGAGATGGGTTTTTCTACTTTGGTGAATATCAAAAAAAAAAAAAAAAAAAAAGGATTCAACTGAAATCAGTAGAGGATGAAATGAGAGTATGTTTGTCAAAAAAACACGTCCAGATATTGGAAAAATTTGCCCCAGTCATCAGCCTCATGTCTACCATCGAAGGTAAGCATTCTTTGTTTCTTCTTATACTTAAAAAAATTCGGGGGGGGGGGGGTGCTGCCGACTCAAAAAGTTTGGAAACCACTGATTTATGCAATAAAATGACATTTTACAATACTGGACAGAAGCAATGTTGTGAGAAAGATATTATGATTACAGGGAAATTCTTCGTTTAATTTCTGTTTTCAAAAGCTTTAAAAGACGAAATAATGACCCCATGGATTTCTGCCAAGCAGGCGGTGGCAGTGTGCATTAGGGTGGAGCGAAAAACACTTTTTTTTTTTATTTGAAATGTCACCATGTGCAATATTTGCGATTTCATTACTGAAATAACCCCTCGAAATATGGATGACATTATTTGATATCTTAGGCTGCCCCAAGAATTTCAAAGTTTGAAAGTTATAGGGAAAAATGGTTTAAAAACACCCGCTTTCTTCATTTTGTAAATATAAAAAAAAACTGTGTCATCATGTTATTTTTTAATATCACCTTTGAGTGTATAAACACGGGTAAAAGTTCATCAGACATGAGTTAATTTCTTAGGCTTCCCCAGATCCCTTAAAGTATGTAATTTTTGCCGAAAATGGCATGATAATTTGCGTAAGCATTAAGTTCGACAGCAGCCTTATTGTAACCAATTTGGGCTTAACATTAACAACCCCCCCCCCTTCCCATACTTTCTGGAAACCTCTTGTTGATTTTCAGAAACATAGCTTGCTGTTTTGCACTCTGCTTTGTTTTTGTTACCTTTTTCATCTCAGTCCACCCCCTCTCTCACAGCGGAGCTCTGTTTGCGAACTCGCTGAGTCATCTCATCACAGTCGCACAGGTCCGTTTGGGAGAGAGTGTTGGCGGGTTTGCGTCATAATGATGCAACAGTTTCTTTCACTCCTAGTGATGTTGATTGGATCGTACCGGCATTTTTGTTTTGTTGTCAAACAACTTAAGATGGCTGAAACAAGAAATAAAGCTGATTGCCCTATCCTCAGGAGTTATAAGGAGATGCATGAAAATGTGTTGCCTACGTATGAAGATGTAATGCGCCATTACTACCTTGTGAGGAATACTCTTAGGCAGGAATGTGCAAATTATGAGCCTGCTGCAGCAGAAATAACAAGTATTGTTGCGGACAAAGTGCTAAGTACATGGAAGAAAGCATCTCTTCCGACTTCTCTCCACAAATCTGTTGCAAAGCGTATTACCACATACAAGACTGAAACCTGAAAGCTGAAAAAACACGCTGCAAGAATGGATGAAGCATACCAAAAGAAGATTGAACAATTTTGTGCAGATTCGCAACGTATCTTTGACATATGCTCATGCAAGTGCAAATGTTTTAAAACCTGCAAAATTTGAAGGTTCTAAAACATTTGCACTTGCATGAGCATATGTCAAAGATACGTTGCGAATCTGCACGAAATTGTTCAATCTTCTTTCAGTAGGCTTCATCCATTCTTGCAGCGTGTTTTTTCAGCTTACGGGTTTCAGCGTTGTATGCGGTAATACGCTTTGCAACAGATTTGTGGAGAGATGTCGGAAGAGATGCTTTCTTCCATATACTTAGCACTTTGTCCGCGACAATACTTGCTATTTCTGCTGCAGCAGGCTCATAATTTGCACATTCCTGCCTAAGAGTATTCCTCACAAGGTAGTAATGGCGCATTACATCTTCGTACGTAGGCAACACATTTTCATGCATCTCCTTATAACTCCTGAGGATAGACTCATAATTTGCACATTCCTGCCTAAGAGTATTCCTCACAAGGTAGTAATGGCGCATTACATCTTCGTACGTAGGCAACACATTTTCATGCATCTCCTTATAACTCCTGAGGATAGGGCAATCAGCTTTATTTCTTGTTTCAGCCATCTTAAGTTGTTTGACAACAAAACAAAAATGCCGGTACGATCCAATCAACGTCACTAGGAGTGAAAGAAACTGTTGCATCATTATGACGCAAACCCGCCAACACTCTCTCCCAAACGGACCTGTGCGACTGTGATGAGATGACTCAGCGAGTTCACAAACAGAGCTCCGCTGTGAGAGAGGGGGTGGTCTGAGATGAAAAAGGTAACAAAAAAAAAGCAGAGCTCAAAACAGCAAGCTATGTTTCTGAAAATCAACAAGAGGTTTCCAGAAAGTATGGGGGGGTAATGTTAAGCCCAAATTGGTTACAATAAGGCTGCTGTCAAACTTAATGCTTACACAAATTATCATGCCATTTTCGGCAAAAATTACATACTTTAAGGGATCTGGGGAAGCCTAAGAAATTAACTCATGTCTGCTGAACTTTTACCCGTGTTTATACACTCAAAGGTGATATTAAATAACATGATGACACAGTTTTTTTATATTTACAAAATGAAGAAAGCGGGTGTTTTTAAACCATTTTTCCCTATAACTTTTAAACTTCGAAATTCTTGGGGCAGCCTAAGATATCAAATAATGTCATCCATATTTCAGGGAGTCATTTCAGTAATAAAATCGCAAATATTGCACATGGTGACGTTTCAAATTAAAAAAAAAAAGTGTTTTTCGCTCCACCCTAGTGTGCATGTCTGGGGGATGTTTACCTGTTTTGACCTCAGACCACTGGTACCACTGGATAGGTCCCTGAACACCAATGGCTACTTGTCCATCCTCGCTGACCACATGCATCCCTTCATGTTGTACGTTTATCCTGGTGGTGATGTTGTTTACCAACAGCACAATGCACCATGCCATGTCGCTAAGGGGGTGCGTAACTGGTTCCAGAAACACGACCACAATGTCTTTGTTATCCCTTGGCTGGTGAAATTACCCGATCTCAATTCCACAGAGCACTTGTGGGACTATTTGGATTGATAGGTTCAATGTGACGAGGCACAATCACATCATCTCTGGGACTTCCTTGCTTTGCTGCGATCCAAATGGGCAGGTGTACCTAGGGCAACCTTCCAGGGCCTCATTGCATCTAATCCATGCCATCTCACCACTGCCATTTAGGCCAAGGGTGGTTATTCCCATTATTAGGTAGGTGGTCATATAATGATATGACTGTGTGTAAGATATTCCTTAACAATGATGTATTTAAAGTTGAATCGGCGGTAAAAGTAAAAAAAACAAAAAAAAACATTGCAGGTACTATATCATATTGCATTGCAAAAATCATAAAGCGTATGAAAACCAAACTTCTTTTTTCACAACTCTGTCTATATTAACAGCATTATTATTTTTTTTTTTTTTTTTTTTTGAATCTGGGAGCATCCATTTGAAACCAGAATATTTTGGGTCTTGACACAAAGTTACATGCCAGGGATGAAACATTTTTTAAATAGTGCAAATGTGTGTGAGTTGTGAAACGCAAAACAGACTTTTCACCCCAAACCAAAGGAAATAAATAACATATCCTTCTCTGAGGTTCAACTTTGGCTGCATGAAGAAAAAGTGCAGTAATGCTGTCTCAATTCTTTCAGAGTTGTAACATTCTGGGTTTCATATAAAAGAATCAAAGAGCTGTGTATTTTTTTGATAATCCGAAATTCCAATTTTAACGTACAATTGTAAAAAGCACATAAATGAACTATGTATAATGGAATTAAAAAAGTGATAGAAACTACTGTAAAATATTGGGCCTAATGAAGAAAGATTCTGCTGAATATAAGCATATACATATTACACTTTTTATTCAGTACATATATATTGAATAAAAACTCTAAAATTTCTTCATTTCTATTTAGATACTCTGAACATAAAGTACTTGAATGTAATTCTATGTAATTCTTTTCATAACAGCAAAACATAATTTGGGGAGGGGGGCGGGAGGAATGCATGTATCACCATCATCATCAACTATTATCAGTCCATTGCTGAATGAAGGTATCTCCAAGTTTCTTCCACAATGATCTGTCTTGAACCAGTTTCCTCCATGTCACTCCCGCATGCTTTCGAAATTCATTCACCCACCTCCCATGTGGTCGTCTTATGGGTCTTTTCACATCCCTTGGAATCCAGTCTAAAAGTTTGGTTGTCCATTGGTGGTCTGTCCTTTTGGCAATATATCCAGCCCATTGCCATTTCAGGGATTTTACTCGGATCATGATGTCTTCCACTCTTGTCATTTTCCTTATCCACGAGTTTCTCTTCCTATCTTCCCTGGTTACACCAAGCATGCAACTCTGCATGTCTTTTTTAGTTAAAGTCCACATCTCCGCTCCATATGTAAGCTCTAGAAGGATAAGACATAATGGCATACTGCTGTTAAAAATTGTACTGTTTTTTTCCAAAAAGCTCTCCAATCAAGTTTCATATGCTGATTAATTTCTTTCTCAATGTGACCCTCGCTTGATATCTGCTGTCCAAGGTAAATGTAGGTATCGGTTATCTCAAGCTTTTCTCCATCAATCAATAAATCTTAATTTATTGTAAAAGTATTGTACATCAGTTTTGTTTTCTGAGAGTTATTTTTTAATCCCACTTTTTTATTATAGTCAGCAAGTTCCTGGATCATACTCTGCAGCTCTGAAGGGGTAGTCACAAAAACAATGTCATCAGCAATACGAAGGTGAGTTAAATAATCTCCATTAATCTTTATCCCTTCGTTTTCCCAGTTCAATGACTGAAAGACATTTTGCAATGTGGCATTAAAGAGCTTAAGTGTGTGTGTGTGTGTGTGTGTTTACATATACACTGAGTGGCCACTTTATTATGACCACCTGACAGTTTTAAGCAAATGAACTATGACTGCACGCTGTTGCCGCCAGAGGGTGAGGCTAGTATAAAAAGGGAAAGCTCAGTGCTTGCGACATTAGTAGAATTTGGGTGACGAGATGGGTAAAAAAATGCGATTTGACGGACTTTCAACGTGGGATGATTGTAGGAGCTCGGAGCCATGGGGCGAGTATCATCAAAACCGCCGCATTCGTGAAATGTTCCAGAGCAGCTGTTGTTAAAGTGTTTAAAGACTGGACTGTCAGCCAAAAAACTGGGTCTCTACATGCAATGTGTGGTCATCATCGACTAGTGACTGCTCGGGCGGAACGGAGAGTGTCCAGACTGGTAACAGACAACAGAAGAGCAACAGTGCAGCAAAATTACAGACCATCTTAATCAAGGATCCCCTCAAATGATCTCTGCATGCACTGTTCGCTGTACACTGCATCGGATGGGATATGGCAGCCAAAGGCCTGTTCGAACACCTTTGCTGTCTGCAGTTAACAAGAGAAAACGTCTCCAGTTCGCACAGGAGCACAAGGCTTGGACAGTTGATAATTGGAAACAAATTATGTGGTCCGATGAATCATGTTTTCAGTTGCACCATGCCGATGGCCGAGTGAGAATTTGGCAGAAACAGCACGAAAGCATGGACCCCAAATGCATTGCTAAAACCCTTCAAGCTGGTGGAGGCAACGTTATGGTTTGGGAAATGTTTTCCTGGCATGCTTTGGGCCCTTTAATTCGTGTTGATCAATGTCTGACTGGCACATCATATCTAAACATCGTTGCGGACCAAGTGCATCCTGTCATGTGGATGGTTTATCCCAATTGCGATTGCTACTTTCAATAAGATAATGCGTCCTGCCATAGTGCTCGTATTGTACACGATTGGTTTCAGGAACATGCCAGTGAGTTTACTTTGCTTAGGTGGCCCCACAATCTCCAGATGTAAACCCCATTAAGAATTTGTGGGATAAAGTTGAATGAACCATCAGACAGCTGGATCCACAACCCTGCAATCTCACTCTCCTGGAAAGTACTATTCATCAAGCATGGTCTGAGATTCCACAAACTACCTATCAACATCTCGTGGAGTCCATGCCACGAAGAATCGACGCAGTATTAAAGGCAAAAGGTGGCCCAACAAAGTGCTGAGGGGGTGGTCATAATAAAGTGGCAACTCAGAGTATATCACTCATCTAAAAATCATGCAGATGATGCCAAAAAATGCACAGTGGTAGTGATAATACAGGGTGACTCATAAAGAAGTATACAGTTTCAACGCACTATAAAACAAGAACAATGTAAGATATTTCATGCTACCTGTAACAGATTTGTAGGGGAATGTTTCAAGCTTTTTTAGAGACAGTTACAGATGTTCTATGTGTGCACCCTTAGTCACACGACACACATCGAGCCCGTAATCCATTTCCGCCCAAACGCGAGGCAAGATATCTGAATCAAGTGCAGTGATAGTGGCTGTGATAAGCTGTTTCAGCTCCGCTAGATCAACAGGAAGGAGAGGGGCGCATACCTTGTCCTTTACGTACCCCCACAGGAAAAAGTCACAAGGTGTAAGTCAGGACTTCTGGGTGGACATTGGGTCAGTGGCATGTTGTAGTCCGCGGCTCATCCAATCCATCGGTGAGGGAAATGTTCATCGGCTGACTAGTCACCTGACACGTGCGCTGTCGCCTACGTCACTTCCCTCAGTAGCGGGACACAAACTTTATGACTACATTTACCTAACGGTTCGCAGTTGTGGTCCGTGTCTTCAACTGTTACTGTTTTACAGCATCTGGAAACTGTATACTTCTTTATGAATCACCCTGTATATAAATGAGCCAAACATTTGATCAAAAGATCGTCAGTACTTTGTAGAATTTAGGAAAAACATTTAATGAATGTCTCATTTTGTTACTTATCTCTGTCATTGTCTATATACACATGTCTCTGTGTTGTTCAACTTTTTTCTTTGTACATGGTAAACAACTGGTTAATTGAAGTCTGTAACAGAGGTGTAAAATGTGCACCGAGTGGAAGATGGAAAATGTCACCTAGTTCATCAATTAAGTTCTTGTCCTCTGGTTACCACAGATTAACATAGCACACGAGAATGCACAGCGTGCGCACACACAATTAACATTCCATTATGTTTCATACAAATTCTTTGCTTGACAAGTCACAGTAACTAATCAAAATTCTACGTGCTTACAATTACCTTAATAAGAGCAATGAGAGTAAACTTACCCTTACCAGTAGGTCCGTTCTCTCAGACATGTAGACATTTCTCTGCACATTAACTTCCTTATTAATATCCACGGTTGGTTTTTGGCCTTTGGTGCGGTGGTTTTTATGTTGTCTTCGACATGTTCTTTTATTTGACTGAGTGAGCAATTTATTAACCTATACTGCAGAACTGATACGTTGGTCCAAGAAACCTCTTTTATACTTTAAAAACCCTATATTTACAATGACTTGAATAACACTAACCGGTAACCAAATTGGCTTATAACAAAAAAAAAAAAAAAAAAAAAAACCTATGTACATGAACATTTAGAAACCATAAACAAACTTCCTATTTACAAACACCAAAACATCGGAACAAAACATTTAAAAGCCTAAAATTCAATTATTCACAACAAACTTATCTCATTGCCCTCTATTTACAAACTCATCTCACACACTCATTCACGCACCACACCTCTGCCGTTCCCAACGTAGATTGCCCCAAGCAGCTTTCCACCCATCCAGGGTCATCATCTGGAGGCCAGTTGGTATCAGCCCTGCTATCACAGTGCGAGTGAGTGAGAGAAGCGATTTCTTGCGTCGGCCTCATGTCCCACGTCATATTGAACACATGGCCACCGTGTGGCTCCATCTGTTAAGAACTGTAGTTAATATTTTATTTTCTTCTGGAGTATTTTTTCCTTTTTCGTTCTATTTTTATTAGTTGTTTCCATTTTTCATTAAGTATATTTGGGTCATTATGATTACATACTCCATCCCTATTTTTTTCGATCAGTACTGACTCTGCAATACGCAAATGTCTTTCGTTGTTACGTGATTTAATTATTTTGATGTCTTCAAATTTTGGGTATCTTTGATTACCTAAGCAGTATTGTATCAGTGCTGTTTTCGCTTCTTTTTTTTTGCCAATTTTTTACGTGTTGTTGTAGGCGATGTTTTAATTGGGTTTTGGTACTCCTATGTACGATATTGGTGGGGTGCCTGTTATCGGAATTTCATACACACCTGCTTTTTCCAAGATACTGCTTTTTCGGTATTATTAATTATCATATCTTTGACCGTTAGTACTTTGTTTCCCATCTGAATTCCATATTTGTGCATAACTTATTTATGCCACAAATATGGAAATAAGTTATGCCACAAATATGGAATTCAGATCGGAAACAAAGTACTAATGGTCAAAGATATGATAATTAATAATACCGAAAAAAGCAGTATCTTGGAAAAAGCAGGTGTGTATGAAATTCCGATAACAGGCATCCCACCAATATCGTACATAGGGAGTACCAAAAACCAATTAAAACATCACCTACAGTAACAACACATAAAAATTTGGCAAAAAAAGAAGCGAAAAGAAGCGATACAATACTGCTTAGATAATCAAAGATACCCAAAATTTGAAGACATCAAAATAATTAAATCATGTAACAACGAAAGACATTTGCGTATTGCAGAGTCAGTACTGATCGAAAAAAATAGGGATCGAGTATGTAATCATAATGACCCAAATATACTTAATGAAAAATGGAAACAACTAATAAAAATAGAACGAAAAAGGAAAAATACTCCAGAAGAAAATAAAATATTAACTACAGTTCTTAACAGATGGAGCCACGGTGGCCATGTGTTCAATATGACGTGGGACATGAGGCCGACGCAAGAAATCGCTTCTCTCACTCACTCGCACTGTGATAGCAGGGCTGATACCAACTGGCCTCCAGATGATGACCCTGGATGGGTGGAAAGCTGCTTGGGGCAATCCTACGTTGGGAACGGCAGAGGTGTGGTGCGTGAATGAGTGTGTGAGATGAGTTTGTAAATAGAGGGCAATGAGATAAGTTTGTTGTGAATAATTGAATTTTAGGCTTTTAAATGTTTTGTTCCGATGTTTTGGTGTTTGTAAATAGGAAGTTTGTTTATGGTTTCTAAATGTTCATGTACATAGGTTTTTTTTTTTTTTTTTTTTTTGTTATAAGCCAATTTGGTTACCAGTTAGTGTTATTCAAGTCATTGTAAATATAGGGTTTTTAAAGTATAAAAGAGGTTTCTTGGACCAACGTATCAGTTCTGCAGTATAGGTTAATAAATTGCTCACCCAGTCAAATAAAAGAACATGTCGAAGACAACATAAAAACCACTGCACCAAAGGCCAAAAACCAACCGTGGATATTAATAAGGAAGTTAACGTGCAGAGAAATGTCTACATGTCTGAGAGAACGGACCTACTGGTAAGGGTAAGTTCACTCTCATTGCTCTTATTAATGTTTCATACAAATCTTGAAAATATTCATAATCCATGATTGCACAATCAGTTATGTGGTATAATAGTACAGATATCTTAAAACAGTAATGTATTTTCATAAAGTTAACCTGTTTTATTCACCTATCTTCTAGGCATTAAAAAGCTTGAAGAGTCTAAATTATAGGATCTGCGATAATATTCTTTTATGATAACTACAATCCCTTAGAAGATTTTACAAAGTATTCCCCTCACGATTGCTTCAGGGAGTTGGCCGGCTAACAATTCCTCTGCTTACTCCCCTCTGCAGCTGTTTTGTTTCCAGAGACGTAAGGTCAAAAACAGGTTCAAAATTTTTAAAAACTTTCAGTTCACTAACCATTTTTCCTTACATTATTGGGAAAGTTTGGTAATTTTTTTTATAATACTTTGTCGGTCTTTATCACATGATGTTCCAACATAATTAAACTTCAAACTAAATGACCAATGAAGTATTCCAACTATAGTGGAGATACCCAGATGGTTTTTTTTTTTCAATTACAAGACTGTTTTTGACCTTATATCTCTGGAAAGGTAGCAATTGCAGAAGGAAGAAAGCTGAAGAGTTGTTAGACAGCTGATCCCCTGAAGTGATGGTTAAGAAAATATCTTATAAATTATTCTAATATGGACTGTAGTTATTATAAATATTACCACAGACAATGTACAAGGTTCGTACCTTGTACATTGGAGATACCCGGATGTTTTAGTGGAGATACCCAGATGTTTTTTCAATTACAAGACTGTTTTTGACCTTACATCTCTGGAAAGGTGGCAACTGCAGAAGGAAGAAAGCTGAAGAGTTGTTAGACAGCTGATCCCCTGAAGTGATGGTAAAGAAAATATCTTATAAATTATTCTAATATGGACTGGAGTTATTATAAATATTACCACAGACAATGTACAAGGTTCGTACACATTTACAGAAAATAAATTCCAGAGGTTTCCAGGAGTTAATCAAAAAATTCCAGGAGTTTAAATTTTTGCTAGAATCATAGGCTTTGTTTAATATTTTACAAATTGGGGTGAAATTACTATGCATTTAGAATTCTTATGAAGTCATATGGGTTCCGCTGTTACACAGTGTCCTTCAGCATGCGTTACATCTTCGAAGTGCCAAAATTCCCCCATATAAAAATTGCTCTGTATAAAACTTAGAACAATGACAATAATACACAAATTTTGCCATGGCATTGAAAATTCCCCATTCCATGAACATTGGTGGAAAGGAGGCCAGATATCAATATCCTTGAGTAAGGAAAGTGCATGCTAGAAGGAACTACCATCTTGGACTCGTGGGAAGGTTTGGTTTCCACATGCTGTTGTTACTCCAACTGCACATAACGGCTAAACCACAAACGAAGGTCACTGGAAATGTGGCACTCAAACATGAATTGAAAGAGATGACACCAAGGCTCCATACAAACCGATGTAATTGCAAGCAAATGCTGCACTGATCTAGAACAAAGTAACGCAATCAATCTAAACATTTCAATCATTTTTTTTTTTTTAACATACAAGAAACAATTCCAGGACTTTTCACAAAAATATGAAAAATTAAGGGCTTTCCATGATTCCAAGGGGCCATGTGAACCCCTAACTGTGATCGGGACTCAAAGCTTTTTAATGCCTAGAAAATACACGAAGAACAGATTAACGCTACGAAAATACACTACTACTTTCAAGATACTTGTGCAATTACCATTCTTTATTTTCTTTTCTTTTTTTATTAGCCAGGTAATGAATAAACATGTGCAGATTCCAACAGAAAAAGAAAAACATTTAAACACAGAAAAAAAATGGATTATAGTACAATTAAAGTTCCTCTGCACAAGCATCAAAACTTTAAAATCACACTTAAATTACATAAAACAATTAGAAGTAAGGAAGCTTTTAACTGATAGCTTCAGCCTTTTCCAACTCGGGAACAGATGGATGATGTAAGTGGTTGCCATATCTGTAAAGCTGTATTCATTATTTCTCTTTTAAAACTGATTTTAATATTGGTGGAGCACAAAAACAATACTCACAAAAGAAACACTGAAACTTCACTGGTCACCATGATGCTGAAGGACACAACACTTCTGTTGAAACTCTTTGGACTGATATCAAATGAACTGCCTTGTTCATTAATTACATTTCCTTTTGTTATTGGAAAACACTGGACATTTTCTTGGCCCCCCAAAACTGTAACTCTGATTCTCGTTTTAATATTCTGCTAATACAGAAATCAATTTTAAAAGAGAAATAATGAAACACAACCTTAAGTATATGGCAACCACTTACCACCATCCATCCAAAGACTAATACCAGTTGATAATTTCCTTGCTTTGAGTTTTTTTACATTTGTTTTTAAAGTTTTAATACTTGTTATTTATGTTTTATGTTATTTTTCCTGCACATACAACAGTTGAAATCCAACAAAAAAGTCACTGTGGGTTCCAGCAAACTGGATATGCTGTTGATTAGTATGCCCTTAATTTGTGGAAATTAAAAAAATAATAATTGTATGCTGATATAATAAAAAAAAAAAATCAAATGGTACAATTGTGGTGGTCCCAGCAGCAAGCTTTATAAATCTGAGGAAAGGGTACAAAAATGCAAGTCAAACAATGTGTGTGTAAACTGCTGACTCCTAACTGTACAACAATTACATTAGCTATAATACAACAACAGGTACAGGTCAACAGCCAACATACTTCCATAATGAACAGCCCCATTAATTTTCACGAGTCACTAGATTACTTTTCACTTTAGTTCCAATGAACATACAAAAAACAAAGTAAAAGAAAAATTACCTAAACACAGATAATATATGCTATCTGCTGCATATTCTTCGCCATTTGGTTTCCTGACTTCCTTCACAAACAAGCAAAGAGAATAATTAAGCTCATCAGGTGGCAACTGCAGAAGATCAGTTTTAAATAATTTGAATTTTCTCGATGACTGAGATCCTTTTTCTAGCTGTGCATTTTTTTGGAGAACCCAGTGTTTCCATGCATTCACACCAAATGTGTACTGTGGTAATGAAAAAAAGAGAGAGAGAGGCATGTTCAGTTACACATTTAAAACACGTGTCTGAACAAACAAGAGTAAATCTCAAAATGGCAAGTGCTACTAAACAATAAATTTTTGAGGGCGGTTCGATGGAAACCAGATCAAAAAGTGAGACAGATGGGTATGTGTATGATGGTATACTGCAGTCATTCGAGCACTCATTCATTACGTTAATTTTTTTTTTTAACTCCTGTTTCTTTTTTTCTCTCCTCACGATGTATAAGGCTGCTGCTGTTGGGGCTACCACAACAGATAAGCTTTTCGAATGCCATTTGGAAAAATAAAGTGATTTTAGTGAACAAACACAGTGACATTTCTTAAAAGAAAATAAATATTTTAATTTATGTGATGCAAAGTAACAATGTAGTGTGATTAAAGTACTATGACACAGCCAATCATTATCTGTATGGTAAAATAGAAATCACCATATTAGTGTATTCAAGTTCAGTAGTTAGTAATAAGAGTAACCTGACTGACAGAAAAAGATGAAGGATAAGAACTAAATGAGTCATTAGAAATACTTTTTTTCTTTTCTTTTGGATGGAAAAAATGATTCAAAACCATTTCAACAAAACAGAAAAGGATTTCTAAATAAAAAAATCTATTCTCTCATTTTCCTACTGAAAATTCTATGAAATGTATGTCCAGTGTTCAGCAAACTAGCAGAAGCATCATAAAAAAAATTCCCTTAAACTATTAGGAACATAACCTAAAGCAATCGGCTCAGGAATAAGACTATTCCAGCAATGAATAACCAACAATAAACGCATGGAGGGGGGGGGGGTGCTTTTAAGATTTCAATGAAAACAACTTTGCAGTACAACAAAAGTGCACATGTTCCGCAGAATGAGAAGAGTATCTCATTACAACATGCAACTACGAAACAGGACATTTCAGAGTTAACAAAGAAGTCACAAGCGAAACAAAACTGCAGTTTTCTTTAACCCCATGTTCATTTCTGACAAGGTGATAAAATGGTAAGCTTAGGGGAAGGGGGATAAATTTGAAGCTAATTACATCGAGAAGATTACCGCCATTTTCTCGGATTAATAGGAAGAGACACAGCCAAAATTCTGCAGAATCTCGGACACGGCTAAATAAATAAATTAAAAAAAAAACATTTACGATCTTTTAAAACTGGTTCATTGTGTTGCAAAAACATTAAATAAAAATTAATACTCACAAAC
This sequence comes from Macrothele yani, assembly GCA_039090855.1. NCBI lineage: Eukaryota > Metazoa > Arthropoda > Arachnida > Araneae > Macrothelidae > Macrothele > Macrothele yani. The sequence goes on along the minus strand of CM077005.1, from coordinate 30,160,576 downwards.
CACATCACATGAGCTGGACAAAAACTATGTTTTCCAACTCGACGTGACAAATGTTTTGTGACACCAGTAACTTCTTTGTCAATAGATAAAAAATTACCATATCCATCATAATTTTTCAAATCTGAGCTGTACATACAGTACCAATCACAGGCTGCCGATTTCAGGACAATCTCACCTAATAGGTGACTGTAAGCAACTGTGGAAAAGCAAGCTATTATTATGGAACAAAATGGCATAGCTGCCAACCTTGGAAAGTGAAAAACTGGGAGCTTTTTAAACTTTGTTTTTGCAAAGAAGTTTATTGCTGCTGCTTCTGACACTGCCATCGCATTTATGATGGCTGTGTTTTTAGTGTGGCCACAAGCGTTCTTCTTTGCAGTTTAACAGTTGGGGAACATTTTTCAAAACAAAGGCCCCACATGATTGGCACAGCTTAGTGGCAAATTATGTTCCACTAAGAATGAAGTGAATAAACACTCAACTTGAATATTGCTGAAGTCCTCAACTGGAGCAAACAAAGTCTTTACTTTTGCATTATTTTCATACTGCTGTACATTGCCATTATGCTTCTTCATTTGAATATGTGCTATAGTATCCCCTTTTTCACTGTGTGAAACACTTATGTCCATTCCACATTCAGAAGAAAAATATTTACAACGATCCTTTTCTCGATTTTACGAAGCAGGGAAATTCAGCACTGTAACTTTTTAAAGAAAGTTTGATAATATTCTTTTTTAGTAGTAGTCATACCTAGGTTTATTTTCACCAAAGACTAACAAACCTAAACCTTAGACCAAGACTAGAAAGTGCTGAAAACAATACTGCGTGCCTTTGATGAAACCATCTAAAAATAGGCAGTAGTGCCGACAAACTTGAACAAAATTACACACACTTAAAACGATATATCTGCTACCAAACACCGCAACAAGAGCAACCAACAAAAAAGCATTATTTTGAACTTTGCATCTTTTATCACTACAAACCAAAAAAATCTATGTGATGCATTGCATAATGCCGAAACATGTGCATTCCACAGAACTTGCTTCCTTCTTGCATTGGAAGGAAAGATGCGCAAATGGTAGCTAATCCTTTTGTTGCTACCTCTCCCTTCCCTCTTAGGCTGTTTCGCCAGCTACCGCGCTAACCTCCCAACAATGCACATGATTCTTTCCATTGCTTTTTTACTCCCTCTTTAGCCGTTCCGTGCTTTGCACCATGTGAACTGCTGGCTGCTCAAACATCAAGGTCAAAAAGCTCTTGGCCTAATGCCAAGAGTTGCACTTTTATAACTTCCGTCTTCTCACAAAGTATCTCTGAGCCCGCCAGGGTTAAACAACCCCCTTAAGAAAAAAAGAAAAATACAGTTTTTTCGCTGGGAGAGGAAATTCCAAGCCTGTATTTTTTAAATCCCTACTAGTAGGATTTAAAAAAATCATTAAAAAAACTGGGAGATTAGGCAACAAATTGGGAGGCCAGGAGATCAATCAGTCTGAAAACTGGGAGGGTTGGTAGCTATGCAAAGGTTAACACAGCACACAAACTAAAATATATTGGCACTTTCTGGGACTTATTTATAAAATTAATTAGGTTCCATATATTCTTCCTGGTACTCTGAGATGAAGAAGAAAATGAGAAACAGTTGGTAAAAAAAAATCAAACTGTATATTCACTTTTTGGAATAAAAACTATTTGTTAAATATGACTTAAAACAGTTTCAAATTTACACAGAATGGGAAAGGGTGAAAAGTATATTGGAACACCTCACATTGGCAACACAGAACAAAATGTTGATAAGAGAAAAGAGAAAAGGCAAGAAAGAATTTATGAAATGGCTGTCATAAATGCAAAGTGGTATAAATTGAGTTTTTGTTTTCAAAGTTCTGTATGTAGATAAAAATCAGATGGATTTTTATGTGATTGCTGTGAATCAATCGGAGCCAGTTTGGTCGTGAGCTGATTTTCATTGAACCACCCTCAATGCAGGAATAAAACATATATGGAAAAAAAAAATATGTTAGCTTTATGTCATAAATACACTAAGGAGAGAGTAATACATGAGAAGTCAAACATGTAAAAAATGTTCACAGAAGAAACACCTGACAATGCATGTAAACAACATAAAAGAAAAACATTTTTATTGTGAAAAAAAAAAAATTTTTTTCAAGCTTAACTAGTACACTGAAAGGTTGTAACCTGCGTGTATACATTATCAGTAGGCATCAGACAAATGGGTTTATTCCTATTACTTAAACAGTTTAATATACAAAACAGCTGACATACGAATGAGTCCTTTCTAGAGTTCCACAAACGTTGGAATAAGTTAATCCAGGTCACTGGAATATTAAGGGGGGCATCTGTCCTCCTTAATATTCCAATGACCTGTATTAACTCATTCCAACATTTGTGGAACTCTGGAGAGGACTAATTCATGTATCACCTATTTTGTATATTAAACTGTTTCCTATTACTTATTCATTTATTATTATTGTGCAATTGCGGTGGTAAAATACTATGACTAAATCCCAATATAACAAGCCATGACTCAGCACCAAGATTTACAAAAGCACAGTTAGTCTTTTTTTTTTTTTTTTCTTTTTGCTCATACAGTTGTTAAACTGTAATGGAAATTTTCATGCTGCTTTAGAAAATGTTTCTTATTTCAGGTAATGTAACCTCATCAACTAGATAACACAAAAACAACTGTAAGTACATCTTTTGTTTGAAATTAAGAAATCACCATTTGTTGGTTTAGTAATCCCAAAAGAATTATGAAAAATTGGTCCATTGGTATTTTCCATTTGCTTTCAACATTGCCAAATCAACAGCTGAAGTAATACCTCTACAATCTACCATGATTCTCAGCACATTTCTGCACAGTATTTTGATAGGACAGTTCACATGATTGTGTGAATGAAGAATTACATGAATACACAAGCAAAAAATAAAACCATCACAAGCTGACAGAGGCAAAAATATTTTACTGGTATACCATAAGTTACTACAGACATGTTTTGCATATTTCTGTAAAAATCTGCAAGAATTATAGAACACTGACTGCAGTAAACCTAGATATGTAGCAACTAGATAAAGACATAAATATATAAGATTCATCACAATATATTGCAGGGATCCACAGTTTCTGCAAACAAAAACAAAAATAAAAAAATTTGTTATGTATGCTATACCATAACATCAAATGCACCTCTGATATTATGAAAATACAGGCACATAATTCCAAGATGAGATGAAAAAAAATTTAAGTTACCTTCCATAATATCAATGCATTTTTCACTGGGGAAAATATTTTTTTTTCTTTTATTCTAAGAACGTAACATGAGACAAATAATCAATCATCAACAGCATTTAATTTAACATGTGAAAGTCTGAAGCATACAAACTATGTACATCAATGATTATCAGTTAGTTTATTTGTTTAGGCTATGGAACACAAAAACAAATCTTGCTGATTATAAATATTCTAACTCAATCTGGCAGCATAACACATTATATATAACTTCATAACTAGAAAGAAATCCAACTTACCCTTAAGGTCATGTCTTCCTTCAATGAAATACATCATGCACGTTGGCCAAAACGATTCTTATCTGACTGTCTTTTCAGGTTTTATCATTCTTCTTATCGGCATGCAAGTTGCTGATGTTATCTCACAGGCTATGAATATTTTTGTATCAATCTTAGAAAGCGATTATATGTTGACCACTTTCATTTGTTTGACGCTTGTGATAGCAAAAAGAAAAATAAATAAAACAAAAGAAAATGTCAAACACTTCAATGCTAGTGAGTATGTTTGTAATATAAATGAGCTATCAAGAGCGTCAAACAAATGAAAGTGGTCAACATACACTGGCGGAAAAAAAATCCCAACACCAAGAAGGGGGTTGTGTTAGATAAACGACAGTTGGTAGGCAGTGAGATTACATCTGTAAGATGACGTCTATGCAAATTTCGCGCTCGGCGCATACGTGTGGCGCTACTCGGAACGTGCAAAGCAGGTTTGCTGTAAATATGCGCTGTAACGTTCGTGAGCGTTAGTTATCGTTGAAATTTGACGTAGGGTATTGATATTAGTCAAGAATGCCTTTAAGACGACGAAGAAGCCATTATCAACAGCTCACGGAGTTTGAACGAGGTCGTGTAATAGGGCTACGAGAAGGTGGATTTTCGTTCCACAATATTGCAGAACGACTTGGCAGGAATGTAGCCACTGTGCATGATTGTTGGCAGCAGTGGTCAAGGGAAGGTACTGCCTCAAGAAGACCGGGTTCCGGCCGGCCACGTGGCACTACTGAGAGGGAAGACCGCCGTGATCGGCGTATGGCCGTGGCGCATCATACCGCGTCTGCGGCAGCAATTCAAGCTGCAGTTGCCACCACAGTGACACAACGAACTGTTAAAAATCGGTTACTTGAAGGACAGCTCCGAGCCAGACACCCTGTAGCGTGCATTCCACTTACTATAAAACCACTGCCGTTTGCGACGTCAGTGGTGTCAAGCTAAAGCTCATTGGAGGACGGAGTGGAGATCTGTTGTGTTTTCTGATGAAAGCCGGTTCTTCCTGGGTGCCAGTGATGGCCGTGTGTTGGTTAGAAGGAGGCCAGGTGAGCGCCTGCAACCAACCTGTCTGCGGCCGAGACACACTGGACCTACACCTGGAGTTATGGTCTGGGGAGCAATTTCCTATGACAGCAGGAGCACTCTCATGGTTATCCCACGCACCCTGACGGCACAGTTGTACGTCGGTCTGGTGATTCAACCTGTTGTGCTGCCATTCATGAACAGCATTCCAGGGGATGTTTTCCAACAGGATAACGCTCACCCGCATACCGCTGTTGTAACGCAACATGCTCTACAGAGTGGCAACATGTTGCCGTGGCCTGCTAGATCACCAGATCTTTCTCCAATCGTGCACGTATGGGACATCATTGGACGACAACTCCAGCGTCACCCCCAACCAGCATTAACCATCCCTGTATTGACCGACCAAGTGCAACAGGCATGGAACTCCATTCCACAAACTGACATCCAGCACCTGTACGACACAATGCATGAACGTTTGCGTGCTTGCATTCAACATTCTGGCGGCTACACCGGTTATTAATGTACCAGCATTTCACATTTAAAATGGCTCTTCTCACGCTTACAATAAGCTGTGATCTTGAAACCTTAATCAATTAAATATGTTACCTTTACAAATGTATTGCCGCCATTTCATTCTTCTACAACTATTTTTTTGTGGTGTTGGGATTTTTTTTTCCCGTCAGTGTTTATAGTGTTCTAAGATTGAAACAAAAATATTCATAACCTGTGAGATAACATCAGCAACTTGCATGCAGATAAGAAGAACGATAAAACCCGAAAGGACAGTTGCATAAGAATCGTTTTGGCAACATGCACGAAGTGTTTCACTGAAGGAAGACACGACCTTAAGGGCAAGTCGGATTTCTTTCTAGTTATGAAGTTATTATTGACTTGCACGTGAACTAGTGCACTTGAATGGTAGTTAATTGCCATAAAGATGCAAATATTGAAACATTATATATATATATATATATATAGCAAGGGCTACATCAAAGAAGAAATTAAAAAGCACATAAAACTTGGCTGAAATGAATTTGTAAAAAGCAGTATGATTCGCAAGAGCAATTTACCATTATGTCTTAAAAGAAAAATATTTAATCAATGCATCCTTCGAGTTTTTACTTACAGATCAGAGACATGGACCGTAGCCAAAAAGGAAATCCAGAGGGGACAACTCAATGAACCCTGGAGAGATGCAGACTGGATACCAAGGGAAGGGAAAATGCTCAAAAGGAGACCATGTGGGAACTGGGTGGGTAAAATTCTGAAGCATGTCTCAGTGATATGGAAGAGAACTGTTCCAGACAGAGTTCTAGAAAAGACTTGAGACAACTATTCTCAGTCTCTCATCCAGTAGTGGACTGAGAATAGTTGACGATGATGCTGACACCTTAATATGTACTGAGAAACTCTGCCAATCTCAGAATGAGATATTGAAATTAGTAATGAAAGAGTACATGGCTCTTCTCCTAGTAGCTCAAATCAAGTATTAAAAGAATTTAGAACAGACATTTTTTACCTGACATAACATTTAAGATCATCATAAATGTTTCTTAAAATTTCAGGTACTGGAAAAGGTTGCAGAAAAAACAATAATTAAATAAAGAAGTAAAATAAAATTTCATCAGTTGCAAGCATGATTCTTATTGACACCCAACATTACGTATGAATCCTGAAGAACTTTTTCTTCTTAGTGCTTACTTGCATGTGTGTGTGCAAATTAACAACTCTTATCACTGCAACAAAAGCTTAGAAGAATCCCCTGCTACTAATTTGCTTTAACAGATTGAGATTGTTATATGGGACGTTTCAGTACTGACTACCTTCTTTGGTCGTGGAATGTTTGTAAACATGAGGTAACATGTTGATTCATATGTTGCCAGATTTGAGAATGGATTCCCAAATGATAGCAATATGATGTGGTGAGTCTGTGATACAAATCTCACAGGAAAGGTAAATTTTGATGCTTTCGCAATATCCTGAGAGATTTCTGATTAATGAAAGCTGCAAGATGTTTTACATTTTCCTTATCAGGTATGGCAGATGTGTCATTGATGGTAAATAATAATAATGAAGTGGATGTGTTACCTTTTTTTACATCAGAAATATTAAAATGATCAGCTATCCATTGATTAATACTATGATAGGTGCCATCAATATAAGGTGATGATGACTACAATAGCATAAACACCTGGAGAATGCTGGGGTTAAATTGAATCTGTGTGTTTTAAAATTAGTTTAAGAAGTTTGGGGCAGGTTTAAAAGGCCAACTTATAACCAAAAGATTTACAATTGAGCACAGTTTATGAGAATTAAAAGGTCTGTAAGGTATAGAACCAACGAAATGGTAGGAAATAGGAGCCGTTGAAAATAAACAGGTGACCTTTTTCTGCGATTAATATTTACTGATTAGACTAACACTATGTACTGAGGTAGGGGAGAAATTATGTGCCGCACCGACAGACAGGTGGTACAAAGCACTGGCTCTTAATCATTTACCCGAGAGCTTTCGTACTGATCTTTGGAAGTTCATTTAAGGAATTTTCCAGGAGCCCAAAACCTATTTTTCAGGAGTCAATGATATTAACGCTTTTTTAATTTTAATTCCTCTGACAATGTGTTGTTTCACGTATCTTAATCACTTCTTACTAAATTAACAGACAAAAAGAGAAAATATTTTCCCTTTTGTTTAGAAAACTAAAAAAGTTGAAAACCAAAATTTCAACTTTCTGTTGCTTTCCTTCATTTCCTGTAAAGTTGTTTTACCTGCACATACGACCTGAACTTGACTCTTATGAGCTTCAAAAAGAAAAACAGCTACAATACTATACAAAAAGTCTCCCAATATTAATCAAGTGCTGGACTACCATCCATCACCTATATTAACCATAATGTGGGTATACAATTCCTGGATAAAATAGATGCTCTGGATTCTCCAAAAATATCAAACAAAACTCACAGAAAATAAATATCCTTCTACAGTAATTAGGAACAAGTTAGTAAAATCATGCAATACATTGATTATGATATGCTTTCCAACATACCAGAAATCATTACTCAAGTTATGAGGATAATGGCTGTGGAATAAATCTCACTCCTGTGCCCTGACCTTTGACACCATTTTGATGATATTCAACAGAACTGGTTCAGTATACCTCCAGAACAACATACCAAAGTTTTGTCACAGTAGAAGCATTTTTAGTCAAGTTATGAGGATAATGGCTGTGGAATAAATCTCGCTCCTGTGCCCTGACCTTTGACCCCATTTCGATGTTATTAAACAGAACCAGTTCAGTACAGCTCAGGAACAACATGATGAAGTTTTGTCGCAATCGAAGTATTTTTGCGTCAGTTATGACGCATAAGAGCGATGGAATGGATCCCTTCCTATGTCCTGACCTTTGACTCCATTTTGCCCATTTTCAATAGGGTTCCTTCCCAGGTGATCCCCTACCACATACTAAAATTTCATCGAAAACAAACCATTTTTACGTGAGTTATAGTGCGGACAGACAGACGGACAAAGCTGGAGCATATATGTTTCTTCAATCTACAGTTGGAAACCGTAAAAATTATGTAATAAAGGAAAAGTTAAAAACAGCTAAGCAATAGCATTAAGTGAATGCAGAAAGTTGCCCAATATAAAAGAAGGTTTGTTTGAAAATGAATTAGCAAAAAAAGTTCAGATCCAATTTGCTCCAGACCTTGCAATTAAATTTTAAAATTCATCTCTCCCATAAAGCAAAAAGAAAACAACATTCTACCACAAGACAGAGTAGTATACACTGCAAACTGCAACTGTGTGGGAAACCTTTGCAAAAAAATCAGGGAGATAACTCAGGACCCACACAGCAGAACATAAGGCACTTTAAAATGTTTTACCATCAAAGCAAGACTTGATGGACACATTCATAACACTGGACATTAATTTAACTAGAGCTCCATAAAAATGCCATCTCATTAGCAGCACTTTGTGAAACGAAATTCGGAAAAAGGTGTTGGAAATTAAAAGAGGAAAAGCCCAAGAGTAACAACCAGAAAGGCTGGGCATATACCACACAAGTGGCAATGCCTACTCAACTGTGTCAGTCTCGATGACGAGATGGAGTACATCTTAAACAGTTTACAATTTATAACAAAAAGCAGCGATGAACTATTCGCAAGTGATTCATTCACAATGAATAACTCATCACCGTGAACGGTTCACTCTCGTCACTGTGAATGATCATTCAACCTGCCATTACAGTGACATACACTGACATCGCAACATGATAAATTTCATTCAGCCCGCATGAGTTCGGAAACAAATTCGCATGAAGAAGTGGAAATAAGTCCAGGAAATAATGATGAAACAAGAACGAGAATGGTGTGTGAATGCCATTCATTTGCATGGTGCGCCCAAACCATTTGCAAATCATCCATCATGAATGGTGGTTAATTCAAGAGCTTGCACTCTTTTGGGCAGTTTGCCAAAAATAGATGTGGCCTTGAAAGCACGACTCGGGATCCCTGCAACGGATGTTTTACTCAGTGAGCAAATTGAATCATTCATTTAAATGATCACTTGTGAATGACTCTTTTGCATGAATGACAAATGAACTCCCCAGAAGAAATGATTTATGCAATCACTAACAAACAGCCACTGCAGTTATTCTTGTAAATTAAAATCCAAATTTTATTAAACCCTGCTGAATGAACAGAGATATATGAGTGCATCTTTTCATTCACCTGTCTGCAAAGAAATATACATGCATTAACTCAACTATATGTTCTCAACATTCTAGACATCAATTTAACAAAGTTTGTTTTTCAGTATACTTTTGATACTTATCAGGTATGAAATGAAAAGGAAGAAAAAAAAATTATAAGAATGAAGTTGTTTTTACTTGACCCAAATTGACATCAAACTGGCAAGATGAGCTAGCACACCAAAATTCTTACCTCTCACTCACTCACTCACTCACTCACACACACACACACACACACACACACACACAAATGGTATTACAAGCAAACATATTCTCCTTGGCAGTATGTGAGCTTGAATCTTTCTGACTAGCATTCAATAAAACTGAAAGCAATACTTTGGGAGGATGGTATCTAATGCAGATTTCTTTACACAATAACAAGGAATGTGAATGCTGCCAGTGGAAAGTTAGAATATTCAGAAGTTCTTGGGTAAAGAGCACTACCAAAGCAATTTTTCAGTACATATATATCCATGCACTGGGGTTTTTTTTTTTTTTTCTTCTTTTTACTTTAGAGCCATTTTCAATTCTTTTCACACTTACTCTTAATTTTACATAGCTGCTAATATTTGCCAGTTAAATAACATCACTTAACTCTTAATTTTTATTGCAAATGAAATATTTGGCTGTGACAGAACATGCCTGGCAGTAATTTGTTTTTGTTTTTTTAATTTTTACACTATGGAAACAGATAGCATAAAATCACTTTTGATTGCATATTCTTCTTTATGACTGCAATATTGAAATATTACAATTAAAATTAGAAACACTGGTCTTTGAAGTCTAGTTATGTGAGAGCACAATACACTGTTATTATTTTCAAGTTTGGATCCCTTTTTAAAATTAATTTTTTCACTCAAATACAGAGGTGAAAATGCACTCACATTCTACAGCAAAACGTGTACTTGATATTTTAAAGTAAAATGATGGGATGTTTACTGACATTTATAGTTCTGTAAGTCACTCACCTGTTGGAACATTTGCAACTAAAGAGCAGGCAAACAACAGAACTACACTCCATTTATTAAGCACCAGGAATTTATCACTTTCTAGGTTTACCAGAGAAATTTTTTTTTCAATAGCACTCTGTTTGCCTACATCACTCTCTAGGCTACATGCACACAAAATACTCTATTCAAAATTACATCGCATAAAAGTATTCTTTCTAAAATAACTCAGGAGGTTTACAAATGATTTTCCCTTAATGAATCATCAACCAAATCCAGATTACTTTTGCAGAATGATGCTATTAGCTACTTTCAAATGCATTTGCTTTACAGGCAAAAAAATAAAAATTTTCTTCAAAATATTAATAAAATAAAACTTCATTTTATGGGATACACAAGAATATTGTTATATTTTAGAGCATACTATGTGTACCTTATTGCTATACAATGGATAATGCTTTAAAATTTAGTGCCAAAAATAGTTGTATTGTAAGTCCTCACGTAACGTGTCTTTGCGAAAAAAAAACAACAAAAAAACATTACATTACATTTTTTAGATAACACTTCTCATATTAAGCAAACTATCTCCATAACAGCAGACTTTACTAAACTGCATCATCCTCAAAGTTTGCACACAGATTCTTTTTGATGTTAGTTCAGCATTTAAGACTTAATACAGCAACAACTTAAAACCCCAATACATCTACTAAAAAAAAAAATCCTGTCTTTATCCATCTTCATGAAAAAATACCTGCACCCCACAAACCACTAAATAAAACAAATCCAGGTATTAATATCAACTCCAGTTTTCCTTATGAAAGCAAGCAGATGCTTTTAGTAAAGATGTTGCTATTGAGTAGCCTTTATTTATTACAAATCACTAAGCTGTTCTTGGAGATTCAAAGGTTAGCTCCTCAAAGAAAGCTGCTGCTTGCTCAGATCAAAGTTTAAAACTGCTAGATTTCACTTACTGTTGATGTGTCAAACATCTCCATTCCCAGTGATCTTGGAACACAATTCATGTTTCACTGTCATCCATGACATGCTTCACCAAAACCTTTTGTACTTCATACTCATTACCTTTTCCTCGTGCAGATATTCCTGAGTCTGGCTCTCCCATGATTTCCTTGGCATTCCTCTACCTTTCTTTCCTGCTACTAGGGCTGAATAAATTATTTTAGTGAGCATCCCATCGTGTATTTTTTCGACATGGGCAAACCACCTAAGAATATCTGCCACCACCTTACTAACAAAATATTTCTTCACATTACACCTCTTTGTTCCTCATCTGATCAGAACATGTCTTGCCACTCTCCCACTGCCCATGAGTAATGAATCTCTTCAGCACACAAAGGACTCCTGTGCCTCTTCTGCAGTACATCAGAGTAACAACAATTGAAGGGTTGGACGCAAGAACAATGTACATCCATTTTGGGTGATTTTTACTTTTTAACGTTAACCCATAGAGAATAAATCAGCCTTTAATTTGGTGCAAATTTTATTTTGCCTACAAGCAAAGGGTTACTTGCATTTATTCCTAGTAACATTGGTAATTGCAATTAAGTATGATTCAAGAATTTTCTGTTCATATTTCTTGCTCTCCTGAAAACTTGGCATTTTTGGTTCTCGCACCCACCCTTCAATTACACTTTAAATACACAGCCATTCTAGATCTTTTCGAGATTCCATCAGTCCTGTGAAATTCTCCTATGGCAGCTATGACTCCCAAATAATTATACTCTATTTCTTTACTTTCATGTTACATTACATGAGCTACCATTTATTTGAAGCCACTTTTGCTAGACACAACTTCTCAAAGAAACCTGCACATACACGCATACCAAACATTCAAACAGGTATGTACAAATAAACAAAAATACAGTGTACTCATGCTAATAAAACATGAATACCTTTACCATGGTATTGTATAATTCCTTGTATGCAAACATACATTGTATATAACGGCCGTACGATAAGTATCTGGATTTTTATTCCTATCAATACAAAACCGTGTGCATGATCGTATTTATGCGTAAAACTATTACGACTACTTCACTGAAGTGCTGTAAAAACAGAGTGGCTTGGCTTAATACTAATGTTAAGTGGTGCTGTCAATCAAAAACAATGGCAGCTACGTTAAGTGTTCAGTTCGAGCAGCAGTAGTGCAATTCTTAACGAAAGAAGGAGTAAATGGCTGTGGACATTATGAGAAGACTTCAGACGGTGTATAGTGATGTGGCTATATCTCATTCCAGTGTTTATAAATGGGTTACGAAGTTCAAAGCTGGCCGTGAGAGCCTTGAAGATGAGGCACGGCCAGGTAGGCCTAGCACGGCGTTGACTGATGAACTGATGAAACGATTAAATGAGTTGACGACTTGATTAAAAGTGACAGACGCATTCGTGTTCGGGATACTGCCATGGAACTGGATACCAGTGAAGATTCTGTTAGACATATTATTCATGAACATCTCAACAATAGGAAGATCTGTGCCAGATGGGCACCCCGAATGCTTACAGCGGTGCATAAACACCAAAGGCTAGACATTTGCAATGAACCGGTACAGTACTATGATGAGGAGGATGATGCATTCTTGGGGTGCATAATCACAGGCAATGAAACATGGATTCGTCAGTTCGAACAAGAGACAAAATGGCAAAGCATGCAATGGCGTCATCCAAATTTGCCCCCATCAAAGAAGTTCAAAGTTGGTTCACCAGTGTTGAAGGTCATGGCTACTGTCTTCTGGGACAAACACAGTATCCCTCTGGTTGCGTACTTGGCAAAAAATGAAACAATAAATGTGAAGACACTGAGAAAACTTGTGCAGCATATTTGGACTAAATGGCCAACATTGAAAAACAATTAAGTGTTACTTCTGCAGGATAATGCTCACCCTCATGTTGCTAAGCCAGTGCAAGCAGAAATCGCAAAACAGAGGGCTTTCATTCGTCCGCACCCTGCTTACAGTCCAGACTTGGCACCTTCCGATTTTCATGTTTTCGGCCCGTTGTAGGATAGCTTTCGTGGCCATCACTATAGAGCATGGACGATCTGTGAGCGGCTGTCTGTCAATGGATTCGTAACACCCTTGCTGATTTCTTCGCTACTGGAATGAATCAACTTGTTGATCAGTGGAGGAACTGCACTGTGCTGAATGGAGAATACGTGGAAAAGTGACTTTGACTGTTCGTACCGCTGTATTACATATACGAGTATCATATTTATGCATCCTGTATCAACATCAAACAGTATTTTTATTTCTCTCCTGTAAGAAAGGAATCAAAATCCGGATACTTATTGAACACCCTTCATACCATGCACTTAACTGAAATCTCAGTGAAGTCTCATAAATCCACTATTCGTTTAGTAACAAAGATATTAAAATATCTTTGCTACTACACCAATTGCAGATTTATGACACTTCAAAGTGTTTTTTTGTTTTGTTTTTTTATTGGAGGTTTAACGTTTACTATGAGCAACTCAATACGTTATAAGCAGTCGCTTGTCCCTAATTCAGAGCCACTGGTTCCACGGAAGGGAGAGAGAAAATGCCGTAAGACAAAAACAACATCCATGCCTAACCGGGATTCAAACCTGGACCCTTTTCGGTTGAATGATCAGAAGCCATCGCTTAGACCACTGCATCATCGGGGAGGCCAATGTGTTTTTAGTTATTAGTGGGTACTATTATCTTTTGAACACATCCTTACAGGGTTCACACACATTTACAAAAAATAAATTCCAAGAGCTTAAATTCTCACTAGAACTATAGTGCTTCGAATAATATTTTGCAAATCGAGATGAAATTTACTATGCATTTAGAATCCTTATGAAGTCCTACGAGTTCCACTGCTGAAGTGTGTTCTTCAGTGCGTGTTACATCTTCAATGAAGTGGCAAAATTCCCCCGCGCTCTGTATAAAATTTACATGAAGCAATCTGAAATAAAAAAATGTAAAAAATGTTTGCCATGGCACTAAAGATTCTCTATTCCACAGTCATCTGTTCCCATGCACACTTAATGGGAAGGCCAGATATTAATCTCCTTCAGTGAGAAACATGTGCGCTAGAAAGACCCTAGACTTGTGGGAAGGCTTCCACACACTGCTGCAAATCCTACTGCACACAACACCGCAAGCCAAGGTCACTGGAAATATGACACTCAAACATCTTGCACTGCAGCGTTACACAAGATAGAAAAAAATGACATCACGTCTCGACATTCCATGGAAGGAAGTGATGTCGCCGCGAGAAAATGTCACAGGGAGATGGAACAAAGTTATGCCATCAATCCAAACATTTTAACCATTTCTTTTTATTGCAAGAAAAAAATTACAGGATCTTTTACAAATATATGGAAAACCAAGGAATCTCCAGCCTGGAAAAAAGAAGAAATCAAATTCTAGGACTTTTCCAGGATTCCAGGGAATGGGTAAACCCTGGTCCTTAAGATTTAATTCTCTCATATACTATGCACCTGAAAACAACAAAAAAATAAACAAGAGTGCAAAATGACAGCCAAAAATGCAACCATTGCATATTTTTAATATCAGGGTGATTCAAAAGTCATTGCCATTTTGAAGAATCGTCCTGTGTCTGGCAATTACTTGCTGCATGTGCATTATGCAGATAAGAACAACACATGACCAGAAAATTGGTGTGATCTGGTTCGTATAAACAGGAGCACATGCTGCATGATTCGTTGGAAAATTTCTGCGGTTAAAAAGCTATGGATGAGAAATACGCAATCCAAGTACTGTTACTGTTTTTCTTTTTAAAAAAGTTGACTGCTTCAGTGAGGGAAATTTGTGCTGTGGAAGGTGAAGGAGCAGTGTCTGAAAACATGGCAAGATTTTGGTTTCAGCTATTTAAAAATGGGAACTGCAGTCTTGAAGACAAAGCACATGCTGAAAGACCTTCAACTGTGAATTCTGAAGCTGTAGAGTCAAATCAGTGCACAGTACTACAAAACTGAAAAATGAGCTGGGAAAACCTCAACCCACAATTGTTCGCGAACTGCATAAGCTTGGCAAGATGCACAGAAGCTGCCGACAAGTACCCCATGAACTTGCTGCCCAAGCCCAGCGACGTGTGCATGTGTGTCGCCAATTGCTGGAAAATCCCCAGAACAACCATTCCTACACGCAAATTGTGACATGTGATGAAAATTGGATATTTTTCTGTAATCTTGACATGAGAAAACAGTGGTTAGAACCCAAAAAGGAGACAATTTGAGCAGGAAGTTTTTTTTATTTTTTAGATTGGAAGTTTAACAACCATCATGAGCAACTCAATGGGCTATAAGCAGTTGCCTGTCACTGATTTAGGGCCACTGGTTCCGAGGAAGGGGGAAAGCCAGTGCCGTAAGACAAACACAACATTCATGCCTCACTGGAAATCGAACCCAGACCCATCTCGGACAAATGTTCAGAAGCCATCGCTTAGACCATTGCCCCACCAGGGCAGCTGAGAAGAAAGTTATGCTATGCATAGGGTGGAACTTTGAGGGCTCCATTAATTGGGAATTGGTTCAAGATGGCTGAGGCATTAACGTTCACCTGTACAGTTAAAGCAGATGTATGCCGCTTTAAGCAGAAAATACCCTGCTCTGGTGAACCATAAGCAAGTTATCTTCCAACAGGATAATGCTCCTGCTCATTGTGCCCAGTCAACCAAGGGGAAAATACAGGAACTGTAGGGCGTTGAGCTAATGCCCCACTATAGTCCAGAGCTTGTGCCTTTGGACTACCACTTTTTCCGGGCCACAGTGCATTTTCTACGTGGGAAATGCTTCCAAAACATCCACGATGTTGGACTTGGGGTCGAAGACCTTTTCGCTTCAAAACCAAAGGAATTTTTTGCAGGGGAATTCAAGACATGGCATCATTAGGGTGTAGGACTATTGATCACGATGGACTCTATTTTGAAGATTAGACTTCCACGATTTTGCATTTATACACGTTTTCATCAACTGCCAGAAAACGGCAATAACTTTTGAATCTTTCTGGTATTTCTAGAAGGAAAACTATCTACTATCTATGAGGTATGGTCAAATGAAAAGGTGACAACAATGTGCCAAAGTTCCCTGATGATAATATGGAACAGCCAACCACTGACAAATGCAGCAGCAACCGTAGTGGACGTGATGGGAAAGAAACAGGTTTGTTACGTCACGCAGCGAAGAACGCCCGTGTGCAGCATTCGTCGGCCTCCAGTAGGATCAGCATTTGTGTTTGAAACATGGGTTACGTGAAAATGGTGTTTCAACTGTGAACTGAGTCGGCAAGGGAACAACATGCGGTCATAGGCTCTTTATCAGTTGAAGGCAACAAGGCGATCGACATTTAGAGAAGGGGTTCGCCGTGTATGGGGAAAATTGCGTGTAACGAAAAACTGTCCATAAATGGAACGTACGTCTACGACAAGGTCGTGACAGCCTGTTGGATGATGTGCAACCTGGCCAGGCCAACATTGTCGTCACACCTGAACTCGTGATGAATGCGTGAAAGCCGATCGGAGGGTGACCATACATTCCCTGGAACAGACATTCAACGTGAGTCGTGACACCATGTGGACAGTTGTTGTCTGATGCACAAAAAAGTCTTCGAATGGGCCTTTCACTGGAGTATTTGGTGCAGTATCAGTGACTCTGCCTTCCTTTCCAGATTAGTAACAGGTGATGAAACTTTATGCTGTCTCTTCGAACCAGAAACAAAATGCAGCAGTATGCAGTGGAAGCATCCCGCATTGCCACCACGCAAAAGGTTCAAAGCTGTGCCACGGACTGGGAAGGTTTCGTTAACGGTGTTCTTCGATGAAAGTGGTGTGCTACTCATCGACTTTCTCCATCAACAGTGCAGTGTACTGTCAGATACTGCAACGACTGCGTACCGCCATCAAAAACAAAAGGTGCGGGATGTTGAGCTCTGGTATTGAGTTGTTACACAATAAAGCTCAGCCACATGTCTCTCGTGAAACTACCACTCTTCTGATGAAACTTCGATGGGAGGTACTACAGCATTCGCCCTATAGTCTGGACATGTCACCCTGTGATTACCATTTGTTTAGCCCCCTGAAGAAACATCTCAAAGGTTGACATTTCCCATTCTAGGCTGAATTGCTTACCTGTGTGATGGATTGGCTCCTCTCCCAGCCCAGATACTTCTTTGAGAAGGGTATTCACCAGCTACCACAACAGTGGGACCGCTGTCTACAAACCTACAGTAACTACTTTTAACTGGTATGTATATGCATCTTTCCATGACTCTTGTCACCTTTTCATTTGACCAACCCTTATACATATATTAAAACTAAAAAGCTATTGAAAACTATTTGTGTTACATGCTTCAGCTTTGTATGACAATTTTGAGAAACGCATTTGTCTCGTTATGTGATGACTTACTGAGCACTTAAATATATTTTATTTTTAATTTTAGAACACAAGTCAAAGTTATGCACTTAGATTTCTTAAACAGCAAGATATATACAAAAAATATTATTTTTCACACACAGTTAAAAACCTAACACTGAATGGGCAAAATGATTTTTATCAGATTAACCAAATTGCACATCATTCAGATTCTTTCATACATCTTCAAACACAGTTTATGAGTATTAAGGTAACAAAGCACCTTTGAATGAAGTCATTAAATATTAGCAGAAATTACTAAGTATGTTAATGACACTTATACATGCAACAATGAAATGTTTTTGGGAGAATTATTGGGACATAAAAATATCCACTTATTTGGGTTAAGATTCACACCACTTTTCACCTAAAACTTTTCACAAACCATTCATACTGCGTTTATAAACCCGAAAAGGTTTCTCAATTCACAGAAAATTACACTAAAATCTTTCACTGCAAAAATATTATTTACCATACATTTCATTCAAAAAATAAACAGCAGAAAATGTACAGCAACGTTAGACTAACAAATGCCTGCCATGCGTATGCACAATTTCAAATCCTTAATGAAAAACTTCACAGGTTTCCCACTTACACTACAGTCAATATCTGCTTATCAAAAATGTAAAAAAATAACAGTTCACACAAATGAATGTTTATAAAATGACAAGAAATTACCTAAATGGACATGCACAGAATTCCTAATTTTATGAGTCAAGCAATACATTTATTTCAGTATTCACTGATACACAATGTGAATACCATACAATGCAAGCACTAACTTATTAAGCACCATAATATCCATGGCTGTCCTTTGTTAATTCAAATTTCTAGGAGTGAGGTGGGTTGATTATTACAAACTAAGCAATTCAAGCTAAGTATCATGTAAACTTCAGCACAACTTCTATTATCAGTCTATAATAATCCAACTTAGAAAGTATACGAATTTTTAAGAGTGACGGCATGTACACATCATTTCTGCTAATAAAATAATGGCAGAAATCGTGTTCACTATTCCTCAAATAAGAGAATTACTGACAAAATACCCTAACTGGTGAATTTAGCTGCTGCATTTAGCATGAATACAACTTGTGTCAGCACGGTTATGACAATTTTGCATTTTTAGATATTTTCTTAAAAAATATCTACACATTATGTGAAAAGTGAAAAAAGAGTTTCAATTAGACTATAAAATCTGTTCAGTGAATTTTGCATTTAGGTTTTTACTTGTTATGCATTAATTACATGGTTATATTATTTAAGGTTTGAAGTATTTGCATACTTTCCTTATTCTGTTCATGTACATTTGCCTTTTAAAGGGAACATATGACCAGATAAACAATCTTTTTGTAATAATATTGCTTCATAATTTCATTTACTAAATATGAATATAAAAT
Organism: Macrothele yani; assembly: GCA_039090855.1. Classification (NCBI taxonomy): domain Eukaryota; kingdom Metazoa; phylum Arthropoda; class Arachnida; order Araneae; family Macrothelidae; genus Macrothele; species Macrothele yani. The sequence continues at coordinate 30,141,474 of CM077005.1, read as the reverse complement.
TAAATTTACCAATGTGTTCTTGTTTTATGATTTCCTAAGTTCACCTCATCTTGTTTGCAGTTTTAATGTCATTATATCTGATCCATTGCAGTGTTCACATTCAGATTATGTCTTTTGTTACCTCCTTCTTGAAGCTTTCATGATTTCGGCTTTAAGACAGTTTTAGATAAAATACGATCCACTCCTTTGTTCTGCCATACGTATCCAGTTTTTGCCGGAAACTTCATTGGAAACTGCTCAAAATTTTAACAATCTCTGAGGAAGTCTTAATGGACCTACTAAAAATTTCAAATCTCCAATGAAGTTACCGGCAAGAATAGGATATGTACAGCAGAACAAAGGAGTGGATCGGATTTTAGCAAAAAACGTCTTAATAGTATTCATTTATTTCAGACACACTGTATATCACACACATTATTTTTGTTTGTCATATTGTTTTTGATTTGATGTTCATATACAATACACTGTTTTCTCAAAAGCATTATGTATTATCTGACCATCTTCACTCTTAATGACATCAGAAATCAACTAGACTTTTTTCCCTATTGTATTCTAAATGATGCGAGAGTAATGCAGCCATTCACCAATTTACGGCTAAGGGTGCCATACGAACCAAAGTCTTAGCAAATCAAGTGTTAATTACCTTGTGAAATAATGGCAATAGCTTAATCATACTGAAAACAGAGTAATTCACAAAGTTGCTCACTCTGTGAGTAACTCACTATTTTGAAAAACAATTATTTTTTTTATTATTTTATGCTGTATTTTATTAACATCAAAATGGAATTAACATATGATAACATCAAAGTTTAAACGTCTTGTGATGTAATGGTTTTCCTCGAACTTTCTTCAATGAAATACTTTGTAATTGATTTTTCCAACACAGCGTCACTATTTTGGGGCATACTTTTAAAAAAAGTTTCACTAGGGTCAACTACAAAAACATGTTTTAAAAATTGGTCCAGAAGCAGCAATATCGCTGTGAAAACAACAATAAAAAATTCTGTAAGTAGCACCAGAAATAGCAGAAAATTAGCAATAACTGCAGGTTAAACAGCAATACAGTAACATGCATGAATAAAAGTCAAAACTCTGTAACTCCTGTAAGTGCATGACATTAGTTTTCAAGATATTTGATATCACACTTATGATTCCGAATAGTTTACTAGGTGTAAACTGAATACAAGAGATATAATCATTTTTGAGGTGTCTGACAATAGGCTTAGCACATGAGCACACACCTCACAAAGTAACAAGAGTAGTTTTTGCTGTGTTTGGAAGCATGCCTAACATAAGAGTGAGAATAGTTCACGAGCCATTTGGTACCAGGCTTAAAAAAGAGTGACTAACCACATTTTCCCTTTTTTTCAGTTGTTTTCCCAAGTGTTTTAAAGCACTTAATTTTACCTCCATAGCAACACTTCCACTTTTCTGAACTGAAGACACCTTTGCCTCATTATGAAAAGTTGATTAAAACATTATTATGTAAGCAAAATTTAAGACACAATAAAGAAATCTAGTGCATATGTTCGAAAACTGAAGTAGTTCCCAGAGTTTCGCACTGAAGGAACCATATCAGATATACTGGAAACATTGCACAAAAGAGGCATTCTATAATATATATATATATATATATATATATATATATATATATATATATGTATATATATAAAGGGGGGGATTAACAATTGCCTAAAGCATGTAAATAAATGCAGTTGCAAAACCTTGCTGTTGAAAATGTAAGAATAACCTACTGAAGAATGATTATATATAACCACTTGATTTTAAAATATACAATAAAACACATGAGTAAAAAGAAAAAAAAATCTGCATCACAATGTGCAAAAAAGTAAAGACAGAAAGATGATGTATAAGTCTTTTACTTCTTATTCAATGAATGAAAATTCAAGAAAACTCACATATTTACAATTAATTAAAAAATGTCTCAGAAAAAAAAAAAAAAAAAGATGTTCCCTTTCTAAGGGAGAAAATAATATTTTCACATCATTATTATGCATGGGCAAATAATTCAGAAACCATTCATAAAGCTATGAAAATCTACAGGGTTTAATATCTTATGGAAGTCGTCAAATAATGCTGTACGAATTTACTCCTTTTTCTGTATCACTACCTGACACCTGATAAGGATTTCTGTCTAGCACTGTAAGCCATGAACAATTCTTTAGTTTTCCACAATTCAGCTATCAAAATCTACACAACATGGAAGGGTATTATGATAAGTGGACACTTGTGCTAGGGTCAACAAGACATACATCAGAAAATTTTGTGATATTTATGAAAACAGCAAGATAACACAGTGACCTGTCATGTACTGAAAAATGTTATGTCAAAGTGGATCATAATAGATCCACTGAAATTGAAAAATTTTGATATTCTACTGTCAGACACAGAAACTAAAGTTTAGATAGAAACAACAACTAAAGCTGAGAAGTAATTATATCAGTTGAATTTAATTTAATCACACAACATTAAGAAATAGATTTGTGAAATGAGATTCCTGAATGCTATCAATTCATTTCAACAACACAAATTAAAAGCTTACACAGCTAAGAACAGGATTTCTTCATTCTGCAACATTTACTTTAAGGTTGTATCTGGAAGAAACTGAACACAGAATGCTCTTTCATTCACTTTAATGATATCAAAGCAGTTGGTTCTTGCTTCCTCAGTAAACATTACATGGAAAGGTAGCATCTGGTGTAGTAGCTATATACCAAGCTCAGTTGCAGAAGCATTTAGAATGCAAAAATTTAACCTGAGGCACATGAACCATTGGTTGTTTGCTAAATTCTGTAACACTGAGCATGAATACACTTGTTGAAATGTTAAAATTTGCATACAATCACGACGACAATGTATCACTGATTTAATTTTTCAGCTAACATTAATTACATACAACTTACACTGAGAGGTTTTTGCTTCATGTGAAAATAACCAATAACAACAATTGAGATTTACTTTGGACATCATATAGTATTTATGCCGATTCTTGACTGATACCTAGGTCTTCGGTGGAAACTCGTATCAGCTCAACAACACCAGTCAAATGATAGTTTTGTTGTTTTTGTTTGATTGTCACAGGCTGTGCTTAGTATATTTCAAATAAAGAAGATGTAATAATGATAATAATGTCATTTCTTTCTTTTACCACCACCACCACCAATACAATGACATTGAATGCAACTATGTTATTTAAAGATCATCCAAATTAGAAAATGTTATACAACTACTGCTGCCAAAGACACTCTTAACATCAAAGCTTGAACTTGAGCATACAGCTGAACCAAAATGGCTGCTGTTCATTTATTAAACAACACTGTTTCTAGATGAATTAACAAAATTCAAAACCACGAAAGAAATTTTTAATTAAAAGATTAAAGTAAACTCTTCAGATTACAGCATCTATAACACAAACTGCGCCCATCAGATAACATTTTTTTTATACGAATTTGATGTATCATTGCTACAACAACAAACATGATTTTGATCTCCAAATCACAGACATTTTCCTCTGACTCAATGACATTGACACTTTTAATGGTGTTCAAGAACTGCCCACAGTTTGGGAAGATATTACTGATAATCAGGGAAATAGACTAAGAATTAGCCACTAATATTGTGACCTTTACAGGTTTCTCTCACTAACTGAAAGTAGAGCGTTTCAATGAAACCTTTCGTACATAGAAATGGCATAAAGTGAAGAAGCAATTACCACTAATTTACATGGGGCGAAATGCTGAGCATTCCCAGACCCAAAAACTAACCTACCAAATAATACATAGAACCTAAAGTAACACTAACATATAGTAAAAAGCAGAAATGATATGTTAAATACACATTTTAACCATTACCGAATGCCGACTAAAAGAGACCACTTTGCTACTAGCAGAACCAGTAGTAACTTCACCAGTTTTCAAGATTCTTTCACCCTGCATGTAAATACTACTAAGGGTGCGTGTAACCTAGTTCAATACAGAAACAATGTCTTTATTTCATTCACCACGATCTAAACGCTTAATTACGCACAGTTTTGTGCTAACCGTAAAACTCAAACAAGCTCTCTAAGGCTTTTCTGATACCTTAGGACACATTTTGCTAACAGATGCACAAAACAAATCAAGAAAAAGCACAGATTATCACAGACACAGTTTGAAGCAATGACGGCTTGATGCTGCCTGTACTTCCCAGGGAAGGAAGGAGCTTGGCAAGGCTGCTCTCATTGCGTGCTACAAAACAAACGCTGAATGCTATTCCCCCTCCCCCTTTTTTTTTTTTTTTTTTGTAAAAGCAAAAATCCTTTTCGAATGTCATTTATTTAGCGAAAACAGGTACTAATGTGGGTATTTTGTAAAAGCAAACTTTCAAAACGCAGGAAATCCCAGTACTTTTAGCTATTGCAGGAATTATAATTTGAAAGTGTTCACTTACTTTCTGAACAACCTAATAAATGATATTTGTTTCTACCACTACCAGGGGTTGCGCTGCCAATCGCATTCTTCACAATTTGTGAAAAAAAAAAAAAAAAATCATTCTGAAAATGGAAAAAAGTTTTGGCGAAAATATTAGCGATTACCTTTTTACACTGCTACAACACTTTGGCAAAAACAAATTGCATTAGGCGAATGAGTTGGCAAAAACTTGAAAAAAGCCAGAGTGACCACTGACCATTATTACTACTACTAATAATAATTACTATTACCATTATTATTGATGATAAGTCATCATATAATTATTATATATAATTACTACTTGGACAAGACGCCAACAGTAACCGATAACTCGAGTACGGTTGGCAAATTTTGAGCGAAGCTATTGCAAAATCTAAGCTAATTAAGGCGTCTATTATAACAAATTCTAAAAACGAAAGCATAAAATTCATGACTTCCAGAACACAAAAGTACGAAACATTCTAAAAAAGAAATGCCTAAAATTTATCATGAACTACTTTCCTTCACGCTTTCACGTTGGTTGTGATCAGGTTGCATGTAAACAAAGCAGAAAGACACACTCGGATTGGGAACCACGTTTTTCATTTTGTATCGCAAAAGACAGACACAAACACGTATACACAAACTTCCTTTTATTTTTATAGATTAAGCAAGTGTTGAGCTAACAGACGGAGTCCTTCCATTTCTTCGTTTTTCAATCGAAACCATTTTTTAAAATTAATGTTAGTGAGCCGACTTTCGTGAAACAGTTCAAGTGAATGGCGATCTAGTTTTGATTGAAATTCCTCAATGACAAGGAATTTCGGGAATCGGAAGGCGTCAAAACCTGACCAGGGACGATGTCCAATCGCATGCCAAAAATCACGGTGATCGGATGTGTGATGTCGTAGCTATGCCCAAACAACTAATTGTCCCAAGTCTTGCATAGAGAGAAAAAATTTTCAATTAATATTAAAATTGGTCAGTTTTTAATGGTCGTTATTTTTATACGACACGGCCAATCACCATGATACCAACAACCCCATGTCACTCACCATGTCCTTCCCTTTCTCTATGGCAAGTGTCACCACGATCGGCTGAAGACCTTCGGAGGAGATAGGTAACAAACAACTCCTTCTCAAAACCCGGAAAAAACACTAAAAATGCAAGTTTTTGGACGATTATTCCTCAATGACACAGAATTTTGGGAATCGGAAGGCGTCAAAACTTGACCGTGGATGATGTCCAATCGCATGCGAAAAATCACATGATCGGATGTGTCATCTCGTGCCTATGCTCGAACAACTAATTGTCTCGAGTCTCAGAGCTCTGCTCGGCCTTCGGCCTAATACAATGATTATTATTATCATCATCTGTGCTAGAACAGAATGCTTGCAGAATTTTGTAAGCAGAATACTTACAAACAGGTTGTAAGCCACTAGTCTATGATATCAGAAACTCTCCAAATAAAAAAATAAATCATCAAAACATACATGCTCGATAGATGAGCTCTGCCTTTCTACCGTTCTCCCATCCTACATAACACACATTATAAAAGAAAAAACCAACTGCTTTGATGTCCTAATGCTTGTCAACAAAAGGTAAAAATCCTTAAATAGTTACTGATTTTTCTTCTTCTTCTTGTAGAAATATCATAAATAAAATCATCTTCCAGAAAGAAAAAAAAAAGGAACATCTGCAAAATAGAAAACAACACGAACAGCATACTATACTTTTTTCACAGAAACGAACTGCAAATCATATTCTTTCTTCAGTTTTCACTAAATACATAGTGCAATAAAAAAATTCCAAGACTAGGCAAGTAGCATACCAACAGATGGCAGTATGTAGATGCGCGAGCAGCGGTCGAGGGCAGTAACCTTCCTGAGTCATTGTGGCGAGTGGCGTTGTTCTGTGAACATTGGGAGCTGTGCTACACGATATTTGGTGACCATGTACAGAACACAGCTGCGACTTCGGTATGGACTGCAAACTAGAGCAGCGAGCGAACATCAAATTCTGCGTCAAACTCGGCAAATCGGGAACGGAGATGCATGAAATGTTGTGGCAGGCTTATGGCATGAAGCAATGAGTCGTGCGAGGTGTTTTGAGTGGCACTCGCGCTTCAAGAGTGGCAGAACAGCACTGGAAGATGACGATAGGTCAGGGCGACCGTCCACGAGCAAAACCTTAGAAAATGTGGACAAAATTAGGGAACTGGTGCATGAGGATCATCAGAGAACCATTCAAGACATTGCTACCATCGCCAATGTGCCATACGGAACAGTGCAAGAAATTCTGACGTCGGTTTTAAACATGCACTGCATTGCTGCAAAGTTTGTGCCAAAGATTCTAAACCTCAAACAGAAGGAGCTCCGTGTCAAACTCTGTCAAGATCTTCGTCAGCAGGTGGTGAATGAACCAATGTTCCTGTCGCAGGTCATCACTGGGGACGAGACTTGGGTCTATGGTTATGACCCGGAGACCAAACAACAGTTGTCGCAGTGGAAGAGCCCGGCATCTCCACGACCGAAGAAGGCCAGACAGGTCCGGAGCACAACCAAAAGCATGCTCATCGTGTTCTTCGACATTCGTGGGGTTGTGCACCTAGAATTCGTCCACCAGGGTCAGACCGTCACTGCACTTTTTTACTGCAATGTTCTGCGGTGTCTTAGGGAAGACATTCGCAACAAATGACCTGAAGCATGGCGCAGGGGCGATTTCCTGTCCCATCACGACAATGCAGCAGTTCACAGAGCGTTAGCAACCAGTTTTGCAGCCGCAACAGCATGACTACCCTTTCTCACCTGCCTTACTTTACTTACCGGATTTAGCCCCTGCGACTCTTTGATCGGACCTCGTATCAGTAAAATGGGTGAGATGAAACCACACGCACTCTCAGTGTAGCTATGAATAAATATATATTTTTACAAACACAAGTGAATGGTTTACACGCAAACATAACACCACCATTAAAAATAAACAAGAGTTTTTTAACGTTTTAAATAGATATAAGAAAATATTTTCTTCATGCAAAGAAAACAAACTGGCACACATTTTTCCAACTGCAGTTATTAAACTATCACCTCAAATTATTAATTGTCTTGTTTTTCTGTGTGTGTGACATAATTCAGATAGGATGGAGTTGCTTTTGGACACTTTCTTTATGCTTTTGATATTTCTTTTAAAAACTCAAACATTATACTGCAATTTTGGAATTGTTTTTATGCTACTAAGAAATATGTATTTACACAGATGGATTAACAAAGGTAATAATAAATAAATAAATATATCTCACACACAAAGGGGATTGCATGTGAAGTGAACAACATATAGATTTGGCTTAACTGCAACAACAAGCAATTCTTTATGCTTTTTGTTTACTTTCTTTCCAACAGAATAAACAAGAAAATTCATAATTATATATAGAGATTCATAACAGAACAAATCATAATGTGGATTCCAATTTATTGTAATTTACAAAGGCAACAAATAATGCTCTTCAGTGCTTTTCAATCCATGATCTGAACATAATTCACTGGTACTTTGCATTCTTAAAAAATAGTAGAAACAATTTCCTAGCACAAGCGGTTCTGAAAGTTGGTTATCAGAATTTGAAACATGCTCATGTTGTTTGCGACAAAGAACCATAGTTTGCATAACAATATTTCACTTTTTTCAGAAAAATTATATAAATAACCTTGCCATTTCATTAGAAGAAATACTATGTTCAAAGAAATGAACAGTTTCAGATGGATAACTTGTGGAAACACTGTTGGAAGCAAGAAATAATATGAAGAATGCTGAAACAGGCAAGACCCATAATGAAACACACAAAATGCATCAACACTTATATTTTACACTTTAAAAGTCTGAAAATGTAAGGCCTCTGCCCCATAGAATATGTTCCTAAATTTGATTAAAATACAGAAGAGGCAATGAAATCATTATACGACGAATTTAATACATGTGTAAGTTGTGTGATTTTAAGAGTTATTGAAAAATCAATGTACAACTCCTGGTGTGAGCTTTCCTACTTCATAGCTTTTTAAGACATTAGACAACTTGTTCCTAATTTAAAAAACAACAGAAACATTTAACCGTTTAATAGCTTTTTAAGACACTAGACAATTAGTTCCTATTTTAGAAAACCACTTAACTGTTTTAACACTGAATCAACAAACACCGAGGATAAAACGTGATACACCTCTTATAAATTTTCAGGAAACTGCCTGGGTACAAATTGAGTATCATGACATCCTCGATCACTTTTATAATCACACTATTCCTGCACTCAGGTGATCTTCCACTGCCATTCTAAGCTTTTTACTTATTATGTTTGCATGAACTTTGCAAAGAATACTAACTGAAGAGACTTCATAGTAGCTTGAACTGGCATCACAATTGGCCTCTGCCAATCAGCGGAAACTAGGTATTAGGTGTACAAATAAGTTTTAAAGTATTTGTGTAATGTATACCGCTAATTTACATATCTGACATTCCCCAGTGTTAATGCCATGTGACCGTAACTGGTCCAGAGCATAAAATGTGACACAGAAGTTTGCTCAACAGTCAAATGCACTTGCATATCGGTAGGTAAAAGATGGCAAGTGATACTGCATTTTTTCGACACTGCATTTGTTATGAATTTCATTAGAGAAAAAGTGCTGCAAAATCATGTGCATCAATCTGTTCTGTTCTCGGGGAGAATACTGTATCAAGAAGCATGTGTGAGTTTTGGTTTAGACGGTCTAAAACAGGTGATTTTGATGTTAGCGATCAAGAACGTAGTGGCGCCCTGCAGAAGGTTGCACACGAGGAACTGCATGCATTGCTGGATGAATATCTGTCTCAAACACAAAAAGAACTAGCTGAACAACTGGGGGTAACTCAACAAACCATTTCCAATCGTTTACGTGCAATGGGAAAGATTCAGAAGGAAGGAAAATGGGTGCCACATGACCTGAGCCAGAGGAACAAAGATGAGCGTGCCATGAAGTGTTTGAATCTGTTGAATAAACAACACAGAAAGTCTTTCCTGTGAAAAATCGTTACGGGTGATGAAAAGTTGATATGGCACGACAATCCCAAACAACTTTGACACCGAAATACAATATTCACTCCAAGAACTGCTGTGCATCTGGTGGGATATGAAGGGTGTGCTCTATTATGAACTATTGGAACAGGGTCAAACTGTTACTGCTGATCGCTGCAAGCAACAATTGCTTCGATTGAACCAGGAAATCTGTCAGAAATGTCCATTCACAGGCAACATTTATATTCATATTCATTTGCGTCCCGTGAAATTACTGCGTGAAAATGCTAGGCCGCATGTCGCAAAATCGGTCAAAGAAACATTACTGACGCTTGTCTGGGAAGTTTTGGAGCACCAGGTGTACAGTCCCCTTCAGACTATCATTTGTTCCGATCGATGTAACATGGTTTGTCTGCTGTACGGTTCTGGACATGTGACGAGTGCAAAAATGGGTTGACAACTTCATCGCATCAACACGACAAAGTATTCTTTCGTGGCTGGAATCCGTCAGCTGCCCGACTGATGGCGGAAGCTGATAGATAATGATGGCACATGTTCTGATTCGTAAAGGTACTGTTGTTTTCTCTCAAATTACATGTTGCATTGTCTTAAAACGTTTTAAACACCTAATGAATTTCCCATGCCAAATGCATAATGCTGTGCAGTAAAACAAATAAAAAATAATATAAATGTCCCACTAGGCTAAATTAATTCTGCATTATTATCAAAACTTGCAGCTCAATCACTCTTCGGAAATAAATGAGCATTTCTTACCTTATGGGGGCCTAATTGCACAGTCCTCACCAATCGTACTTACATCAACACAAGACACCTGTGCTTCGCTTTTAATTCATAAAATTCATTCCATCAGTAATCCATATGTAACATAGGACACTGACCCACTTTATCAACCAATATTATTATCAAAACTTGCAGCTCAATCACTCTTCAGAAATAAATGAGCATTTCTTACCTTATGGGGGACCAATTGCACAGTCCTCATCAATCTTACCTACATCAACACAAACACCTGTGCTTCGATTTTAATTCATAAAAAATTCATTCCATCAGTAATCCATATGTAACATGAGACACTAACCCACTTTATCATCCAAACCTTAAACTGACTCCAAAACACTTTAGGTGAAGCCATTTTGAAAACTTTCTTCTTCCAAAAAATCTTCACATTTCTCCTTCACTGAAGTGTTTTATAAGTCCAGCCCCCCCCCCCCAGTTTGCCTGTGACTGATACTTAAAAAAATGTCAATATGCCATTTTCCTTTCCTTTAACAATTTTGCTCACTTCTGACGTGTAGGTTCTACCCATCTTATCTTCATAACCAGTGAAGCAATACAGAAGAAAGCCATGTGCCCATGACTAGTGAAAACTATACTGCATTTCGTATACCGATTTCATTCCCTTATAGCTATTTTCAAATAAAACTTTCTTTAAAGGGGCAAGCTAGAAGTGTCATGCCAAGGCTATATGAAATCTACAAGTGTTGACAAAAATGCCTTGGTGTTCACAAAAACAACAACAAAAGCTGAGGCATTTGTTAGAGGAAACATACGTAAATGTACACAGAATGTAAAGTAGCATGTAATGCAAATAAGGGCAAAGTGTTGAGAAAACCAAAATCTGGAATTTCTAAATATAAAAACTGGTGGCAACTTAAACATTTTCTGCAGACTTTTAACAAAAATTATGTCTTTTGAAAAGTTAAATTTATTAGTTTCAGAGAAATATTTTGAAGAATTCACTAACTTCTCCTTCACTTTCTCCTCTGAGTGTTTCACTTTCTTGGAGACCTTTCTGGCCATTAGATAACTATTATGGGCAGACTCCACCTTTGTTGTTGACACAAAATGCATAACAAAGGGCACTCTATATCCTGTCTTTTATGAAAGGGAAACCACTAAATCTGATTTTTCAGATGATTTCTAAACCTCTCTTTACAATTTTTTAAAGCAGAATTGTACGAGACACTACACTCACCTGGAGATGTTATCTGATATACACAGTGATTGGAAGTCACTGCCACTGTAGAATGCTACATTTACAATAGCGTGGCTTGTGGCATTGCAACAAATACAAAAATGTAGTTGCAGCACACTACAAAATAAAGTAGCCTTTAACTGAAAATCATGCAACTTTAAAAAGAAAAAAAAAAAACGAAAGGAAATTCATCGGATCATGTGATACTTCCGGATTTCCTGGAACAGGGAGGTTAAGTGTGCTTTGCCTACAGTCACATACCTGACTTGACTTGCATTGTGATAGTTAGCCAAACTGTTAAACACAAAGCACTTATTATATTTCCTACTGATATAATATTTACAAGGAAGTTTCCTCAGTCAGCCTGAAAATGCAGCATGTACAAGACGATCGAACTAGCAATTTTGTTGATTATATTCAATACCAAAATTCGATTCTCTTACTAAAGAAAATGAATTTGGCAGATATTTCATGGTAATGTTTTTATTTGAATTCCATGGGCAGCATACCAGCTAGCCTAGAATATAAGCCACTGAATATGATAATATGTGTATCATGTGATTATATACACCCAGTAACACAACATTACAGATAGGGGTGATGGGAAGTTGACATGGGCATCCACTCCTGCACAGAGTGGAACAGACTAAAACCGAATGTAGGCAATAAATAGACACACAGCAGGGCTTCTTTACAGTGTACTGCAAGCGACAAGCATTGGTAAACATGGTGATCTGAGCGACTTTGATTGTTGATGCACTGGCGGTGCAAGACAGATGGGTCATTCTATCACCCAGGTGATAAGAACCCTAGGATTCCCAAGGGCAACCATATCAAGGGTGCACGGCGAGTATACCATCAACGGAAATACCAGCGCCCAGTGAGCAAGTGGTGGCCGACCACGTTTGATGTACACAATCCAGACTCGTAAACACCAACACTTGGGAATCGCGGCGCATATCAATTCCATACTAAATGTCAGAAGCCAGCGCAAGCAGTGTCAGAAAGTACAGCATACGCTTCATATCCTGGGCTACGGAAGTCGCCGTCCTACTCGTGTGCCACTGTTGATTGCTCATCACCAGACATTACGCCTCAAGCTGGGAACATCACAACTAGACCTCTGCGGAGTAGCGTCACGTCATATGGTCAGATGAATCCAGTTTTCAGCTGTAATCAGCTGACAGGAGTGGCATCAACACAAAGAGGTCATGGCCCCATCATGCCAGATCGGCTCTGTTCAAGGCAGTGATGGTTTGGGGAGCTTTCTCATGGGACACATTAGGTCCCCTTAATGTATCTAAAGAGGTCCTTAACCATTGCGCGCTACCAGCATGTGCTGGCTGACCACACACACACACTTGCACAGCTTTCACACATTCTGCGTCTGGTCTATTTTACAAGGGCAATGTGCCACCCAACTAGACTGTAACCAGGAACACTCACCTGAGTTTGGAACCATCCAGTGGCCCCTAAGGTCCCTGGATGGTTCCAAACTCAAATGAGTGCTTTTGGACCGATGTTTTGGATGGAGTTGTTTTTCTGCAACAGGCATCACTTGCATTACATCTGGAAAGCCTCCAGCATTTGATGAAGTTAATGCCTTGGCATGTACAGGCTATTATTATTCAAGCTAGAGGAGGACCAAAATGCTATTATGTAGATATATATCTAATGTTTTGTACACTGAGTGTATTACTCGTGTAATTTACCTTGGTATTTAGCTCTGAATACAATATGCAAGAATGACATATAAAGATCACTTTCAGAATTTGCATTTTACACTTAGTACTAAACAAAGAAAAAAGTAACTAAAAAATAGCAAAAGTAGTGTAGCCAACTACTTTTTGAAAAAAGTCGTAGGTGTAGGAAGCTACTTTTCAGAAAAAATAGTTGTAGCAAGCTACTTTTTCAAGAATGTAGTTGTGGCAATAACTAGTTATTTTTAAAAAGAAGCTTTCCAATCATTGGATATACATGATGATCAGAAGTGCATATCCACATAATCTTAAAAAGTAGCAAGCTGTACAAAAGGTAGAAAAGCACTCTTTGTCACTGTTGTATTAATTTCTTCAGCTCTTTTCATGAGAGCTCTTACTAAGTACTCATAATGTCTTGAATTAGAGGCTACATAAAGTAGTGCCAAACACAAGCAAGGCATTTGGAAATCATTTAAGACTCTAAACAAAACAGTTTTAAGAACAATATTCAGGCCCTACAGAGCTATAAATATTTGGAAAAACATGTTGTAATTATAATTCAAAATTTGTAAGAGAGCACTAAAAACTTGTTATTCCCCAGGGGAAAAGTGAACATCTGCTAATGTATGTGTTTATCACCAACATTTTCAAGGCTATATAATTCAGTTCATTTATTAAAAACTTTACATTAACATTTAATTTAAAAACACATTTGAAACAGTTTTTTGAAAGCTATGAATGTTAAAAACCTCTTTATGTACAACAGCAGTAGAGTATTGAAATGTACAAAACCATCTAGTTACAAAGCATTATTTCACTATAGTTTCAATCTACTTTTAATCTTTAGCGCGCACGCTCGCACACACAGACATTTTAAAATGAGAAGTAATAGAATGATACAGTCCAAATTCTGCTGGAACCTTAACTCAGAAAAAGCTAAGACTTGTCCAACAAAACTGGACATCTTCAGCGCATCGCTGTCTCCAGTTAAGGTCAAAACAAGCAGACTCCACCAACACATTCAGTTTATTAACCTTAATAGGATACAGCAATGCACTGAAGATGTCCACAGTTTGAATGACAAGTCTAAGCATTTATGAGTTAAGGTTCCAGCAGAATTCAGGCTATACATTCTATTTCTTCTCATTTTAAAATATTTTTAGTGAGTGAGTCAGCAAAGATGCCAACTTCTACGGAATCTCCGTAGTTTCTACAGAAATAGCTAATCATTCCTATGGAATATGGAAAATTAACAGAAGTTTTACTCTGCTTGCCCCCCCCGCAATGGCGGGCACTTGATGATCTGTCATTCGATTTGCTTGTGAAATGCCTGCAACTCCAGTTCTGCCACTCAAGGTTACTCAGATCTTAGTGCGACCGGCACTCGATGAGTGTGGCCTTGTGCTGAGTCATTCTAAGTGAAAACCCTCCTGCCCAGAATGCAACAATCTGGGGACGTTGAGCACAGCTTGCATTGGTGGACGTGGGCGGAGTTTGGGTCAGAACACAGTGATCTTTTGAATGAGCTTGATGAGAGCAGTGCTGAGCTCTTGAAAATCGTTTGGTGCCGAAAGTGAGTGTCATTGCCTGGCATCGGAGTTGTTTTTTTATGCATGTGTTGGCCATTCATGTCAGTAATTAATATTTTTATATTTTTTTTCTTGCATTGCAGAAAAGTACGCTTGGATTTTGTTCTTATGTGGACTGACTTTGTAAGCCGTCGACTCTATGCTGCATAACAATGTTTTATGAAAACAATTTAATTCTGCTTAGTTTACATTCCTGAAAATAAAAAATATGGATTCCAAGAAGCGAACGTTATCAAATGAAGCAACACCACAGGCAGTAGCGAAAAAACCTAAGAACTGACAGAAGTTTAAAGCATCATATGCTATGATGGAGTTTCCCTGCCTTCAAGAATCAAAATTATCCGAAAATATGGCATTTTGTGCGTTGTGCTCAAAGGATTTCAACATGGCACATGACAGTGTGGATGACTGTCGCCACATGCGCTCCAAAAAAAACATACAAAGTATTTGACAGCTGCAGCAAAAACGAAGATTGTTACAAGTTATTTCACTAAGGATGATACTGCAAATGTAATCAAAGCTGAGAGCTTATTTGTTTGATTTCTAATAATGCATAATATTCCAATTTCTATAGCAGACCACGGGAAGCGTTTATTTTCGGCAATGTTCCCGGATTCAAATATAGCCAAACATTTTAGTAGAGGTCACACGAAAACTATGGCAGTTGTGAAAAATATGGCAAGAAGAAATGTTTCAGAGGTGGTTTCAACATTAAATAAATGTTTGCCATTCTCTTTAAGCACTGATGGCAGTAATGACTGTAAAGATGTAAAACTTTATCCTCTACTTACAACATATTTTGATGAGACTATTGGACACATTACAACAAAATTAATGTTGTTATTAGAATCTTCTGATAACACAGGCGAAGGCATATTTCAGGTTATAAATACTGAATTTCAGAAGAAACAATTAAAGTGGGAGAAGTGTGTTAGCATTTCTGCAGATAATGCAAATACAATGATGCAAAAAAAAAAAAGGAGTTGCATCATTTCTATTAACAGAAAATCCATCAATGATAATTAGAGGTTATCCTTGCCACTTGGTAACACATTGCCAACAGGCAATCCAGTAGAAGACATATGGATGGCTTTACCCGAGGTCGCATCATTGGGAAGTTGAAAGAAGGTCGAAGTGTGACTAGTGTGGCCAAGGAATTCGGGATCGCTCACAGCAATGTTTCACGAGCTTGGAGAGCATTTCAAATGACAGGAACAGCTGTCCGAGAGTTTAGCAGTAGTCGTCGTCCACGAGCAACCACGGCGGCGGACGACCGGTATATTGTCCTACAAGCGAGAAGAGACAGACGGCTGACAGCGGGAGAAATCGCAAGGCACATGCAACAGACAACTGGACGTCTGTTATCACATTTTATCATGGCCAGGAGGCTGCACAAAGGTCGTCTATTTGCACGACGACCAGTACGGTGTGCACCATTAACGCCTGCTCATCGGAGACGGCGGTTTCTGTGGTGCCAGGAACACAAGAACTGGACACATCAGCAATGGGGTCGAGTTATCTTTACGGATGAGAGTCGATTAAGTATGACGGGCGATTCTGGGCGTATACACATCTGGAGAGAGCAGGGAACACGCAATCACACCTCCAACATCATCGAAAGCGACTGGTTTGGAGGTGGCAGAGTTCTCGTTTGGGGCAGTATCATGCTTGGTAGCCGTACTGACCTCCACATCTTCCAAGGAGGTTCAGTTACTGGTGTCCGCTATTGTACCGAGGTTCTCCTGCCTCACATGCGTCTGTTTAGAGGTGCTGTGGGTCCCGAGTTCCTCTTCATGGACGACAACGCTACACCTCATCGTACAGTGGCTGTCGCAGAGCTGTTGGAGAGTGAAGATATTCAACGCATCGATTGGCCCGCAAAGTCCCCGGACCTAAATCCAATCGAATACGTGTGGGACTTTCTCGAGAGACGCTTGGCAGCACGTCACCAGCCGCCAGCAACGATTCCGCAGCTGCGATTGGCGCTACAAGAGGAATGGGCCGCGATACCTCGACAGCTCCTTGACAACCTCGTTCTCAGCATGGACAGACGTTGTAAATCCTGCAACGCAGTCAGGGGGGATGATCATATCCCCTACTAAATACTGGATTTTTCTTGGCAGCCGCCTGTCACATGGACGTTTCTGTCTTCTGTCCAGTTGTGCTCAAAGCTACCTTTTTAATAAAGTGCCTTTGTATCCTTTGGATTCCTTGTTTGGACGGTTTTGCTCACTTGTCCCATATTCTTACATCTTGGGGATCTTATGGTATGATTTGAGTCGATGTGGAGCACTTCTGCACGATGTTGCATTCAAAAACCGTCTCGTCCTTAATTTTTGCATGCCAGTGTATATAAATGAATAAGTAAGTAAAAAATACTAATTAAATTAAATGAGTAATAGCCTGTTTTCCTCGGTTAAAATTATTCTTTTTGTATGACTACTGAAAATTTGTACAAGTACTACTGAAAATATCTAAAACAGGTTGGCATGTGTGCGTGTGTATGAGAGAGAGAGAGAGAGAGAGAGAGTTTATGTGTGTGAGTAGAAGGTTGAAAGTAGGTCAAAACTATACCAAAATAATACTTCACAACCACATGGTTTTGTCTATTTCAATCCTGCAGTTGTACATATATCAGTTTTTTACATTCATAGCTTTTAAAAACTGTTTCAAATGTGTATTTAAATTAATAGTCATTTTAAAGTTTTTAAAAAATCAACCAAATTATACAGCCTCAAAAATGTTGGTGATGAATACATACACAGTGTGGGAAAGAATTTTTAAGACTGGGTCTGTAAAATGAAATAGAAACAAGAAATTATAATTTGTTTTGGTTTGTTATTCAAAATAAGTCCCTCCGGCTTCAATACACTTGTTACAGCGATTTAATAATGATTCGAATGCCTGTTCCAATTCACTTTGCGGAATTGCCTCCAAAGCATGCGTCGAAGCTGTTTGTATGGTCGAAATATCATCAAAATAACACCCTTTTAACGGGAATAAAGAAAAGTCGCAGGGTGCTAAATCAGGCAAATACAGTGGATGATTCAACACACAGACGTTATTTTTCGCCAAAAATCTACGAACAAGAAGTGAGGTGTGACTGGGTGCATTATCATGCAACAAACACTAACTGTTTTCATCCCGATATTCTGGACGAATGCGACGAATTCTGCCCATCAAACACCTCAAAACATTAAAATATAACTCACCAGTAATTGTTTGTCCATTTGGAACAAATTCTTTGTGGATAATACCCTTACTATCGAAGAATGTAATGAGCATTGTTTTGATTTTCGATGGAACTTTTCTTGTTTTTGTTTTGGCTTGTGGTGAGTTTTTTTTTACTTCCATTCCGCACTTTGTCACTTTGTTTTAAGATCATATTGAAAACACCATGTTTCATCACCTGTAACAATCGATTTTAAGAAGTTTGGATCATTTTCAGCGGCTGAAATGATGTCTCTGCAATGTGCACTTCTCCTTGATTTTTGTTCATTGGTTAACGTGTGTGGAACAAATTTAGCACAGACTTTTGTTTTGCCCAAATCTTCATGCAGGATGGTTCGAATCGTTTCTTTGTTGATGTTTAAAGACTCTTCCATCATTTTTAGTGATGCACATCGATTGTTTACCACGAAATCACGCACTTTTTTAATAATCTCAGGTGTCCTAGATGAACTTGGTCTTCCGGTATGCTTATCATCTTCTAGTGTATCTCTTCTGTCCAAAAGACGTTTGTGCCACAGGAAAACATTTGATCTACTTAAACAAAACTCACCATAAACTTGTTTCATCATTTGGTATGTTTCCAAGGCACTTTTACCAAGTTTTACATTAAATTTAATAACAGCCCTTTGTTCCATCTTAATCATTCAACATGAAAAAAATTTAACTTCTCTGAGGAACGGCCGTTTCGTTTGAGTTACTTTAGCAACTGAGCTGTACTTTTGGCAGAAAGCAAGCAGATGGTCACGGTTTATAACGCATTCGCGATTACACTGGTGGCGCCACCGTAGGCTGAAATCTAGGGCCAGTCTTAAAAATTCTTTGACGCACTGTGTACATTAGCAGATGTTCACCTTCTGTTGAGGAATCAGGGCTTGAAAATTATCTGAAAAGTTGTGGGCATGTGCAGAAATGATTTTACTTACCCAGGTAGTAAAAGCTGGACGCCTGGGAAAAATTATCTTTTAAGATAACACAAATCAGAACCTTAATTTTTTTTAAGTAAAAAAAACTTTTTTTTTTTTTACATAAACAAAGACATCACTCTTTCCACATTTTAGCAACACACAGCAACCAAAAAATTGTTATTAGGTCACCGCCGGGGAATTGAAACCCGGATCTCTCGATATCTAGCCCACGGTGGCCAACAATCCATGGCACTATGTGTGTTTTTCTGGCAGCTTCTGTCATCATAAATCCGTGTGTAAGTCTAACCCGCTCAGCTAGATATTGAGAGATCCGGGATTAAATTCCCCTGCGGTGACCAAATAACAATTTTTTGGTTGCTGTGTGTTGATAAAACGTGGAAAGAGAGATGTCTTTGTTTATTCACTCGCGCCACGTATTTGAAGAATTTTCACTTTGGATTTAACTGCTATAATTATTATATAGCCAGTGCTGTTCATGCCCACCAGATGGAGATGTCTCTGTAGCTGAGCCCATGTTATGGATTTATGATGTCAGAAGCTGACAGAAAAACACACATAGCACCGTGGATTGTTGGCCACCCTGGTCTAAGGCTAACGCGCTTGGCTAGATATCGAGAGATCCGGGATTCAATTCCCTGGTGGTGACCGAATAACAATTTTTCGGTTGCTGTGTGTTGCTAAAACATGGAAAAAGCAATGTGTTTGTTTATTCACTGACGCCACGCATTTGGAGGATTTTCTCTTTTTTACATATTTTGCATTTCCATTTTAAGTATCTGTATTCAAAATGTTCTATGCATGAATGTGTGTGCCTCAAGTTTTAAAATGATGCTGAAATTTGTATGAAATGGTTTGATGGTGAACTTAGTGTTTCTGCCATGTTCCTTTTGTTGAAGCTTTCCCCTTTTGTCACTAAACACAGGAAGCTAGTTCCATCAGAGGCATGCGACCCACTGCTACCTATAAACAACATCTGGAGCAAAAAAACTACATACAGTTCCAATTTCTGGACTTAGGGCATTATGAAATTAAAGAAGTGACATACTTGTGTCCTTGGCACTCTGTAACAATAATGCAACTTCCAGGGATTAGCAGTTAAAAAAAAAAAAAAAAAACATGCGATGACTGTCGGTTTTTTTTAGTAGGAATTTCTATTCCAAACTTTTTTTTTATTTTTAGATTTAGTTGCTTGGACTGGGCAACTAGATTTTTATCTACCCACCCAGGCTAATAATTTACATGCCTTTGGCATCTCGGGCATGGCATTTTTTAAGCCCTGGGAATAAAGTAAGTTTTTAATTCTAACTTACGAATTTTTAATAGAAATTTTATGCCTAAAAGAATATACATTAGCAGAAGGAAAGTCGACACAAAATCTTTAAATTGGAGCCATTATTTCTTCAGAACTACCCAAATTTCAAAAATGGAAAACTTCACTCTTGTTGCTTATAAAAATTTCAGTGAATGTCCAGCACAATATTTAAAAAATAGCCTGGTTAAATTCCATACATACACAGGACAAATTACCTTTTGCACTTCAAAGAGTGGCAATACTAATTATTAGATAAACATCTACATGCAACAGAGTGAGAGAGCCCCCCCCCCCCATCAGAAAGACTGATATCAGTAAACTTCTGAAAGCAATGCTCAGCAAAAACAGATTGAAAAGCACTGATGCAGATTCTACATGAAATTTCACCATAACTTACACAGTAACTGCTTATTATATATCTTTTTACATATTGATGAGATGATAACATTTCTAAAAGCATGTTGATGTTTTTTACACATTGTAGCAAAATTCTTTTAGTAACAAAAAATTTTGCTGTTCACGCACACTGAAATAATATGTTCCAACAATGACGCACATAGCTCTGAATAAAATATGCTGAAAGCGATCAAAGAAAGCATCAAGGTGACCATACTAGTGTAAAATGAAGATAACATAGTTGCTGCTTCAAAAATAAAACATGTAACAGCTGATGAAAGTCAGGAAAGAATTTTCCACTTTCCTCAGATGAAACAGAAATATATTAACAAAAACCACAATAAAATAATTTTAAAGAACATAAAATCAATAAACTTGATGTCACAAATAAAATATTTGATTTATCACTCACAGTAATGTTTTAGCTTAAAATATTGAGCAGCTTAACCACCAGTCAATTTTCACTTCACTTTAAAATTCAAATAAGAAAAACAATGACATTAGTGGAAAGAACAAATATGTAGATCAGACATCAACCTTAAGACAAAGATGTGCATCAGGAGCCACTGGCTGAAGGGAGGTGTTTGGTTCTTCTATCATAGGAACAGCTGCTAATGAATCTGAATCATCAGCAGAAAATTCTTCTAGCTTAGGTCTCTTACGTCCTCTTCCTCTTCCACGAACTGCAACAGAACGTTTACCCGATCTCGTCCGTGTTCTACCTCCTTCTCTAGGAACATAGTCTTCATCTTGATCTGACAAGCATTCAGGTTCTATGTTTCAAAAAAAAAAAAAAAGGAAAAAAGATATGCAAGGTTTCAGTAAATCCCTGCATCTATACTCTGATAAAATTTGGACGTATGCACATAACTGTTAATAATAAGTATAAAAGCTTCAAAACACATTTAAGTTATGTAACAAGGTTTAATTTAAGGGAGCTTTTGACTGATAACCACAGTCTTCGTCAGCCTTATGACAGTTATCACAGATCTTCATCATCCATCTGTCACAAGGTTGATAAAGACTGAAGTTATCAGTCGAGAGCTCCCTTAAATCAAACTTTCTTATGTAACTTAAGCGTGTTTTCAATTTTTTAGCATCTATACTCTAAAGTAGGGGCTCTCAACATGGGGTACACAGTAAAACTTTTGGGGGTATGCTGTGAGATAGCCAACTATTGATGAACTGTGCGAGAGCAAACAAGCGAAACCATTTCGCTGATTACCCAGTAAACATCACTCTGTGTTTATCGATATATGTAATTTATGAATACAAAATTTAATACGTATACATATTGTTTTATTTTATCCCCATTGTTATACTACTTAACCCCAGCCATTGACGAACTGTGCAAGCATAAACAAGCACAACCATTTCACTGATTACCCAGTAAAATGTTTATAATTTTATAAGATTTGTTAAATTGTTTATATTACTCTGTGTTTATAAATATATGTATTTATGAATACAAAATTTAATACATACATGTGTTTTATTTTATCCCCATTGTTATACTATAACTATATTTTTATCTATCAATACAAGGGGTACACCAGTTATATACACATTTCCACAGGGTACGTGAAGAATAAAAGGTTGAGAACCACTACTCTAAAGAACGATATCAATTTAAAAAAACTATTCTTTTTAATTTTTCATGTCATAAACTCTTAACATGTGGAAATTATGCCTCAAAAACTGAGTAGTAATATTCCCTCCATTTGCTGTGATGCCTTTGGAGCATGAAAATACACTTCCAGGAACTGAACCACTATTTGTAATCAGAGGTCGATCCAGGCGGCATTTGATACCATTGGACGTTATCTTAACAAAAATATTTTTTTGGTCAAACAGTATCTTCACAAAAATATTTTTCGCTCAAACGTTATCTTCGCAGAAATATTTCGAACTAAACAGTATCTTCATTTCCCGGAAAATGTTAATCTAACAAAAATATTTTAGCGTAAGAGTCATCTTGAATATTGTGTCGTTTTGAACTGTTGTTTTCAGTAAATTGATCTCTGAAGGATGCCTATCAATTACTGAATCCTCTCTATCGGCAGCTGAGGTGACGCTCGCTGAGACGAATTCGAAAGGATTGTGGGAGCAACTTTTTATGGAGAACACCATTGGTTCTTTGTCCTTCCTCCCTTGCAGTGGCTTAGAAGTGTTGCACCTTAGATTTCTGTCTCCATCTTCCCAAACTGAAACCCCTCGTGCTAATCACTTCACAATGTTCGGTTCCTGTGGTTCTTGCAGACATGGAGGAAAGTTGGAAAGTGTACTTATTTAATCGTTGACGTACCAACGGTGATTCCGCGAAATGTGTTTACCATTATGAGGGGAGGAATACTAGCAGGGAGTGGTTGACTGTTCACTTTATGAGGTATCAAGGGTGACATATAAGCAGCTTTTTTTTTATATTTTTCTTAGCGAGTTATTTCATTTCCACCATCACTTAAAAATTGTTTGACCTTTGATGACTTTCCTATTTTAATACAAAATAGTGGGGGTTTTTTTTTGGTTTTTTTTCCCACCCAACATCAACTGGAACATAATTTTTAGTCTTATGAAAGAAACAATGATGATAACTGTATCTACATACATCACGGCTGAAAAAATTCCGGGTGCCTAAAAATCTGTTGCAGTGCCAATTTTTGTTATGTAATTTGCAGTAAATACCGTATTTTCTATCATATAAACCATGAATTATCAGTTATAAAGTAAAAATTTTAGATTCGGCGGATAATACACAGTATAAAAAAAGTTTTTATGGTACTTTTAAAAATTCCGCATCGTGTCAGGACTGCTTGTGTGGTGTTGGAAAAGTATGGAAAATGTGCTCACAACAGAAAACAGAAAAAAAAAAAAAGAAAAAGAAAACAATTGCATGCAGTACAAAGTTAGAGTCGCAAGAGATGGAAATATGGCCTTTTCTTCTTTTTCTTTTTTTTTTTTTTTTTTTTTAACGAGCAGTTTGACAGAAATTATTTTGCGCTCAATTACGTGGTGTGGAATAGCTCAGCGGGGCCAGGCTAATTGCTCTGGAAAGCCTGCTGAGCTATTACACACCACGTAATTGTCGCCATTGCGGCAGCATAATCACTTTTTGAATAGCATTAGTTAGTTCAGTTGCATTAATCACATTAGTGGTAAGGCTTTTGTTCGCCCTCCAGTTTTTGAGAAAGATTTTCAGAAATGCCAAATACTGCGGATAGTCTGCAGTTTCTAAGGAGTTTTAGGTAACTAATGAACAATGGTAATGCTGAAAAAACTAGGAGTTTTCGTTTTTTTTTTTTTTTTGAAAATAACATACCAGTATTTAAAATGGCAGTTACTTTTCCTTTTTATAAGACAGTTTTTTTTTTGTTTTTGTTTTTTGTAAATCTTTGGACTTTTGATCACCTTGTGAATACAACTTTTCTGTTGGAAATCATGGCACAGCATCAACATAACAGGTGCCTATATACTTTATTTTTGAATTTCACAGTCTGCGGGTAGGTCATCATGAATTAGACAATGGAAAAATTATGATTTTCTGAATTTTACGATACAGCGCCCGAAATTACGCATAAGAATTTTTTATCCACACACAAGAATTTTTTTATTTGTTTCTGAATTTTGCAGCTTGTGAATTATAATGCCGCCCCAGATTACAGGAAGGAAAATACAATATTTTGAGCTTATATGTGCAAAAATTTAATTTCAATAAATTATACTTAAATAAAATGAAAATCCAAAAAAAATGGAGGGGGGCGTAAAGTGAAAACCTAAAAAAAAAAAAAATTGAGAGCACCAACTAGAAAAGTGTGTGCTTTAAAATTTAAATTTGCTTCTGGTGGCACCTAAATTTTAGAACTGGCTCCTAGATATGGAACATACTTTTCCATCCCTGGCATACATAGTCATTGAAACAGAAAACTTGTTGCAAATCCAGGAAATGTGGGCCACAATAACAATAAAGTTAGATGAAATTAAAATAATAATTAAAAAATAACTGAAACAAATAAAACATTTTTTATGGTTTAAAACTTACGCTTCACGCAACAATAACATATAAACATATAAAACAAGCGAAACACACTGGGTCATGTACGGTAAGGTAAAAGGTTCATTTAGCGGTAGCTTTCGGTCATCCTACGACATTGATCACCCGCGATCGACTGGATGGGCTGGTTGCCAGATTTTAGGAAAGATTCAAATAAATGGGATTTGGTGAGGGGTCTCTGAATTGCAGTTTTTGGTGAACAAAATTTCAATGCTCTCTTGGAAATGCAGAGATTCCTTGTTGATGAAAGGGGCAACTTTTTTGGTTTCTTTCCAAATGGGAACTGCAGAGGTGTCTTCAAGGGTTAGTGCAGATAAAGCTGTCTTTGGAAGACCATTGGAAACATATTTTTTGTGCTCACCAAGTCTTGTTTTGATGCTTCGGTATGTGCTTCCAATATACACTGAGAGACCAGAGGAAGTTGAAATGGGAATAGCATAAACTCCAGGGGTGTCCAAGGGTGAGACAGGATCCCTGTCTTTAAGCAGGCACATTATTGCAGATGGGTTTGGTTTCGCTGTGAGAGTATAGCCCACAATTTTGAACAACTTCAACTTCAAATTGTAGTTCTGGCAAACAGAATTTTGACTTAGATTTACATCTTTCTGCAAACCAAGTAGATGGCAAGAGTGGGGATAACTTGCATGATGTGTGTGTGTCAGTCTGAAGTTTGAGTCTTTTAACAGCAACTCCCAACCCTCCACCCACAACCCCCAATGCTCACACCATTAAGAGACCCAAGTGCAAAAGGGAGAGTACTTCATGTAGTTAATTAGCCAAGGATACACATACAGTTGGGGGTAGCTAATGCCAAGATGTGAAAAAGCCTGTCAATCATGCTACCCATGTTTACACTATGGCAATAACCCGGATCCAACTCAGACCAGAGATCTAAAGTTGGGACTTCAGACCCACTCTGCCAATGGGGTGATGAATTATCATACTGAAATCACAAATACAGCATGTCTCCGCCGTTTTAAGGAGAAAGGAGACAGAAACAATCAGGAAACCAGTACACAATTATTCAACGAAATACTGGCCATTAGCATCAATGACCTTTGCCATTTTTCAGGCAACAAATGAATGCCCCTGTGATATTGAAAGAGTTGGGTTTTCAGCTGAAGAACGCAATGATGAAATTTTCGACCTCTGGAAATGTGGTGAACCGCAGTTGGGCTAGGGCATGTTGCACATAATGAAACAGATGAAAGTCTGAGGGTGCAATGTCTGGGGAATAAGCCAGGTGCAGTAAAACCTCCCAGTGTAACTGTTCAAGGGCTGATTTCGTGGTGGCACCAACATGTGATCTGGCATTATTGTGTAACAGGATGACTGGGCAGCATCTTTTACCTATCCATGGGCGTTTTTGCTTGATTGTTGCATTCAGTTTCATCAACTGAACGCTATATCATTGTGCAGTGATTGTTTCACCCGATTTCAACAGTTCCAAGTACAGCACTTCATTCATATCCCACCACACATACAACTGCACCTTTTTCCCGTGGATATCCTGCTTTTGGATGTTGATGGCTGGCCTGGGTTGACCCAGGATTGCCTGCGTATGGGGTTGTCGCAATTGACCCATTTTTCGTCCTCGGTGACAACCTTCCACAAGAAATTCTTCCCTTGAAACCTTTTCAGCAACGGCATGCAGATGCCCAATCGTTGACCAATATTACGCTCCAGTAAAGTATGCGGAACCCACTTACCAATCTTCTGGATCTTCCCCAAGGCTTATAGACACCGTACCACTGTCAAGTGAGCCACTTTCAAACATTTTGCCAGTTGCATGGTCGATTGTGTGGCATCCTGTTGCAACAGCGATTCCAGCTACTTGTCTGTGAGTTCCTGCGATCTATCTGCACGTGGCTTGTCTTCCAAGCTTAGATCACTTTTCTTAAACCTGGCAAACCATTCTTGACACGTCCGCTCAGCCATAACCAATTCACCATACGCCTGACATATTGAACCGTATGTTTCACTCGCACTTTTCCTTAAATTAAACGTGAATAACAAACAGTGCCGCAAATGAACTTTATCGACTGCCAGGCTTCGCTTTATGTCAAACTGGTAGCTCGGGTCACCGGTTGGTTAGACGCCTACAGTGCCCGCTAGAGGGGGCGGAGGAAACTTTTGCATACCCCTAATAGATACAATGAGAATTACGTGAAAGTTAAACATTAAAGTGAAACAGTGGGAAGTTAAAGACTTGAAAATGTAATGCCATTGGGAAATTTAACACTCAATTCAAATAGCACAGGAGAGGCATAAAATTCCTTTGAAATTGTGCCCAAAATATTAATAACCATTCCTAAATCAACAACACTAAACAGCTTACCCAGTACCACATATAATTTAATTTTAAATAACTATATAATCAGCATTAAAGAACTGCAAAAATAAATGCAAGAACAACACAGCACAACTTAATTCAAAAAATACAGCCTGGAAAACTATTTATTGCATATGATATTCAGCGTAGAAAGATAAAGACATTACACACTAGGAAAGCAGTTCCTCGAAAAGTAAATACATAAATAGGAATTCTATTTTTATACAGTGGTATGATAGTTTGTATCAACAAATCTTAATCTCAATTAATGGGCAATAACGAATTCATCTAGAGGTAGTGATGTCTTTAGCTATCTATGATAAAAAAAAAAAAAAAAAAAAACTTTAATGTGTACAAAGCTTACATGATGTATAACTTTGAACTAAATATCAATATTTATATGGAACCTTTCTCTCCATCACCCAGACGTCCTGGTCCAGAATATCTATTTCAGTATGGGTATTATAAACATCCTATAATTAAGAAAACTGCCAGGATACTATGAGTGGCATGCTGTGCTACAACTAGGACACAGTATTATATGTAGTAGATATTAATTGCCGTATATGTGGTCAACTCCTTAGAAGACTCAGAAAGCTAAGTCTTCTTGGGAGTGAAAATTGAGAATATCTCCAAAAATTTCTGTCCAGGTATGTCATTATTACCACACACAAAACAACACATTTTCAGGCAACATAAATTTAGAACCTGAACAAAAACATCCAGATTGTGTTACTTGAAAGGTTCATGCCAAGTATGGTGTCCATTACTGGTTTTCCTCTCCAGAAATAAACCTGGCCTGAGCATACAAACAACATGGTTCATACACTTTTTCAATCACAAAATTCCAGGACTTTTGCATTTTTTTTTTTTTTTCCAGGACATACGATGCAAATGCTCTTACTTAAAATATAGTGAAACCATAGGTCTGTTCAACGTGTAACCTACAACAATCAACTTCCTGCATGCTTAGGCCAACTTAATGCAGAATGTTACAAATGATGTCTGCTGCAGCTAATCAGAAACAGAATCACAGATAAATTCTCAAATATCAAAACTGTCACTGAAAATGTGGCCAGATTTAATATCTACTAAACTTTTATATACAGTACACCACACTGATTTTGAGAAAAAACAAATTCTACTTTGGCTTTAGTTCAATTATTGAAGCAAATTACAGAACAAAAAAAAAAAAAACATAAAACTCAAAAATACATAGGTACGTGGCATTACTCTATACACTTATACATAAAATAATCTTTATATTTCATTATTTTGAAATAATGCTCACATTGGAAATTTAAGGGTAAGGAAAGGTGAAATATTTGGAATTTTTCAAAGGAACAAAGGGATTGTTATTTCTTAAACACATAATGATGATGGGAGCAAATATTTGTCTTACATTTTATTTAAGGAAGGAATTTTCAACTTAATATTGATGCTGTAGCTATGTTTTAAATTTGTACTCACCAGCAAACAAAGTATGCACTAAAATTTCCAATGTAAAATGAAAGAGAATAATGGGAAAACCTTAAATCCAACAGCTGTGTACAACTGCATTCATTAGCGATCAAGGCAATTTAACTGGGCATGATTAGAAAACTAATTATAGAAGATGCAAAGTGATTACTTAGCTCAGAAAATGCTGAGAAACAACTAGATTTAAGTTTCTGACACTAGAAAGCAATCTGATTTTACGGCAAATTTTTATATAAAGTATTTCATTAGAAGATTTCAGTAAAGGTCAAAATAACCCCCACAAAAAAATAATAAATAAATCAGTTATTTACTTCCACCAGAGGCTAAAAAGTATGTTTTGAAAATTAACAAATGGCGCAAAAAATGTTTCCCATAGAAGAAGGAAAGTATTAGAAACCAGATGATTTTTAAATTGAACAGTGAAAAGAAGATATAAAAGGAAACGTGATATAACTGCCTTTTAGCAGAAGAATTATATAATGATATACTGCCTTTTAGCAGAAGAATTTTGCATAATGGAAAAGTTGAAAACAGGTGAAAAGCATTCTTAATAGCAAAAGCTATGCTAAGGAAAAATGAACTTTTCAAAGATGTCTTCCAGAAGCAGAGATAGCAATAAAAATGTTTTGACCTTTACAATCCCTAGGGGAAAGTTGTACATTAATTCAAGAGGATCTTTTTATTGTGGCAAAAATCTTATTTACTCTCCATCTTTATGAATGGAAATACAGAAGCGAATGGCATACAGTAAAAAAAAAGAAATTTTTCAATAGGGTTTTTAGGGGCAGAGATAGGTTGCAAACGGAAGTACAAAAACACCACTTATTGGAAGAATTGTGAACCACAAACCTCCTCAAACACAGACCTAGAGAGTGTTCCATAAGGTAAATGGTATCTAGTGTTAAAATAATTTTTTAAATCGGACATTTAGAAGTACAGATATTGAGAAAAATAGGCTAAATATCTGCGCTCCCTAGCAGCAGAATTGTGCATTATTTTGGGAAGAAAATACACAAAAGGAGTTTTCATAGTAGCATCTGATCGAAACAGAATATTTTTCAATCGGGTTTTTAGTCCAGTGGATACTGCTGTAAACAGAAATGTTAACTTACACCCTCTAGTGGCACACTTGTGGGTTAAGAAATATTTGAAATTATACGAGAAACATTTTGCACTGAAAATGTTCTTCAACAAAGAAAGAATTTTTTAAATCAGACTCCGAGAAACAGAGATATGGACAAAAAATAAATATATGTGTACTCCCCCTGATGGAAAAATTACGCACTATTTTAAGCAGGGGGTATTCTCAAAAAGTTTTCTGAGGTGAGCGGTATCGGTTTACAGAAGAATTTTTCAACTGAGTTTCCAGTTCAGATTTTGTTGCAAATACATCAGAAGCAAAAATACACTTACGCTCCCTAGTGGCCAAACCATTCTTTACCAAAAATTAGAATTTATATGCAAAACATTTCCCCTCAAGAGCTGTACCTGACGCAAGAAGAATTTTTCAAATCAGACTTTTAGAAACGGAGATATTGGGAAAATCGTGATTTACCTTTACACTCCCTAGCGGAGAATTTATGCATTATTTGAAAAAGGGACTGTAACTAAAATAGTCTTCAATATAAATGTCATCGAAAGGAAAAATAATTTTTTCAATTGAATATTTAGAAGCAAATATATGAAATAAAATGCATTTTAAATTCGATACGATCTCCATTTGCGCCCTCTAGCGGCGAAGTTGTGCATCAGAAGAAAAACCGAACGAATGGATCATCGTTCTCACATTTTAAGCTTCCCAACACAAAAAGAATTTTACAAATCGAACTAATAATTGCAGAGATATGGTCTCCCCAGCCAGACAGACAAGTGATAACATAAGCATGACGCAAAAGGTGCTAATAACGCAGCTTCAGTCTTCCTAACAGACAAGAAAACCAACAGTGCCCTCCCCTCCTCATTTTGTAGGTGGTGGGGAGGGAAATTTGTCAGACATAAGTTATTGTCAAACATTTTGTAGGTAGTGGGGAGGGACACTTGTCAGACATATGTCAGTAGAAAATCCTCAACTACTAAACATCGCGCAAGGACAAAAAGGCAGGAATGGATAAAATTCCAGGACATGTAACAGAATTTTAGGGCATTTCCAGGATTTCCAGGATGCATACAAAACATGATACAATCATGCAGTAGGCCACACCAAACATTTAATTTGGGTGTATCACACACATGCTCTAGAAATAGATGTGGTTTTCTGCTTCTAGTATTAGGCAGTTATGACAGTTTAAAGGTCACCTGATGTGAAATGTGGCTTCATTACTAACAAAGCAGGGTGGCATTTAAAAAGATTTCTTTGTCATTGATGCACTTTTTGATGCACGGTTTGGTTTATCATCTGGCTTGATTTCTTTCACAAACCATATTTTATACTTGTGCATCCAAAGCTGTTTATATACATGAAGTGTTGATTTTAAATTTATAACCATAAAACGGAAACTATAAATGCACTTCAAAAGAGTTGTGCGCGCAAACCTGTTTAACTGGTTTTACAGCTTCACCTGATGCTGCTGGCAGTTTATTCTTGTCTCCTTTAAGACACTACCTGTTTCTAGAACTTCATTTCATGCTGTAGGTAGTTTGTTCTTATCTCCTTTAAGACACTACCGGTTTCTAAAGGTGTGGTTCAAAATACCGACAGGACAAAATAGCAACAAACAGTTAGCATTTTACTTTTTCTCCCATTTGCCAAATTTTAAACTTTTAAGTCTTATACCTTTCTGGTAAAAGTGCAACATTAACTTGATTTCTTATGTAAGCTTTCCAAATACCAGCCTGCGGGATTAAAAAGTGCTGGAAAGGCTGTCTCTCTCTTGCCGCCCTGTAATTAACAGTTTGTGCCTGAACTTATAAAGACTTCTTAGCAAACCTTATATACAACTTTATTAATTAAAACCTTATATCGAATACAGGCAGCAGGATATTTAATGACAATAGTAATAATATAAACACCCAGATCCGTATCTCTGGAACGCTTGATGTCACACCAATGTCGGCACTGTTGCGTCACCACATCGATCAATTTGTGTGTGCTCTTGTGATGTCAAAATGATTGACATCATGAGAGCACACAAACTCTCCCTTTTAGATATCCCCATAAAAAGTAATTAGGAAGCGTCAGATCGGACGAGCGAGGTGGCCATAGACCCTTTAAAATGACGTGGTCACCAAAAAATGACTGAATTTCGGCCATACTGGTGTGTGATGTCGCGTCATCATGCTGGTAATATCCAATGGAGAGTTCTTTGTCGTCCAATTGATTTACAAAGGTGTTGAAAGATTTCCATATATGTAGATGTTGCGATGGTGGTATTGAAGAAGATGGGACCAATTTATGCGGCGCCGGGTCATCCCACACCAAACACTAATTTTCTGTGAATGAAGAGGTTCTTCATGTGAGCAATTCCATGTCAGATCAATCACCTTCTTGACCTCACCATTTCTGATTTTGATGAAATTTGGTATGAAGCACACATATGACAAGGTAAGTAATTCTGCCAATTTTCAGATTTTTATTTTGAAAATTGTCCAAGATACACACATAAAAATCGAAATTTTCGTAAAAAATGACAAACACGCACACTTATAAATGGCTGTAAATTTTTTCCTAATTGTAGTAGAGTGACAATTCAAACACAGTTGCAAAGCTAAAGGATTGAGCTTTCTATAGATTATAGATACCATACATGACCTTCTTACAACAGATTAAAGTTTCAAGGTCATCCACTGTGACCTTTGACATTGAATATCTCAAAACATACCATCTTAAAAAATTACGAAAAAAATATATTTTATTGCTACAACATTCTTCTACCCATATGCCAGATATTAGGCTGGCACCGTTATGGCAAGGCAGTGTAGGATTAATAGGAGTGTCATGCTGCACCCTTCTGTATGTAAGGCACAGAGACATACCATGCAATAAATATTTCTTACGTTGAGGATTTGTGTTTATTATACATGAAATGTGTATATATTATAACAGATCAACAGATTTATCAGAAATATGCTATGTGACAGCAATTTTACTTGATAGACACAATTTTCAGCAGTAAATAATGTCAACAAATCTTTGAGATCAGAGATTGAAACTCCACCCATTTTAGCCAATGGCAGAGCTTCTTCTTAGCCAATGACAAAGCTTCTTATTAGAGCCAATGACAGGGTTTCTTATTAAAGCCAATGGCAAGGCTTCTTACTACAGCCAATGAGAAATCTTACTGGTACACCATTTTACATTTGCTGTTATTTCAATTCTGAGCTTGTGAGTGTGTGGTTATCAATTTATCTGTAACATTGTTAACTGTTTAATTGTTATTTTATTTTATCTTTATTGTTATCTTTATTTAATCAATTTCTTTTCATCAAACTATATTTATTTATCATTTTTTTTTTTTTTTTTTTGCAGGTGCAGTTTCATTAACCAAAATGGACTTTAAAAGTCAAATTTTTTGTTGCAATCCTCTGGGTAAAAGTGGACACACAAGGTTTAGAAAGAATCTGAGAAAAGTACAGCCTTGGATGGTTCAGAAATGTCCAAAGATAACATTAGAACAGAAAATATGTAGTTCATGCAGAAAATCTATCTCTGAAATGCCAGGTCCTTCATGTATAATTGAAACAGATGCAGAGGCAGAACAACCTCGGTTAAGTGAAGATAATTCAGAAGGAGTGGTGAAGAGTGAGATATGGACTGACAGAGACACAACTTTGGATAGTCTGAATGATATGTTACTTTCTCTAGGCGAATCTCCTGTGAAAAAAAAATAAGATTAGGTGTTGGACAGTACAGTAAGAAGAAATATCAGAAAATTGGTGAATTGATAAAAGACTACATAGGTGTTCCAGAATGTGATAATCCTGTGACAGTGTCTGATGAATCGGTCATGATTTCACAGTTGAAAGAAAATTTTCAAGAAACAGACTCTAGCAGTGTTAAAGTCCAAATACTAACAATATTACCTAGAACCTGGAGTATTCGTAAAATTCAGGAAGAATTTGGTGTAACATATTACATGGCACGAAAGTCTAAAAATCTTGTGGAAGAGCAGGGTATTTTAGCAACTCCAAATCCTAGGCCTGGGAAAACTCTCAGTGACAGCACAGTTGAAAACGTTATTGCATACTATAATAGTGATGAAGTGAGCCGTTGTTTACCAGGAAAAAAGATTTTGTTACAATGATGGAATCAGGATCAAAAGTACAAAAACAGAAACGTCTTATTCTAGGAAATTTGAAAGAGATATTTCAAGGATTTAAAGACAAGAATCCTAATGTCAAAGTAGGGTTTTCAAAGTTCTGTGGTTTACGCCCAAAGAATTGTGTGCTGGCTGGTGCAAGTGGAACACACTGTGTCCGTGTGTGTTGTGCTCATGAAAATGTAAAACTTATGCTAGCAGGGTGCAAATTGCAAGACTTAACTCGTAATGATGAATTACCAGTTAGGACATACAAAGATTGCCTTGCAAGAATAACTTGTAACCCTCCTCTTCCAGAATGCTTCTTCTTCAAGTGTGATTCTTGTCCTGGTATAGCACACTTACTAGAGCAAATAAGTAGCTTATTCACCATGAATGGGATTGATGAAATTGTACATAAATTGTGGACTACAACTGATCGCACAACACTTATGACAGTCTGTAACACTGTAGAAGAATTCCTTGAGACCTTTGAATCAAAAGTGAAATTGCTATTGCCACATT
Organism: Macrothele yani; assembly: GCA_039090855.1. Taxonomy (NCBI): domain Eukaryota; kingdom Metazoa; phylum Arthropoda; class Arachnida; order Araneae; family Macrothelidae; genus Macrothele; species Macrothele yani. Next base: position 30,107,223 of record CM077005.1, on the reverse strand, counting down.
TTTTTATAGCTATTCAGCAGTCATACTTTCTGTCAAATCTGAAAGAAAACCTTGATGATAATCAGTGTGTTGTGTTGTGCGATTTTGCTGAGAATTATTCCTTCATACTGCAGGATGCAGTCCAAGGATACCACTGGAACAATTCCCAAGCTACTATTCACCCTTTCGTGGTGTACTACAAAAGTTTACACACACTTCAGTTGGATCATGTTTCTTTTGTTGTCATCTCAGAATGTCTTAAGCATGACACTATCAGTGTTCACCTTTTCCAGAGCCAATTGTTGCAGTTTATATCATCACATTTTGACAAGAAAGTAGAACACATCTATTACTTCTCAGACGGTGCAGCCTCACAGTATAAGAACAAGGAAGAATTTTGTCAATCTGTGCCATCATGATGTAGATTTTGGTATCACAGCTGAGTGGCATTTCTTTGCCACCTCACATGGAAAGGGGCCATGTGATGGCGTGGCAGGCACCATTAGGAGATTAGCTGCACGTGCCAGCCTTCAGTGTTCATACAATGACCAAATTATGACACCGCGACAACTGTATGATTGGGCTTCCAGAAACATTCCTTCGTGCCATTTTAAATACAGCACGGACAAGGACTATGAGAACCACAAGGAGTTCCTCGAGATACGTCATGCTAGTGCTCGACCAATTCCTGGTACTCAAAAACTTCACTGTGTAATACCAGTAAGCCGCACAGCTATTAAAACCAAGATGTATTCAAACTCAACTGAAAACAAGGTTGAGTCAGTATTGCTAAATCCAATAGAACTGGATCTGGAGGATATTCGTGGCTATGTTATTGTTGAGTATGATAACCAGTGGTGGGTTGGTTGTGTTTTGGATGTGAACATTCATACAGAACAAGTTAAGATAAGTTTTCTGCACCCACATGGACCTTCAGTGTCTTTCACATACCCACAGAAGCCAGATATATTAGAAGTGGATAAAACAGCGGTCATTACGAAGGTTGACCTACGAACAGCAACAGGTCGGACATATTTTATGGAGAGAAGCGAAATAGAGATGGTCACTAGCAAGATGGCATCACATTCTTTTGGTTTGCAACCTTATTAACCAAGCGGTTCAGTTGTATGTGTACACCACTAATATAACATGTAACACATTGTGAAATTAATACATACATGCATCTGGAAAACAGTAATTGTACATTTGTCTGAACCTAACCTGGAGGACATATACTCCTATTAATCCTACACTGCCTTGCCAGTGCCAGCCTAATATCTGGCACATGGGTAGAAGAATGTTGTAGCAATAAAATTATTTTTTTCGTAATTTTTTAAGATGGCATGTTTTGAGATATTCAAGGTCAAAGGTCACAGTGGATGACCTTGAAACTTTAATCTGTTGTAAGAAGGTCATGTATGGTATCTATAGAAAGCTCAATGCTTTAGCTTTGCAGCTGTGTTTCAATTGTCACTGTACTACAATTAGGAAAACAGTTACAGCCATTTATAGGTGTGCGAGTTTGTCATTTTTTACGGAAATTTCGATTTTTATTATGTGTGTATCTTGGACAATTTTCAAAATAAAAATCTGAAAATTGGCAGAATTACTTACCTTGTCATATGTGTGCTTCATACCAAATTTCATCAAAATCAAAAATGGTGAGGTCAAAAACTTATTTTTTTTTATTGATCTGATGTGGAATGACGACCCATGTATCGCGTTGGGATTTTCACTGGCCCAAATACGGGAATTTTGAGAATTGACGTATTCAGACAGCTGAAACCATGCCTCGTCCAAGAACCACGTGTAGTCCAGAACGCCTGGATTTTCCTGAAGAAATGTCTGAAACCATCGACAGTATATCATTCGTTTCACGTGGTCAGGCTCTTTCAGTTCGTGGACCACAGAGTTACAGTACGCATGAAGCTTTGCTTTTTCCACAGCACACTGACAAGTGCTTTTGGACAACCCTGTTTCCTGTGACAGTCGGCGAACTGACTTCCTGGGAGACGCAAGTAGTCGGCCCTTTACATTATTGATCGTTTCCTTGGACATTTGTGGATGACTTCCTGCATGGTCGTCTAATCTGCATGTTGTCTATAAGTCCCCTTGGTTTCCCAATTTCTTCAACAATGCCCAAATGGTGGACTTGCTTGGACCTCTCCAGGAATTGCTGTTGACAAGACTTTGTCGATTCTGTTTTCCAATAAGAGCAAACAATAAACACTCGCTCCTTCAGAGTATATCGATAAATTTTCACACGTACGCGAACAGCCACGAGCAGTCACTACGGACAACTGTCGTGTAGACACGCACAGCGAAATGGCATAACAAAGCAGCAGAGAGGCGCGTCCGGCTGGCTGGCGGACTGCTCCTCAGTGGCGCCACTCTTAGAAATGTATCTGTCACTAAGGAGCACTCCGGCTGGCTGGTGGACAGTGCCGGGTTCAATGCTATCTGGGCGCAAATGGTGGCCACTTCCAGCACGTGTTGTGATGTCATCACATTTTGCACGAAATACATCTGAAGAAGAGGCAGCCGCTGCCTCGAAAGTGCTCATGGTTTTAATTGTTTTTATTTGTATATATTTCTCATCTTTTTATCATTAAATCGTGCTAAAGACGGAAATCTTTCATCGCTTCAGTGAGGTAAGTCCACTTCAAATTTCATTGCAATATCTTCATTGGTGTTAATATTAAAGAAATGCTGGGTTTGGTAGCAAGTGGGACACCCTATATATATAGTATATATGGAAAATATGATCAGAGTAAAATCCATGAAATGGCCATGGGCTGGACATATTGCCAGAAGGACAGACCACCGATGGACAACCGAAATTTTAGACTGGATTCCTGGGCTACAAGCATTCAGCAAATCGCAAACTGGGTTTGAGATGCTAGTACCTTACACTCCCTTGCATTCGTTTATCGTAACGTTTATTGTAGTTCAGAAGAATTCCACTCTCATTTGTTTATCGTAGTTCAGAATCACAACCGAGTGAAAACTGGAAATGTGGCAGCTACGTATATGCTCCGATTCCAAGAAAGCGTTCCACAATACAGAGCTGCCACCTGTGACATTTTGGTGACAGCTTTTCTTCAATAAACTGCGGCTATTCTGAAATTTGAACGGGGGAAAAAAAAAAAACAAGTACTTCTCAAGTACTCTTTAAAATTCAAGGACTTTCAAGGGCCTTTGAAAAGGAAAATTAAATTCAAAAAGTTTCCAGGACCGTGGGAATACTCATAATCTTCTTCTCATGAAGACACTCCTGCATCTGATTCTCCCATAACTTCCTTGGCCTTCCTCTACCTGCCAGAGAGCCACTTGGGCTAAAAAGATTTTCTTAGTAAGCATTCCTGCCACTTGGGCTAAAAGATTTTCTTAGTAAGCATGTCATCACTCATTCTTTCAACATGGCCAAACCACCGAAGCACATTAGTCTCCACCTAGCTAACAACATTTTGCTTCACATTACACAACTGCAATACATCTTCATTCCTCACAATCAGAATGCATCTTGCCACAAACCCCTATAAGTAATGCATTTCTATAGCACACAAACAACTCTTATGTTTCTTCTGTAGTACCCAGGTTTCACTGCCATACATCAATGTAGAAACAAATACACTTTCATACACAGCTATGTGGGCATCTCTTGAGAACCCATCATTCCTGTGAAAACCTCCCAAAGAAGCTATGGCTTTCAATGAAGAATTCACTCGCCTACTAATTTCACCACCTAATTTGTTCTCTCTGTCAAACATGCTACTTAAATACACGAACTCATTCACCTGGTCAATCACTGTACCATTTAGACTTATATCACATTCAGTACTAACAGTTTCCTGCTCAAAAACCATAACGTTAGTTTTTCCTTATTTATACTCAGTTTCAATTTCATGCAAACTTCGTACATCCATGACAACATACTCTGCAACTCACTTTTGATGTCATGCATTTCACAAAATAGTAACAAAATAAAAAAAATTAAACAAACTGAAAATTTGGAGAATCCATGGTTTTGACAGTGAGTTCCGTAGCCACACAACTAAATCCATAGAAACTACAGACATTCCATAGCAGTTGGCAGGTATGTGGATGTAGTCAACATCATTACATATAAATTTGGCCTCTTTACCTAATATGCCTAGATTAGGTTTTTTGAATGCCAACTCCACATTTCATATAGGCTGGATCTGAAGAAGTGGCAGATTAGAGGAAAAGAAGAAAAGGCTTCAGTGAAAAAAAGAAAAGAACTTATTTGCAAAAATTTCAAAAAGGAAACGGGATTGGTTTGGACCAGCCAACCCCTGAAGGAAGTGGAAATTCCAATGATGGCAATACAGCTTGCAGCTTCTTTCAGAACCTGAAGATTTCAGGAAAAATAACTGGCATTGATCAAAATTTAATACAGAGATTTGTAACCATTCTCAGAACTCTTGCTTCTGGCTTCTCAATAAATCCTAAAACATTTGACCTTTATGCATGTGAAACAAAAAACATGGTTCATACGCTTTTTCAATCACAAAATTCCAGGACATACGATCCAGATGCTCTTACTTAAAATATAGTGAAACCATAGGTCTGTTCAAACTGTAACCTACAACAAACAACTTCCTACATGCTTGGGCAAACTTAATACAGAATACAAAATGTTAAAAATGATGTCCGCTGAAGCTAATCAGAAACTTAGAATCACAGATACAGTATATACTGAAATACCAAAACTGTCACTGAAAATGTGACCAGGTTTAATAACTACTAAACTTTTATTTACAGTATACTAAACTACACTGATTTTGAGAAAAATGTATTTTTCTACTTTGGCTTTAGTTCAATTATTGAAGCAAATTATAGAACAAAAAAACAACATAAAACTTAAAAATACATAGGTATGTGGCATTACTCTTGAAATGCTTTCATATACCACACAATCAATACATAAAAATACTATTTATTTTTAATTATTTTGAAATAATGCTTACATTGGAAATTTAAGGGTAAGGAAAGGTGAAATATTTGGAACTTTTTCAAAGGACCAAAGGGATTGTTTTTTCTTAAATATATAATCATGGGAGCAAGTGTTTGTGTTACATTTTATTTAGGGAAAGGAATTTTCAACATAATATCGATGCTGTAGCTATGTTTTAAATTTCTACTCGCCAGCAAACAAAGTATGCACAAAAATTTTCAACGTGAAATGAAAGAGAATAACAGGAAAACCTTAAGTCCAAGGGTTGTGTACAACTGCATTCATTAGTGATCAAGGTAATTTAACAGGGCATGATTAAAAAACTAATTATACAAGATGCAAAGTGATAACTTAGCTCAGAAAATACTAAGAACAACTAGATAACTGGTTAGCTAAAGCAGTGAGAGATAAAAACAAAAAGTTTAAGGAAAAGTTGAAGATTAAAGAGAATAAGTGGTTGAGTCCAAAGTTAATGTCTACAGCTCCTGACCCACAATTAATACCATCCCCCACTAACAAACATGTCATAGATCTGACGGAAGAAGGAATAGATGGAAACCTGATTAATCTCCTCAATAAGGGATATAATTACAACCTTTCCTCCGCAACACTTAATAAAAAACGTATGCTGATTGATTTAGAAAGCATCTGTAGTAAGGTAGAAAGAGAAGATGAAAATACAGCAGCCACTTTAAGGAAAGAATTTTCAGACTGCATCTAAAAATTTGTAAAAAAGCCAGTAAAAGTTGCTTACAATTTTAATAGAAATGCCATTACTGACCTTTAGAAATTCAAAGCCAATGATAAAGTTGTAGCACTGAAAGCAGATAAAAGCAAAGTTTTGGTATTAGTAGAAAAAGAGAAGTATTACAATAAAATGGAAGCTGAACTGAGCAAGCCTTATTATGAAGAACTCTATGGTAACCCTATAGACCAAACTGTCAAAAATCTTAAAAAACTAATCAGCTCTTTAAAAATAAAAAACAGCTTAATGAGCTCTTCAAAAACTTCTCCAAAATCCAGTCAAGAGTTCCACAGATCTATGGTACAATAAAAGTTCACAAAGAAGGACATCCAATAAGACCTATAATAGACACTAGAAATTCGCCACTCTCCAACATTAATTACTATTTGCTTGGTCACCTCAGAGATATTTTCCCTTCTCCTCCCTACCTACTAAAAAATTCCATGCAGCTTAAAGGAAAACTGGACAACTTGCCAGAATTAATTCATCCAGTAATGGCAAGCCTGGATATAGTATCTATGTATACCAACATTAACCTGGACCTCCTACTGGAATTCATTGCGGATGACCTCGCGGAAAAAATAGTATTCCATAATCACAATAGAGAAATACTACTTGGCATATATGAACTGCTCCTATTTTCCTTCAAGAATAATTTCTTCCAGTTTGGAAAGAAATATTACAGGCAAACTTCAGGACTTGCAATGGATTCTCCACTAGCACCTCTGCTAGCAAATTATTATATAAGTAAACTAGAGGCAAAAATCCTTATACAACCCTCCTTATTTGCTCTCTATGTAAGGTACATGGATGATGTCCTAATTATAGTAGATACTGTGGACCAATCTCTACCCTCTCAGATTCTGGCAGAATTTAACTTACTAGAGAATACCTTGCAGTACACCCTGGAACAGGAAAAAGACCATAGCATCAATTTCCTAGATTTAACCTTTGACCTCAAGAGAGGGGGAAAATATTCACTCAGCTTTTTAGAAAACCCACCAACACAGGGAAGATGTTAGACTTCTGCTCATTCCACCCTGATTATATTAAATCGAATACGGCGAGACAATTTTTGGAAAAAATTTAAATCCTGGTCTCTTCAGATACTCAAAAAGATCTTCACAAAGAAGAATTAAAGGAAATATTGGCAGAAAACAATTACCCCTCCCCATATGTTGAGAAAATATTTAGACAAGTGCCAAAAAAGAAGCAGGAGAACTTCAAATTCACCAGCAAAATTACGTACCACAAGGGACTTTTCGAGAAACTGAAAAGGATCGGAGCAAAATATAATATCAGGCTAGCTCCAGATCTTAATAACAAAATAAAGAAATTCCTGCCAGCTTTAAAGCAGAAAGAATTGGACATCCGATTGCAAGAAGGAGTAATTTATTGCATCGACTGTAACTGCGGACTCAGCTATATAGGAGAAACAGGGAGAAGTATTAAGGTCCGAATGAAAGAACACCAAGCAGCTATTAGGAACATTAGTAACAAAACAGGGCTAGACAGACATATACAAGCAAGTGGACACTCCATAAATTGGAACTCAGTGAAAATAATCGCCCACCAGTCAAACTTAGTAAAGAGGAAGCTAGAAGAAGGGATCGAAATAGCAAGAAGAAGAAGATGACGAACTAGGCTTTAGTTCGAAAATTTGACAACCAACTTTCATGAAAAATAACCTCTATAAGACCCGTAAAAAAGTTATTCCACAATCACTATGAATAGAGGTGCCATAAATTCATTTACAACTAGATTTTTAAGTTTCTGATATCAGAAAGCAATCTGATTATATGGCAAATTTAGCAAATTTCAGTAAAGGTCAAAATAACCCACGCGTAAGAACCATGAAAAAATCTATTCTTAAAGCTGTACCCAGTGTATCAATGGTTTTATATGCCAGTCACTGTGCATAAGGTGGTTATACATGGAGCACAGGCTTTGAATATGAATTGTTAACGATTGGCATGCGTTTCAAAGAAGCGCAACAGGCTAGGAATAAGCCCATAAGAAAATTCCATGAAAACGTTGGACAAAAAACTTCAAGGAAATACACAATGCAAGATGTTCTGAATCTATTGTTTATCACTTCAGATTCTTTAATCTCAAATATACATACTTTACCCCACAGGAAGAAATCTACTTTACCCTTCCTTGAAAGTCTGCACCTGAAAGAACCACACTAAATTAAAAGCAAGAATGACGAAGGGGAGGAGAAAAATACAGCACCTGCAGAAGATAAAGAAGATGACAAAGATGATGATTGTGATGAAGAAAAATGAATAAGTCTTCTATTGATGATGATGAGGAGGGAAATTATGAAGAAATGTTTGCTACTGATGATGATAGCAATGAGAATATCTGGTAATAATGTAGTAATATTTGTTATGAATGTATCAGGATATCAGAAAGTAATGCTTTAATTAAAATGCATCCTTACATATATGTCACAATATTATATTAAAATACATGACACGATACTATTATTGTTATTATTATATTATACACCAGGGGTCGCGCTGCCAATCGTATTCGCAAGCAATTTGCAAAAAAAAAAATCGTTTTGGCAAAAATAATGACGATTATCTTTTTAAAAATGACATTGCAGCAAATACAATCTTTAAAGATTGATTTTTATTTTGCTTAGGCAGTGCCAAAGATATTTTTGAAATTAATATAGAATCTTTTAAATTCGATCATATTTGTGGATTTGTTATCTTTTCATGTGAACCATTAACCAATATTGCAGAACTTATATGAAAATAGTTATTAGATGAAACCTCTATAAGTAATAAAGTGCAAATTTTCAATGCCTGTGTTGTTTTTATTTCATACTGGCACTTTTAGGACCAAGCCACAGAATAAATGTAATACCCAATTTTTTAATTAATTTGAAATTTATCCTGTCAATAATTCTTTCTTTGGAAATGTTGTAGGTAGAATTATATTCAAAACTGAAAATAAATGTCTATATTTGTTTCTATTGGGTTGGTGTGAATGAAATGTCCAATCGCAAACGAGCAGTGGAGACAGGCCCCCACCACAGCGGAATGGAACCACCCACAGGTGTTGCGGGTATTACGTCACAGAGTTACTACACTGCCGGACAATTGCTAAGGACGGATGACAATAGCAATGATAGCAACCATAAAATGGAAGACAGAAAAATGTGGAAATTAGCATAAGTGCAGGATACAGTAAGACGTGTTGTGCGTATGCAAATTTTGGATTACCGAACTTGTTCGTGATGTCATAGCGCTGATAAGAGATATAAAGGATTTGACGCGTATTGACCATTGTTGTTCAAACGCAAAGTTGAAAGGGAAAGAATCAATTGACGAACTTGCAATTTTCAGTATGTCTTCCCAACATCACCTAGATGATTTTACGCGTGGCCGTATTATTGGCAAGATTGAAGAAGGGCGAAAAATAACAGATGTTGCCAGGGAGTCCGACGTCAGCCACAGTTTTGTTTCAAGGCTTTGGAAATTGTTTCAAACAAATGGAGAGTGTAGCAAACGTCACGGGGAGGTCGTGTTCGCAGTACGACACCTGCAGAAGATCGGTACATAGTGCTATCAACAAAAAGACACCGGCGCAGCACAGCTAGTGAGGTAGAAAATCAGTTTATGGCTGCTACTGGCAAGCGGATCTCCCGAAAAACTGTGGCCAGACGTTTGCATGAAGGAGGACTATACGCCCGCCATCCTGTTGTGTGCATCCCATTGTACAGACGTCACTGTACTACCCGTTTGCAATGGTGCCATCAACATCGCAATTGGACTGATAACGACTGGTCTGCTGTCCTCTTCTCAGATGAGAGTAGATACAGTCTATCGTCTGATTGTCGACGACAACTGATCTGGCGTGATAGTGGTACTGAATATTGTCCAGCAAACATACAGGAAAGGGACCGATATCCGACATGTAGTGTCATGGTATGGGCTGGCATCATGATCAATGGCCGTACGTCCCTCTATGTGCTTCCAACTGGGACTATGACTGGCCAATGATACATTAATGATGTTCTGCTACCTCATGTTCTCATGTTCCGTGGTGCTGTCGGTGATGGATTCATTTTCATGGACGACAACGCAACATGTCATCGAACAGTTGCTGTCCAGGAATGTCTTGAGAGCCAGGATATTCAACGCTTCGTATGGCCAGCACGTTCTCCAGATCTGAATCCCATTGAAAATGTGTGGGATGCTTTGGGGAGGAGTCTTGCTGGTCGCCAATGCCCTCCAATAAACAAGGACACCCTCATCCGTGCACTGACAGAGGAATGGGATAAATTACCCTAACAGCTGCTTGATAATGTTGTGCAAAGCATGACACGACGTGTGGGATCTTGCATCGCCCTCCATGGTGGCCATATCCCGTATTGACATCTTACGCCGGGACGCCTGCGGACGGTAATTGCATTTTTTTTCACGTTTACGTATTCTGCACAAAATGGTCTGTTTGTCCCTTGAACACGTTCCAAAGCCTTCTGGATTTCAGAGCACAATAAATTGTCTTTCTTGTAATGTCCTGGCATTCTGACATTATTTTATTTCACTTGGCATCCAACCACACTTACTTTTTATGCGCTATATAGCCGTTTATGATTCATCCTTAGCAATTGTCCAGGAGTGTATAAATAGCTAGCACGTGGGTGAAGAACAAGGTTCAGGCATGGTTTGTTTGGACATAACAAGACTTGCAAAGGAAACATGCAGATGCCGGATTTGAGAGCCATCTTCCTATATGAATTTTAACTGGGCCATTCTGCAGGAATTGCCGCTTGAAACATTAACAAAGTGTTTCGGGATAATACAGCCAACAAATGAACTAATTGGCGATGGTTTGTGAAGTTTCGAAGCGGAGATACGGGACCTGCAAAACGAAGCACGTGATCACCGACCTGTTGCTGTTTCTGACGATGTTCATTTTCGTGTGGTTGAAGCAGACCCCTGAAAAACGTGTCGTGAGATAGCGGCAGAGGTAGGTGTCCACCACACGACAGTTGTTCGGCATCAGGCTGCACTGGGTAAGGTCAAAAGGCTGGACATGTGGCTGTCGCATGAGTTGACAACTGTCAACAAGACTAGGCGTTAGGAAGTCTGCACATCGCTGCTTGCCAGGAATAAACAGGTACCTCTACTGCATCGAATCGTCACCTGAGACGAGAAGTCCTTTATGATAATCGGAAACAATCTGCACAATGGTTAAGCAAGGCACAGCCTGCTGGATGGCATTCTAAGCCATGCTTACACACCAAGAAGATGATTCTCTTTGTCTGGTGGTCCACAGCCAGGATAATTCATTAGGGTATCTTGGCAAGAGGCCAAACCATCACTGCTGAATGTTATTGTGCTGAATTACACCAGATGCCCTGGAAATTGCTGCAAACAACTGGCTTTGGTCAACAGACATGGTGTTCCTCTGCTCCAGGACAACGCTTGCCCTCATGTCGCACAACGAACGATGCTGACACTAAGTGCTTTGGGCTATGAAGCACTGCCTCATCCTGCGTATTCCCCGGACTTGTCTCCAACAGACTATCATCTGTTTCGTCACCTGGATCACCTCCTGTCCAGGAAACAGTTCAAGAAAGACAACGAGGTTCAACGTGCAGTTGAGGACTTCTTCGGGTCCCAGCCACAAAGCTTTTTCATTTCGGAATCATGGCCTTGCCAGACAGATGGCAACTATGTGTCGATGCCGAGATAGATTATTTTGCCTAGGTAAATTGTCCTACTTTTCCGTTCTCGCCATCCACATGTGCTGGTCCTTTGCCGGACATTACATTTGCACCAACCCAATATTAGGACTTGGGATCTATCACATAATATTTTGTTGCCTAATTGTAAAGAATATAAAACCTATTGTTTTTGTACTATTATAAAACTTTGTCTTTATGGTTTTTATATTTCCAATTACCAATGAAAAGTAGGAAATATATATATATATATCACAGTGGTCTAATTCGGTCACGGCAACAGAAACCAGCGTGGAAATACTCTCGTTGAGTTTGCAGAGGCAGAAAGGTTTTTCATCTCTAACTCCTTCTTCAAGAAAAAGCCACACAGGAAATGGACATGGAGACATCCAAATGGGACAACAAGTGAAATTGATTTTATTATGTGTAACAAAAAATTCAACATAGAAGACTGCAGTGTGCCAAACAAGTTCAACACAGGTAGTGACCATAGATTGGTGTGATGTAAGATGCATCTCAACACTAAACTCGAACGTGGCAAGCTCATAAGACAAACAAAATGGATTGACATAACCAACCTTAAAAAACACACCATAATACCTTCAAGTTGGAACTGAAGAACAGATTCTCTGCTTTAGATGGCCTAACATCGGAAGAAGTGGATATTTCTGAAGTTAACAGAAAAGTAACCAAAGCTCTTATGGAAACAGCAACAAAATTAGCTGGGTCTAAGAACAAGTTGCATGTGAACAAATTATCAGGAAAACCCAAAATGTTGATGCAAAAAAGAAGAGATGAGGAGAACTAAAGAAGATGTGACTTCCAAAGTGGAATATATAGAGCTATGCAAGACAGTACGAAAAAGTATCACTGAAGACGTAAGGAAATTTAACTGTGAACTAGTGAGGAAAGCAATTAAGAACAACCAAAGCCTAAAAATAGCAAAGGGACATCTCAGTAAGGGAAGAAAACAGATTATGGCACTAAGAAAAGAAGATGGTTCTGTAACAAGAAATAGAGGCGAAATTTTGACAAGAGTGAAAGATTTCTACTCCAAATTATATGAAAGGGATGATACATGTACTCCAGACATCATGAAATGTACCAGTACCAGAGTTCTTCCAGTCCTCCCAGCAGAAGTTGCACATGTCATCAAGAACATGAAGCTGGGAAAAGCTACAGGAGAAAATGGAATTACTGTAGACATCATACAAGAAGCAAGTGGAGAAATCGAAACAGTACTCGCCCAAATTTTCACTCGATGCCTTAATGAAGGGAAGATTCCTGAGGATTGGAACAACGCTACAATGATCCTGCTACATAAAAAAGGTGACATTGAGGATCTCAGGAACTACAGACCTATCAGCCTCCTATCAGTGGTTTATAAAATCTTCACTAAAGTTCTTTCACACTGCTTAAAGGTAACACTTGACATGGCTCAACCGAGAGAACAAGCTGGATTCAGGAGTGGCTACAATACAATAGATCATATCCACGTACTGAGAGAACTAACTGAAAGAGCGAGGGAATATGAACTTCCATTGTGCATGGCTTTTATCGATTATGAAAAAGCCTTTGATTCGATGAAACCATCAGCAGTTACAATGGCTCTGAAATCCTGCGGTATTGAAGATGCATACATTAATATTATTAATAACATCTATGAAAATGCAAGTGCAAAGTGCAAAGATTCGGCTGTTTGAAAATACAACACACATAAAAATTGGAAAGGGAGTGAGACCAGGTGACACCATATCTCCAAAGCTCTTTAATGCCACATTGGAAAATGTCTTTCAATCACTGAACTGGGAAAACAAAGGGATAAAGATGAATGGAGATTACCTAACACACCTTTGTTTTGCTGATGACGTAGTCATATTTGCAACTGCCCCATCACAGTGCTGCAGAGTACGATCCAGGAACTTGCGGACAAGAGTAAAGAAGTGGGATTAAAAATGAACTTTCAGAAGAAAAAAGTGATGTTCAATGCTTTTACAAGAAATGAAGATTTATCGATTGATGGAGAAAAGCTGGAGATAACAGACACGCACGTTTATCTTGGACAGCAGATATCAAGTGAGGGTCACATTGATGAAGAAATTAATCGGCATACAAAACTTGCCTGGAGAGCTTTTGGAAGAAACAGCATAATTTTTAAGAGCAATATGCCATTATGTCTTAAAAGAAAAGTGTTTGATCAATGCATCCTTCCAGTGCTTACGTATGGTGCAGAGACGTGGACCTTAACTAAAAGAGACATACAAAGGCTGCAGACAACTCAAAAGAAGCATGGAGAGGTGCATGCTTGGTGTAACCAGGAGAGATAAGAAGAGGAACTCGTGGATCAGAAAAATGATAAGAGTGGAAGACATCATGATCAGAGTTAAATACCTGAAATGGCAATGTGCTGGACATACTGCCAGAAGGACAGACCATCGATGGACAGCCGAAATTTTAGATTGGATTCCAAGGGACAGGAAAAGACCCCGAAGAAGACCATATGGGAGATGGGTGGATGAAATTCGAAAGTTTGCAGGAGTGACATGGAGGAGACTGGCACAAGACAGATCGTTGTGGAGAAAACTTGGGGAGACCTTTGTCCAGCAGTGGATTGATAATAGTTGACGATGATGATCATGATATACCACCCCGGTAGCATAGTGGTCTAAGTGATGGCTTCTGATCATTCTTCTGAGATGGGTCCAGGCTCAAATCCCGGTGAGGCATGGGTGTTGTGTTTCTCTTATGGCACCGGCTCTCTCTCCTTTCCCTGGAACCAGTGGCCCTAAATTAGGGACAGGCAACTGCTTATAACCCAATCAGTCGGGTCATGGTTGTCGTTAAACCCCCAATAAAAAGAAATAAAAAAAATGACAACTTTGGGTTATATTTGGTGAAAAAAAAATTGAATTTGGCGAATGGGTTGGCGAAAACTACAAAAAAGCTAGAGCAATCACTGGTATACCGTATTATTTTGCTTTATTCATTTCCTACGATGTATTACATTTGTTCTTAAATTTAAAGTATGATAATTTTAGATTGGATTCCAAGGGACAGGAAAAGACCCAGAAAAAGACCACATGGGAGATGGGTGGATGAAATTCGTAAATATGCGGGACTGACATGGAGGAGACTGGCACAAGACAGACCGTTGTGGAGGAAACTTGGGGAGACCTTCGTCCAGCAGTGGATTGATAATGGTTGATGATGATGATGATGATGATGATAAACTGTGCGTGCAATTTTTTTATCAGTCAACACAACTAACAGTCTTAATAAAAAAAAAATCAACATGCAATTTCAATATTTTGGATTTCTTTGTTTAAACTACAAGATTTATTCGTTTCAAGTTACAAATAATTTTGGCCTGCTACATTTGCATTTAGAACCAATGCACACTGGTTCCAGGAAAGGGAGAAAGCCAACACCCATCCCTTATCCAGGACTTGAACCTGGGCCCAGTTTGGACAACTAGTGGGCAAACTATACTTCTGACCACTCAGCCACTGGGTAGAAAACGGTGCAGTACAAGCGTCACAGACTTCAATTCCGCAAGTGACAGCACACAAAACACCTTCTGCTGTGGAGTCTACATGGCAAATGACACAGAAGCTATCTACTTCTCAACATGCGCTGCACACCCAAATTCGCCTGGTTTATAAATTTTGCAGCTGCTTTTTACAATGGCATCCATCTCCTGTCATTCAAATTAGTAGTTTGTATGTTAAGCATTTTTGTTTTATTATACGTCTAAGTGGAATGCTTAGTATATGCAGCAATAACTATACCAGGTCAATTCGTTTTTACCAGATGGTAACATACACACCAATAGAAATTACTTTGTTTACTATACAAACATTAATTACAGTCAGAATACATAAACAATCATTAAGTTTATGTGATTCAGGAAAATTCTGCCACAGCATGAAACACAAAAGTAGAAAAAAAAAGAAGGAAAGATAAAAATATGTGTTGCAATATACTCACCAAAATAACTGTCTGAAGGGTGACAGCAGCATGAGAAAAAGAAAGTGTTTCTTAAAAATGGAAGGTAATACAAAATAATACCACATTAGCATCCCCCATCTTTTATGAAAGTATAATGTGAAAATTAGAAAAGCATAGTTACTAAATGGAAATATAAATCCCGGCATAAATCAAAAACTAGCATGTGACATCACAAGAAAATTTAGCAGGCACTTAGCATCTAGTCAAAAATGCCTTCTGCTTTTGTTTATTATTATACTTCTCTAAGACACCATAAAGAAATCCATATGTATTCGTGTATAACCTGAAAGTTTTTGAAAGAAATTATTTTTTTCTTAAAGTGAAAAGGCCGGTATGTATGAGTCAGTAAAAAATAAAAATAAATAATAGAACATTTTTTAATCCTGCATACAATTTCAGGGAACAAACCGACCACTACAGTCCTATGAGAATAGTGGTTGGTAATATAAATGCATTTAAAACTATCTAACCGTTCAACCTCATACATAAGCAGTACCAAAAACAGATTGAGGCAGAGATTGAATCAACACACAAAAAATTAGAACCAAAAAGAAGAAAAAACAGGCATGATTCAATATTGTATTAAAAATAACAAAAATTCGCAAAATAAAATTGATTTCGACTCATAAATCTGAAAAAGAATTAAGATTTTCTGAATCCATATCTATCGAAAAATAAAACATAAAGGTTGTAATATTCAAGACTCAACAACCCTTCCTATAGTTGGGAAAAAAATAATTAAAAGAGAGAAAAACTTTTCAAAATAAAAGGAAAATGTTTTACCAAAAATGAACAATAAAATAAAAAATAATAAAAAAATAATCAATAAAAAATAAATAATAATAAAATCATGGGAGAAAAAGCAATAATAATCATAACATTGAAAAATCATAAGATATGAAGTTAAATTAATAATACAAATAAATGAGAAACTCATAATCCTCCATTAAAATTAAATTAATTTCCAATCATTATCAGGAAAAGTTAAAATCATTTTCCAACTGGTATCGAGCAATAATAATCCACTAAATTTAAATTAAATCAATTTTCCGACCATTATTGAACCCAATAGAAGAAATTTTGAAGATGACAATCCGATTTTTGGCGTAAATGTGACAAGGATGGTAAGTCAGATAATATGCGAAAACTTGAAAATTTTCATCGTCCTGGAGGCCCAGGACTCGAACTCGTCTCTAGAAAACGCCTAGGTATGCTGGGTGGTGTAGTGGTTAGCATACCTAGGCGTTTTCTGGGAGACGCGGGTTCGAGTCCCGCTCCAGGACGATGAAAATTTTCAAGTTTTTCGTTATTATCTGACTTACCATCCTTGTCACATTTACGCCAAAAATCGGATTGTCATCTTCAAAATTTGTATTATATGGCGTAATCCCGTATTTCTTTCATGATTCCAATAGAAGAAGTTTAATGTGAGAATCTCTCTTTTAAATGAAATAACAACAGCACATGCACATCAATAATACCGCTAAAAATTGAGATGTGGACAAACAACTCGTCATTTGCAATTTTTTAATGTGTGCGTGAGACGCACCGAACACCTGGGTTAAGAGTTATTAAGCCACATTTGTAATCGAACTTGCTGTGTACCTCATATACTCGTACTTTCAGTTAGAATTTAGTAAAATGCAACTTAAAAAGTATGTATGTGTAAAAAAACATCTTTGAGCATCAATAATACAACTAACAAAGTAAGTATTCTGAAACCATGTGGTTTTAAGGTAAGTTAAATTTAAATTTATCAATAGTAACAGTATTTTCTTTAAACCAAACATAATTTTGATTACAGTATAATAGAGTATTAATATTTGATCATTCTAAATACATATATTTTTAATATCAAACAAAGGCATAATTACATGCGGTTAGTATCACGAATCGGCAAAAAAAAAAAAAAAAAAAAAAAAAAAAAATAGTGTTAGTCCTACAATGAATGTAGGGTGAGTATATGCGTATTTCACACATAAATTTACTTGCAAAATTAAATATCAGCTAACTGATGCTTTTATTTTTAAGTGTTGTATTATGTCTGTGAAGCAGCTCAACAAAAAGGCTGTTTTTTTTGTTGTTGCTTTTTCCTCTTTTTAAATCATCATGGTGGCACATCCGCACGCACTGCCAAGCTTATACAGCAATTCTTGGCGAAATGTAATTACTGAGACTGGAAAACTTGATTTGGAATTACATTAGTGTCCAAAAGTTAAGCATAATTAGTAAAATATACAAAGTAAAGGGTTAAAACCGATAGAAGAGCAGACATTGGTAGGTACAAATAGATTAGTCACACACCTAAACCAATCGCAGTGCACAGTCAAATAACATCCCACTGACGTTTGATATGCAATTATCTTGAAGTTTCATAAAAACAACCCTGAATGTCTTATTCCATTTTCTTGTAATCCCCATGAGAAGAATTGTTGTCATCGGTGCTTGGGAACGTAATATGGAACATAGATGCCAAGTTGGCCATGTTTTGCAGGGTACAATAATTGGAAGGCTCGAATCAGGACAGTCACAGCCTGTGGTCTCCAGAGAACTGAATATGCTGCGAAGTGTCACCTCCAGGCTTTGGTGAAGATTCCAAGACACAGGAGAGGTCAGACGCCAACCAGTACAAGGTCGTCCAAGAGTCACAACTCTCAGCTGGTCCGGTATCTTGCATTAACTGCACGACGTCATAGGACAATGTCTGCCAGGCAAATCTCTGCAGAGTTTGTGGCCGCCTAAAGACCAAGAGTTTCAAGACAAACTGTTTACAGGAGACCCAGGGCAACTGGTCTCTATGCCAACTATCCAGTAGTTTGTGTCCCACTGACCCCTGCGAACAGTACATCTCGTCTAAACTTGAATCAGGAACATCAAAACTGGAGACTGAATCAGTGGAGCAATATGCACTTCACTGATGAGTCCAGATTCAGTTTACACTCTGAATCTTGTGGAACCACTTTCTGGAGAGAACGAGGAAACCGTTATGATCCCCAATGACATCGGGGAAAAGGACCAATTTTGTGGTGGTGGAGTCACGGCATGGGCGCACAGAGCTCCACATCTTTGACAGTGGTGCTGTTAATGCTCTGAAGTACAGAGATGAGATACTTGAACCTCATACGAGACATTTTAGAGGTACCATGGGACCAGAGCTGGTATTCATGAGCGATAATGCACCCCCCCCCCCTCCTGCCCCAGAGATCAGCTGGTGGATGACTTACTTCAAAGTGAAGATATCTAGTATATGGAGTGGCCAGCAAAGTTTCTGGATATGAATCCGATACAAAATGCATGGGATGCACTAGGGAGGCAAATTGCATTCCATCAGCCTCCACAAAGAACCATTCTGGAGCTCCAAACCGTTCTTCGTCAGGAGTGGAACTTGTTGCCCATAGAGCACTTGGACAACCTGAGAAGCAGCATGAGAAGCCAATGCGAGGCTCGTGTGGCTACAAGGGGTCACCACACCCCTTATTAATCATGGTGTACCAGCCTTTTCTCAATTTTATGTACTCAATACGAAAACCACTATGCTGTTGATTTTTGTAAATTTGCAGAAGTAATGCAATAAACTTCCAATTATTACACACACACACACACACACACACACACACACACACACACACACACACACACACACACACATACATATCACTAAACTGTTCTCTGAGATTCAGAGGTTAGCTCCAAAAAGAAATACAAACTACCAGATAATTTTTACTTACTGTTGCCATATCAAATTTTTCCATCTACAGCAATCTTGACATACAACTCGGGCTTCAGTGACATCAATCACACTCCGTACACAAGATCTTCTATACTTCAGACTCATAATCTTTTTCTCATGCAGACACTCCTGAATCTGATCCTCCCATGACTTCCTTGGCCTTTCTTCCTGCCACTTGAGCTATAAAGACTTTTTTAGTAAGCATCTCATCACCCATTTTTTCAACATGGCCAAACCATTGAAGCATATTAGTCTCAACAACATTTTGCTTAACATCACACAACTGCAACACATCTTTATTCTTCACACAATCAGAACGTGTCTTGCCACAAACCCCTCGTAAGTAACGCATTTCTCCAGCACACGAACAACTTCTATGTTTTTTCTGTAATACTTCCATTATTATTGGTTCTTGAAATATTCACAGGTATATTGATTGTGCTTAACTTTTGGATATGAGTATGGATAAGATAATCAACAAAACTGTATGAAACTGCCTTCACTAAGAAAGAGAGGTGTACTGAATAGAACTTAGTGTATACAACACAATGTTTGGAAAAGTGACTAATTTGTTCTCTCAATCTACTATATTGCAATGCCTTCTAAAAGAAGCATATCAGCAAATTTAATCTACTTTTTAAAGATTAAATCAGAAAATTGAATATCCTCCAGGGAAAACATCATTAATACATTTGCAGACAAAACCCCAGCTTTGAATTTGTTATAACTTATACCAAGTTACAAAGGGCCCAATGCGGATGTACACGTCTATGAACAACTCTGTGCAGGAGGGTCTGTCACACATCACAATACTCCTCATAACCAACGGGCAGAAACAATAAGGAACGGCATATTCCATATTATTATTTAACAAAAGGTTGAATTAATTTTTCTACTAGTAGCTCTTCAAAATTCAGCATGAATTTTACAAAAAAATATTTTGAATGGCAATTGACATCATCAACCTGTTATCTATTTAGGTGCAATGGGACACAACCTCAAAACGATTTTTAATTTTGCATTGCAATTTTACTTTCAAGGCTAACAAAAGGTTTATCAGTGAATGAAAGTTTAGTCCTTTGTAAATAACATAACTCTTACCTTTTCTTACAGGTGTGACTACAGTAGGAGGAAGTACAGATTCAAGATCTAATGGAATGTCAAAAGAATCACTTCTGCCTCGGTGTGACAACTGAGCAGAGTCATCTGCGTTCTGGTCAAACTTTTCAGTTGCGTCAGAAACAGACCCTTTAGCTGCAGAGTTTCAAAGGGAAAGATTAATACAACTCAATTTATGTGTACATAACAGTTACATAAAAATATTAACACAATTTCAATTATTTATAGTACAATATGAAAAGCAACATTTATTAATTTCTGCATTTTTCTTCCAAAATTAATTATCTCAGATGCATGCTTAAACGTCAGAACAATATTATCCCCTTTCCCATAACAAATATGGTGATTCAGAATCCTTATGAAAATGTCTAAACAGGTTTTTTTTTTTTTTTTTTTGAGAACAATAGACTTGCTATTGCCGTAAGTACTGTTTCACACATTATGTTCTGTAGGGTCTTCAATGCAGGTCAAGAGGTCAAGCTATGCCACAAACAAAAGTACTATGTAAACGTTGATATCAATAACATGAATAATTATCATAAAAAAAAATGCCTGAACTTACATGTACTGTGGTATTGTCCTAGTATATGTATTAGTTCTCCTGTAGAGCAGCGTTGATATTCCTAAAGTATTTCAAAGAGATCTTCTCAACAGATGATCCCTTTGAGATACTTTATGCACACAAAGGGGAGGGGGCTGCACAATCTCGTGCCAAACAATTATGCACTGAACGAGTTAATTATCATGCAACAGCATAAAATAATGCCCATCTGAATTTGTATACACTGGCGTACAAAATTAAAGGATAATTTATAAATGTGTACATAACTTGAAGTCTTTATGAGAAATTCAATGAAATTTGGTAAATAGGTTTATTTGACTTCATTTTTTGAAAGTTTTGAAAGACAAATTACTTTCCCCAGGCAGAAAACAATCCCCACTAATCACCAAAAAGTTTCTCTTCAGTTATTCATCAATCTCAAGAATCACCCAAATGATGACAAAAGAAAAGTGGAGTTCCATTTCACGAAAGAATCTCATATTATGATTAATTCATGTAGATATAATTAATGATCCATATCTAATAAATATGTGTATTTATAACTATGGATTATAATGGTGAGAAGTGAAAACAAAAAGTTTGGAAACCACTGCCCTAAAGCATTCTGGTTTACCTTATGTCCAGGAATGCATCCCTAGTAATTCTCTGCTAACATGGGTAAAAGTACATGTTTCACTGACTTGTGTGTCTCTGAAATTTAGTTTTCCAGTTTCTTTCACTTCTGCTTAATATTCTATCCACTTTCCAACTTATCTCCCAATCTTTTAATTTATTTATTTTGTAGTAAGTGGCATAATTCAGGTTTATGAAAAAAGTTTACTTCGGGAATTCAAATATTAATCGGTAGGAAGGCCATTTCACGTAATATGAAGAAACCAATAACGCAGCAAATTTCACGAATGTTTTATTACATATTATACTTTAGGAATAGTCAGATTTGTAAGATCTTTCGGCTGCAGCATTAGCCTTGTTCACACTTTAAAAGCAAGCACTCACATGGTTGACATAATTTCTTTAGCTGTTGCCAGTAGAGATTTCAAAATTATCGAAATACTGAAGGGAGCATTCGAATTGAAACAGTTTTTATTGAAGAGAATTTCAATACTTTCTCTGTAGCGTAATGAAAATTTATTTGAAAAGGGTGCAATCTTTTTGGTACAATCCCAGTTTAGAGAGGCAGAGGTCTCTTCAATAGTCAGAAGAGAAAGTACAGAAGTTGGAAGACTTTTTCTGACATCTCTTTTATGTTCCAAAATTCTGCAGTTTATTCAGTTGCTGACTATTCCTAAAGTTTAATACGTAATAAAACATGCATGAATTTTTTTGCATTATTGGTTTCAAACATTAAGTTGATAATGTAAGATCAGACAGATAAATTTTATTTGTGGTGAAATGCAATTGAGCAATACAATATGTAATAATTAAGGAATAACCTTTTTTGACCTATCTCTTTTTCCCAGACTTTTCTTCAGTAAAATTTAATTTTGTATTTCACTTGTGGAGCACTACATGTTATCTCACATTCAGGAAAATCTCCAGAATAAATCATTTTGGAATCAGGATATTAAATTGCTTTATCTTCAAAATTCCCAAATTGCAAAACAAACAGTGCAATGTCACAATCTTATTGAGACAGATAGTGTACATGGGGGGGGGTTACTTGTATGGTTCAAAATTTCAGCAGTGACCATCATTTTTATGTGGAGAAGAACCAAAAGAAGGCACTTCAGCTGTTGCCATTTACCCAATACACTTTTAATATACCTTCAACTAATAAGCGTCACTCATGCCTTATTCGAGGTAGCCAAGAAAGTAAGATGACATGAATTAGAAAACAATAAACACAGTCGAGTCACATTATCGTGACCACCTCCTACTTTTGACATCAACAGAGTGTAGCCAATGAAAGAAGGCACATGTCGTGAGCTGTCTTGGAGGGTATATAAGGTGTGCTGTAGGCAATCTGAAATCATATCATTTCTTGCTGTCATGGATAAAAGGAGTGATTTATCAGATTTCCAAAAAAAGATATGATTATCAGTTTTTGGGCCAAGGATGGCAGTATTTCTAAAACACAGCAGTTTGTGAACTGTCCGTGTGCTGCTGTGGTTGAAGTGCATCATGCCACCACGGTGGCGCAGTGATCTAAGCGATGGCTTCTGATCATTCGTCCGAGATGGATCCGGGTTCGAATCCCGGGGAGGCATGGGTGTTGTGTTTGTTTTACAGCATTGGCTCTCTCCCTTCCATGGAACCAGTGCCCCTAAATTAGGGACGGGCGACTGCTTATAGCCCATTGAGTTGCTCACGGTGGTCACTAAACCTCCCATCAAAAAAAAAAAAAAAAAAAAAGTGTACTGTGATTGGAGAAATGTCACCATTGCGAATAAGTGATGTGAAAACTGTGGAGCACCACATGCGTTTGATGTGAGAGATGAACATCTGCTTTGAAGGTGCGCGGAGGCCGATCGGCATGATACAGTGGAACAACTGAATGGCCGAATGAACCAGGGGGCTACTGGAAGTGTGTCTAAAATGACAGTTCAGTGAACCCTGCTGCGTAGGGGCACCGATGCAGATGGATGATCACTGCACCCATGCTAACAGAGGTGCATTGGCAGAAAAGGCTTACGACAGTATTGGAATTGGACCTCCGCTGAATGGCAAAGGATTGTCTTCTTCGACAAGTCACATTTCCTGCTTCATCGAACAGATGGGTGTTGGCGTATAAGGCGAGAAACATCAGAGAACAAATACTCTTCAACCATTGCTGGAAGAACACAAGCTGGTGGGGACAGCGTTATGGTCTGGGGAATGTTTTCATGGCATTCTCTGGGTCCACTCATACCTGTGGAAGGCACTATGGACTGAATTCATTATGAATTTATCCTTATAGACCATGTACACCTATACATGCTAATTGTCTTCCCTGGGACAGATGGGATCTTCCAGCAGTACAATGCAAATGTGTCACACAACTAGAAATGTCCAAGAGTGGTTGGAAGAATGTGATAAAGACTTCAAAGTACTTCCCTGGCCCCCTAACACCCCACTCTTAAACCCAATTGAGCATCTGTGGGACCACCTCGATTGTGTTGTTCGCTCTATGGATCACACACCCTCTAGCATCTGTCAGATGCACTGCAGTCAGCATGGCTCCACATACCTGTGACCACCTTTCAGCTGCTCATTGTGTCACTCTAAGCCCATCTAGCTGCTGTCTACACTGTACACAGTGGTTACTCTGGATATTAGCTGGTGGTCACAATAATGTGAATCGACCACATATAATCTATGGTTTATCTATGATAAGAAACCAACTAAATCAAAATTCTTATCACATGATCAGTGAGAAAACCACAGTTAATTGAAACGCTTGTTCAACATAGAACTAAACAATACAAAGAGTTCAAATCCAAAAAGGTTCAACATGTTAGAGCTCATAGTAAGCAAAAACAAATATTCTAGCAAAGCACGATGATTTCATTGGCATGTCCACAGTAACTTAGTTATTTTGGGCACGTCAGTGGACTGAGTGTAACAGAACGAACATCAATATTGTATTTGTCTCACATGGATACTGGTACAAACTCTTATATGTTTGGTTAAAATTAACTTTCTCAGCCTCCGTGCTTTTCACATTTCCATTCAGAATATGGGGAACAGTTTAATCTATAATGCACAAATCAGTGAACATTCAATCATATTCTTCCCCTATGGGCAAAAGAATTGCATTTTTGCCCTGAAAACGTGATATACTTACATAACACTAAGTTGTTCTCTGAGATTCAGAGGTTAGCTTCAAAAAGAAATACAAACTACCAGATAGTTTTTACTTACTGTTGCCGTAACAAACTTCTCCATTTACAGCGATCTTGACATACAACTCGGGCTTCACTGACATTCATTAAACGCCGAAAACAAGATCTTCTATACTTCATACTCATAATTTGTTTCTCATGCAGACACTCCTGAATCTAATCCTTCCATGACTTCCTTGGCCTTCCTCTGCCCTTTCCTTCCTGCCACTTGGGCTAAAAAGATGTTTTTAGCAAGCATCTCATCATTCATTCCTTCAACATGGCCAAACCACCGAAGCATATTAGTCTCCACCTTGCTAACTACATTTTGCTTCACATCACGCAACTGCAACACATCTTCATTCCTCACACAATCAGAACGTGTCTTGCCACAAACCCCCCGAAGTAACGCATATCTCCAGCACACAAACGACTCCCATGTTTCTTCTGCAGTCGCCAGGTTTCACTGCCATACATCAGAGTAGGAACAATTACACTTTCATACACAGCCATGCACGACTTTCTTGAGAACCAATCATTCCTGTGAAAACCTCCCAGAGCAGCCATGATTTTCAATGAAAAATTTCCTCGCCTACTAATTTCCCCATCCAATTTGTTTTCTGTCAAACATGCTTCCTAAATACACAAACTCACTCACCTGATCAATCACTGTGCCATTTACACTACACTTATATTACATTCAGTACTACCAGTTCCTCTCTCAAAAACCATAACTTTGGTTTTTCCCTTATTTATACTCAGTTTGAATTTCATGCAAACTTCGTACATCCAGGACAACATACTCTGCAACTCGCTTTTGCTCTCTGCCAACAGGAGAGTGTCATCAGCATACAGCAATCTGCACACATGGATATCACCAAGACATAAACCAGTATTATCTATTTTGGCATCACGCATGCACGCATCCATAAATATATTAAACAGCCATGGGGACCTTGCCTGACTCCTGCACCAATAGAAAACCATTTTGATAAAACACCATTCACTCGTACACAGGTTCTATTGTCAGCATTTTCGCATGAACAACAAATATTCTATTATTTCACCAGGATCTTCACATTTTGGCAAAACAACAACCCTTTACTCCCTTCCATCATGTGACACATATTTTTCACTTGCTGCCTCAAATTGAGAGATTTTGCAAAAGAAAAAAAAAAAAAAAAAAAAGAAAAGAAATAAATGCATTACATTTTCTTACAAAAATTTAATGCTCCTTACCTGAGCACAGTCCGAACCTTTCCCTTTTGAGTTGAAAGAATTTATAGGAACCAAGATCTATTAGATCTTACGGAAATAAATTCTGCCATTTCTCCTTCAAGCTCCATGCCCTCTGCAAACATTACAGTTATCATCATGATCTGCAATATGTTGGCTGCTCTCTGGTGTGCAGTAATGTTAATGCCAAACCTGTCACTCTAATTTTTCAGACAGTATGTTCTCCACCTTCCTGGACTCCTCTTTCCTGCAAGATGTCCTGAGGGAGAGATTTTTCATTTCACAAAACATCGACATGACATTCTAATTTTTACTTCTTGATGGTGAAAATTATTTCCATGCCATTGTCTAGATTTTGAAGTACTTCACTGCTATGAACCTTTTCTACCCATGATATTCTCAGTCTTCTTTGGTAGGCTCACATTTCAAATGCTTCCAGTTTTTTACACACTGCAGCTGTTGATGTCCATGCTTTCAACTCCGTAGAGAAACACAGGGGAAAATATCATCCAAATAAGCATATTCTTAGCAGGAGATTGAAGTCACGATTGCAATGAACAGTTCTCATCACGTTAAACGCAGCTCAAGCCAGCTGAACCATAATAAGTCTTATTGGCCACCAATGAAGCACACAAAGTACATGATCTTGAAAATTGTTCTAATTCCAGAGATGCCAACATCTGAAGGAAGTCATCAGTAGTCCATATGCGCGGCGCCCATGGTTCTTCCGTAGTGAAGTCAAGTCCCCACATTAAAATTTGCAGGGTAGCATGCGTATTTCCCAGAATACACTGCTACATTTTCAGCAACATGTTAATCTCGATCGGGGACATTACTTGGATAAATTTTGCAACATATTTAAGTCCCCTTAAAATGGGGAAAAAAAAACCTTCAGTAAATACACAAAAAATACATAACATTTCAACTCCACCTTTTAATAAATATGTTATGTAATACGTGTGTGATGCCACACACTTATGTTTATTCCTCCTGTTTTTTAGAGTAAAACTGCTGACCGCAATAGTCTTTTCCGCCGTGTGCGATTGAAAAATCAACAGCACACAGGAAACACAAAACCCGTGGTTTTCGGATACCCGAGACGATTTTAGACACGGAAATTCTTGCGAATAACTCTCCTTGAATTTTCAACAACTTTTTTGCTTTTTAGATCCAAGAATATTAGTAGAGGCAGGTGGCCATTTACCCGACGCTATTGCAAGTAAATTCGTACACGACAAACACAATGGGATCAAAGACAGAACAATTAACTTTGAAAGATTTCATAGCTTTATTATGAGGATAAATAGAAAATTAGCATTAAATGCTTATGATACGAAAAAACTAATCAAAAAGGTTTTTTAATTGCATAAATAAATCAATTCCGGAAAAAAAAAAGGATAAAATAAAAAAATAAAAAAGCAATGCAAATAAAATAAATTACAATAAAATTCCATGCAATGTTTCATTAACACAATAGAAGTTTTCTGCTAAGATGCGGGGAAGTAAAATGTCACAACTTAAAACGCAAGTGAGTAATGAAATCAAATTCATCAACAACAAAAAAAAAAAGAAAAAAAGAATTAAAACTGAAATTAAAAGATTCCCAACGAAGAATGATCTGGGGAAAACAATCTTTAAGGTGGACGTCAAGTAATTTTGCTTCCTAAACTTCCAATGGAAAAACTTCTGTACACATTTTTTTCACAATTAATGCGTTCTCAAGGATGAAAATTTGAACATCAATTAAACTAACTTCATATTATAACTTGGAATAATTAATATTTTCTAAAACATAACCATAATGATATTAAAAATCAATAACTTTTCCTTTGGTGGTGTTGAAACCAGAAGAAAGATGGCGCGACCTGTACTTCGATGACGTCAGTAGACAAACAAATGTTGGATTGCATAATTATGGTTATGTTTTAGAAAATATTAAGTATTCCAAGTTGCAAAATGAAGTTATTTTTAATCGATGTTCAAATTTTCATCCTTGGGAATGCATTAATTGTGAAGAAAATGTGTACAGAAGTTTTTCCATTGGAAGTATAGGAAGCAAAATTACTTGACGTCCACCTTAAAACAAGCTATTAAGGAAGAAAGAAAGGTCTTGTGAATCTGACAAGATAAAATAAAACATCCCTTTGTTTAGCAGAACATTTTTACAAGAGAAAAAAAAAAAGAACTGCACTTCGCAAATCTGTCAAAGTAACATAAACAATCAAGCTCTCTGCCAACAGCGAGGAGTATGGGAAAATAGGTCAAAACTGGCGTACACACACCCAGCAGCTAAAAAATGTCTCACCGCAGCAGCGGTGAGCAGCTACTGCTGCTAGATGTTTTCTTTGGCTGGTTGCCAAAGACACATGGAGAGATTTTCTCTTGCTCTAGGCAGAACATACTGCGCGAAGAACAAACTCCCGTGGAGGTAACATAAAACAGGCAATAACAGCGTCCACACATCCTGGTAACTTAGCTATGTGCTCTGCCGGAAAAAACAAACCTTCAGGATTTCTTTGATCCACAATTGTTTCCTTCGATCTGATGACTATTTGCTCTGAGCAGCTCCTTATTTTGGTGAAACAAATATGCAATAGCAATTAACTATTTAAATTACATTTTAGCAAAAAAAAAAAAAAAAAAAAAAAACATCATTCACGGAAACACGCGACTGCTGTAAACATGGAAATTCCAACTAATAACATTCCTTGTACAGCTGCAAATTTTTATTTTCATACAACTGGAAGCCACTGAAGCACGCTTCATAACTACAGCAATTCACATCACACCACAATTAATCAACTTTCAACTTAACAACAAGAACAGAAAACGTGGAATCGACTCTGGTCTACCTCCGACGACAACTTATGTTAGTTCAGGAGGCGGTTAAGGTTTTCCCGAAGTTAACAGATGTCGTGCGTTACGAACGCCATCCCACTACAAGCCAGGTACAAAGTTAACATGATCATACAGAAGGATCTCCACTGCAACATTTCCGCTTGCTTGCCGGCCAGCCAAACATGCTTGCTGTGTGACGGCTTCGTGACGTTACCGAAAAATCACATTTGACTATGCTTGACTTTTTTTTTTTCAAATAATTAAAAAAAAAAAATAGGTTTTCTGGAAATATCAGAGATTTTTGGAAAAATCCGTAGTTTTTCACACCTTCTCTGCAAGTCCGTAGTTTGAACATGATATCCTTAGGAACTACGGAGGATCTGTAGTACTTGGCATCTCTGTAATTCCAACATCTCCAATTTCAATTTTCACTGTAGCTTTGGCCATTTACTGATTGCCATAATTTTGTTTGCTGACGTTTAACTCTTCATTCACTCAGTGAATGTAGAAATATTCTTCATACATGGGAAAATGATAGAATATTCAAAGCAAACAGAATACAAAGTCTGAATTTGTTTGTAACACTAACTGGCCATCCATGTAATGGGAATGGAACCCGCATCTCCCGAAGTGATTTCCGACCTACATCCATTTCCGGATGGGAGTTGGGTCAAAATGCTATGAGGAAGCAATGATGCTTCAACTAGCGAAAACTCTGATGATGTTCAGATTCCTAAGCTAAGTGAGCTTAGTCTCAGTTGCCTGGAACTTCGCTGCCCTGGATGATGTAATGGTTAGCATACTCGAATGGAAATCGGGAGATACAGGTTAAATTCCCGCTCCAGGGCATTGAAATTTTCCAAGTTTTCTCAGGTGTTACAAGGATGACCAGTAAGTGTTACATGCAAATTCAGAATTTATATTGTTTGCTTTGAATATTCTTAATTCAATCTTAACCACCACCAAGTCCACGAGTTTTTGGAGATCCTGAGCACTACACGCCAGCAGAACCATATCATCCACATATCGCAAATTATTACTAACTACACCATTTATCATAATACTCCCTTCTGTCACCAACTGCTTCAGGGAATATCATTTCATAATAGATGTTAACTAAATGATGGAATAATTTCACTCCTTACAAAAAAAAAAAAAAAAAAAAAAAGCAAAGCAGCCAAGAGGAATCATCCAATTCAGATGAAAATTGGTATGTGTGATGTACATATATAAGAAAGGAAATTGTTTTAATTCCACAGCAGTTGGCAGGGGTGATTGTGAGGTGACACAAGAAACGCTGAAACTCTCAGCTCAATGCCAATATACATATAATGTATAATACGCACATATAAACTAGCTACACAACAAATAGACCCTAGTGCTTGTGCAGTTAAACTTCGCATCTTTTCTTGCACCCAATTTTCTTTCACTGTGCAAAATCCTTCAGGCATTGCATCTTTAAAATCAAATTTTGCACTTCATATTATATGTTAATTGAGCAGTCTATGTAGACCAGTTTTACTTGAACTTGAAGCCTACAGTGGATTCCATTCAATTTCTAAAAGTAGTTAGAAAAAATAATCAAATTATTTGAACTTTCAAAATAATGAAAAGAAGCCTTCCTTTCAGCAGGCTGTTATCTTGAGCTTGTTTGATAACAAAAGAAACGCACAAGGTGTCGCAAATCGTCTACATTCACCATTCACACGGACATGCAGTGTTTTTAATCAAACTGTAATTCCCAAAGAAAATGGAACCTGAAGTTTAGTTACCATTTTGTAGCATTTTTAAAAATGAAATGTCCGAAGCATCTAAAATTCTTCTAAAACTTAAAAACCCGGATTTACGGGTTTCGAATGTGACAAAAACCCGGAATTCCGGGCTACACCCGGATTACAAACAGGTCTGAGTTGGGCCTTTTATTCAGATAAAACAGCTACACAACTGGAACAAGACATTACATTGTAGCGCCACCTCTGGCTTCGATACAAGCTGTTACCCAGTGTGGATTAGAAGCATACAATTCATGGATACTGTTTTGAGGTATAACACACAGATAGTGTCCAAATTGTGTGGCCAGTTTACTGACATTTTGGGATGGGCATAGGTGGCGTCCCATCACGTCCCAAACATGTTCAATCGGTGAGAGGTCGGGCGATCGAGCTGGCCATGGAAGGGTGTCAACATTATGAAGGCAGGCGTGAGAAAGCTGTGCCGTGTGTGTCCGGGCATTATCCTGTTGAAAATTTACTCAGTGATGTTCTGACAGAAACAGCAACACAACAGGGCATAGAATATCATTGATGTACTGTTGAGCCATGAAGATAGTACAGAGGACTACCAAGCATGTCTGGCTATTGTAGGGAATGACTCCCCAGACAGTCAGTCCTAGTGTGTGAGCTGTGTGGCATCCAAGGTAAAGGCAGGATCAGTGTGCTGGCCGCCTTGTCTCCAGATACGTATGAACTGGTTATTGATGCTATGACTCATTGCTGAAGACAACACAACACCAATGGACACTCTCCCATGTTGAATAGGCCCAACACCACTGCAACAGGTGCCAGCAATGCTCGCTGGTCAGTGGTAGGTAGCGCAGTGGCCTTCTCGATGTAGTCTCCATGCTGCAGGTCGTTTGGCGACAGTCCAAATGGACACTTCCGTACCTGTAGTGATGCACCAGGGCCACGGATAGTTGAAAGTGTTGAATTCGGTTCTGTTCCTGTGGCTCTCACAATCACTCGATCCTCACGTTCTGTCGTTGCCCTCGGCCTTCCGTGGCCTGCATGCCGATGAGTTGTGCCCTCTTCGACCCATTGACACCAACATCATCTGATTGCCGCGTCGCCCCGACCCAATGCTTGGTGATACAGCAACTTGACCAACCGGCCTTTCTCAGCCCAATTATACATTCTCTCTCAAACTCACTGAACTGCTCGCAATGTATACGGATCCGATGTCAAGGCATCCTCACAGTCCATGGACGTTAATGCAACCGCAATCCACCGTCACAATTGTTCCTGCATGTGAGCTGTGCTCTTGATATACTTTCCTTGATGCAAGGTTCCCATGCACTGTGGAGGGTGATTACGTAGTCATTGGTTATTATTTTTTAATCATTTGCATATTTGGCCCCTGAGGTACTTGCATGCAGAGTTTAATCAGGATCAAACTACTTTCTCGGGGTGCTTCGGTTTTTCTGGCAAAGAATGTAATTCCATCATTTAGTTCAGATAAATGTGGATGGTCATGAAGAATCTCATGAATATGGAAGTTTGCAGAAACTAACAACAATTAGGAACATTTACAGCACACAAATACTTCAACAAATCAATAGAAGGCCAGACATCCTCTACTTTATCCTAAATAAAAGACTAGAATGGTTTGGACATGCGTGGAGAGCAGATGGACATGTTGTGAAGTAGGTGCTGGTAAATAAAATAAATGGAAAGGCCAGACATCCTGTTATTTCTACAAAGTGACTGGAATGATTTGGACATGAGCGAAGAGTAGATGGACAAATTGTGAAAGAGGTGCTAGCAAATAAAATAATAAGGCAAGATCAAGGGGAGACCCAGGACTAGATGGATGGATAGATTTTGAAAGTATGAATGAAGACCTGAGGAAACATACAATCAACAATAGTTGAGAGGCTTGGTGACGGCAGCACTGGGTCCTAAATAATCCATTAAGCTGCTGCTGCTGATGATGATGCACATATTTTTTTGTAAACTGAAATTTGTAACAGACTGGTGCAATAAGCTCAATATGTCACTATCCAACAAATCAGGATAATCTTACTGAAAGGTTATAAAACCTAACTCACATTTGCTGATAGAATGTCCTTAACTGGCTCAGGAAATATACCTCATAATCACATCGATTAAACAAAAAGCTCTGACAGGGTCAACTTTTTTTCAGTGATGCCCCCCTCCCACTATACAATTTATGAATTTCATGGAATGAGAACCAATAGTATGTTTTGGTTTTAGATTATGTCCCAAATTTCAGCACTGTTTCTCGGCAAGAGGCACCATTTTCATATGAAATGCATGTAGTTCAGTTTTCATTTACAAGCTGAAATCTTTATCACAAAAATTTATTAGAAAATGTAAATTACTAAAAATGCATAGCATTTCCAGTACTACAATTAATTTGTCAAAAACTCCAACTGTTGAACATTTACAATGTACATACTACAGAAATAAAAATTATAAGTTCCATAAAAACTTACCACCAGAACTTTTTTGCCATCCTTTTCAGCTGCTATTTCTGCCATCATAAGTAATTCTGCTTCAAAAGGATTTGCAGGTATTTTTTCCTATAGGAAGGAATACATATTTTAGTTTGAAGAAAATTAAGGTAACTGGTTACATAAAGAAAAAGTTTAGATGCTTCCTACAAATAAAAAAAAACTTACACTGATATACAAATATTAATATTCCTGAGATCCCAATCTAAAATCTTGATTGATAATACTATCTGCCACATCTTAACATTTTTTACAGCACAAGTAAAACTAGTGGACTTCTTCACTTCTCCCCCACTCCATTATGTAGGCTAAACGTTATTTTGCAGTTTGTAATAGAGAAAACACTACATTCACAGAGATTGTATCTAACAAAATTTCTGTAAACACTGGTAGCAGAAATGAATGAGCAGGGAAATGCTTATGTGTTCTATCAGATATTCAGGATACTAAAAAATTCATTTATTTGACATTTATTACTGGCAACACAATTTACAATTACAAAATAAATGCATAAACATCATGACCAAACACAATTAAGTATTGCAATTTGCATATACAATCATTTTTATTTGTTTTAAATTCTTCTGAGCTTGTTATGTTTCTATTTTAAGGTTTCCTACTGATCACAAGTTTGGGTTTGGCTACACTTGTTGCAAATTTAATTGAAAAGAACTAAATATTCAGATTTCTGATTCCATTTTGAATAGCAAGACAGCTTGTTATTGGTTTTATCAGTAACATAAATGACACTCAAATGGATTATGGGGAAATGAATTATGTGGCTGTAGGTCAGTGTTGTGTTGAAAAGTTCAAATTTCAAAAGAGAATAAAATGTGCAATGTTTTATTTATCTTCCCATGATGGTATCTGCACCTATGAACAACTCAATTAAATCTTCTGGGAACTGGAAGCCCTGTAATGGAACTGGAACGTTTAATTTACATACAGTCCAAGGACTGGTCCAAATTTAACGTATTTTGCTGTAGCCTATAAGATCAAGCTCATTCATCTGATCTAAGTCTCTTATGTTTCACACCTTTTGTTTGCCATTTAATTCATGCAACTAACAACATGCAAAGCAATGAGTATTTCTTTAGTAGGAACATTTGTGCACATAAACAGTAGTGGAGTTTTGATGAGAAACTTGCTCACAAATAAAGAATGCACAAACATAAGTTTTTGCCAACTTATTCACCAAATAATTTTTTTCACCAAAATGTTGTAACCGTACAAAAAGGTAATCGACAATATTTTCACCAAATTTTTTAACCATCACCAAAACGACTTTTTTTTTTTTTTGCAAATTGTGAAGAATGTGATCGGCAGCGCAACCCCTGGAAAGGGAATTGCATACACTGTGCACAGTTAGTAGGCAGAAATTACTGAACTTGCACTTGCAATTACAGCAAAATTTAAATTAGTAAAAATTACTAAAAGATATAACTGCCCTTTATACCTAGCACAGCTGATTAACCCTCCAAGATGCACAGGCAGTACATACACTGAAGTAATAAATAACTGGGGACACCCAATAGGAACCAGGCATGTGCTATCCTCATTTGCATATACAATTATGACACTGGGATGGCTTTATAAAGAGTTCATTCACAAAGGATTTAGACATGTACAAAGCCCAGATAAAAGCAATGAGGGAAAGTCTTGTTATTTAACCAACTTTGATGAGCCATGATACCAGCACTAGGCAGGATGGTGTAAGCATCTCAGAAATGGCAACCTTCTTGGCTATGCAAAAATAACTGTAATGACGGTGTACAATGAGTGATGCACGACCAACCAGTTAGAGGCCTTCTGTGTGAGTGCAAAAAACTGCTCAATGTTTGAGGTCAACGAAGGCTGGAGAACATTGTATGAGGTAACAGATCAGCTTCATAGCATCAAGTAACTGCTTTACAACAGAAGCATCAAAAGGAGTATTTTAGCTACAGCCTACCACACATTGGCACAAATGGACTGTAACAGCAAACATCCCCTTTCTGTACTATTTGTCTCTTTTAAAATCTGACATTCACTGTAATGGGCACAGGAGCACTAAAACTCCCTTGAGGACTGGAAAATGGTAGGTAGCCTGGTCTGATGAGTAACTTTTGCAGCCAAGCAGTCTCACAAAAAAACTAAAGCACAAAGACTCTTGAGGTTTCACAGTGAGCAGGAATGTGTGATAATGGTGTGAATGTGTCGCATACACCCAATTTCCATGAGCAAGTTGCTGCCCTCAGGTCCATGCTGAGCAAATGGGTCTCAAACTACAAAGAATCTGGACTCTGGGTACTAGAAATGGGTACTCTGGAGAGAGAAATATAATGGTTGCCCCCCCCCCCCCCCTTTCCAAAGCATGGATCTAGTGGCAGAATGGTGAATTATATGGGCAGGACTGCAGTGTCCCAACAGCAGAAGTATCACCATGCAGAAGGGACTTTCATGTTATGAAATTGGTACAGTACCATGAATGAGGAAGTGTCCTCCAATGTGCAGCATACCTGCGAACAAGAACTTTGTCGGTAGTAGCTAGTATTATTGTGCGGCACACATAG
Source organism: Macrothele yani (assembly GCA_039090855.1). Lineage (NCBI taxonomy): Eukaryota > Metazoa > Arthropoda > Arachnida > Araneae > Macrothelidae > Macrothele > Macrothele yani. The sequence goes on along the minus strand of CM077005.1, from coordinate 30,071,717 downwards.
ACGCTCTTACAAAACAGACAGGAAATCCAAAATTTGTAAAAAATAAAATGCATCAATTGTTACAAATTTTCCAACTTCGTTACTCTCGTTTTCCGGAATTTTCCACTGCCTTATCATGCTTAAATGCAAAAACTTATGGAACGAGGATATTTAACAACGTAGGAGAGAGGGAACATGACGTGGGAGGCGATTACGGGAGAAATTTTTGCTCCGTTCGACTACCGGGTTTGGAACACGCACACCTCCCCCCCATTTTCAAGCTAAAATAAAAATATTTATACAGCAAAATGTTATTTAACAATAATACTGGACAGAGACAACATTGTGCAAAAAAGAAATTATGATTAGGGGAAGAATCTGAACTCTGTCGACTTTCTGTTTTAGAAAGTTTTGTAAAGATGGAATTCCGAACACCGCCAAACATGCTCCCCACCCCCATTTCTGTTCAATTGCGCATCGATCTCATAAATTACCAAAATAATAATGAAAACGGTGGAATTCCTCAAATTTGCAAAAGAATCATATGCCTGACGATCACGGGGAAAATTTTCGCAGCGTCGAGCTTCCGTTTTGGCAAATTGTTGCCTAAAGTTTCAAGCAGAAATACAAACATTTATGCAATGAAAGGATATTTAACAATGATGCTGAACACAAAGGCAACATCGAGAGAGAAAAAATACGATTACAGCATTTTTTTTTACTTAGTTTAACAACTGTTTTTGAAAGTTTTGAAACACAAAATATCGTCCCTCACACGGAAAATGACCCCACCCCCACGAAATTATCTTCAGTTTTACATCAATCTAAATGATGACAAAAATGGAGAAATTCCTTGAATCCGCTGAAGATCTCATGTATATCATAAAATAATAGCAAAATAGAAAAAAAAAAATAAGCAAAATGAAAATTCATAGAATCTGTAGTTTCGACAGTGAGTTCCGTAGTCAGACAACAAAATCTGTTTCCATAGTTGGCAGGTATGGTGCTGGATAACAGCGAGTTCTGCAGTAAAAAGCCATGTTACTTATTCAAAATAAATAAATAAATAAATAAATAAATAAATAAAAATGCCAGTTTTTAATTTTGAAGCAGATTTAACCATGCATAGCTGCCAAGTGTCCCGGTTTACCCAGATTCTGTCCGGTTTTGAAAATATTTTCCGGGAATCTGATTTTTCTACAAAAAATCCAGTTTTGCGATTTTCTTACTTTTTACTTTTATTTATTTATTATGTATGTTTTTTTTTTTTCCCCTTTGTTAATCTTATCAGCCATTTTTTTTTCCAGCGTCAACACTGGCTGTGGGTATCGGAAACAAAAAAGTTCTATTGTTAATCCACGGCACTTTCGAGTGTCAAGATCGTGTGCCCGCGATGATAGCAAGATAGTCAAAGGCTTGGAAAGTTGAAGTACTTGTTTATGATGTCACATCCAAGGCCCTCGCACCCAACAATCGCACGGCGCTTGTGCTGAGCTTCATTATAGTGGAATGGACCAGTACTTCAACTTTCCACCAAGCCTTTGACTGTCTTGCTATCATCGTTTGTTGCTAACACTAAAGTTGAACACCGATTCCGTTCTTTGTTTGATCTTTCAAATGAAACAAGTTGTGTTGCAAGTTATTATAGAACGGGGCCTTTTTTAAGAAATATTCCAAAGAATTTGACTTGTAAAACCATTACGCAAGGGTCAGTTTCATGTATATTGCACTTTGTGTAACACTGATTTCCCTGTTTCTCAGGCTGGTCGTGGAGACATCAGTGCACATGTTGAAACTAACAAGCACGTAAAAAATCAAGATAGTGCAAAAAGTGTGTGCAACATGGATCGTTTTGTTTCTGTGTGGAATGATTTTCAAACAATTCATGCAGAAGTCCTGTTTATCAGATTTTTATTGGAGCACAACATACCACTAGCGGCAGCTGATCATGTTTCTCGATTGTTTTCAGCTATGTTTCCTAACTCCCCAGAACAGAGTAAAAAGATATGCATGTGACAAAACAAAAAACTTAACATATTGTTCAAGAAATGGCAAAATATCACTCAAAAAATGTCCTCTGTGCTATTAAAAGTGGACCATTTTTCTGTCGCAACTGATGGCAGTAATGATGCTGACAATCAACTTTACCCAATTGTGGTAACATACTTTGATAATCATTGCAAGCAAGTGAGATGCACGCTGCTCTCTTTGCCATGCCTAGAAATCAGTTTAACAGATGAAAATACTGCCAAACTTGTGTCCGAAAATTTTCAGTATTATGGTATTCCCCAAATGAACTGGCTTGCCTTATCGTGATAACACTCCTGTTATGGTGGGGAGAAAAAAAATAGTGTCTCCGGAAAAAAATAGTGTATCACTATAGTCTCACTCTCTAAAAATGAAACTCATTAACAAGGTTTGTTAATCTTATTTTATACTTAAACTAGCGGAGATACCCGTTGTTGCCCGGGATAGACATAAAGTTTGTTTTCAAGTAACAATGTAAATTGCACTATAAAAAAAAATCCTACCATGACGAACAACGCTCAAATCGGGCCGCACGCTGTTCCAAGGTCTCGGCCGCCCTAGATACACTGGCTCTTTCCCGCTGATCATAAGTCTTCAATCACGTTGTTCGGTTGTCTCACCATCTCGAAGTAATTTTACTTTCTTTGCTTTTGGCTGAACTTGTCCGATGGATTTGCAATTTTTTTTAAGGCATTTCACCACACTGGATGAAAATTTTATTATAAAAATCACAATTTATAATGGCCGTTCTGAGCCATAAAAACTCAAAATATCAAACATGCACAATAATGCACTTCCTGCACCACGCATTCAGCTTTCTGGAGTGTAGATATACAACCTGATCACACCCAACATGAAAGAAAGTAGTTCACGATAATATATAGATTTTTTTTTACTAATCTCGAAAACTAAACCGATTCGGATAATTCTCTCACCGTTGGGAAGCTTTCCGGAGGGACATAGGCTATTTTGTTTATTTATTATTATCATTTTATTATTGAATAACATCGCTTTCAAGTAGTTTCCAATTTCCCATGTATTGTTCCCCTTTGTTTACATACAACCTGATCACACCCAACGTGAAAGAAAGTAGTTCACTACAATATATGGAATTTTTTTTACTAATCTCGAAAACTAAACCCATTCGGATAATTCTTTCACTGCTGAGAAGCTTACTTCTTTCCGGTGGACATAGGCTATTTTTTTAATCTATACTAATACCAATACTAATCTTGTATTTAAATTTTATGTATGAAGAAGACCTTCTGTTTTAACTTCAACTTAACCTTGATGCTATTTGAGAGGACCATGCCTATTGGTGGAAATCTGTAGCTCCACCCATATTTGAGACTCCTGCACCAACTGTTGGGAGTCTAATGATGAACCCTAATTCTTACAAAGAAAATGCCATGGTAACATAAACAAAAAAAATACTTATGACAATATGTTCCGCCACTGCGCTGTGTTTTCGAAAATCGGACTCTTCCCCGTATGTCTGAACCACGGAAGCTTGCGAGGAGTGAGGCGTCACCTGACGACCGTTGCTCTTACACGCGGAGTAATACCACAGCAGCCGACTTGCACCCAGTCTATAGAGGGCCCCATAAAAATACATTTGACCCCCTTAGGGATGGAATTTCTAAAAATCGTCACACCTGTATTTTAATCTGGGTGATGAAGAGTATGTATGCCAATTTTGGTGGAAATCCATCAAACCGTTTAGGAACATATGCAGAACAAACATACAAACTTTCACTTTTATATATAGAGAAATACTCATTTTTTTGTAAATATTTCTTTATTTGTACTAAGTAATTAACTGTAATAAAAAAGAGAGAAACCTATAATATATAATTTTATTATTTATAAATTGTAAATACGCGCACCGCCAAATGCGCTTTGATGTCCCGGTTTTTTATTTTGAAAAGTTGGCAGCTCTGTACCATGCCCATACATGAGACCGGCCGATGACAAAAAAAGCTGAACTTTTTAACTGGGTGGAAAATTGGGACACGCGAACACGCGGTGAGCAAATTCAAATACAGCATATATACAATATTTAAGAGTATGCTAGCCATATGGAATTATTTTCTGTAAATTATGTAAGTAAATATTAAAGTGAAGCACATTATTATATTCACAATAGAAAAGTAGGGATTTAAGAACAAAATAAAATGAAATTTTTTTAAAATATCAGATTTAAAACTTACATGTGAATCTTTACTAGCTAAATCCTGAGGTGAAAAGTATTTGTCTAGGAAAGTTTGTGAATTTAGTCAAGCAATTAGAAACTTGCAAGAATTAGAAACATATATCCACAGCTTAGTTTTTAGTCATTGAAGAAGTCAATAAAGTATTTCTCAATGTAACCTTATAAAATGGCTTGCAAAATTTTTTGCTTGCATTGTGAATATGGTGACATGAATCTCCATCAACGTCAAGCAAGTGGGGAGATTTTCTCTGCGAATTCTTGTTTTTCACCTTGTTTTTGAGCCTCCCATGACACATTCTTTCCACTTAGCTTTCAAACAAGCAAAACAAATTCCTTCTTAGAAAGAAAGAATAAAATAAAAAGCAAAAAAAAAAAAAAAAAAAACGGAAAGCTGAGTCACGAACTTTTTAGAGGCTTTGGCCCGACGTAATAACGGCCCGTAGCCGTGCCCCCCCCCCCCACCCTAGCTTTCAAACATGCAAAACACATTCTTCCTTAGAAAAAAAAAGAAAGGAAAGACACTGAGTTGCGTCACGAACTTTGTTCACTGAGTTGCGTCACGAACTTTGTTTATCCTAGCCGGGCGCCGTGCTTTCTTTCCACTAAGTTTTCAAACAAGCAGAACGCATTCCTCCTCCTTAGAAAAAAAAACAAAAGGGTTCGTCACGAACATGGTTCAGAGGCATTGGGCAGACGCAATTCCGGGCAACAGCGAAAGCACGTCCGAACCAACGTAATTCCGGATCACGGCAAAAGAAGCACGTCCGAAACCAACGTAATTCCGGATCACGGCAAAGAAGCCCGCCAGGCCTACATAATTCCGGCGTGGCACCATTCTTCCTTTCCACTTAGCTTTCAAACAAGCAAAACAAATTCTTTCTCTTCGGGGAGGAGGGAGGGTGTAGAACGAATTTAAGAAAAGAAAGCTGCGTCACGAACTTTATTCAGATGCTTCAGGTCGACGTAATCCCGGGCCACGGCGAAAGAAGCACGACGGGCATTTTTTTTTTTTTGTTCATACTTTAAAACAAGCAAAACAAATTCCACCACCTGAGAAAGAAAAAAAAAAAAAAGACAAAGGGCTGTGTTACGAACTTTGTTCAGAGGCTTTTACGTCGATTATTTACAAAATCAGTAAAACTTTCTTAATAACAGCGAAATCTGAATATGCATAATTTTTTTGTTAGTCACCCGTAATCCCGGAGGAAATCCGTAATAATTACGGAGATTCCGTATTTTTTGGCATACTCCGTAGGAAGAGGATTCACGAGTGCTTCGATTCTCGAACGATCTCAGAAAAGCGGGAACGCATTCGGGTACATTTGCAAATTACAAGAGAGAGTTTCTGGCGATGACGTCACGGATAGAATTAAGCAGATAGTTTGGCCCTGATAGAATGCAGAGTGGCAATTTCCCGCAAGACACGGAAAGGGCTGCGGTAGTTTCCCTAACGCACGAAGTAGGCGGAGCTTCCACCCTTTGGGCTGCGATGCTCAAGTGACTGACATCCCATCCATTGTTGACAGCAGTAAACGAATTGAGCTCCTGACTCCACCCTCCAACATTTCTTCTTGCCCCCGCGTCTGCTCCAAAAACAACGCTTTAAGCTAGAAAGCGCTTAGTTCTTTTACTCCACAAAAAGCGGAATTGCGGAATTCCCAGCTTTTTTTTTCTATAGAACGACGACCTCCCCCAAAAAATCCTGAAAAATTTCTCTTCATTTTTGCAATGACCTCGAGAATGACCAAAATGATGCCGAAAAAAGCGGAATTCCGCGAATTCGCGGAAGAATCTCATGTATGACCATGCCTTGCTCTGCAGACGATGTGCATCTAATGCAGAGGCCATGTTAGGAATCTCTGAATGTTGAACACTTGTAAGATGAACTGGTACAAATACATTCCTGGAAAGCATCACTGATAGTAATCAGGTCAGGCCTACCTGAAGAATGGAAGCAAAATTTTCCCACAAAACTAGTAAGAAGATAGACATGACTAAATGGAGTGACACATACCAAAAATGGACTTGTATCTTACTAAAAATGCAATAAATTTATCTAATTTTTTTCTATGGGGTGGGGGATGTACAAAACAGTTTTTTGGAAACAGCAGGGCCAGAAAATTTTCAAAATTGTAACATACCCGGTCAGCCATGTTATCCAAAAGTATACATGCCCAAGCACACACACACACACGTGCACATACTGTACTATTTTTTTCCAAACATTTCAGGAACAATATAAGAAACAAAATATTTTTAGTGCATTTCATAAACTGCACCCAACAGTGAAATATGAACTCACATAAGGGTAACTCCATGTCAAATTAGCACACACACACACACACACACACACACACACACACACACACACACACACACACACACACAAAGCAACACATCTGACCTAAACCCTTTTGATTATCATGAAACTTGGTGAACTTGCAAGCTTTACACAGAAATTAATCAGTGCAAAATTTCAGCTTCCTACATACTTCTAAAATTATATGATGTTGAAATTCACAAAAAAGGCATTTTTGTATCTACCATGCCTATCACAAATGAAAATAACTGTAAGTGGTCAGCATAGCTCATATTGGACCTTATTACATGAACTTTCTTTTGGGATATCACAGAATCATATTATGGGCAATTTAGTTTTCAGGGTCATTTATTTTGACATTCAATCTCTCAAAACACATCCCATTAATGTTGTTACAGGGCAGGAGCCTCTTAGTAGTAGGAAAATTGACTGTGAAGATCTAGATTTTTTACGTGCCTTATTGAAGCATGTAGAGGTGGGGGCATGCCCAGACAAGTCAGGCAGCGTAATTTTCGAGCCTCGAGAAACAGCCAACATACATGCACAATGTGAATTACTTTCTAGCTGACAGTGGATACAATATCCCAAATACTTAACTGGCATGAATTATACAGCCACATAATAAGACTTGTTGTTGGGGGGAAGGTTAATACTATTATGACACCCAATAAGTATCTAAGGATAGCAGCTGCCTGTCCCTAATTTAAGACCACTGATTTCAGGGATGAGACAGAACCAGCACTATAGAACAAACTATATTCATGCCTCAACCAGGATTAGAAATGACCCATATCAGATGCCTGCACTCAGCCAATGAAACAGCAAACTTGTTACTTCAAAAATTAACCACTCTGAAACTTTATCCACTCATTCACCAAATCACTACAAATACACAATTTCAGTGAAGTCAAAATAGTACTACTTGAATGCTGTTTGCTTAAGATGAATATTTGCTTTGCTAGACTCTGACCAAAGGAAGCCAAGCTTAAGGCAAGGGGTCATGCTGCCAATTGCATTCTTCACAATTAGCAAAAAAAAAAAAAAAAAAAAAATGTTTTGGTGAATGAAAAAAGTTTTGGCAAAAATATTGGCCATTTCATTTTTTACTATTATGACACTTTGGCAAAAAAAAAAAAAAAAAAAAAAAAAAAGAATTTGGCAAATGGGTTGGTGAAAACTTTAAAAAAGCCACAGCAACTACTATTAGGGTATTCATATATCAAGAGAATCCAAAGTGTTACCTGCCGTTAAAAAATGAACACATGTATATGTGAATAATGCAAACACATTTCACCTCAGCAGAATGAATGAGATCAAGGAACATGGTTGTTATTGAAAGAGCAGATTTACCCAGAGTTACAATTTGCCACCAACCTATTACTACTTCCTATCAACTTAAATGGTGGCAAATGTGGTCAGCAGGCCTTGGCGCAAAAATTAATAAAGATGCATCCCCACCAACTGCTGTCTACACACTTAGTGGCTTTGCATTCCTAAACCTCTTTTTCTGGAAGCCAAAATTGCATCTGACACAGCCCTAGCGACAAAACCCTATAATCCACAGAATTTGGTAAGCAAGTATTGCAAACAATCTGTTCTTAAGCAGAAAGAACATTTATTTTATTTATTTTTTATTTATTTACACTGTTACATAACAATATTACATTACAATAAATTATGCATTTATTCATTTCAGAAAACCATTAATTTTGTGGCAAGTCTGATATTTATTGATAATATAAGAATAATAAGAGGTGCCAGCTAGTTCTGTGTGACATTGGCGAAAAGACCCTGACTCACTGGGTTTTGTTCCAGAATCCTTAGGTTGGATAACCAACTGGAACAGTCAGCTGTGGGCTAATCCCCCACACTTATGTACTTACCTGATTAAAAAGACAAAAAGAAAAACCATCTGGTAGTTTGTATTTCTTTTTGGAGCTAACCTCTGAATCTCAGAGAACAGCTTAGTAATGTGTAGGTATGTATATAAGAATAATAGCCAGATGACTGGGTCCCATCAGTGAACACAAAAATGTGTTGCCTAACATAAATGGCATTCATTAGCCAAAGAGCATTTATGAGTTACAGTGAGGAGCACGTCAGCAAGAAGTAAAGAACAGCATCCAGATAAAGATCATTTTAATTGTCTTGTTTTTATATGTGACACAAACATTTACATCAAATCTTCAAACAAAAAGTAACCAGGTTAAAATAACACAAATAACATACCTGGGCGCTATATGGGAGACGTGGGTTTGATTCCCGCTGAGGACGACAAAATTTACAAGTTTTTAGATGTTATCTGACTTACTATCCTTGTCACAATTACACCACAAAATGGATTGTCATCTTCAAAATTTGTATAACAGAACATGAAATACCTCCATGAGATAAGTCCCAAATCTTCTGATTAATTTGAAGATGACTTGTGGAGAGGGGAAACGTTCAAACCTGTACACGTTTGGTTAATAAACCCTATGCTTCCCCTAACTGGAGTTGTCATGTGGAAAAGCAAGTAAAGGGTGAGAGGACTCCCAAAAGCAGAGCTATCACCATTAGCAATAACCATGAAAAACAAGCAGAGGGACTACTGAACTGGTGAAACACCAAGCAACTATCCATGAAATTTTTCAGACACAGTGCTAAGTGCAATTTATTGAAATAAAAGAAACTTTTCATGCATACTAGATGGTTTGCATCCCCCCCCCAAATCTTGACAATAAATGTAAAACACCTTGAATGCATGTTGTTCTACAATAGTGGCATCCAACTTTTACAGAGCACAGGCCAAGGTTTTTAAAAGAATTAGACAATGGGCCACATTTTTCTTTTTTATTATATAAAAGACAATACCAGGGATCATAGCATACTTCTGGAAAATTTTAGGTAGGAATTTTAGGAATTTTAGGAATTTTTAGAAAAATTTTAGGAAAATTTTAGGAGTGTATTTCAATAAAAACTAGATGTATATTTGTATACATCTAGTAAAACAACTTTGTATACATTGTAAAGAGTTTGCTTCACACCCTTCAACCATATATACTGATAGACTGCGCATGACATCAAAATTTCTGGCTCCAACATAAAATCACATGACAACAGTCAAAAAGATGGGCTACACCTGCTGTGCTTATGGTTGCTCTGAGCGATATAGTAAAGAAAGTTCTATGATTTTTCATGGGTAAGAAACGAATTAAATACCTAAGTCACTAAAGTTCAATTACTTAACCAGAAACTTGCAGCTATTGATATAAAAATATAGTAACTTAAGAAAAAAAAATGGAATGCATGTTCCAAATTCTTCGCAAATGTTAATCACATTATAAATCACAAAATGTAAACAACCCGATCATGCATGTATATAGCTCATAAGTAAACTTACCTGGAGAGTTTTCATTATATATGAGGCGCATTCACATAATACACCGAAAACACTGAAGTTCTGCAGCGTAAATTAGTAATCATAACAGCATTTTTACAGGAAATTTGGAGTCTGATGATGACGTGCCCAATGTTTGAGCCATGGCGGCTTTGATGCAGCTATTGCCAATGTGCAGTCCATTAGTATATATGGTCGAAGTTAACACCCAAATTTTTTGCATAACGTCTAATGTCTAAAGTTTAAGTATGATTTACTTCTAATGTTCAGTTCTTATCTTTTCACGTGTTATTATCATATTCAAGTATATTTACCACATTCAAGTTTCACTTTGAACATTAATATGCTGTTGAACCAGAAGCAATTCACGATTTTCACAGTAAAGTTCAGGTTTCACATTAAATTATAATATCCTAAAAAGGTAATTGAAAACCAAGAACTATGTACAATTGTTCACTGAATTACTTTTTTCATATTATTGTTTCAACCTTTTCCTGATAAGCCTATCTTTTTCTGCTTCCACCACAACTAATTTACTTTCAGTTTTCTTTATTTCAGCTGAACCTTGTATGATCAAGTTAGAGGCAACTGCTATTTCAACAGTATTTTGTTTTTCTACAGCTTTTCTCATTTTTTCTGTTCCCTCTTGAATTATTGCTAGGAGGCTTCTTTATCGTTTTTTAAGTCTATTTATTTCTGCATCATTTTCTTTTATTTTGTCATCAAACTCAGCTTTTCTTTTTTTCTCTAGCTGCTTTTCCTTATTTTCCTCTCTTTCTGCTTCCTTTCTTTTACCTTTTTGATTCTTCTTCCTTCAGCTTATCAACATACTCTTTACAAAATTTATGTGAATCACAAACACTATTTAACAAATTTCTTGTTATGGGAACTTTACTTACATATCCATAGTGTTTAATGGCCCCTTTAACTATTCTTAATGATGTTATAGTTGAGTCTTTTAAGTTAGCCTTGTCCTTCCTTAACAGAGCAGTGTTAACCGAAAATCCCCTTTCTGCATCAGCATTACCATGAGGTAAAACTAAAATTGACTTTATGAGTTTAGCAAGATTTGAGTATTTTTCTTTTCCGCTAGAGTCTTTAATACTAAATATATTACGCCAGTAATGATCAATCCGCACTGGAATATGCCCTTCCTCTGAAAATTTCACTAGTTCATCTAGAGTTGGCTTATCGCAATTTAAAAGTTTCCACTCTTCTCTTACTCTTCAATTTGTTCCTCAGAAAGATGCAAAACACTTGAAATTCTGGTTATTTCCGAAAGTCCTTCAGTGACTGAAAGTTGAGTTGACTCTTTCTTTGGTTCTTTTACCTTTAAAACTTCTATGTCTCTTAGCTTTTGATTGCAGAATGGCAAATTTGACTTTAAATATTTTGTGGTTGCAATTAGTGATGATCTTACATCTAAGAGAAATAATTTCTGCCTGGTCTCCTGAACATTCCTGAGGAGATTTTTGTCTTCATACCAACTTCTAACTCCCCTAGTTTTTTCCATGAATTTTTGTTTTCAAAATCTACATTCTTTAGGTCTTCTCCAAATTTCCCTGCTATAACATCATCTTGGATAAACTGAGCCATAACATTCCTCATTAAAGTATTTAAATCAGAATATAACTGGTGTATTTTTGGTTCTTCACTCTGATAACATAATGAAAACTTTTCAAAATTTTGGTGTGAAAATGAAAATAATGCTAAATAGCAAGGAGTAAGCTCATTTTTCAGGAAACAGTGAATTCTTTTATACCTTGCCGAATTGCGCAGTTGTTTTTCAAATATTTTTTGAGATGGCAAGAAATTTAAAAAATATTCTGTAATATTTAGCCATTGATCCAAGAGCCTCTGGGCTACAGAACCAACGGTTAACCATCTGTTGCTGACATGACGCAAAAGAAATTTGGCAGTGACCAATGTTATATCCTGAACAGATTTATAATCCTCTCGTCTTGCAGCACTACTCTTTAAAAAGTAATGCATATCAGTAGCAAATTCGTCAAAATCTATATTTAAGCTTGTCAAAAAAATTTTAAATGCATTACTAACAACATGCAGGTTGCAAAAACCTAGTTCCAAAGATTTCTGGCCTGTTTCTTGTTTTACAACTTCATTGAATTTGCGTAAAAAGCACTTATTTACATTTGGGCTGTCCATGGATACACAAATAATTCTGTTCAACGAAATATTGAAGGATGATAACACATCAAGAATTTCTTTTAGCAAAATATCTGCTGTTGCATGACCCAGAAAAACGCTTGTTAGGTATCGGCAAGAAACTGAATTTATTTCTGAAGACCAGTACCTGAGATACACATCCAACTGCCGTTTCACTTGTGTATTTGTAGTTTCATCAAATGCTATAGTAACCTTTCCTGGGCTACTAGATGCAATGTCTTTTTCAAATCCTCTTCAAAATATTTTGACAATCCATGTGATATCACATAAGCAACTTTTTTCTTTAAGTTGCATTTTGGCTGCAATAGCAGAATCAGGAAACATTTCTTTGAAAAGTTCAACTGTTTCAGTGCATGAAACAAAAGACATATTGTCCTTAGCAACTTTCATGGCCCATAATGCTTCGGCTTTAGCCAACTGTAAATCATGACTCAGTACTTCACTAATATTTGTTTTGGGCTGAAGATCCCGTCCTCCAAAGGCTTTCAGGATGGACTTATTTTGAAATTTACTTTGAAATTTCTGCAAATGTTTTTTTCCTTTATGATGCGCTTTTACTTGTGAAAAGCCACTATTAGAAATGTTGAAAATTTCTGAACACAATATACACTTAGCAGAAAATATTGTTTCAGTTGCAGAACACCATTCTTTCAACTTCACTCCGTCCAATTCTTTGGCGAGCCACGCATCTTGAAATTTCGTTTTGGATTTAGGCATCTTAAACACTTGTATTACTAACCAGAAAATGAAAGGGAAGTACAAAAACACGTTCCAATATTGCAAAACCAGACAACTTCCCGAAGTTTGGCTGCGAGGATGTCAGAAGATAGAAAAAAAAAAAAAAAAGCAAGTCACCACTAGAGAACTGAACCTGCACACAGCACAGAGAACACCATAAAAGACGTAAAACCAGAAACTATCATACGCATCTCACGCAAGTTCAGTCAAAGCGAGTCGGAGCCGAGATATATTGCGCATCGAAGGTCGCTGTCGCCGACGCATGATCGAAAGTCAATGATCACGTGCTCTACTGCCTGCCAAGATAATACTCAGCTACCATCCCATCGTCATTACCGGAGGTTACGGAAGGAGACCACATGTTTCCTCTTTGCTTCCACCCACCTGCGGTTTACAATAACAAAACATCAGCAGAAAGAGGAGGTTCCACAAGGCATGTACAAAAATAAAGTACGATCTTCTGCGTGCCACGGAGTTCGTCTGCAAAGCGCAAAGCAGGGGGTGAAAATGACCCCTCCCCTTTTCCCTTAGATCTCTTGTTACTCTCGAAAACTGTTCGAAGGCAAAAAAATGGAACGCCCGCCCCGAAGCAAGTGCATCTCGATGGCGTCATTTTTCCCTCCCTTCAGCAGCACAGCATATAGGCTGTGTTTCTACAATAACAGGTCTTTTTACCTTACCGTAATGGTAAATTTATTGGCGTTAATAACGGTTGTGTTTTTAAAAAAATAAGCTTACGAAAATTTTAGGATGAATAGCAAATTTTAGGTCTAATTTTAGGAATTTAAGGAGGGGTCACAAAATATTAGGAATTTTAGGAATTTTAGGAGGAATGCGATCCCTGCAATACAAATGTAAAGATATCCTGCTTAATTTACTAAACCTTTAATCAAAAGATTTAATTAACACTAATGAATTAATACTAGAACAGTTGAAATTTACCATATTTTAGTAGTTCAAATTTAACAACTCACATTTAACGAGAGCACTGCGGACAATCACTTCACTAACAGTTGCTACACGTCCACTTTGATGCTTGTCATTGAAAGTCGAAGTAATTGTTCATAAATAGAATCATTTATACTGTTCTTGTGGTTTAACTTGTATTTCATGTCAGAAACTGCTCTTTCACATATTTAAGTACTTTCAGATACTGAAATAATTTTTAATCCCAAATTTCTTATGTTCGGGTATTTTTCTAAGTGAAAAAAAGTTTAAACAATCCTGCTCCAGTCGAGCTTTAATAGATAAATCTGCTTGAAGTTCACACAATTCCATTTGATAAATGGGGTTTGTACTTTCAATGTCACTATTTGCTGGAACACTGAACAAACATATGCTTAGTTTGAGTTCATCAAATTGTTTATACCTGTCATCAAACTTTTGAATAAGTGGGCATCTAGCTGAAGAACAAATACATTGAAATCTACAGTTTCACCAAAAATGTTGGTCAAACTATTATTTTCTAAACTTGATTTTAACAATGGCAGCTTGTTATAAAAACCAGCTGTAAAGATTACATATATTTTGGTCTTTGTCTTGCAGAACAATATTTAGTGCATTCAAATACTGTGTGATATCATTCAGGAAAGCTAGTGAGCTAGAAAAGTGACATTACTGAGACTTTCAGTTAGATCAGTATCAAGTTTTACTTCTTATAACAAAAAGACATAAATTGCTTTCCAAAGTTGGAAAATATAATAAACATTCCCCAGCACTCGACCAACGGATTTTATTATGCTGAAGCAAGACACCATATTCAGCATCAAGTTCATCTAAAAATGTTTTGAATTTTCAATGTGTAAGATCATGATTTCTGCCATTAATTAAATTCCTTATTTGTACTGCCTTGTCATTTTATTTGATAATCTCAGTGAACACCCCATATAGCTTGTTGGATTACAATGCAATGCAATATTTCAGACTGGATTCCATCTCCTTTCAGTAAGATATAAAATTTAGTTTATTTTTAATTTGCGATCCACATGTAGCTCGATGCCCACCGTTGGACAGCACTGTTCTAGATTTAAATTCATTATATATATATATATATATATAAACTTGAGATCATCCAACTCCAACAGTGGATTGTTAATGATTGAAGACAATGATGATGATGATATATATATAGAGCTACGTTTACTTAAAAAGTTTACTATTCACACTTTGAAAAACAAGCAACAGATTTTGTAAAAAATAAAAATGGAACAAGAAGGGAAAAATTTACCAAAATTTTTGTTTCCCTCCCCCAAAATCAGAATATTACCACTATTATTCCAAACCATGTCAACCATTTCCATGGCAATAAGAACATATTAATGCAATTTACACATAAAAATAAACAGAAACATACCTGTATGTCTTTCAGCTGCTTCATGATCTGATTTGGTGAATCCTTAGTGGTGGGCACAAAAATTGGCACAGGGATAGGTATGGGAAATGGTACAGGGCATGGCACAGGACGCGCATACATCATAAAAGGAGTTGGTACATACACAGGCACTGGAATGGGCACAATGATGTGTTTTCCAAGATCGTCATCTGAAATTCAGAAACATCTTCTGATATAACAGAGGAAATACAAAATGGTATATGCAGCTACTAAGATAATCACAAGAATAAAAGAATAAATTTTCTTGCTTTCAAATGTGCCTTTGTCCAATAACACAATCAGTTGCAGAATACAGCACATAGCAGAGGACCTCAATGATCAATTAATTGAAAAAATGTAACATAAGGAATTTGGGTTGCAGCTGGATGAGGCCAAAGATAATAATAATTATGCTCACTTGATTTGCTATGTATGGTTTATACATGGTAATAACATTGTAGACCTTCTCTTTTGTAAAAGTATCACTAGTAGTGTTAAGGCTCAAGACTTGTTCGAGATCCTTGATAATTTTACATCCGAAAATAATTTAGAGTGGACTAAGCGCGTTGGTGTCTGTACTGATGGTGCTTGTTCTATGTCCGGATGTTATGCAGGATTGCAGGCACTTATTCAAAGCAAAGCCCCTGATGTGCTGTGGACCCATTGCGTTATTCACAGGGAAGCACTTGCATCAAAATATCTGAGCCCTACATTGAACCAGGTCTTAGAATATGTAGTGAATGTAATGAACTTTATAAAAACTCGGCCGTTGAAAGCAAGGTTTTTCAAAAAACTATGTGAGGATGTGGGATCCAAGCACACGTCTTTGTTGTAGTACAGCACTTTGCGATGGCTCTCTCATGGTAATATTTTGTCTCAAACTGCGACAGGAAATTGATATTTTTCTTAAAGAGGATGACCATAAGTACACCGAAAATTTTGTGAGTGAAGATTTTTTGGTAAAACTAGCATACTTGTGTGCACAGGCGTAAGCACTCGGGGGTCGGGGGTTTATGACCCCCCACAGATTTTGAAACATGGTTATGCCACTGCTTATGTGATATTTTTGAAAAGATGAATGCTCTGAATCTTTCCCTGCAGGGAAGCAACATGCACCTTTTAAAGTTGATTGAGAAAATTTCAGCTTTTATAAAAAAACTAAAACTATGGAAAAGAAAAATGAATGAAGACTGAGGTAAATAATGTTTCCCCTTGTTGCAACAGTTTTTGACCTCCAATGGAGTTGATTTCTCTCGAGGCATGAAATCTATTTTTAAAGAACACTTATCACAGCTTATCACCTGGTTTGAGAAATATTTTCAAAATGATAATATCGATAAATTTGTATGGATTCAAGATCCATTTCATGCCACTGCTCCATCTGAATTTACTGCTGCAGAAGATCTTATTGAGTTGTCTTGCGACAATACATTGAAAACAAAATTTAGCAGCATGGAGTTACCTGATATCAGTAAAAGATGAATATCCCCTTCTGAGTGGTAAAGCTCAGAGCATTTTAATTCCATCTGCGACTTTTTATTTGTGCAAAGCTGGGTTTTCAGTGGTCGCTGTGATAAAAACTAAGTATCGCGTGAAAATCAATGTGGAGAAGGAAATGAGTATGGCTGTGTCCAGTTTGATTCCAAGATTTGAGGAAATGTGTGGTGATCAACAAGCTCATTCATCCCACTAATTATAATTAGTAAAAAAATTTTAATTACATTTTTGTGTGATCTTCAATACGTGTTTTATTTATTTTTACCTAAGTGTACTTGTTAGAATTTGACATAGGACGCCTTGGGAAAACCTGGATTCAGCAAGGGCGCCGAGAATTGAAAAAGTTTGGGAACCACTGCATTAAACAATAATTTGCTGGAAGTAAATTCAAAAACAATATCTACAGGAAAAATATACACTTTTTCTTCTCTCTTTCAATGCCCTCAGATTTTGGCAGAGTTGAAATAAATTGTTTTTCCTATGTAACCCATTTTACTGGAGAACTGAATTGTAGGCTTACCATGTGTTTTAAGTTTGCAGTTCACAGTTTGTATAGCTAAACAGGTTTCGATGTTCATTCTTCCTGACTTTATTACTATAATTTCATCCATCATGCTGACAGAACTTTCAGCTTGACGGCCATATACATATAATAATAATAATAATAATAATAATAATAATATTAATAATATTAATAATAATAATAATAATAATAATAAAAAATAATAATAAAAAGAAAAATACTTAAAAACCTTTTCATTCTTTTATGTAAATGGTGTAACTTTGAAAGGATGAATACTTTTGAACAGCTTTTATCAATTCTTACAAATTTTCTGACTTCATCACTTCTGTTTTCAGAAAACTTTTCCTGTCTTATCAAGCTTACTTGCAAACATTCATAGGGGGGAAAATAACATTTAACAATGCAGGACAGTGGAAACATTACGGGGTGGGGTGGTGATTACAGGGGGAAAATGTATCCATACTGAATGCAGAATTAGATAAATACATATGGCAGAATTCCTGTGCAACTTGCTACAGAGGTCATGCCATCAGATGTCATCAAAACGCCATAAATGTTTGGACATTTAAATGCCATAGAAAAACAACAGAATATTTTCCATACTTCCTAATTTCATCCACTTTGCTTAGGGTTATTGTTTCTGAACAAAAAAGTTGAAGCAAGTTTTCCAACAGTTTTTTGCCAACAATGAATGAAATATGGGATTACGCCATTGTACCTTGTGATGGTTATATTAAAATTAGTCGGAAACTTGAAACTTGGTCATTCTGGGTGGTGTAGTGGTTAGCACACTCAGGCGCTATCCTGGAGAAGCAGGTTCGATTCCCGCTCCAGGGCGACAAATTTTCAAGTTTTTGGATATTATCTGACTTAGCATTCTATTCTGGTCATATTTACACCAATAAATGGATTCACAACTTCCAAATTTTTCCTAGTTAATAAAGAAGCATTCTTCAGGAAGGCAGCCAAACTGCAGCAGAAATTACTGTAAACCAAGATAATAATGAACATAAAATGCTCTTTTCATTAATTTCTGAACTACAGCACATCATTTAATTACTTCATATTATAACCCTGTCACTGTTAAGTGTTTTGTTCTACTTATCATTCTCAAAAGCAGCATGAATGTAATACGGGAAAAAAAAAAAAAAAAACGGGGAAATTTGAGCAGTAGGTTTTACAACTTGTAATGATTTAGCGCGAAGCAGAGAGAAGCACAACACAAAATCATGGAAAATGAATGCAAATAAACAAAATAGATTGCAAAGCAAGTGCATACCAGTTTGGACAGCTTTGTGACAGGGCTGAGGTTTACACGAGACTCCCTTGGACTGCATGATTGGTTTACACAAGACAGTTTTATTCTTTAATGACTTTGGTGCTGGGGGCTTTACAATGACTTCCCTGGGTACTTGCTGACCAGGAGGGGTACCTGTTGAACTAGTTGTCGAAGAAGTAGAAGTGGACACAACATTCGATGCCTAAATAAGAAAGAAATACAATTTATAATCCTCTTTTGAAAATTTAAAATAATTTCAAGTACATCAACAAAAGATTTTAAGCATTTTATTTCATCTCATTATTACAAATTCTCTATGAAATTATCAAAAACCTTGAGTTCTGGCACAAATTAGTCAGGTGACTTGGCAACATATTATGATACATGAATTGTGGACACTTTAAAGGTAATACAGTGAAACCCCGATTTTACGCTGTAAACATTACAGGCATACTTAATGTGTACAAAAAATAAAAACCAGTGTACAATAGTAGTACTGTACAATACTAGTACATACAATGTATTGTAGACACATTTATGTAAGAACCAAAAAATGCAGTACAACTACTACATACTTCATTATGGGATGTTGGTTTGGAAAAAAAATGGTAATTCTCTTTTGCTTTCTGAATAATTCAAAGGCTTTGCAAGTGCTTTTCTTGAGAATCGCGACCAAGGAAAAAGTTTTTTCCAAGTTTTAATCAATGTAATGCCACTTGAAAAGTTCACTGTGAGGCGAGCTTTTCATAGTCCTTCTTTAATTAGCACAATGGCCTAACGTTTCCGAAATAATTCTGATTGACTCTTTCTGTTTTAAAATTGTTTTCAGTGTTGAAACTGGTAATCCAAGAGACTTGGCTAATTCAACTTTAGTCCATGAAATTCACTATATTTTTGTATAATGGAGGCTTTTTCAGCTAAGGAAATACATTTGCACTTTTTACTCACCATCTTCACTCTGTCTAAAAAATGAATTTAAACAGACAGCAAACTGACTGAATTGCTCACAGAATCTCACACCATCTTGCCAAGCTGAGAAACAGAACAGTTCAACACAGGGATTTACAGCACTACACGAGGCGCACCAGGAAAGTTGCTAAGATAAGACGTGTACAGTCTGATGCGGAACTGACCCCAACTGGTCGTCGCATGTTTTCGATAAATTCTAGGGAGGAACAACCAGTTTAAGACAACTTGGTCATCAGATTCTGCTGAGGAATGCGGTAGCAGGGGAAAGAACTGGTTTAAACCAATTTTACATGAACAGAAACCAATAATGATATGAAATCAAAGGAAAATCAGGTTGGGCAGCAAACATTTTAAACGATAGAAAAACATGCTCAAAACGGAAAAAGACAAAATGTGGAGACGTAAGATCGGGGTTTCACTGTATACAATAAATGCATTTAATTTTTCAATGTGTTTTTAATACAGAACAGTAAAATTCGGTGACTCTTGCATTTTGTAAAAATCCAAAGTTATACTTTATACAAAACCCACGCACATAAGCTATAAAAATCAACAGGATTCCAAAGATAAAGCTTTTCAACCAACAGTTGATGTAGACAATTTACGTTTTTTTATTATAATACTGCTTTCCTCCCCAGAGTGCAACTCTTAATGTACACAGACAGTTTGGAAAGTAACTTCATCAATTTATAGCAGAACAGCAAAGGAGCAGGGACAGGATCATACATGCACAGCAGGTAAAGTGACTCAATAGCTTCCCAGCAGTCACATTGTCACCACCTTCTTTCAAGATGCATACTAAGTGATTTAAAATGGATGGTTCATTCAGTGTCAAATCAACACAATTTTAATATGAATTTTAACTCACCATCTCAGATTTCGATGAAACTTGGCCCAGAGGTAGCCTACATATAGATGAAGAAAAATACCCAATTTTATTAAAATACATCGACCCATTTTGAAAATACGGTGATGTGAAGTTGTCAAAAATCGCCAAAAAACACCCCACTGTCATAATTTCAAGTTGCTGTGTAGCAACTCTCCTAATTAAGCTAAAATGATGGAAGAGGTGTCATTTTGCAGCACTTTCCAAGAGCTTTCCTATGATATACAACACAATTTATCTTCACTTATAACTATTCAACACAAGGTACTTCTTTCACTAAGAATTTGAATGTAATTGACTCTTTCATATTTAAAAATAGTTAAGCTGCTGTTACACTTACTACTTACCAACAGCTGCATCGAAGCACTTTAATTTAAAACAGTGTTTTCATGCATTTGAATCTCTTTTTACTTCAGAAATATATTTTTCACAAAACTGAGAAATCACTATCAGATTTTAGGGTTTTATGCATTGTACACCCTGATTCATAAAGAAGTATACAGTTTCCAGATGCTGTAAAACAGCAACAGTTGAAGACACGGACCACAACTGCGATCCGTTAGGTACATGTACTCATAAAGTTTCTGTCCCACTACTGAGGGAAGTGACGTAGGCGACAGTGCGTATGTCACGTGACCAGTCAGTCAAAATGGCAGCGTCTGCAGTGGAGAAGGCATTTTGTGTTCTTGAATTGAGCAAAACGGAATCTGTAGCCAGTAGTTTCAAATCTGTAACTGTTGTGCAACGGCATTTTCAATCACGTTTCGGAAAAGAACCTCGAACCAGAAAATCTATTTACGATTGGCATAAAAAATTTGAAACTACGGGCTGTTTGTGCAAACTTAAAAGTCCTGGACGAACGCGTGTATCGGAAGAAGTCGTTGATAGTGTTTGCACCCAATGGCCACCAGAAGTCCTGACTTAACACCTTGTGACTTATTCCTGTGGGGGTACGTAAAGGACAATGTATCCCGCCCCTCCCCTTCCTGTTGATGTAGCGAAGCTGAAACAGCGTATCATAGCCACTATCACTGCACTTGATTCAGATATCTTACCTTGCATTTGGGCGGAAATGGATTACCGGCTCGATGTGTGCCGTGTGACTAAGGGTGCACACATAGAACACCTGTGACTGACTCTAAAAAACTTGAAACATCCCCCTACAATTCTGTTACAGGTAACATAAAATATTTTACATTGTTCTTGTTTTATAGTGCATTGAAACTGTATACTTTTTTATGAATCACCCTGTACAATCCAAAGAATTGGGTCATTGTTCAGGATCACCTGTTTCCAGATAATCAGAAGTCTGATGACTTCGGTTTTGAAGAAATTTCTGAATTAATTTCACTGATTTTGGTGAGTGTAGGTATTTCCTGACATAGATGGTGTAACTTCTGAGATATATAGTGGTGACTCTGTAATTGACTAAGTAACTGAAGTTTGCCAATGGTGCTGGGAGTTAGGAATAGCCAGGATTGGAGGAAAGCTATCATTGCATCCTTGTATAAGGGAAAAAGTGATCAGACTGAATGTAAGAACTACTATGGCATCAGCCTGCCAAATGTGCCAGGGAAAGTGTTTGGAAAGGTTATTATCGATAATATATGAGGTCTTACAACAGATAAGGTGTGAAACTGCACAGTGGTTTTATGCCTGGTTAGGGGTGCACTCGCAAAATTTTTGCATTACGCATGATAATTGAAAAGTATTTATCTATTCGTCTGAAATTTTTTTGCCCTCTTTGTAGATTTGGAAAAGGCTTATGACCTAGTAAACAGAATGCTTCAATGTAAGGTCTTGAATAATTACAGTACAGCTGATAATCTGCTTTAGTGTGAAAGCTATCCATGCTGGCAGTAGAGAATGACTACAAGTGAATGGTGTTTTATTGTAATGGATTTCTATTGGCACAAGAGTCAGAAAAGATCGTGTAATGTCACTCTGGCTGTTCAGTATTTTTATGGAAGCACACCTGCATGATACCAAAACAGACAATACTGGTTTATATCTTAGTAACTTTTGTGTGAGCAGACTGCTGTACGCTGATAACACAGTCCTGTTGGTGGAGAGCAACAGCAGGTAGCAGATTATGTTGTCTTGGATTTGGGAAGTTTGTATGAAAGTCAAATTGCATATAAATAAGAAAAATAACAAAGTTACAATTTTTGAGCAAGAAACTGCTGGTATTTTAAAATGCAGACTCCAACTTTTCCAGAAAATTTTCAGTAGTAAAAGCTAAAAAAATTTTTTTTTTTTTCAGTAGTTAAGGCTAAAACAGTAGGTTTTTTTTTTTTCTCAGTAGTAATAAATAAAATTGTATTACGTGCTCTGTAACAAACACAATGTGAGTAGTGGTCAAATAAAAGTGCAGATTCATAAAACAGTGAATTTTTGCTTAAACACTGTCAAAACAAATGTTTCTGTTTTTGTGAATGTTGGTGCCACTTGCTTCTGTGGTAAACAAGTGGCACCAACATTCGTTTTCTCAAAAACCCAATCAATGTATGTTTCAAAGAGAATCATATAGTAAGCACCTCAGCTTGTTTGAACTTTTCAACCAGTGAAGCCACTATGTTGTCTGTAGGATAACAGAACATATATACACAGTCGTATCAGAATAATATGACCACCCCCGGAATCACAGTGTACCCGCCCAGGCGTGTTACAGGGTGCAAGTAACACGGTCGACTAAATGGAGATATAAGCGGCCGGCTAGGACAGATGAGCCATAGGGTGTTATGAGAGCACAATGGGTAGACGTAGTGACTTGACAGATGGTCAAAAAGGATTGATCGTCAGCTACTGCGCCAAGGGCGGAAGCATTTCATAAACAGCATACTTCAAGGGCTGTTCCCAAAGTGCTGTAGTAAGGGGTGTATCAAGAATGGACCGCTGGCTCACCGATCACCCCCTACATCAAAACTATGGAGCCCCAAAGACCATCGACTCCACAGGAGAACGTCGCCTCCGTTGATTGGTAAAGGGCAATTGGCACGCAAATGAACGCTGGGGCACCCAGGTACGTGTCCCTGATAACAGCAGAGCGAACGCTGTTATGCATGGGTCTCTGGAGTCGACGCTGCAGTATTTATGTATTGATATAAACCTCATACAATATATTTTATACTGACATAAAGCTCGTATAGATGTTTTTAATAACATTTCACTGAGATTTCAATTTCCGTAGTATATTCCACGCTTCCCATAATCCGTAGGTCGACTGATGATTTCCGTAAAAACTACGAAGAATCCGTAGTACTTGGAGTCTCTGTAAATGCAAGATCAGTCAAAATTGTACAGGGATAGACCATGTGAATGAATTTGTACATTTAGGAAGCATGTTTGACCGAGAAAACAGATCAGATGATGAACTTAGTAGGCGAGCGAGTTCATCTTTGTTAGTAATAGCTGTCTTAGGACTTCACAGGAACTGATCAGTTCTATAAATGGTCATGAATGGTTATACACAAAAGTATAATTGTCCTATTCTGACATACAGCAGTGAAACCTGGGTACTACAGAAAATACATAGGAGTCGTTTGTGTGCTGGATGGATGCATTACGTATGGGGGTTGGAGGTTCTGGCAAAACATGTTCTCATCATTGAGAAATGAAGATGAGTTGCACATATGTAATGTGAAGCAAAATGTTGTTTGTAAGGTAGAGACCAAATATTGTGAGATGGTTTGGCCATGTTGGAAGAATGAGTAGCGAGATGCTTATCAAGAGAATTTTTTCACAGCTTTTATATTATTTATTCAGATATTATAGATTTTGTGAGGCAAAAAAGGAAGGTGGAAATCATAGGAGGACCGAATTCAGGAATGTTTGCACAAGAAAAAGATAATAAATACACTCACGGACAATGAAATTTGTGCACCACGAAGGAAGCTTCGGATTGAACTGAAATTTTATGGATGTAATAATACGGGTGAATGATACACATGATGGCAAAAACGGAGTTGCAGAACAATTACAGAGGGATCTATGGCACGCAGTCCAGTCATCTTCAATAGCATGTCACACCACCTCATGCTGCGATACATGCTGCACTACAGTCCGGCATGGAGGCAAACAGACACCTGATGATGTCCTGCGGCAGACTGGCCCACACGTGTTGGACAGTGTGCTCCAAATCCCGGATAGTGTGGCTCGACGGCAGCTGGCGTTTCAACTGCTTCGACACATGCTCGATAGAGGACACGTCAGGGGAGCGGGCAGGCCATGGAAGTGTCTGGACATGACGAAATCAGCCCTGGGCAACCCGAGCCGTGTGCAGGTGGGCATTATCACGCTGGTATAGCGTGCACCTGAAATCCCAGCCAGGAATGGGAGCACGTGGAGCTGTAGGATCTCATCCACATACCGCTGGCCCAGCAATGATTCATGTACCACTACTAGAGCTGATCAGCTATCGTAGGAAATGGCTTCCCAGAGCATAATGCCTGCTGTGGGGGAGGTGTGGCGCTGGATAGCGAGGTTGGGATTGTGCCGTTGACCCGGGGACCTCCAAACCCGGACACTATAATCATCTGTCTCCAAAACAAAGCGGCACTCATCACTAAACACCACACATCACCAGTCTGTGGTGTTCCACAACGCTCTGGCCTGGCACCACTGCACATGGAGCCGGCGATGTTCCGGTGTTAACAGCGGCACACGTAAGGGGTGCTGGGATCGCAGATTCGTTTCAGCGGGCATCAGGAAATTATTTTTGGGCACACAGGAGCAGCTACATCTGCCTGTATAGTGGACCGGGTCTCCGTGGGATCCATTCCTGTCTGGCACACGATCTGTCGATCCTCCATACCAGTGGTCCTCCTGGTCCATCCGGAGCCGCTCCCTCGTGTGGCAGTGCCGTCACCTGTCCACCGCTCCCAACACAGTCGGATGCTATGGTCAGAACAATCCACGTGGCGGGCTATACCGCACGCCGAACACGCTGCGGTTTTCAGCCCGATGATCAGGCCTCTACTCAGCATTCTTGTCACTACTTTGTACTCTTGCTTGCGCCGGCAGAAGCTTTTCGCATTCGTGGGGCATCGACTACATGCCGGTTTATAAGGCTGCCGGTTCGTGCTTGCAGAGACACCACAGGGAGTGCAGTCATTCGCACTCGCACCAAACGTGGATAATTTGCATACCAGTATGCACTCTAACTACTTGCAAAGTTTCGCGGCTGTAGCATGTTTTCTTCTAGGTGCTCAAATTTCCCTGTCCATGAGTGTATGAAATACAAAAGATGTTGCGTGAGACGTGTGATGGATGTCAGTGAAATATGTGTTGTGTGCTGAGGTGGCTGTAAATGGACAAATGCGATACAACAACAGTAAGTAAAATAAATCCCCCTCAGTTTCAAACATTTACACTGCTGGCCACCCAAAATGCAACACCAAGAAGGACACACAGATAGCAAAGCCAGATTTACTGGACACATAACAACAGATACAAAGATGAAACGATTGAGCTTACAGGCCCGTGCGACTTGCGGAACACGCAGACATCAATAGTTCGTGTGGTCCCCATGGCTGGCAATAACAGCCGCTACACGCCGCAGCATCGAACGAAAGAGGCTTTGGATGTGGGCTTGGGGTATGTCGGTCCAGTCCAGGCTGCTTCCACACGTTGCCACAGTTCGTCAGGCATAGCCGCAGGTGGTGCTTGCCGGGCCACTCGGTTGCCGATCAGCGACCAGACGTGCCCGATGGGCGACATATCGGGAGAACAGGCGGGCCCACGGCAGCAGTGACACCTGGTGGGCCGTGAAGAATTGTTGCACGATGCGTGCCACGTGTGGGCGCGCATTGTCCTGTTGAAACGTGGCCGCTGGCAGGTCCTGCAGGTAAGGGAGGACTACAGGCTCCAAAATGTCGTGTCGCGGCATCGAACGACAGAGGCTTTGGATGTGGGCTTGGGGTGTGTCGGTCCAGGCTGCTTCCACACGTTGCCACAGTTCATCAGGCGTAGCCGCAGGTGGTGCTTGTCGGGCCACTCAGTTGCCGATCAGCGACCAGACGTGCCCGATGGGCGACATATCGGGAGAACAGGCGGGCCACGGCAGCAGTTACACCTGGTGGGCCATGAAGAATTGTTGCACGATGCGTACAACGTGCGGGCACCCGCTGGCAGGTCCTGCAGGTAAGGGAGGACTACAGGCTCCAAAATGTCGGAGATGTGGCGGTGGCTGTTGAGTGTACCGGCGATGTGTACTAGAGGGGTGCGGGTGTTATATCCAATTGCGCCCCAAACCATAACGCCAGGCGACGGACCGGTATCGCGATGCATAATGCAGGCGTCATAGTCTCTCGCCGCCACACGCGGATCCAACCATCTTGGTGTTGCAGGCAGAAGCGGAATTTGTCGGAGAAGACAATGTCGTGCCATTCCTTAGTCCAGGTGTGGCGTTCAACGGCCCACTGCCGCTGCACTCGCCGGTTGTATAACGTCAATGGTAATTGGAGCAATGGGCGCCGTGTGACAAGTCCCCGCTCCTGCAGACGAAATCAAACGATAGGTGCTGACACAGGTTGTTGCACAACACACCCTAATTCCTGTGCTAACGTTCGCGATGTGGCGGTGCGAGCTGTCAATGCCCGCCGCACAAAATGCCGGTCCTCTCGTTCGGTGATGTGCCACGGCTGCGCCAATCGCTCATGTCGGTCTGTCCGTCCCTCCTGCGCACACCGAATCCATACTTGCCTCACTGTGGCTCGATGTCGTCCCACGCGGGTGCCGATGTCTCGGTACGATAAACCGCCGTCGCGATAAGCCACTATTCGTCCTCTGTCGAACTCAGAAAAGTGCTGGAATGACTGCCGTATTCTGCGATGAGACATCAGAAAGCTTCTCATGCACAGGTCCAGCAGCACAACACACTGCCACTACTTACACCCCGCCTTCTGTGCACCCTTCTTATAGTGCTTCTAGGGGACGTGTCGAGCGCACATGATTTGCATATGCCCTGCAATGCTAATCGTTTGCATGTCCTATCGCGGGTGACGCATGCTGCGAATTTCAGGCAAATCGGATGCTTCCTTCTCGGTGTTGCATTTTGGGTGGCCAGCAGTGTATTTGCAAATGAGCTTTCTTTGAAGAACTAACCTTTGAATCTCGGAGAACAGCACAGTATTATGTATGACTCTGGAAAATTAACTTTGTAGCCATTTCAAAACTATTTTATTTTACATTGGAGGGTTGGTGGGTGGAGGAAGGGAGGGAGGGGGTACCACCTGAAATAATACGCTTCCATGAAGCCACAAAAATTTGCTTTTTGGCACATCTGATCGTGTGTTCTATAAATAATTGTCATTTGCCACCATGAAAAATGATCAATGTAGGGAAATGTTAGGTGTACATGTCACTCTCTTGCAGACAGTTTTGGAACTGATGCTTACAGGGGCCACAACATTTGATGGAATTTACCATAAAAGAATAGTCACAAGGCTAAAAGGCAGAAATGCATTCCACAGTTTTTTGGGAGCATGATGTCATTTCTCAAATGGAAATTAATGCCAGGGCAGAAAATAAAATTCATTTCCATATACTACAAATAGAACTGTTTTTTCCTAGGTTAGCAATGCAGAAAATACCTAAAATAGAAAAAAATCATCTAGGAACTTCATCAAACTTCTGCTTTGTATCAGTTATCTGATAAAAAAATATTGAGAAAATGAAGCACAAAAAAAAAGTTACACAAATACAAACATCTAATAGGCAACTAAAAAAGTACAATATTTTATTTCAACTACTGCAAAAATTGCAATTAGTTAAAAAATTAAAAAAAGTATTTATCAAACTGAATGAAAAATATTTTTTCCTTATACAAGATCATGTAAGAAATTACCTTGGACGTAACACTAGAGAGTGGTAATGATCGAACTGGCGTTGCTTTTTGTGTGACTGTTTTCTGAGAAAATGCTGGTGATGCTGAAGTTCTCTGTGCTGGAGTACTGGGGGCAAGCGACATGACAGATGAAATAACAGGGGTGCTGGTAGATGATGTGGTTTTTGTTCCTAAATAAATACATTTGCTTTTTAAACCTGCATAAGAAGCATGCAAGTGTGCAGACATCAACAAAACTACAAAAACAAATGATAAATGAAATGATCAATTAATGTCTCGTCAACACAAAATACTTCAATTTGTTGCTGTACTAAAGTGGGGAAAATAAAGATTTTTATATAGTTTTCCTTTTTGCATTTACAGTGCACTTATAATAATTACAAAAAATAACAACAGAGCACATACAGATCTTATCTGAAAAACAGAATAATTAAAATCACTTCCCTTTTACCAATTCACATGAATATACTATGGGCAACAATTGCAGGGAAAAAAACTACATTGTGGAGACAAAAGAAATATCAGCGGCATATCTTGAGTTTGAGACCTGAGCCACCCCCCACCACCCCACTTTTTTTTTTTTTTAATTGCAAAGTTTGCCATTCTTCTTTTGAGTGCTTTATTTGTATATGAACTCCAGTCTTCTTTCCTTTTGTGTGAACTTGAGAGTTATGTCACAAAAATGTTTCTTCCGAGTACTTTTTCATATTTAAAAATAAATAAAGTTTTTCTATTGACAAACCAGTCAAGTTGCTTGAATGTACATCTAAGATATATCTTGATTCTTTTTAATACAGAAAAACTTCTTCCTGCAGTTGCAGTTGTTGATGGAAAGTTTAATATTAGGTGTGCTAATTTGTACATTTCACTAAACACTATGTCCAATTTATTCAACTTTATGTAACAAGTAATGTCCAGGCATGAAAGTGAGCAGTGATAGGAAAAGCCGAACCTTCATGCGTGCACGCGCGTGGTGGCTGATTTGGTAATGAAGTGTTGAATCTTGCATTTCACTCTCTAATGTATACAACCATGGCATTTAGGTATTGGTCAACATGCCTGCCAACTAAATAGATTTAATGTATGCATTTTGTTTCAAGAAAATTAAATACATAGTA
The DNA here is from genome assembly GCA_039090855.1 of Macrothele yani. Lineage (NCBI taxonomy): Eukaryota > Metazoa > Arthropoda > Arachnida > Araneae > Macrothelidae > Macrothele > Macrothele yani. The sequence continues at coordinate 30,042,385 of CM077005.1, read as the reverse complement.
CAATATAATGTAAGAGGGGGGATTGCTGATGAGGTCATATGCATAGAAAAGCATTCACCTTAGTATAGAACGATGTCTTTAATCAAATGAGGAAATTTCAATCAAATGTCTTTATAAGATAACAATGTTGTATGGAAATGAAATCTTGAAGGTTTGAATAACTTCAGACATGTTTGTTGATAATAAAAGTTTGATGAAGAATAAAGTTCATTCTTGATTTGACACAAAATTATTAATAAAGAAATATGATAAACGCTTGCGAAAACATTAGACATTTTGTAGATAAATAATAAAAGTCATTCACAACTAATGAAATTTCATTTTCTTAAGTTGTTTCTGTCTAACAATTTGTTCTAACCTTTTATGAATTAGCCGGCTAGAGTTTTCTTTCTCTTGAACCAATTCATTTGATTTTAATTTGCTGTGTAAGTTATTAGAGATATTTAGCTCTTTTCATCTTCTTTTCATTTCTTCTTCCTTATCTTGTAATTCTTTCTTATATTCTGAATATGATGATTTCATATTTTGGCATAAATCTCTATTTACAGAGTCATGCAAATAATTGTTTTTCTTAAAAATTCCAAGGCTTACTTATCCTGATTCAGTAGCTTATATTTCATGGTTTGAACAGATGCAAATGTTTCTATTTTTATGTTGCTGGATTCTTTATCAAGTGCATCCCCCATCATACTAAAGGAATTTTCCACTTCAGAGCCAGGAAAACAACTCAATAATGCCTTCATTATTTTTGAGATGGCACTGAATTTGTTTAACTTAAAAAGTGCATGTTTTGTGATTCGCTGAAATTTATTTATGTAAATATTACACTGGAGCACATCACTGCATCCAAATTATAAAGTTACTGACATTTAACAACAACACAGGGTAGAGGGAACGTCGCACGAGCAGGGATTACGAGTGTCGGCGAAATCTTCACTCCGTCCGACTTCCGCTTTCGGACATTTTCTCTCGATTTTTCAAGCTAAAATACAATTATTTATGCATTAAAATGAAACTTAATAACAATACTGGCAAAAGAAACATCACAAGAAAAATAAATTAGGATTATTAGGAAAAAATCTTCACTTCGTTTAACTTCCATTTTCGAAAGTTTTGAAAGATGAAATACCGTCCCTAGACGGAAAAGATCCCTCCCCTTCCCTCCAAAAGCAGCTTCTTTTCAGTTTTACATAGATCTCGAGAATGGCCCAAATTATGACATAAAAAGCGGAATTCCGCGAATTCACGAAATAATATCATGTATGGTAAGAAGTAACTAAGAAATGGAAAAACACGAATTTTATGGAAAATGAAAGTGAAAAATCGATAGTGCATTGCTCACTCTGCTGTGAAACAATTTTACGGGACACAGAAACGGCGTAGATTCCACCACAGGCGGATTAATTACCGATTTAGAAATTTAATTTTGCTTATTAAAAGGAAGAAAACGATTGCTCTCTATTGATTAGTTTTGAAGAAGTATGTATTAGAAATAGGGTAACATGCATGTCATTAGGAAAAATTCTTAAAAAAAAAAAAAAAAAAAAAAAAAAAAAAAAAACGAAGTCACTCCTTTTCATTATTACCGAAGATATTAAAAACAAGAAATATGACAAGAAAACACCAAAAATAAAAATATAATCAGGCAGAGAGGGGGGAAAGGGGGGGGGGGGACTTGGTCACAAAATTTTATATGAGGAAACCGAAGACGACGTGACCTTCAACACCCAAGAAACATTCCCGAAAATATTTAACAAGTGTTAGAATCTTGAAAACACACAAATAAACTTTACACAGATGTTTAATAACATCATTTCACTGAGATTTTCGATTTCTGTTGCATTCTCCACGTTTTCCGTCGTTCGTAGCGGACCGACGATTTCCATAGCATACTCGATGCTTTCTGTCGTCCGTAGCAGACTGACGATTTCCAGAGCATACTCGATGTTTTCCGCTGATGATTTCCATAGTAACTAAGTAAGATTCCTAGAACTTGGAGTCGCTGCATCATTCTTCCCACCACATGGACTTACTCAGCGTCAAGTGGAAGAGTGCGAACGGAGAATTTACTGTACCGAAGTCCCGACGATGACGACGTGGAACAGAAGTTCTGGTGCCCAATGGCACAAAACCTGCCTTTTGTAGCAAGATGACGCAAAACTTTTGTTTCGGCACACTTTGGCGCAAAATTTCCATCCCTGGAAGAGGTGACGTCATTCCCAGCCGTAACCATCCCATCATTCGAAGTCATTACGATTTTGCTTTCCGCGAGAGTGAGGCATACCCCCTCCCCCAATAAAATTTTTACTGTATTTTTGGAATATTATCAGTAACACCAAAAATGGAACAGAAAAAAGCGGATTTCCGCGTTTTCGCAGAAGTCTGAATGTCTCTTACTGATCTCTTTTGTTTTCAATCAAGGAAATAAAACACCTTCAGTTAATATTTTAGTCGAGCTGTATCAAAATTTGAAGCATAGAGTACTTTATGTTCTGACTGTAGATGTTCAGGGAAGCTTTCACAAAATTTATCAAAACAGTTTGAATCCAACAAAGCAGGGCATGAAAAATCTCGGAAATTTTACCCGTCCTCGAGGACGGTTTGTCTAAAAGTGTACCCGTCCTCGAGGACAGTTTGTCTAAAAGTGTTCCCGTCTTCCTTTGAAAGTAACCCATCAGACTCATATAAATACAATAACTACGTAGAATTTAAATATCGTAATTATTTTTCAGTTAAATCTTTTCAATAGTGGTTTAACTGTTGTAACTTTCTACATGCTGTAGTTCCTTTGTGTGAAATGCAGTTGGAAATTATTAGTATTTACTCTGAACAAATACCTCAGTAATCAAATGTAATTCCAGGAAAAACTTTCTACATGCCTCTCAGTTGTAAGTGGTCGATGTTAGAATCTTTGTATGGCTGTTCTCATCAGGCTCTTGAGTTTAGACTTTGAAGAATTTAATCGGCACATTTTCTTCACGGGTTCTGAAATTAGATAGACAAATTAATTTATTCTATGAATTTGCCTATCCAATTTCAGACATTAATTTATTCGATGAATTTGTCTATCCAATTTTGGGACCCGTGAAGAAAATGTGGCGATAAAATTCTTCAAAGTCTAAACTTAAGAGCCTGATGAGAACAGCCATACAAAGATTCTAACATTGACCACTTACAACTGAGAGGCACGTGAAAAGTTTTTCCTGAAATTACATTTGATTACCGAGGTATTTGTTCGCAGTAAATACTAATAATTTCCAACTGAGAAATTGCATTCCCCACAAAGGAACTACCACATGTAAAAAGTTCCAACAGTTAGACCACTATTGAATGGATTTAATTGAAAAAGAATAACGCATATAAAACATGTTTTTTAATCTCGATACGTCAAGAAAAACATGCGTATTAAATATAGTCACTTTACTGAAGAAAAATGTGTTTATGTACATACAGAAAATAAATACATTTCTGCTTTCACAGCAAAAAGCTTGTTACACGGAATCCAGAATTTTCAACTGCAAAAGATGAGAGATAGAGTAATGCACATGCGGCATTAAGTACGATCGTCGCCAAGGACGCCTGGAAACATGCGGAAAACGGCAATGCACAGGAAGCCAATATTATAGTAGGCATCACACGTGCCAGATGTCAAGGTCACGCGTGAAGGAAAGAAGCAACCGTTGTTTAGTTGCGTTGGTTAATACTGGGTCACTCCAGTATTAACCAATGAAACTAAACAAGGGATGACTGGGGGACAGAGATAAACGGGAGAGAAGGGGGTGAAAAAACTGCGAAGTCGCTATCCTCACACAAACCCCCACCACACTTCAGGCGTAAAATTTGCACGGGAAAACTTTATGAGAGGGAATGAGAAAGCAGGATTTTGGCTTAGTACGTTACAATTTTGGAAGGGAGGGTGTCTCCGCAGAACTATTACGCCAAAACAAAGAACGGCTAATCGCTTCAGAGAATGTGTAATTTCGTAAAACTGTAGCAATTGGCATGCGCAAATTTTAAACCGCAAAAAAAAAAAAAAAATTTAAAATAAAAATGTTCTAATCACGATACTGCAAGCTTGTGGGGAAAAGGGCCGTCCGCGCGGACGTCATGGTCGGGAAATTAATCGTCCGCAATGAATTCTTGACCGCCGCAGACGGGCAGTTTTGCGCGCCCTGCAACAAAGCTACGAATTTATATAATATCACTGATTTTAATTCATTGACGCTTAACACAAACTGAAACAATTCCTGCGAAACACGAGCTGTTGCAGTCGAAAGCATGCGAGTGACTGAGCTAGTTGAAGTCTTCTCTTTTCTGAGCAAACCATTGCACAAAGCATTGGTCCATTCCCCTCCATACGCTCATTCATGTTGTCATGGAAGCACTAGCAGGCAATTGTATCAGAGTTCTTTGAATAAGAACATCAAAGACCTGCTTGGGTTGTGCCGTTGGTCATTGCTTGCCAGGCTGATTCTCTTAATCGAAAGAAGCGAATCCCCTCATGTTGCTTTTTTTTTTTTTTCGCACCGAAAGCATCGACGTATCTTATGCCGTTGATAATTGACTTTTGAGTATATTTAATTGACTTTTATTTGTGTATATTTAATTGACCTTCATTTGTGCATTCTCTTGGCTTTGCAGCTAGCCTAGCTAGCCTTGAATATACGGCACTGGTATATATGTACACTATCTACCAACAAGTAATTGGACACCTGTGATAGCAAAGGAAACAAAGTTTATTCACCTTCAATAGTTGGTGGAGCCTCCACGAGCGGCGATTACTGCTGCGACACTCTGGGCCATGCTCTCAACCAGGCGTTGTACGACGGCTAGCGGTATTTTCTTCCACTCGGCTTGGAGAAGACAGGTCAGTTTCTTTACCGATTTCGGACGGTGGGGCACCCCTTAAGTCGACGCTCCAACTCGTTCCAGAGGTGCTTAATAGGGTTAAGGTCCGGGCTCTGCACAGGCCAGTCCATTCGATTAACTCCATTGTCACCATACCAAGCCATGGTGGACCTCGCAACATGACAGGTGGCATTGTCATCCTGAAAGTAACATGGGTCCACCATGCAAAACTGCCACGACGTAGGAAGCGCATGGTCATCCAAAATGGTGCAGTAGGTCTCGGCGTTGAGTCTACCAGGAATTGCGACCAAGGGTCCCGTGCCATACCAGGAGAAACACCCCCATATCATAATTCCACCGCCGCGGAACTTCACAGTTGGCACAATGCATTCCGGCAGGAGGCGTTCTCCAGGCAGATGCCAAACCCAGAAACTGCCATCTGAACGGTAGAGGGTGAACCTTGATTCGTCGCTCCAGACAACCTGTTTCCACTGTTAAACGGTCCCCTGTCAACGTTATTTGCACCACATTAGTCGAACAGCGCTCTATTGGACTTGGTGATCAAAGGCTTGTGGGCGGCAGCACGTCCATGATAACCGAGCAGATAGGCTTCCTTACGGATGGTATTCATCGAAAGAACACTCCCGAATGCCTGTTGAAACTCCTCACGGATGTGGCCCATCGATTTAGTGCGGTTCTTCCGAATTTCTCTGGCCAGCACCCTTCGGTCTTTAACTCCCAGTTTTGTGGGTCTGCCCGGTAGGGGAACAATCCGACAGTCACCTCTCATCTTCCACTTGCCAATCACGTAGGCCACTGTCGATTTTGGGTACTTCAACTTGCTCGATATGTCACGTACGGATCGGTCATTTCTGTGACACACGACGATTACACCTTTCTCGAAATCAGAGAGCTCTGAACTGCGTGGCATCTTAAATGCGACTTGTTGCGTTGTTGTTTCCCACACGATATTTAACGGCGGCGGCCGTGACGTGTATCAGGACCGCAGATATCATCGATTGCAGGGGTGTCCAATTACTTGTTGGTAGATAGTGTGTGTGTATATATATATATATATAGAATTTTATGAAGAAATTTGTCATCTAAATAATAAAGGTAAGCAGCACTTGAAAATAATTATGGGAGATTTCAATGCAAAAATAGGGCAACGGCAACAGAATGAAACTTCAGTAGGTAAATTCGGTCACGGCAACAGAAACCAGCGTGGAAATACTCTCGTTGAGTTTGCAGAGGCAAAAGGGTTTTTCATCTTGAACTCCTTCTTCAAGAAAAAACCACACAGGAAATGGACATGGAGACATCCAAATGGGACGACAAGTGAAATTGATTTTATTATGTGTAACAAAAAATTCGTCATAGAAGACTGCAGTGTGCTAAACAAGTTCAACACAGGTAGTGACCATAGATTGGTGAGATGTAAGATGCACCTCAACACTAAACTTGAACGTGGCAAGCTCATAAGACAAACAAAATCTATTGACATAACCAACCTTAAAAAACACCATAATACCTTCAAGTTGGAACTGAAGAACAGGTTCTCTGCTTTAGAAGGCCTAACATCAGAAGAAGTGGACATCTCTGAAGTTAACAGAAAAGTAACCAAAGCTCTTATGGAAACAGCAACAAAATTAGCTGGGTCTAAGAACAAGTTGCATGTAAATAAATTATCAGGAAAAACGAAAATGTTGATGCAAAAAAGAAGAGAGATGAGGACAACTAAAGAAGATGCGACTTCCAAAGTGGAATATATAGAGCTATGCAAGACAGTAAGAAAAAGTATCACTGAAGACGTAAGAAAATTCAACTGTGAACTAGTGAAGAAAGCAATTGAAAACAACCAAAGCCTAAAGATAGCAAAGGGACATCTCAGTAAGGGAAGAAAACAGATTATGGCACTGAGAAAAGAAGATGGTTCTGTAACAAGAAATAGAGGCGAAATTTTGACAAGAGTGAAAGATTTCTACTCCAAATTATATGAAAGGGATGATACATGCACTCCAGACATCATGAAAGATACCAGTACCAGAGTTCCTCCAGTCCTTCCAGCAGAAGTTGCACATGCAATCAAGAACATGAAGCGGGGGAAAGCTCCAGGAGAAGATGGAATTACTGTAGACATCATACAAGAAGCAAGTGGAGAAATCGAAACAGTACTCGCCCAAATTTTCACTCGATGCCTTAATGAAGGAAAGATTCCTGAGGATTGGAACACCGCTACAATGATCCTGCTACATAAGAAAGGTGACATTGAGGATCTCGGAAACTACAGACCTATCAGCCTCCTATCAGTAGTTTATAAAATCTTCACTAAAGTTCTTTCACACCGCTTGAAGGTAACACTGGACATTGCTCAACCGAGAGAACAAGCTGGATTCAGGAGTGGCTACAGCACAATAGATCATATCCACGTACTGAGAGAACTAATTGAAAGAGCGAGGGAATATGAACTTCCATTGTGCATGGCTTTTATCGATTATGATAAAGCCTTTGATTCAGTGAAACCATGAGCAGTTACAATGGCTCTGAAAACCTGCGGTATTGAAGATGCATACATTAATATTATTAATAACATCAATGAAAATGCAAGTGCAAAGATTAGGCTGTTTGAAAATACAACACACATAAAAATTGGAAAGGGAGTGAGACAAGGTGACACCATATCTCCGAAGCTCTTTAATGCCACATTGGAGGGTGTTTTTCAGTCGCTGAGCTGGGAAAACAAGGGGATAAAGATTAATGGAGATTATTTAACCCACCTTCGTTTTGCTGATGACGTAGTCTTTTTGCAACTACCCCATCAGAGCTGCAGAGTATGATCCAGGAACTTGCTGACAAGAGTAAAGAAGTGGGATTAAAAATGAACTTTCAGAAGACAAAAGTGATGTTCAATGCTTTTACAAGAAATGAAGATTTATCGATTGATGGAGAAAAGATGGAGATAACAGACACGTACGTTTATCTTGGACAGCAGATATCAAGTGAGGGTCACATTGATGAAGAAATTAATCGGCGTACAAAACTTGCCTGGAGAGCTTTTGGAAGAAACAGCATAATTTTCAAGAGCAATATGCCATTATGTCTTAAAAGAAAAGTGTTTGATCAATGCATCCTTCCAGTGCTTACGTATGGTGCAGAGACGTGGACCTTAACTAAAAGAGACATACAAAGGCTGCAGACAACTCAAAAAAGCATGGAGAGGTGCATACTTGGTGTAACCAGGAGAGATAAGAAGAGGAACTTGTGGATCCGAAAAATGACAAGAGTGGAAGACATCATGATCAGAGTTAAATCCCTGAAATGGCAATGGGCTGGACATACTGCCAGAAGGACAGATCATCGATGGACAGCCAAAATTTTAGATTGGATTCCAAGGCACAGGAAAAGACCCAGAAGAAGACCACATGGGAGATGGGTGGATGAAATTCGAAAGTATGCAGGGGTGACATGGAGGAGACTGGCACAAGACAGACCGTTGTGGAGGAAACTTGGGGAGACCTTCGTCCAGCAGTGGATTGATAATGGTTGACAATGATGATGATGATGATGATATATATATATATATTTATTTATTTTAAAAAAAGGAAAATTAAAACAAATTAAAACCGAGACAATGCAGAGAAAAAAACAGAGAAAGAAAGAATAAAGAAAATTTCTGTGCGTTGTTTTCTCGGTTTTGTTTTAATTTTCCTTTTTTCTTGCTTTGTTATTAGCATTTATATATATATATATATCATCATCATCATTGTCAACCATTATCAATCCACTGCTGGACAAAGGTCTCCCCAAGTTTCCTCCACAACGGTCTGTCTTGTGTCAGTCTCCTCCATGTCACTCCCACATACTTTCGAATTTCATCCACCCATCTCCCATGTGGTCTTCTTCTGGGTCTTTTCCTGTCTCTTGGAATCCAATCTAAAATTTTGGCTGTCCATCGATGGTCTGTAATTCTGGCAGTATGCCCAGCCCATTGCCATTTCAGGGATTTAACTCTGATCATGATGTCTTCCACTCTTGTCATTTTTCTGATCCACGCAGTTCCTCTTCTTATCACTCCTGGTTACACCAAGCATGCACCTCTCCATGCTTCTTTGAGTTATCTGCAGCCTTTGTATGTCTCTTTTAGTTAAGGTCCACCTCTCTGCACCATACGTAAGCACATATATATATATATATATATATATTACATTTAACAGCAACACAGGATAAATGTAACATCCCGGAAAAAAAATTTATGACTACCGGTGAAATCTACACTCTGTCCAACTTCTGTTTCAGGAAAGTTTTCCTCCATTTTCAAGCTGCAAAACAAATATTTACAGAATAAAATGATATTTAACAACACTACTAGGTAGAAGAAACATCGCGAGAAAAAAGGGATTATGATTACCGAAGAAACCTTCACTCCATCTAACTTCCATTTCCGAAAGTTTTGAAAGTCAAAATTCTGCCCACCGACACAAAACGACCTCACCACAATCACTACCAGACCTCCAAAATTTCTGTTCAATTCTGCATTGATCTCGAGAACCATCGAAATGACAATGAAAATGGCGGAATTCTTTGAACTCGCTGAAGAATCTCATTTTACCATTGAAAAGATGGTGACTATGGACATTCATTAAGATCACAAAGAAATTTTGGTGCCAACTTCCATTTTTAAGCTGAAATGCAAATATTTATGGAATAAAATTATATTTAACAATAATACTGCACAGAAGAAACATCACAAGAAAAAGAAATCATGATTATGGGAATATTTTTCGCTTCGTTTAACTCAGTTTTCATACCCCCTCTCCCTATATATGTACATGTCGTTTGTGGAAGATCCCATTCACAGCATGGGTGTGGTGGTATGTAATGGAAATGGTAAAATGGTAGTTTTTCAAGGGGTTTTATTGGCACTTCAATGTACTGCTAGTAGTAGGTGAAACAGCCATTTTCTTGGCAGTTGATACTTGAACTTGAAGACACTGAAGCCATTTGGAGGTGTTTACTATTGCATAAAAATAAATATACAAAACTATCCCACATTCTTGAGAAAAATTACCTGTTCACTAATATTAATGAACTTAAAAGTAAAAAAAAAAAAAAAAAAAAGAAAAACTTAGTACCTGTAGCCTGTGGGGTTGAACTTTGCCTGGCAGATGGTGTAGCTGTTGTGAGAGTAGGAACATTTGTGAATTGATTCTGAAAGGCAATAACACAGTTGTATGCACAGAAGTTGCGCACAGAACCATCACTCATTGTCAGGTGATACATTGCTGCAGAATTCTTGCTACAGTGATCACAGCGTATGGTTTTAGTTGAAGTGGCGTTGATGCTAACACGAAATAAGGACAGGCAGTTCAAAGAGCAGAACAGCTGATTCTGCCCATTATCAGACTTCTCAATCATATCAAAATTATACTTCTTCACCTGAAACACATAAATAGCTTTTCTGAAACAAAAGGAATCACAAGACAATAAAACACAATTTTACACACACTTGAAAATCAGGAAAGTAAAGAACATATTTTATAAATGAAGAAGAGACAGGTTACAAATCTATTTTAGATTTACAAGGGTTGTACCAAAAGTAATGCAAAAGTGGGCATAACTTTATTATTAACTGACAGAGGTCTTTCAAATTGCACAAGTTGGTAGAGTAACTCTTCCTCTATAGTAACCCTTCTTCTTCACTGCAGGTAAATAATAGATTCCAAGCAGAAGCAATGTGCTGTTATTGAGTTTTTGACGAAGGAAGGGTGCAGGCTGTCTGACATCCGCAGAAGGCTACGGAATGTTTACGGAGATGACACCATTGACAAAAGCAATGTGCACAGATGAATGAAGAAGTTTAAAGAAGGGGAAAGCAGCATTGAAAACAAACCACACAGTGGGAGACCAACATCTGCAACCACTGACACCAACCATCAGCGAGTGAATGAATTGATCCGCCCGGAGAGATGAGTCACAATCCGTGAGCTTGTTGCACAACTGAACTATAGTAACAATGCCATACAGAAGATGGTGAAAGACTTAGGGTATCGGAAAGTGTGCGTGTAAAGTGGGCACCTCGGCAGTTGACACCCGATGTGAAGGAGAGAAGAGTTGAAGTCTGCTCTGATCTGCTGGAAGCATTTGAAACTAATGAAGACACACATTTTTTTGATCTGGTGACAGGGAATGAAACGTGAGTGTATCTTTACAATCTAGAAATGAAGAATCAACCTATGAAATGACATTACACCTCTTCATCAAGGCCTAAAAAGTTCAAGAGCCAGTGGTCAGCACAGAAAGTCATGGTGACCGTTTTTTGGGATGACAGGGATGTCATTCTTCTTGATTTTCTGGAACGTGGTCATACCGTGACCAGCGAGTGGTGCATTGAAACACTCAAGAAGGTTAGAGAATTCATAAGGAAGAAGAGACGGAATAAGAATTTGAAAAGGATCCACATTCACCATGACAATGTGAGACCACATACAGCTTTAGCAACAAATCAGGTGATCAGCAAATTATGCTGCCCCCATTCATCGTACAGCCCAGATCTGGCACCCTCAGACTTCCACCAGTTCGGTCCAATGAAGAACAGTCTCTGGGAACAACGATTTGATTACACAGATGAGGTGAAAGTGGTTGTGTAGAAGTGGGTACAACAGTCCATGCCTGAAAATTTTCAAAGAGGATTCGAGTGTTGGTTTCAACGATGGCGCAAATGCGTTGCTTGTGATGGAGACTATGTTGAGTAGTACCTTTGTATAGAGGAAGAGTTATTCTACCAATATGTGCAATTTGAATGATGTCTATCAGTTGACAAAAAAGTTATGCCTACTTTTGTGTTACTTTCGGTACAACCCTCATATTTCTTCCAAATGGCTATTTAGTAATATAGGCTGACATGTAAAGATTTTATGACAGTTTTACCTACACTTTAAACTCTCACACCAAAAACCTGAAATGCTGCATACTGAAAAAATTTATTTTTTGATAAATTACCACACAGCTAATTTTATAAGACAAATAGTTGAAATGAAATAAATGTACCGATTAACCAGGCAAATGCTTATACCAAATTTCATCCTTTTTTACGCTTTCCAATCGTAGGTTGAAGAAGCATATACTATATGCTCCAGCTTTGTCCGTCCGTCTGTCGGCACGATAACTCACATCAAAATGGTTTGATTTCAATTAAATTTTAGTATGTGGTAGGGGACCACCTGGGGATGAACCCTATTGAAAATGGACGAAATGGGGTCAAAGGTCACAGCATAGGAGCGGGATCCATTCCATTGCCCTTATGCGCCACAACTTGCGTAAATATGGTTCAATGTCGATGAAATTTTAGTATATTGTAGGGGACCACCTGGGAATGAACCCTATTGAAAATGGGTGAAGTGGGGTCAAAGGTCAGGACATAGGAGCGGAATGCATTCCATTACTCTTATGCGTCATAACGTGCGTAAAAATGGTTCCATTTCTGAAATTTTAGTATGTGGTAGGGGACCACCTGGGGACAAACCCTATTGAAAATGGATAAAATGGGGTCAAAGGTCAGGACATAGGATTGGGATCCATTCCATCGCCCTTATCCCATGCCATTAAAGCAGCAATTCTTGTATGTAAATTTTATTTTGAAAACGGCTCTAAGGATTTTGATGAAAGTCGTTAACCTACCGTTCTCTGGTACTAGAAATCGATTTAGCTTGATCTTGACTTTAGGAAAATTCGTTTAGTGTGTTAAATAACCACCCCGAATTACCAAGTTTTTAGTGTCACCCATGCTTTGAAATCTTATGACGTCACAATCTCGCGATTGAGATGTTGGCGCACGGTCACACCATCTGTCTCATTACGTCACGCGTTGTGTGTGGATCCTATTAAAGTTTTATGACGTCACACTCTTTCGAGCAGATGGTTGCGATTCCCATCTGCCTCATAATGTCACGCGTTGTGTGCGTCCGTCCGTTCGCACGATAGCTCGTGTAAAATTCGTTCGATTTCGTTGAACTTTTAGTATGCGAAAGGAGAACACCTGGGAAGGAACCCTATTGAAAGTGAACAAAATGGGGTCAAAGGTCAGGACATAGGAGCAAGATCGATTCCACTGCTCTTATGCGTCATAACTAACGTAAAAAAGGTTCGATTTCGATTAAATTTTAGTATGTGGTAGGGAACCACCTGGGGACAAACCCCATTGAAAATGGGCAAAATGGGTCAAAAATCAGGACACAGGAGCGGAATCACTTCCATCACCATTATGCGTCATAAATTATCTAAAAATGCTTCCATTGCGACAAAACTTTCTCATGTTATTTTGGAGTAATACTGAAATGGTTCTGTTGAACATCATCGAAATGGGATCAAAGGTCAGGGCACAGGACAGAGATTTATTCCACAGCCATTATCCTCATAACTTGAGTAATGATTTCTGGTATGTTGGAATGCGTATTATAACCAATACATTGCATGATTTTACTAACTTGTTATTCTTTCTATGTTAGAAAATCCAAATAATCTCCGATTGATGTTCCTTGAAGCTGTGCTCAGCACTAAGAGACAAGACTGGACTCTGAAAAAGAAATGACCGATTGGACCTCAGATAACTCATTTCTGGAACTCACTTCCTAGTCATACACTGCCTCATTTGAGGTCAAGCAGTTGTGCAAGCAGGTGTAAGTTGCCAAAGTGTTTGCTAACTTGCTACACCCATGTACAAAAAGTGTTTTCATCATAGAGAGAAAAGGAATGAAACATATGGTCTGAGTATTTGAAATGCATTCAGTACTTTATCCTCATTTTGGAGTGTACATGTTGTTGTCCACGTCATTGTTCAGCCGCATTTCGGTGTAACATCTCTAACCTGGTGCTGCAATACCTTAAAAAATGTACAGGAGCTGTAAAATGCTCTTTTAGAGGGTTCCCTCCACTCATTGTCTCACAAAAAAAGTATAAGCACTTTTTAGAGACTTTTAAGCATCCTACAAAAAGTTTTTAAAGACCTTACAAATCGCACATGCGAAAATAACAAAAATACTTTACACATATATGCCATTATTTAACTAAGCAAATTAAAGTCTGTGAAGGTTGCAATATTGTTGCATATAATTCAAATTTGTGGATGTAATAAATTAGAATTTATGCAATTTAAAACACAGTTCTGCTGGTCAAATTAGTTTACATATGACAGAATAATCACATATGCAACAAAAATAATGTAAATCATGATAATATTTACAAGGTTGCTTACCTCTTTTCACATTTCACCACATGTTACATTCTTTCTGCCTGTCATGCTTGGTTTAGGCTTCCGGTGAGGTGTTCCATTTTTGGTTTTCAGGTTCTTTTCAAATGCTTTACCAACACTCAAGTCCATGAAGTGCGTTGTTGTCCAGGTTGCAAAATTGTATCCTCCCCCTTCCCACCCTTCCCACAATCTTGTAAAACCTAACTTTCATTGCTAAAAACCAATTGTTGAACACAAAAAAAAAAAAAAAAAAAAAAAAAAACCTTTTGATATTATAGACAACTACGAAACACCTATTTACAAACATACAAATTCCGAACAAAAAAATTTAAAAACCTATATACAAATATTTACACACAATTCATTCCTTGGACTCCTCAACACCTCACGAACAACCAACCACACCCTAAGCCACTCCCAAGCAGATTGCCTCGAGCACTTTCAACCCCCTACTGGGTTATCTTCAGGAGGTGTTTTCTCTTCTGCCACTGCAGCAAGAGTGAGTGACACGCCCAGCTTCTTCGCCCCGCCCCATCGTCATCCACGAAACGCTTCCACTGTGGCTCCATCTGTCATTGACTTTAGTGAACTCTTCATTTTCTCTTTCCTTTTCTGTGTTTTTGGTTTTTTTGATCAATTTTTATTAATTCCTTCTATTTCTCATTAAGTACATTAGGATCGTTACTATTACATACTCGGTATCTATTTTTTTCAATTAATACAGATTCTGCAATACGTAGGTGTCTTTCATTGCGACATGTTTTTATTATTTTTACTTCTTGAAGAAGTAAAATAATAAAACATGTCAAAACATTTTTACTTCTTCAAGAAGTAAAAATAATAAAAACATGTCGCAATGAAAGACACCTACGTACTAATAATAAAACATGTCAAAACATTTTTACTTCTTCAAGAAGTAAAAATAATAAAAACATGTCGCAATGAAAGACACCTACGTATTGCAGAATCTGTATTAATTGAAAAAAATAGATACCGAGTATGTAATAGTAACGATCCTAATGTACTTAATGAGAAATAGAAGGAATTAATAAAAATTGATCAAAAAAACCAAAAACACAGAAAAGGAAAGAGAAAATGAAGAGTTCACTAAAGTCAATGACAGATGGAGCCACGGTGGAAGTGTTTCGTGGATGACGATGGGGCGGGGCGAAGAAGCTGGGCGTATCGCTCACTCTTGCTGCAGTGGCAGAAGAGAAAACACCTCCTGAAGATAACCTAGTAGGGGGTTGAAAGTGCTCGAGGCAATCTGCTTGGGAGTGACTTAGGGTGTGGTTGGTTGTTCATGAGGTGTTGAGGAGTCCAAGGAATGAATTGTGTGTAAATATTTGTATATAGGTTTCTAAATTTTTTTGTTTGGAATTTGTATGTTTGTAAATAGGCGTTTCGTAGTTGTCTATAATATCAAAACGTTTTTTTGTTTTTTTGTCTGTGTTCAACAATTGCTTTTTAGCAACGAAAGTTAGGTTTTACAAGATTGTGGGAAGGGTGGGAAGGGGGAGGATACGATTTTGCAACCTGGACAACAACGCACTTCATGGACTTGAGTGTTGGTAAAGCATTTGAAAAGAACCTGAAAACCAAAAATGGAACACCTCACCGGAAGCCTAAACCAAGCATGATGGGCAGAAAGAATGTAATGTGTGGTGAAATGTGAAAAGAGGTAAGCAACCTTGTAAATATTATATTAGTATGCACGTAAATTTAAGAACAGCTTTGGCCTCTGCTATAGATGTTTTTAACCAGAATTTATGTAAATCATGATGTTACTTAAACAAAGAAGTGAAAACAATGGGAACCTCAAGATATATCAAAATGCATGCTGATCAGAGCTCTTTCTACAGAATCATACAAGACTTCTGAAGAGAAAATAGTTACATTGAGGAATAAAATCTGTGAAAATGTAATTAAAGTCGTTCTGAGAACCTGTCTTTTGAACTACGAAGACATTGACATTAATTCAAAGCTATGTTGACAAAATAATTGACCACATGTTCAGCTTTTTCAAGAAAAATGAATTTCATTTATTTATTTTTTCTGGTTGTTTTTGTAAATCCTACATGCATTCCAGATGGATTGGCAACATTTGGCTTCATCAATTTTCTTGTCATAGATTAAGTATATTTAGTTATTTCATAGTGTCTTGCTCAATAAAGTATATAAACTGATCTTTCAAATAAGAAATATTCTGTTCCAGAGTTTCGATAAAACATTTCTCACAGGAAATCATGCTGTTTTAATGTTTTAATTGTATTCTTAGCGACTGGGGTAAATATATGCTTCATTTTCTCATTCACCCCTTCCCTCACTTGAACACTATAGCAAACAGAAATACAGAAGCACAGCACTCCTGTGTTTGGAGAGATGGCACAGCAGCTATGTTACAGGTTCTCACATAGGGGAGCAACGTGCGTTTAACTCAGAACCAGCCCTTTTTGTCTATAGCCCAGTGAAGATTCACTGGAAAAAAAAATCACAGAACTGATTCCTTCTTTACAAAAACAAGTCATGATGTTGCTGAGAAATCACAACTGTTAGTGGTAATTCCACCCCCTCTTTTTACAGCTGATTATATTCCATTTAATAATAAAGTTGTTAAATATTTGGTTTGAGATCTAGGTTTTTGTCACTGTCACCTGGCTACTATTCTTGCACCAGATTTGGATCACTACTGAGTGAGATTACATTAAAAGTCAGAGAAACAACCCAAAAGAAAAAACAAAACAAAAACAGAGAAGACTATAACATTAATTGAAGATGGAGTAATACTCTCCAATGATCCAATTACCAAAACAATGTATTTATGTTGCAGGTAATGTCAACCTTCTTGACCATGCTGCAAAGGCTAGTGGCAAGTACTCTTTGTACTTGAGGCAGTCATCAAACAACTGGTAAAAGTCCATTATTTCTGAAACAATCATCTACCTGCTGGATGATTTTAAGAGTTCCTACAAGCCTCAACGGAAGGCAAGACACAATGTGAAACAATCAGTCCACTTACATCCATACTTTGGCACAAAACAAACAATTGTTGTGTAGGATTGTCGTAAATCATGAATATAAAACTGACACAGAAACTGCTTGCTTTATGAATGACTACAATTTAGGCAAACTATGTAAATATTTATATACACAAATATAACTACAACTTTAACCAATTGCAGTTGCATTATGCTTTCTAAAAAAATACAGATATGCTTAGTGATGCAAGCTTTACTTGGCATTCTTTTCTGAAAGAAACCTCACTTCAACCACACAGATTCTGCACAGAGAGAACAATAGATCAAGTCTTGAAATCATTCCATTATTTAGCTTATGTTGTGTCTGGACATATGACAAGGACTGAGAAATACACTGACGGAAAAAAAATCCCAACACCACGAAAAAATAGTTGTAGAGGAATGAAATGGCGGCAATACATTTGTATAGGTAACATATTTAATCGATTAAGGTTTCAAGACCACAGCTTAATGTAAGCGCAAGAACAGCCATTTTAAATGTGAAATGCTGGTACATTAACAACCGGTGTAACCGTCAGAATGTTGAATGCAAGCACGCAAACGTTCATGCATTGTGTCGTACAGGTGCTGGATGTCAGTTTGTGGGATGGAGTTCCATGCCTGTTGCACTTGGTCAATCAATACAGGGACGGTTAATACTGGTTGGGGGTGACGCTGGAGTTGTCGTCCAATGATGTCCCATACGTGCTCGATTGGTGAAAGATCTGGTGATCTAGCAGGCCACGGCAACATGTCGACAATCTGTAGAGCATGTTGGGTTACAACAGCGGTATGCAGGCGAGCGTTATCCTGTTGGAAAACACCCCCTGGAATGCTGTTCATGAATGGCAGCACAACAGGTTGAATCACCAGACCGACGTACAACTGTGCCGTCAGGGTGCGTGGGATAACCACGATAGTGCTTCTGCTGTCATAGGAAATTGCTCCCCAGACCATAACTCCAGGTGTAGGTCCAGTGTGTCTCGACCGCAGACAGGTTGGTTGCAGGCGCTCACCTGGCCTCCTTCTAACCAACACACGGCCATCACTGGCACCCAGGCAGAACTGGCTTTCATCAGAAAACACAACAGATCTCCACTCCGTCCTCCAATGAGCTCTAGCTTGACACCACTGACGTCACAAACGGCAGTGGTTTGGAGTAAGTGGAATGCACGCTACAGGGCATCTGGCTCGGAGCTGTCCTTCAAGTAACCGATTTGTAACAGTTCGTTGTGTCACTGTGGTGGCAACTGCAGCTCGAATTGCTGCCGCAGACACAGTACGATGCGCCTCGGCCATACGCCGTACACGGCGGTCTTCGCTCTCAGTAGTGCCACGTGGCCGGCCGGAACCCGGTCTTCTTGAGGCAGTACCTTCCCTTGACCACCGCTGCCAACAATCATGCACAGTGGCTACATTCCTGCCAAGTCGTTCTGCAATATTGCGGAAAGAAAATCCACCTTCTTGTAGCCCTATTACACGACCTCGTTCAAACTCCGTGAGCTGTTGATAATGGCTTCTTCGTCTTCTTAAAGGCATTCTTGACTAACATCAACACACTACATCGAATCTCAACGATAACTAACGCTCACGAACGTTACAGCGCGTATTTACAGCAAACCTGCTCTGCATGTTCCGAGGGGCACTACTAGCGCCACACGTATGCGCCGAGTGCGAAATTTGGATAGACGTCACCTTACAGATGTACTCTCACCGCCTACCAACTGTCGTTTATCTAACACAACCCCTTCTTGGTGTTGGGATTTTTTTTTCCGTCAGTGTAGTTAAAAAATATGTGCTCAAACATTGGTTGAAGAAAAAGTCTAATGTTGACTACTTCTAAAAAAAAAAAAAAAGTAAATAGCATTAACTGTTTTTTATTTCAGTTTGCTCATGCAAAATCCACAAATTCTGTGATATGGTGGAAATACATTTCTAAATGTGGTGAATGCTTTATAGATACTACTGTATAAGTAGTTTTTCTTCTGTTATATAAAAAAAACAATGAAACTTTTTTTCTGTTGTACAAAACTAATTACAAAAAGCTTCATTCTCTCCATTCTAGTGGAAAATGACTCCTATGATATAACTACACTGACGGAAAAAAATCCCAACACCAAGAAGGGGTTGTGTTAGATAAACGACAGTTGGTAGGCGGTGAGAGTACATCTGTAAGATGATGTCTACGCAAATTTCGCGCTCGGCGCATACGTGTGGCGCTAGTAGCGCCCTCGGAACATGCAAAGCAGGTTTGCTGTAAATACGCGCTGTAACGTTCGTGAGCGTTAGTTATCATTGAGATTCGACGTAGTGTGTTGATGTTAGTCAAGAATGCCTTTAAGAAGACGAAGAAGCCATTATCAACAGCTCACGGGGTTTGAATGAGGTCGTGTAATAGGGCTACAAGGAGGTGGATTTTCTTTCCGCAATATTGCAGAACGACTTGGCAGGAATGTAGCCACTGTGCATGATTGTTGGCAGCGATGGTCAAGGGAAGGTACTGCCTCAAGAAGACCGGGTTCCGGCCGGCCACGTGGCACTACTGAGAGGGAAGACCGCCGTGTACGGCGTATGGCCGAGGCGCATTGTACTGCGTCTGCGGCAGCAATTCGAGCTGCAGTTGCCACCACAGTGACACAACGAACTGTTACAAATCGGTTACTTGAAGGACAGCTCCGAGCCAGATGCCCTGTAGCGTGCATTCCACTTACTCCAAACCACTGCCGTTTGCGACGTCAGTGGTGTCAAGCTAGAGCTCATTGCAGGACGGAGTGGAGATCTGTTGTGTTTTCTGATGAAAGTCGGTTCTGCCTGGGTGCCAGTGATGGCCATGTGTTGGTTAGAAGGAGGCCAAGCAAGCACCTGCAACCAACCTGTCTGCGGCCGAGACACACTGGACCTACACCTGGAGTTATGGTCTGGGGAGCAATTTCCTATGACAGCAGGAGCACTCTCGTGGTTATCCCACGCACCCTGACGGCAAAGTTGTACGTCGGTCTGGTGATTCAACCTGTTGTGCTGCCATTCATGAACAGCATTCCAGGGGGTGTTTTCCAACAGGATAACGCTCGCCCGCATACCGCTGTTGTAACGCAACATGCTCTACAGAGTGTCGACATGTTGCCCTGGCCTGCTAGATCACCAGATCTTTCACCAATCGAGCCCGTATGGGACATCATTGGACGGCAACTCCAGCGTCACCCCCAACCAGCATTAACCGTCCCTGTATTGACCGACCAAGTGCAACAGGCATGGAACTCCATCCCACAAACTGACATCCAGCACCTGTACGACACAATGCATGAACGTTTGCATGCTTGCATTCAACATTCTGACGTTACACCGGTTATTAATGTACCAGCATTTCACCTTTAAAATGGCTTTTCTCGCGCTTACAATAAGCTGTGATCTTGAAACCTTAATCGATTAAATATGTTACCTATACAAATGTATTGCCGCCATTTCATTCCTCTACAACTATTTTTTCGTGGTGTTGGGATTTTTTTTTTCCGTCAGTGTATAAACTTTGCAATGTCAGAATAAAAAACATGACACAAAAACTCCTGAAACTCCCACAAGGTATTTAAAAAGGTCATTAAAATATACTATACACTAAATGCTGGGAGACAATTTAGGATACAATTTCTTGGAATGAAATGCTTCTCCAAATGTTGTTTGCACTTAACTTACTGTGAATAATAAGCTTGCAGAGAACTGTATATATTTTAGCACGAGCACACACCCTTAAATTAATTGTAGTGCATGAAGACTACAGACAATGAGCCTGAAAGCACCAGCAATTAATCATTACTAGTACTGTTTTAAACTTCTTATGATTAATGGATCACAGAGAAAAAACTTTTAATCATAAATACCCACAAGCCATGTGAACAGTTTCAAATGCCATCTTTTGGATGTAAACCAAATTCATGGAAAAGGAAACTTCTTTTCCAAAAATGTTTACATTTAGCACTCAAGAAAATAAAGTACACATGTAAAAATAAAAATTGCTTACCTTACATGTTGCACAAGGAACTATCTTCCGATGAGACAAAACAAATAGCGTCATACATGCTTTAGAGCAAAACTTCTTACAACCACCTTCAAAATGTAGAGCAACTGAGTCCTTTGAGTCTGAGCTGTATAATTTGTAGCAACTGTCACAAATGTTAGAATTTATTTTATTTGCATAACGATAAGCAGAGATGCATACATCACTACACAAGTGGTGAGTTTTGTCATCTTGTTTAATCTGAAAAATAAATAAAGAAGCTGAAAAACTTAGTTAGAATTACAAAACTAGCTGTACAACTAAGTTGGCAAAAGTTTAAGTACATTTACATGTGAAACAAAGAATAGAGTATTGCAAATATACAATTTATAGAACTTCAATTACAGAAATTTAATTGATATGTTCGATTTAAAAAAGTAACATCTATTTTAATTGAACATATCAATTAAAAAAAGATGTTACATGATTAGCTAGCTACTTTTGGCTACTACCTGCTGAAATACATGCAACAAAAAAACAGAATTCTCTTAAAGGATGATATCCAGCACAAAGGTGATTTTTCAAATCGGGTGCTTAAAAATAAAGATATGGTTACAAGTATGGTACAAATAAAAATTCACACTTACACCACCTAGTGTCAGAAGAGTGTGGTACAAAAATTGGCAAATATGTGAAAAACATTCACAACAAACACTATCAGCAAGGAAAAAATAATTATTTCAAACAGAATTTTACAAGTGGAGGTATAATCATTACAGAGATTTACATTAATGCTCCCTAGTGGAAAACTGAACACCACTTTGAAAAAAAAAAACTACACACAGTTTTTAATAATTTTCCCAATAAGATTTTTGGAACCCAAAGACACAATATGCACTTTAAAACAGAAATATGCACTTACATCCCCTAGCAACAAAGCTTTATATCACAAAATATTGTAAAATGCAGGCAAAATATTCATATGGACTTTATGTAATGCAAAAAATATTTTTTTTAATCTAGTCTTCAGAAGCAGATATTCTGGAAAAATACAATATACATATTTACACCACATCTCATAGTAGTGACACCGTGCATTATATCAAATATAAACAGTATGTAAAATGGCCTTCTGGGTGAAAGGTATTGGTCGGTAAAAATATTTTTTGAATAGGTATTTTGAAGCAACTGCATAAGGTAATATAAATTTGAACTTAACAGCATGTGCATTTATGTCCTTCTAGCAGCACAGCAATACATGGAAAAAAGACCAAAACATATGAATCACTGTTTTCATAGTTCAGGCTTTTGACTACAATGTTTCAAGTCAGACTAATAGTTGCAGAGATATGGCATCCATAGACAGAAGGACATAGCAATACTATAAGCACATACTTTTTTTCTTCAAAAGAAATGCTAAAAAGAGAAGAAAAAAACAGAAATTCCTTCATTTCTTTTTTTAAGGACTTTTAAAACTTTTTCATCAAAACAATACTTCAACTCAAATGCTCTCCAAGACACAAAAACTGTAAATAAAATTTCCTTCAAGTCCCACAATTTTGGCCTCCTCTGTTGCACAGATTTTGTTACAAAAAAAAAAAAAGTTTCCAGTTTTAAACGTCAGAACAAATTATGTGCAGGACCATAAAATAAAGGAAGAGGCTAAACAAGTTAGTAAATCCATTAAGTCAGAAGAAGATATGTTAACATACCTGCCAAATTTCAGAAACCGAAATCCGTAAAAAAAATTAATCGATATGTTCGATGAAAATTTTAATCGATATATTCCATGAAATTACTTTTCGCGCATATTGTTTAAATGTACTGAACATATCGATTTAAAACCGATTTTACCTTTGAAGCAAGTATCGACTTTTAATTGATATGACTACAGATGTTTGAATTTATCGGCACGTTTATTTCGATTAAAATAGAATCTATACATAATTTATCATTACTATGCTATCATTATGATCTATAGAGAGATAAAAACTTATTTTTATGGAGGTTTGCATCTCAATGGAAGGATGCTCCACCCTATGACCCCCAAATCCAATAGGATCGTATCCCACGCTGTCACGGAACAAACTAAAAGGTTTTCAAAAATGAACCATTTTCATACTAGGATTATCTTATGGTGAGACGGACGATGAGACAGTCAAATGAAATAAATGAGTGACTGAGGGACACTAATTGGTAAGTTATGCTCAACTAAAAACAAAGTGAATAAAAACTTTGCACGAATCGCATCCAGTTCATTATAACTTTTAACAAAGGAAGTTAATTGCGTATTTTTTTTTTTTTTTCACGCAGTCAACATTAGATTTATGCTTGGCGCTATATGATTAGTAATATCATTCCTTTCAATACGCGAAACGCTGAAATCACATCAACACGTAGAGCAAAATGCATATTTTTCATTTTTTGCAATACACAGGTAACTCCGCAGAATATGCATTTTTATATTGCTGCTCATAGCGAATCACTAATACTAAATTTATTGACACTTGAAAAAAAAAATGCAAGTAAAACTGCTATAGTAAAACAGTAACAGTTTAAAGAGATGCACTTTGCAGAGGAAAAAATAGTACCGCAACACATTAATTTGGTTGAATCAAGGCAAAATATTTTTACGAATGTTATCGAGAGACGAACAAAGCACGGTTGGGAAACGTACAAACTTACTAACGGACAAGCAAAATAAATCATTGCTGGAGAAGCACTGGCTCGAATGAACATTGGACTTACTTTTTTTCTTTTAACTTCCTAGTAGCATTCTTCCGTTAGGTCAAATTTATTACTAGAGAAGAAGTTACGAAACCATGACCCCATGCATTTTTAATTTCACAAAACTGACAGTTTTTGCTTCATTTCGTCAAGTTGGGTATCGATCTGGGCTTAAAAATTACAGATTTAAAATCCGTTTGAATTTTTTTCTAATATAACTACGTTCTGAGATCGCATTTCGAACTAGGAGCAGTAAAGACACCTGCTCCCAAGTGTGTGCTGCAATGCAAGTCACATCCTCTTTGGCCTCCTCAGAAGTTGCGACCCGGGGGACGAAGAATGCATTACCTGAAAAGGAGAGGGGGGCAGCGAGAGAGAACCAAGCCCATGGTTAAACAAGCCCAGCTGGTTGTTATCCTTATCAGTTTACACGCGGCGCAAATTTTAGTGTTTGAAACAACGCAAAACCTAACACGTGGGAAAACTGCTGCATATGTTCCCACAAACACATTACAAATATGCTTATTTATAATAACTGAAAAGTTGTTCGTAACTTACATCGGCGCTTTACTTTGAATGGATTAAGTTAAATAAAACAAGTTTTAATAGCGGGTGCAAAATCATCAGAAAAAGGAAAATAAACCTCGGGAAACCATCAAATCCGTAAAATTAACATTTTGCCCGTAAAACCGTAAAACAAGTCACGTTTTCATACATTTTATGGGAAAATCGTAAAACCTGGCAGATATGTGTTAAGCAAATAAAATGAATTTTCATAATGACAATTTAGTAAGGGTGTCATAGCAGAATTTTTTTTTGTTGTTGTTTCAGAGCACATGGGCAAAGCATCTTCTTGAAACTAACCAAACAGCATCTTTCAAACACAGGAAAACAGTTT
Organism: Macrothele yani; assembly: GCA_039090855.1. NCBI lineage: Eukaryota > Metazoa > Arthropoda > Arachnida > Araneae > Macrothelidae > Macrothele > Macrothele yani. Next base: position 30,017,657 of record CM077005.1, on the reverse strand, counting down.
TCTTGTCAACATCTTACTCACTATTCACTTCATCTTTCCCCACTCCTAATGAAATTGAATAGGAAATCAACACATAGTGGTTTCAAAATCTATCTATACGAACAGACGACCAGCGACTATTGTTCATTTTGCAAGTTGTTATATACAAGTAAATCTTTCCTCTCCAATTTCTTGACATCAGCTACTAAGTGAAAATCAAAACCAGATCTGGGAAGGTTAACAAAAATGGATGACGTTAAAATCATTTTTAAATCTTAATTGATACAAAATATACCTGAAGTTTGGAAGCTGTTGTTTTCTTGCAAAAAGCACATGGATGTGTTTCAGCAGATGCAGAATTTGGGGAGTTCATGGTTTCATACCGTTCCATACATTGCTGAGTACAGAAATCTTTAAACTGGCCTTTATCACCCACGGGTGCCAAAAACCTTCCTGCCCAGATGACAAATCTTTTTGACAAAAGCTGCAGACCTAAAGAAGTAAATTATTCAGTACACAAAATATTAACAGAAAGTATTAACGTGACATGTCAGAAAAAAAAAAAATTAAAATGAATAGTACCACAACAATGAAATGCAACATACATGGCATATAATAAAATTTCAATTAATTTACATTAGCATCGCATGGAAAAACAAGAAAATAGTTTCTTTTCGGTACAAGCACAAATCATTAACAACATATGCAAAAGGTGTGTGTAATGACCTTTGCCCCTTTCTGCCACTTTACATACGTATTGGGTTGGTGCAAATGAAATGTCCGGCGCGAACGAGCAGTGGAGACAGGCCCGCACTACAGCGGAATGGAACCACCTACAGGTGTTGCGAGTATTATGTCACAGAGTTACTATAAATAGCTAGCACATGTGTGAAGAACAAGGTTCAGGAGCGGTTTGTTTGAGTGTAACATGGCTTGCAAAGGAAACACGCAGACACCAGATTTGAGAGTCATCTTTCTGTATGAATTTAAACTGGGCCATTTTGCAGGAACTGCTGCTCGAAATGTTGACAAGGCGTTTGGAGAGAATACCGCCAACAAGCGAACCATTTGGCGATTGTTTGTGAAGTTTCGAAGCGGAGATACGGACCTCCAAAACTAAGCACGTGGTCAACGACCTGTTGCTTTTTCCGACAATGTTCTGTTACGTGTGGTTGAAACGGAACCCCGAAAACGTGTCATGAGATAGCGACAGAGGTAGGTGTCCACCACACAACACTTGTTCGCCGTCTGGCTGCGCTGGGTGATGTCAAAAGGCTGGACATGTGGCTTCCGCATGAGTTGACAACTGCCAACAAGACTAGGCGTTTGGAAGTCTGCACGTCGCTGCTTGCCAGGAATAAGCAGGAACCTCTACTGCATCGAATTGTCACCTGAGACGGGAAGTGGGCCCTTTGTGATAATCGGAAATGATCTGCACAATGGTTAAGCAAGGCACAGCCTGTTGGATGGCATCCTAAGCCACCCTTACACACCAAGAAGATGATTCTCCTTGTCTGCTGGTCCACAGCCAGGATAATCCATTGGAGTCTCTTGGCAAGAGGCCAAATCATCACTGCATAATGTTATTGTGCTGAATTACACCAGATGCACCAGAAATTGCTGCAGAAACAACTGGCTTTGGTCAACAGACATGGTGTTCTTCTGCTCCAGGACAACGTCTGCCCTCATGTCGCACAACGAACGATGCTGACACTAAGAACCTAGGGCTATAAAACACAGCCTCATCTTGCCTATTCCCGGACTTGTCTCCGACAGACTATCACCTGTTTCGTCGCCTGGATCACTTCCCGTCCGGGAAACACTTCACGACAGACGAGGTTTAACATACAGTTGATGACTTCTTCGGATCCCAGACACAAGATTTTTTTTCATTCTGGGATCATGGCCTTGCAGGACAGATGGCAACTATGTGTCAATGCCAAGGGGGATTGTTTTGCCTAGGTAAGTTGTTCTACTTTTCCGTTCTCGCCGTCCGCGTGTGCTGGTCCTTTGCCGAACATTTCATTCGCACCAACCCAATAACATAGCGAAATGTTCTCCACTTTAGTGAAAAATTTGCCACTGGACCAAGCACACTGTTTTAAATAAATACAGTAAGTTAAGCTTTGGGCAAAAGATGGTCAAAAGACATGATATTTTTCTGCTCCAGGCCAACGCGTGCCCTCATGTCGCACAACGAACGATGGTGACAGTAAGTGCCTTGGGCTATAAAACACTGTCTCATCCTGCCTATTCCCTGGACTTGTATCCAACAGATTATCATCTGATAATTAAACAAGGATTTCGTGCCACATAGACTACTCAGGGTAAGAAAACTGCTGTTAATGCAAGATGTACAAACTTGCTGAATGGTTCCAGTTATATGCAAACTTTAATAACTAATTATTAGGTAAGAAAATTGATGTTAACGCACGATGTACAAACTTGCTGAATGGTTCCAGTTATATGCAAACTTTAATAACTAATTATTTAGTTATTAAAGTTTGCATATAACTGGAACCATTCAGCAAGTTTGTACATCGTGCGTTAACAGCAATTTTCTTACCCTAAGTAGATTATCATCTGTTTTATCGCCTGGATCACTGTCTGGGAAACAGTTCACAAGAGACAACAAGGTTCAATGTGCAGTTGACGACTTCTTCAGGTCCCAGCCACAAGACTTTTTGTCGTTCCGGGATTATGGCCTTGCCGGATAGATAGCAACTATGTGTCAATGTCGAGGGGATTATTTTGCCTAGATAAGTTGTCCTACTTTTCCGTTCTCGCCATCTACGTGTGCTGGTGCTTTGCCAGACATTTCATTCGCACCAACCCAATGTTAAAGTTATCCTTGGGATTCAGCGAGAGTCATCACATTTTAAACGGGTCCATTACCTTTATGACAAGATGTCATTAGTCCTTCTTTTAAAAAAATTACCTGAGGAAGCTAATGTGGTTCATCAAATTAGACCGTACTCATAAAGTATGGAGTCAGGATGCCTTTGCTCAAACTTAAAAATACTGTTCAATGAAAGTTCCACACATAATTCATTTGCATGACAAAAATTCAAATGTTTACAATTCAACACTTCTGTGGATGTAACTGTCTAAAACGGAATATAGTTCCAGTCCCTTGGATTCAGTCTTAAACAGGTATGAATGAATTAATGAGTGTGTGTGTGTGTGTGTACACGCACATGGGCGTATGTATATAAATTTGAGAGAAATTTGACTCACAGGCACACCCCACAAGAACAGTGCTGTGTGATATTTGGATTTTTATGAACAGCAGTCTTATTGTGCAAGTAATGCTATGGGAGGAAAAATGTAATCATGAAATAACATAATACATCCCAGCACCTCACTGGTTATGAATCACGTTTTGTTTTTGACTAGCAAATAAAATACATGTGAATGCCAAGAAAAGAGTTTAATAAAAAAAAAAAAAAGACACGAGATCACTGCCAAATGTTGACTTTTGTTCCATTTTATGAAAGGTACAAATCAATGAAACCCTGCTTCAGAGATTTCAAAAACATTTGACACTCTTAATTGCTCTAAGATCATGACAACTGTGGCTGTCACACATTCTTGAACAGTCCCTTTCATCTACTGCATGCTTATGTAGTCAAGCCATATAAACTTTCTTCAGTTTTCTGATCTTCATGACTCATGTCATCCCGTCTGAGTTGATTAAGCAATGAAAATTTCCAAAATGATACATACAAAAATGCCAACATTAAAAATCTGAAGATCAGGAGATTTTTACAGCTCATAAAATCACACAAGCGCTATTTTTTATCGACATTTTCCAGACGTAGAAAGAATTTTCCAGAAGTAGTATTACTGATTTACTAAAAGTTCTGGGGAGCAAAAAAAAAAAAAAAAAAAAAAAGAAAAACAGTGTGAACATCAACACGCCCTCCCCACACTGAAATTTGTTTTCAGGTATGTCCATTCGATTTTGCAAGATAATGAAAATGTAAAATGGCCAGCATGTTGTTGATTTTTACGAATAAAATAGCAGCCAACTGCTTTTCGTTTCTTCTTTTAGGTTGTTCGTGAAGGTGAAGATGACAAAAAGCATCGTAGTAACATCGCCTTTCATTACAAGGTGAGGCCAACTATAACTACTCCTGTTTGTCGTTAAATGAATTTACCGCAACTCAACTGTTTATCATCACTTAGAATGCATGCAGTGCTATTGAGGCGAGGGGTTGAAAGACTGAGCTGCAAGGAGAAGGTAGGGCAACTCCCATCTGTCAATCAATTACTGACCTTCCCCAGCATGCTAGTGTGCCAGAGTGGGTGAGCTATTTGCTGAAGGTGTCGTATGACGATCAAACTGGGAGAAATTTTCTTAAAGCAAATTTTTTCCGACCCATCTCAGACAATAGATCTGAAACCAGCACTTAGATCACTGTATCTTTCTTTTTGCAGAGAGGAGGAGAGGTAAAGTATGAAACTGATTACCATAGTGTCGCATAGCATTGATGCAGAAAGAAAAATATTTCACAGGCGATTCGAAATCATGGTGGTGGTTGATAGAATTTCGACTATCATAACGGCTAATTCCCGGTGAAAATCAAGAGAATTTGACATTCATCCGGAGGGCAGGACTCCTGCCTAAATCCGGAGAGTTGGCATATCTGTCCATATACAGTATATGCCTTGACAATTCTATCCATTCAGCACTGCCACAAAAAATCTGTTTCCAGAGTTACAGCACTCTCAATACTAAATTGAACTTCAGTGAAATACTTGTATATGACTATTGGGAAACTGAATCCAACAAATTCATCATGTAAGATTAATGAAAACAATGTTTAATCACAATATCTCTGCTTTTCTTGTCAGCCAAGGATTTGGTGAGAGTTGGCCCAGCTTCTTCAGTATGAATCCACATAAATATTCAGTTCGCACGCGACACCCTCAGCAGTGTTAACATTCACGGATTTTGTCAGTTGCTTCCTTGCACTTCATAGAAATGGTACGGATGCCATGTCGATGACAAAATGAAAAGTATTTTGATACATATGTATCAAAATAAAAAAGCTTCAAAAATATCAATCTGATTGTTGAATCTGGTCTGTTGACAAGCTTAGCTTCTATAAATAGAAATCCATTATCTATGTTGTTGACAAGCTACAAAAATTTTGATGATCTAACAGAACTTTAACAGAAATCTATGATCTATTGAGAATGGAGAAACTCTATCATCCATATGCTGTTGTTTGCATTACATAGGCAGGACCATAACTTTTGTCTAACATACCAGCCACAGTGGTCACAATAATCCATTAGTCTTCTTAAATTATCGGAGTTCACAAGACCACCATGGTCTTGACTCTTCTTATTATTAAGGGTTTAATAACCAACGTGTGCAGCTCAACAGGCTATAAGCAGTCCCCATCCCTGATTTAGAACCACTGGTTCCAGGATACGGAGACAGCCAGTGCCATGACACAAACGCGACATCCATGCCTCACCGGGATTTGGACCTATCTCGGACAAATGGTCAGAAGCCAGCGTTTAGACCACTGGGGAAGCAGGTCTTGACTTCATGATATTGACAGACACCCTGGTTGTACTCTCTCAATAACCTTTATTCTACCAGATTTAAACTTATCTTCTCACCCATGAACTTTTTTTTTTTTTTTTGACCCATGAACTTATTGTCATACTGTGCTGCCATTCTGTAAATTTCAGTGAGCTTGACACCTACTGCCCAAAGAAACCTTGTTACAGCATGCTGATCAGCAATGGCACTATCAGAACAAGGAAATTTCATGCCCACCCACTCGCAGCTGAAACTAGATTGATGTGTAGTGTTGCGTGATGCGGGTATCACCCTGCTTATCTGCCGTTACAACATACATCGATGAGCCATTACATTATGACCACCCCCAGCCTAGAGAAATGAGTGCGGCTGGAGACTGAGCGGTGGTGCATGCGAAATTCACAGAGTAATATATATACAACACGAAGACCAGCTTTCAGTTGGTAGTGTTTGGAGTCAGAATGGAAAAAACTGCCGCTTTATCGGAGTTTAATGAAGGACAAATTGTGATGACACAGCACCTCGGAACTACGATCTAGGAAATGGTGTGTTTGTGGGTTGTTCACATGCCGCTGTAGTGAATACGTATAAAAAGTGGTGCACATATGGCCAAAGGACAAACCATCGTCCAGCCTTGTGCCATTCGCAGCTCAATGATGCCAGAGGGGAGCGGAGACAGTTGCGCATTGTTCACAGCAACCACAGGGCCTCGCTGCGACAAATCACACGCAGCTACAACAGTAGTGATCATGGCAATGCGTCACAGCACAGGGTTCTTCGCAGCATTCTGCGCAAAGGCATGCATAGCAGAACACCCACACGAGTCTGCATGCTCACTGCATGTATCGCCAACAATGCACAAAATGGGCCCATGATAATCGAAAAAGGGCCCAAGATCATCGAAATTGGACCCTGGATGATTGGAAGAAAGTGGCCTGGTCTGACGAATCAAGATTCCTGGTGCATCACGTAGACGGCCAAGCGCAGATACGCCGATTACCAAAGGAGGCTATGGCACCTGGATGCACTGTTGGGCGAAAACAGGCCGGTAGGTTATGCTGTGGGCGATGATTTTTTGCGATACTTTAGGCACCATTATCCCAATAGCACAATCCCAGGCAGACCAAGTTCACCCATTCATGGCAACTGTGTTCCCTGTTGGTGATGGCCATTACCAACAGAATAATGTGGCATGCCACACTGCCAGAATCGCCAAGGAGTGGTTCGAGGAACATGCTGGTGACTTTCTGTTAATGCCAGGCTTCCAAATTTATCTGATGTGAACCCAATCGAACATTTGTGTTTTGACTTGGAAAAAGGGGTTCGCGCTAAATCACCACCACCTCGAAATGTACGCCAACTGGAGGACTTGCTGTTGACATTATGGTACCAGATACCCCAGGATACCTATCACCACCTCATCGAATCGATGCCTCGCCCAGTGGTCACTGCTTTGTTGGCTAAAAGGGTCCTACAGCTCATTAGGTAGGTGGCCATAATGTAAAGGTTCATTGGTGTATTACCACTGGTCAGCTGCTGTCATATGCAGAGTCAGTTTAACACTTCATGTGGTGGATGTACCACAATCAAATGGTACCTACAATCTTAGTCTTGGCAGGCACAACTCTGCAGTAAGCTTGAGGCATCGCAATTTTTATCTTTTTTGATTTAAAGAGAGGGAAAAAAAAAAAAAAAAACCTTGAAAAATCATGATCAGTATAAAGTTGAACTTTAATGCACTAAATTTTTACGAGTACACACCGCAGCCATGAAGATAAGAACTGCTGCAAAGTAACCATACTCTGTCACCTCTGAAAATGCGACACTGACCATGCTCACCCCACAGTAACCCAATAACCCTGGTAATATACCTCAGTCCTGTGCATGCTTCGCCACGATTGTGAAAAAGAAAGTGAGCCCCAACCCCAGTAGGAAAAGTAGCAAGTGCAATAACAGATGGCATGTGTGATAGCCAAAATGCATCAATGAGTAGTAGGCTATAAAATGGCACCAATTATGCAAGTGCACCTCATTTGTAAACAAGTCACACAAGTTAACATGTCAAGTAATAAGGATCACATTAGGTATTGTTCGCTTTATGAGTTCAACAAAGGCGACAATGCAGCTGAAGCCTGTTGCAACATTTGTGGGGTGTATGACAAGGTTGCTGTAGACAAAAGCACATGTCAGCATTGGTTCCAGAAATTCCATAAGGACAGAGATCAACCACACTCTGGATGTCCAACAGAAGTTTTGAAGAGAATCTTGACCAAGCCACATCACATGACCAACATCTAACAGTTGAAGAATCAGTAGAATATTCTAAGCAAACAGAATATAAATTCTAAATTTGCTTGTAACACTTCATCCATATTACATGGATGAAGTGTTACGGTCATCCACATAACACCTCTTAGAAAGCTTGAAAATTTCATCACCCTGGAGAGGGAATCAAGCCCGCATCTCCATTGCAACATGGTAACGCAAGACCCCATTCAGTTTTAGCCACTCAGAGAAAATTACTGGACATTGAATGGAAAGTATTATTTCACCCCCTGTATTCCTCACAGACCTTGTACCTACGGACTACCACCTTTCTCAATCTCTTCAGAACTTCACTGTAAAAACCTTCGATGAAGTTGAAGATGTCGAAACTGCATTACATGAGTTTTTGGACTCCAGAGTGGAGGAGTTTAACAGAAGGCTAATTAGTTACTACCAGAAAGATGGGAAGAGGTCATGGATAATAATGACAATTATGTAAAAAAAAAAAGATGTTATGTATTCAAAAAAATGTATTCTTCTTTACTAAAAAACCGAGTAGGACTTTTGCATACACCTAATAAGATACAGAATTAAGGGCAGATCACATATAATTAATACATACAAACAAGGAGATATGGAATGTTCCTTAAAATGTGCAAATATGCATTACTAAAATTAGCTTTTTTCCTTTTCTTTTCTCTTCTCTTTCTTTCTTTTTGTTCTGCACCCCACATTTTAACAGCTACAACAAAAGCATAGCTGTATGGAAATGCATAGTTCATATGCTTTTTCAATCAAATAAAGGTAACTTGATCATGCTAATTATGTTACATGAAAAAACTTTTACAAGAAAGTTCGTAAGTTGGGAGCTTTCGACCTTATCTTAGGTCTTCATCACGCCAATTTAGGACCAAGATTGTTGCCAGATTCTACATTTGATTTTTTTCTATTTTTGTTGCCAAAACTTAGAATTGATCTCCAGATCATCGGAATGTAGAGAGGAGATTCGGAATTGCAAGTCATTGAGAGTTGAAAATAATTCCAGAATTTCACGGTAACAGAGGGCAAAACGATTGTCAAAAGATTTTCAACTCAATGACTTGCAATTCCGAATCTCCTCTCTACATTCCAATTATCTGGAGATCAATTCTAAGTGTTGGCAACAAAAATAGAAAAAAATTCAAATGTAGAATCTGGCAACAATCTTAGTCCTCCATTGGCATGATGAAGACCTAAGATAAGGTCGAAAGCTCCCAACTTATGAATTTCCTTGTAAAAGTTTTTTCATGTAACGTAACTAGCGTGATCAAGTTACCTTTATTTATTAATATTGTTACGTGTTTTGCCCATCATCGTCATGCTTTTTCAATCACAAAATTCCAGGACTTTTGGATTTTTTTCCACGACATACGATCCAAACACTCTTACTTAAAATATAGTGAAACCATAGGTCTGTTTAACCTGTAACCTACAACAAACAACTTCCTACATGCTTGGGCAAACTTAATACAGAATGTTAAAAATGATGTCTGCTGCAGCTAATCAGAAACTTAGAATCACAGATAAATACTGAAATACCAAAACTGTCACTGAAAATGTGACCAGGTTGAATATCTACTTAAACTTTTATATACAGTATACTACACTAATTTTGAGAAAAATGTATTTTTCTACTTTGGTTTTAGTTCAATTATTGAAGCAAATTACAGAATTTAAAAAAAAACCATAAAACTCAAAAATATATAATAATGGGACATTACTCTTGAAATGATTTCATATACCACACAATCAATACATAAAATACTATTTATATTTAATTATTTTGAAATAATGCTTACATTGGAAATTTAAGGGTAAGGAAAGGTGAAATATTTTGAACTTTTTCAAAGGACCAAAAGGATTGTTATTTCTTAAACACATAACCATGGGAGCAAGTATTTGTGTTACATTTTATTTAAGGAAGGAATTTTCAACATAACATTGATGCTCTACCTGTGTTTTAAATTTTTACTTGCCAGCAAACAAAGTATGCACACAAATGTCCAACGTGAAATGAAAAAGAATAACGGGAAAACCTTAAGTCCAAGGGCTGTCTGTGTACAACAGCATTCATTAGTGATTGAGGCAAATTAACTGGGCATGATTAGAAAACTAATTATAGAAGATGCAAAGTGATTACTTAGCTCAGAAAATACTAGATTTCAGTTTCTGATAACAGAAAGCAATCTGATTTAATGGCAAATTATTTTATAAAGTATTCACTAGAAAATTTCAATAAAGGTCAAACTAACCCACAAAAAAAAAAAAAAAAAAAAAAAAAAAAAACAGCTATTTAATTCCACCAGTGGCTAAAAAATAAAAAGTATGTTCCGAAAATTAACAAACGGCACGAAAAACATTTCCCGTAGCAGAAGGAAGGTATTAGAGACAAAAATATTTTCAAATTGAACAGTTAAATAAAGAGATATAGACGGAAACATGATAATCTATGCCTTTTAGTGGAAGAATTTTGCATAATGGAAAAGTTTAAAACTAGCAAAAAGCATTCTTCATGGCAAAAGCTATGCTACGGAAAAATAACTTTTCAAATGTCTCCCGGAAGCAGAGATAGCAAGCAAAATATTTTGACTTTACAGCCCCCAGGGAGAGAGTTGTACATTATTTGAAGATGATCTTCATATTGTAGCAAATCTCTTATTCCCTTTTCATCTTTATTACAGCGAATGGCATACAATAAAAATAAAAATTCTCAATAGGGTTTTTAGAAGCAAAGATAGGCTGCAAACGGAAGTACACAAGCACCACCTAGCAGCATAATTGTAAACCACAAACCTCCTCAAATACAAACTTAAAGTGCTCTACAAGGTAAATGGTATCTGGTGTTAAAAGAATTTTTTTTAATCGGACATTTAAAAGTCCAGATATTGAGAAAAATAGATTAAATATCTGCACCCCTAAGCGGAAAAATTGTGCATTATTTTGAGAAGAAAATATGCATAAGGAGTTTTCACAGTTAGTAGTATCTAATCGAAAGAGAATATTTTTCAATCGGGTTTTTAATCCCGCAGATATAACTGTAAACGGAAATTGAAACTTACATTCTTTAGTGGCACACTTGTGCTTTAAGAAACATTTGAAATTATGAGAAACATTTTGCATTGAAAATGTTCTCCAACAAAGAATTTTTCAAATTGAACTCCTAGAAACAAAGATTTGGACAAAAATAAGATATATGCGTATGCCCCGGTGGGAAAATTATGCACTATTTTAAGCAGGAGGTATCTTCAAAAAGTTTTACAAGGTGAGTGGTATCGGTTCACAGAAGAATTTTTTCAACCGTGTCTTCCAGCTCAGATTTTGTTGCAAATATAGCAGAAGCAAAATCAAACACTTACACCCCCTGGTGTTGCCATTCTTTACCAAAAATGAGAATTTATAGGCAAAACACTTCCCCTCAAAAGCTGTATTCAATGCAGGAAGAAATTTTCAAATCCGACTTTTAGAAGCAGAGATATTGAGAAAATTGTGATTTACTTCTTCACCCCAGCGGAAAATGTATGCATCATTTAAAAAAGGGACTGTAACTAAAAGTGTTTGATATAAATGTCATCGAAAGAAGAAAGAATTTTTCCACACAGATATTTAGAAGCAAATATGCTAAATAAAATGCATTTTAAATACGACATAATCTCGATTGGTGCCCTCTAGCGGCGAAGTTGTGCATCGAAAAAAAAAAAAAAAAAAAAAAAACGAAACGAATGGATCATCATTCTCGCATTTTAAGTTTCCCAATACAAAAAGAATTTTACAAATCGAACTAAAAACTGCAGAGATATGGTCTCCCCAGCCACACAGACAAAGTGATAACATTAGCATGACACAAAAAGATGCTAATAACGCAGCTTCAGTCCTCCGAACAGACAAGAAAACCAAAGTCCCCACCACCACATTTTCCAGTGGGTGGGGAGGGAAATTTGCCAAGCATAAGTTATATCAGTAGAAAAATCCTCAACTACAAAACGTGATTGAAGCCTGACTAAAATGCACTAAATAACACTTAATTCCATCCTACGCAGCGATCCCTTTCTGAAATAAAAGTAAAACAATAAGTCTCTCTATCATTTTTAATTTGACTGTGTATAAGTTTACTCTTCTTGTTAACAACAGTAAATAAATAATTCTACAGGTAGTAAATACTGAATGGCACTGAAATGATGATACTTTGCATGGATTACACCAGAATTAGGATTTAACACAGAAAAACAAAAGAAAAATAATAAAGACAAGTGACAAAAGTTTGTATTACCTTCAACCCCTTTTTAAATTCTTCCAAACAAAGACCAGTACAAAACTGTCTGATGTCAGAGCCAAATCGTACACAGTACTTCCCTAATGATGCCTGCTGAACTGGTGACTGGCAGCAAGTGCAGTGACTTCCCAAAAATGCTTGATATTTTCCCAAGCAGTCTTCATTGCAGAATTCCATGGTTTCCCAAGTCAAACAAACAGCTGAATTATCAATTTCTTTCTTGCACTGAGAGCATGATTTCTTTAAAGCATTTTCCTTGAATGAATAAATAAAAAGCAGTCATTAAAATTATCATCCTGTTTAAGATTAGAAAACATATAATTAAAATTTCTAATGAAAAATATAGTGGTACTCATGGAACAAACATGATCATAATTAAGAACAAAAAATATACATATATAAAACTTGAAACTTGTTAAATACAATGTGATTATTAATGCAATGCCAAAAAAAGACACACAATGCAATTAAAAACACACTAGGATTACTTTAATCAATAAATTGAAAAGTGTCAGCAGGCAGTTTTTAAACAAGGACCAAATATGTAAAAATTAAAATCTAAGAAATATCAGACAATGCATTCAGAGCCAATTTCCTTTGAGAAAAATCTGTATTACATCAGCTACCAGGAAGGCAAAGATGCCTCCCAATTTTCGGTTATGGGAAATTCTGAAAACTTAGTATCTAGAAAAATGAACTTGCAAGAAGATACAAGTACATATGCCCTTGGGAAATAAGTACAGCTGAACCTTCGAGCGGGCACGCTGTTGTAAAATTTATGATAAATGTAGTTGTTTCCGAGTAAGATTTTTGTGCGAATCCCAGCTTTCCCATAAGCTAAAAGAATTCTTAGAACAACGTTTCTGGAAGACACTGTGGGGGACAAGTTAGTGTCGGGACCACTTATTTAGTCTGTGAGACGACTAAATAAGTGGTCCTTTGATAAGATCCTTTGATGGTGATAAGATCCTTTGATGCAAAGTTTACGACGCGCGCTCATCCACGTATGACTAATTTCAGCGAAGTGGTGGGTGCCGCTTTCAGACCCCTAGCACGAGACTGGAGTGCCTCCAGCCCAGCAGCGATGATACATTCAGCTTGTAGGGACATTTAGGGGGATGTGACTTTCAGTTTGAATAGCAACAGTGGACTTGGCGACCACCACTGAGGCATATGAACGTCGAGCAGATTGAACGGGAACCACCCTCCTTCTGGCCTCTGGATAAGAAATATTCTCAACCGTTTTTAGCTGCTGGATTTCTTTTTCCTCCATCCATTTTCGGACACTCCTTAGCTGATGCTGAATGAGAACCCTTGCAGTTCACACAAAATTCGACCTCGGCCACACAGTCTTGAAAATGATTATCTGTGGCACCACAGCGTCCACACCGAGGAGTGCTCCTGCACGACTGCTGAGAGTGGCCATAGGCAGCATGACACCTAAAACATTTCGGAGGGTTAGGGATGTATGGACGTACCTCAAGGTGAAGATACCCTGCCTTGATGGACGTAGGCAGGGATGGGCTGTCAAATGTTAAAATGATGTTGCAGGATGAGACTTACTGCTCATTCCACCTGTAACATGTTGCCTCCTCTGTTCTGCCAGAAGTTCATCCTTGGAACATTCAAGTAAATTCCGAGAGAAGACAACACCTCGAGATGTATTAAGGTAGCCATGGGGTGTTTTTTTTACAGGAGTCTCTAGCATCGAGGTAGTGTTTAGAAGTGTGGTACTGTAGGCCATAGTGGACATCTCTACAAGAAGATATTCAGATTGCAGTTTCCTGATGCTCTTAGGAGAGCTTGCAATGGATTGAAGTACTTTGTTTATCCAAAATGGACTTTTGGCACTCAAAGGCTTTGAAAGGTCCAATGAGTGCACAAAGAAAAAACGAGCATTCGAAGAATTAGAGACATGCTTTAGTGTTCTCCCTAGATTTTTTTTTACTGCTGGGTGGTACTTTAAAGGACACCTTTTCCAGCCGGAAAAAATAGGTGTATATGTTTTGCTCAATGTTACTAAACTTATTAAACATCTTTAGTGGTGTGGTAGGCATTAATGTAGCATAACATGATAAACAACATTAGAAAAGTGCACATAAATCATTAAAAAAATTAGTACTTACTAATAAATCATATTCAATACGGATTTTGGCCAGTTTTCATCAATGTTTATGGTGTATGTGGGAATAAGTTTTCCTTTCTTACTATTATATATGCGTTGGAAAAAAAGTTGGTTAAAGGAAATTTAGCTGGGCAGCAGAGAAAATAGCTGGGTGGGCCACCCAGTAAAAAGGCTCCAAAGAGAACACTATGCTTCTTGGAGGAAGAGGCTGACCCTTCCCCAATACGTCATTTGCTTTTAGCCTCTTGGGAAACATTATATGAATCCATAAAGAAAAAGAAAGAATTCATCCACCGACTTCCCTGCCCACCACTGAGCCCAACAGGGGAGAGCCGGAGGTCAGCAAGCCCAAATGGACGCAGGACATGGCTCTGGGGTTGAACGGCATATGTAGCAAGTTGATAGGGCAGACATGCGCTCGGCGAGTACCGCAACTTTCCTGTATCTTGGTAACACCCCTTTGGCATGCCCACACTATCCCCAGACTCACCCTGTCGTACCTAATGACAAGCCGTTAGAAGTTTGGATTCCACTCAGCCAGACTTCATTGACTAGGAGTGGGTTAGTTCCTAGCCTACCATTTAGAGTGAAACAGGGGGCAAAGAGGAGTGTTGGTAGCTGGCGACAACTATATCCTGGCCCCCAGAAACCTCAGCATCCCCTTTTCCATCTTACGGGTCACCGCACACGGCAAACGTGCAGATAGGTCTAGCTAACCAGCCTTGAGAAACAGAGACAGAAACATAAAAGGGAGAATAAAGGAATGAGAACAAGAAACTAAACTCTGGCGCTGGTGCATAATCACAACCTCAGCGACCTACAACTGAGGCGGGTGCATGTCAAGAAAAAATTGGTAATCATACAATAGAAGTTGGCTTGGGTCATGGGGTCGCCACTCCCCATCAGCTGGATGAAAGTGCCCCTACCATGTTTCGGAGCAATTATTGGAGCGGGAAAATATGCAATTTGGAGCAGAAACGTTAGGTTTTGGAGTGAGAAAATTTGCATTTCGGAGCAGTTAATGATAGCCTTTTTAATTGTTTAAAATCCATGCTGTGCTTTAAGTTATGTTTATATGCTGAAATACCATTATTTTATGAACTATGAGAAAAAATGTTATATTTCAGGTTCGTTGACATTTTACTGCTTCTCTTACGACTGTTAATTAGCATTTCTGTCATTCCTACAGTGAGATAAATGGGAAAACAATTATACTACCAACGATTTATTGAAAACTACATGACCTGCAATATTTTAAGCGTAACACATTAATAACAGGGATTTTCTTTTGAATGTATTTGCTTCACTGTAACACGAATAGGTTGCTGCCACGTCCAAGAACTGTTGCTATTGTTACTGAACGCCAGCAAATATACACTTAGGAAGAAAAAATATGTAATTACTGTTTGTTGTTTGGTTGGATTTTAGCAGCATATTTTTTGAGATTCATGGCATTCAGATGAAAACACATTATTTCTGAAACCAACCAACTGGCAAGCCACGAGAATGTGGTTTCATCACAAACTCCTAAGGTTTTCTGAATGAAAGCGTACCTTCGATATAAAAGGGAAACTAATGTAACATTTAATAATCAAATTGTAAAATCACCTTTCAGCAGTTGCACCACGATACTCTTTATACAATGTTTTTCATCCAGTAATTATCAATGTCAAACTTTCATTATTGCCACGAACAATTACAACTGGAACCAAAACTACAGAACTATAAGATAACAGTGAGATTTAGTAAAGTTGGTTAGATAAAAGCTACTTCCATCACTTAACGCTTGCACAGTGACATTTTGGTGTGTGATTCCCCCCCCTCCCTCCTTCTTCAGTAGTAGTAGAATCAGTTTGACTTTTTTGTTGTTACTGTCTGAAAAAGCCTCTTGCATACGCGGGATCCTGTATGTATGGACATGGACATTAAGCAGACGATTGCGAGTTAGTAAGTGGTTTAAAGCACCTTTCATCTGAAAAAAGATATGTGTGAGGGTGAAGATGTTCCCCAAGGTAGGTCAAAATGAGAAAAGCAAAACCTCCTAAAAGTTCTGCTCCCTGAATGTACGGGGCAAAATTCAGACTTTAAGTAAGAACCAAAAGATCAGTATTCCTGATAATTGATTACAAGTTATGCAATATAAACAATCCTTTCATTTATCCATAGCGCTCATGAGCGATTTTAATTAACATACATGAGACTGCTAAAGAAAAAAACAAAGCTGTACTTTTTAATTTGGTGAAAAATCAGACTGCACTGTGAGAAAGTGTGAACATTACACAGCATGAACAAAACTGAATCGTCCACTGTAATTTATTTATGAAAATATTTAACTAGATCACACCAGTGCATTAACAATTATAAAATTACTGAATTCCAAACAAAATAGGGCAGTTTTAAAAGATATAGCTTCAAACAGCTATTTTTCCTGGTTTTGTTCTTGTACTTGCGAGAAAATTAGCTCTGGTTTCCTCTTGTGAGCAAACCCTGCTTTCTTCTCATCAAGTTCCACAGTCATATTTGTCTTTTGTTGACTCTGCCACTGCACAGCATCCACTGTTTACTTTTTTTTTTCTGCTGATAGTTTTCCCTTAACATTTTTCTTTGTTACTTTTCTTTCTTTTTTTGTTTTTGTTTTTTTTTGTTAATTCCCTCAGATGACAATTTTATCCATCATGCTTAAAGAGCTTTCAGCCTGAGAACCATGAATTCTGATATCAGAGCTTTCACTATTTTAGATAAAATGGTGTAATTTTCAGAGAATGAATACTTTTTTGTTGTTGTTGTTGTTGAACACCATGCATCAATTCTTACAAATTTCCAAACTTCGTCGCTTCCATTTTTGGAAATTTCCCCCACCCTTATCAAGCTAAAATGCACACACATTTATGACGGTGATGACATTTAACAACTACAGAGGAGTGCGAACACCGCAGGGGGGGTTACAATTATGGAAGAATTCATCGCTCCGTCCGACTTCCGTTATCGAAAATTTATCCGACATTTTCAAGCTGAAATACAAATATTTATGGAATAAATTGATATCTAACAATACTGGGTAGAGGAAACATAGCGAGAAAAAAAATAATGATTACGAGAGAAATCTTACCTCCGTTTACTTTCAGTTTTCGAAGGATGAAATTCCGTCCTCCGACGAGAAAAACGACCCCCCCCCCCCCCCCCACACACACACACACACCACCACCATCATCAATCTTCCCAAAATTTCAGTTCAGTTGTGCATTGATCTTGTGCATCATCCAAATGATAACATAACCATAAAAGAAAAAATTCCTCAACTCAGCGTAAGAATCTCATGGATGAAGATTACTGGGAAATTTTCGGGCGGCCTAACTTCCGTTTTCGGAAATAGTTGCCTGCAATTTCAAGCTGGAACTATGCAATGAAATTATATTTAACAACAATACTGAACAGAAGCAACATCGCGAGAGAGAAAAAATACAATTACAGGGAAATCTGCACTGCGTTTAACTTCCGTTTCCGAACATTTAAAAAGACAAAACAACAAAACAACGTCCCCAGACGGAATACAACACCCCCCCCCCCCCCCATAATACCCAAAAATGTCTTTACTTTTTACTTTTGCATCGATCTCGAAAATGACAAAAGGGGGGGGGGGCATCATGAAAAGAAGAATCTTAAGTATGAATTAACCGCTGAATCGATTTTGAATGTCGTAAGATTACGCTAAAATATCGATGACCGGTAAATTTTAACTTTTGGTGCAAAATGGCACAGATTTCATCCAAATCACATTTTTTTTTTTTTTAGCGGAATGGCACAAGAACAACGTTTTGGCGCGAGCTGGCGCAATTGGCGCAGGTCTGGCAGCCCCGACAGTTGTCCCTTGGGTGAAATTATCATACAGACATGAAATGACAAGATGTTTCATTACAACGTCAGCTCAGGTCATGGGGGCACTGCTCCCCAAATAATTGGAAAACCAGTTATCTTCATGCAGGAAACAATACAGGACAGAAACAACATCGTGATAAATTGAAATTATCAATACCGGGAAAATCTCCATTCTGTTTAACTTCCATTTCTGAAAGTTTTGAAAAACAAAATACCATTCCCAGAGGAAAAACTTCTCCCCTTCCATATTTTCTTCAGTTTTGCATTATTTCAAGAATGACCCAAACAATGACAAAGAAAGCAAAATTCCACACCTCGTGTAGGAGTTATATACTGGGGGAAAAAGCAGAAAGCAAGGATCGTTGTCTCATATTTTGGGCTTCCCAATGCAAAAAGAATTTTTCAAATTGGACTAATAATTGCAGAGATATGGTGTCCACAGACAGATGGGCAAAGTGATTCCATAAACATATGTTCTTTTTACAAAAGACATACTAAAATATGGCAGTACTTGTTTCACTTTAGCACAATCATCACTGAAGTCAAATAATTTGGTCAGGATTTCATGAAAAGAAAAATGTCAATGCGTATTGAGCACACAAGAAACCACAAATATATATTTTAAAAGTTAGTACTGAACACATAAACTGCTTCAGTGTCACAAATGGTAATTTTTATTTTATCACATTGGTATATAACAAACATAATGAGAGAAAGAAGTGGGGGAGGGAAATACCTGTTGATGTTTCTGCAAGCAATCCTCTGAACAGAGTGGTTTACTCTCACCCAGAAGGGGAAAGAAGCCTTCCCCATTCTTCATTTCCTTTTTACACTGTGTGCAAACTTCTTTGGCCGCAGGTTTCGGTGCAGGTGCTGCAAGCTTCTGCTTGCTGCGGAAACTTTTGAAACATGTGTCTGAACACATGAAACATTTTTTCCCTTGATAGAGAACTTGAAACTTCAAACCCTTGGTCTGCAATGAAATCATGTACTTAGTCAGTTACATAAGTCAACTAAGTGAAATAAGTTTTGCAAAAGAAAAAAATAGAGCATGTTATGAAACACATTCATAAAATTCAATTACTGTATGTTCTATAATTTCTGAGAAATACAAACTACATCATCTAGAAAAAAGGGTTGAAATCGGACGAGACAATACATATTGGTAAGACATCATTACAATTATGCAACAAAACCATGAAAGGATCAACTTTTACACTGAATGTTATCTTATTCATCATGCATAATTTACTAAGTTGGTATCTTTACCATCATGTTCTTGGAATAATACTGTGAAACAGTTTGAACAGATTTTCTGCGCAGTTCATGGCAGGACATTTAGAAAAGGAAAGGGTGTTATTCGGGAACTCATAAATGAGCTAGAAAAACGTTTCCCATCTGTCAACAAAGATGCTATTCGTCTGTTTAGCAGAATCTGAACATTTATTCGAATTCGTGTTCTGAACAGAAATTCTCAATTTAGGCAATGATGGTGTCAGATTTGCAGGAAGTTGTGGTGTCATGCTGAAGTATCAAGTAGTGTGCTCCCCATCATACAATTGACTGACAGCACCATAAGTATAGTGCAGTTGTCACTGTTTTGTAGAAGATTAGAGTAATTATGCAACACAGTGACACCACACACCACTTTTTTAAGCATGAAGCAGTTTCACATGTAGCGCATAAGAATTATCAATTGCTCAAACATGACTATTTTGTGAATTTATGTACTCAGATAATTGGAACCATGCTTCATCAGGCTACCATGTTTAAGTCCATTATTGCTGAAATTTTGGCAACAAATCTCTAGAACCAAGAGCCTCTTTTTGATGATCTGGATTTTCAGTCTGTAGACAACAATGACATGGTAGGCATGAAGATTAGCTTTTGGAGATTTCCACCTCCTGCACACAGCTATGCCAGGACTTATTTGGTAAAGACAGGTTTTTATTTTACATTCTACATTGTTTCTTTCGACATTTCCAGATTACTTCTTGCATGCACATCATGCACATCTAACAATGTTCCCACACTTCAGCTTTTTTGCCAATTTTTGAAGATTCTCTCTGACACATTTCCTCAAGTAGGTGTGGATAATAAACACGCACTCTTCAAGGGTATATCGGTACTCATTGCTTATGAAACATCAAAGCAGAGTTCAGCACAACAAACCACTCACACTACTGCATTGTACACAAGCAACAACCGAGTGAAGTGGCTGTCACATGGGGCATGATTTCATGAGCATCGTTCGCAGCCAGGCAACGAAGAGGTGCCAATGCTGTTGTCTTCTAGACTGTTTTCATGTACTTGGATGCACACATTTCCTATCATGCCACTGGTAATTTCATACCTGAAAACTAAATTGTAAAAGCCTTTTGTTAACAAAATCACACTTATGGTGCAGAAAAAATCCTTATCGTGTCTAGAATTTTAACGCAATGATTTGGTTATTTGTTGGTGCAATTTACTTGCTTAGTAAGTAGTAGCAAATAAAAAGTAATTTAATAACATCTTCAGTATAATAGTAACACTGGGTAACAATAATTAAAAACTATATATATATTGGGCATTCATTATGTTGCCATAAAATACAGCACAATTCTAAGAGTTTCAATAAAGGAGTCCGAGCTTATGCTGATTATGTCAACACACAGGAGCCACACTGGATAAATTTATTAGAGTTAACCTCTTATGCTCTACTGATACAATTATTGCAGAATCTGCATGTTAAAATGAATGGTAAGCATACTCCTACCAGATATAAATCAGAACAAAATGATTACCACCACACTAAACAGGTTACAAAGATCCTGCAATGAATCAATCTCAGCTACAACTACAGATCTGACTTGTCAATGCACAATATTTAAACATGGCCAGAAAATAACAGGCAGTTTTATGTAAAAATATTAAACAAGTGCTTCTAATATTACTTCATCTCACATAATGTTAACAAAAAACTATTTTGGCAATTTTTCCCCTGCTTTCCAAGATAAGTTTCTTGCATACTTGAACTAGTTCCAAACTTAAGAGTGCATCACTCTGCCTTGTTTAAACAAGCCTACTCACTCCCAGCAATAAGAGGAAGTAGTTCTAATGCTAAGAGGAAAATGTTTGCACGAATAATCATGTTTTATTATACAGGGGTGATTGTGAGGGGACACAATCTTGTGTCACAAGAAACCCTGAAACTCTCAGCTCAGTGCCAATATACATATAATGCATATTACGAATATTTGTATATATATTACACACATATGAACTAGCTACACAACAAATAGGCTCTAGTGTCTGTGCAGTTAAACTTTGCATCTTTTCTTGTACCCAATTTTCTTTCACTGTGCAAAGTCCTTCGGGCATTGCATCTTTGAAATCAAATTTCACACTTCATATTATATGTTAATTGAGCAGTCTATGTGGATCAGTTTTACTTGATGCCTACAGTGGATTCCATTCAATTTCTAAAAGTAGCTCACTGGACTAACCAAATCTAATATAATCAAATTATTTGATGTAGATGCAACTTTCAAAATAATGAGAAAAAGCCTTCCTTTCAGCAGGCTGTTATCTTGAGAGCTCGTTTGATAACAAAAGAAACACTCAATGTGTCACAAATCGTCTACATTCATCATTCGCATGGACATGCAGTGTTTTTAATCAAACACTGTAATTCCCTAAGAAAATGGAACTTGAACTGTTAGTTATCATTTCGTAGCATTTTTAAAAATGAACTGGCCGAAGCATCTCAAATTTTTCTAAAACTTAAAAACCCGGAATTAGGGGCTATACGTGGATTACAAACAGGTCTGATTATAGTTTAGAAAAGACATTTACATATATTTCATAAGGGAATAATAGTTCCAGAACATTTTTATTGATGGGGGGGGGGGTTAAAACCTTACTTTCACTCCTATTTGGCAACATGATGATCTCTGTGCAATTAGAGTTTTGTGATATATCCATACAATATAGGCAATATGGGCTGTGACATAGTTTTGTGACCTTCTTCCAGTTACATGTATATCCAGAGTTGTACCTCCTCCTTACAGCTACTGACATAACTGTCATCTATGATAGCCAGTCAAAGTAAAATGACAAAATGGATGCACTGTTACTGTGAATTTGTAGAAGTGAGATGACTTCGGCTGTGATTCTCCACAGTACAAAGTTCTTTTTTTTTTTTTTGATTGGAGGTTTAACGACCACCGTGAGCAACTCAATGGGCTATAAGCAGTCGCCCGTCCCTAATTTAGGGTCACTGGTTCCAGGGAAGGGAGAGAGCCAGTGCCGTAAGACAAACACAACATCCATGCCTGACCGGGATTTGAACCCTGACCCCTTACGGACGAATGATCAGAGGCCATCGCTTAGACCACTTACACCACCGGGGCGGCACAGTACAAAGTTCACAACCTGGGATTTGTACTCAGGTCTCCACCACACTTCTGATTAGAATGAAAATTAACTTTTAGCTTCTTTATTAATGAAACCATTCTGAAATTATAAAAATTAATAATATTCTGTTACCATGGGTAGTTTGCTGTCTGTTGGCACGATTATTTTGTCACTGTGCCATTCCTACAAGATACATTGGTTCAAATGAAAGGAACAATTTCTGCTTTATGGATTTTATATTTTTAATATATTCTACTAAGAAAGGGGGAAGGGGGCTCCAAACAAAATTTCTTTTTGCCCCATGATTTTTACTGTTTTTCTAAAAGGGCAAATCAACTTTATATATGCAGGCCATACGTACACACAGCGGAGTGATACAATACAAAGTTTCCAGCTACTTTCTGAAAGCATGGAGACTCCGAAGTCCACCTCAACATTTGTAAAGGGCATTATGCAAAAATCAAAACTTAAGTGAAAACAATGTTTGCAAAATTCCAACTGTCTGTTTAAGAAACATGAAGCATAAGATACTTACAACACCACATTCTGCACAAGTCTTGTTGCCTTTCTTACTTTTTGGTTTGGGTTCTGAAGATTTCTCTGAAAAGAAAATTCCAAAAATTTTGATATTGCACATTGCTGATAAAACGTAGAAGATTACCCATTAATGACAATATAATAACATAAAAGGGCACTTGCAAGCACTTTTCCACTTTAAAAAATAAAAGTACTTAGTGTAGATGAGTTAATATCAAGCCATTTACATTCAAACAATACAACTTGACTTCATAGCAATAAGAAAAAGAAGAAACTGAACCCCATTATGATACAACATAAAAAACACAAATTCAAAATAGCAAATTAATAATACAGAACCATGAGGACTCGATGGACTTCTAAATTTATTTTTTACTGGAAAAAATTGCATACTTCTTATGGCTATTATAGGGTTGTCAGAAAAGTCATGACGTATTTTAGCCATGTTTTGCAAAGGTCATTTATTGATAAAAAGAACAAAGATCAATCAATGACATAATGCCCGTTTTGTTTGATAACCTTTTGCCATCTTTCAGTGAGCTGCAGAATGCCTCGTTCATAGAAGGATCTGTCTTTTGTGGCGAAAAACTGTACAAGGTGCTGATTTACAGAATTATCTGAATTGAATGTTATACCACGCAAGGACTGTTGAAGAGAGCAAAACAAGTGGAAGTCTGATGGCGCAAATCAAGCGAGTATGCTGGGTGTGGCAACACATCCCACCCAAGCTCCAATAATTTTTGGCGGGTGATCAAACATGTGTGTGGTCTCACGTTGTCGTGATGGAACACAACATCTTTACGATGAACGAGCTCTGGACGTTTCTGGATGATGGATTCATTAAAACTGTTCAATTGCCGACAGTACACATTCGAAATTGATTGTTTGGTTCTGTGGTAGGAGCTCGGAAAACATGACACCTTTAAAATCCCACCACACTGAGACCATAACCTTCTGCTGATGAATGTCTGCTTTGGATGTCGTTTGAGGCGAAGCAGCATTTCGGGACCAAGACCATTTGCGCAGCACATTGTTGTACACAATCCACTTTTCGTCACCAGTTATCAGTCGCTTCAAAAAAGGATCGTTTTCCTCACGTTTAATGAGCATATCGCAGATGTTTATACGCGCCATCAATTGAGCTTCTTTGAGTTCATGAGGAACCCCACATCGAGTTTGCTTACCTATCCCAGCTTCTTCAAGTGGTCGTGAACGCTTGAATGATGGATGTGCAATGTGTCTGCAATCTCTCGTGTCGTGTAACGTGAGTTTGACTCAATCAATGCCTTGATTTGGTCGTCATCAACCTTGGTTGGCCTCCCGAACCGAGGGGCATCGTTGAGGTCAAAATCACCAGCACGGAATTTTGCGAACCACCGCTGGCACAGACGTTCTTGTAGAGCATTATCACCGTACATTTTATGCAACTTTTCACAAACCTGGCGCGCGTTCTTCCCTTTACGGAAGTAAAACAGTAAAATACGGTGAAAATGCACAGTTTGGTCTTCCATCTTCAACTTGATGCCAAATCTCTGCAAATCAACCAAACCGCTCACTATTCCTTTTAGACTGCAGCTAGAACTGGCACCTGTTGAATGCCATAGAGACAATAGAGCTGTGCATGCCTCTAGTACTTCCAAAACTGCCCAACCGCCATCGGGTGCCAAAATACGTCATGACTTTTCCGACAACCCAATAATATGAACTGATATCAAGTGCTTTTCATATGACTACTATCATAATTTTCTTTCTTGACAGAAATCGTGCTTCTGCTTTGATCAAAATTTATTACAAAAAATTCAGATATAAGTAACGCTGTAATAATTTCATTGGATGTTTTTTCTCGACATGAATTGATCCTAAGCAACACGCATTCATATATATCATCATCATTGTCAACCATTATCAATCCACTGCTGGACGAAGGTCTCCCCAAGTTTCCTCCACAACGGTCTGTCTTGTGCCAGTCTCCTCCATGTCACCCCTGCATACTTTCGAATTTCATCCACCCATCTCCCATGTGGTCTTCTTCTGGGTCTTTTCCTGTCCCTTGGAATCCAATCTAAAATTTCGGCTGTCCATCGATGATCTGTCCTTCTGGCAGTATGTCCAGCCCATTGCCATTTCAGGAATTTAACTCTGATCATGATGTCTTCCACTCTTGTCATTTTTCGGATCCACGAGTTCCTCTTCTTATCTCTCCTGGTTACACCAAGCATGCACCTCTCCATGCTTCTTTGAGTTGTCTGCAGCCTTTGTATGTCTCTTTTAGTTAAGGTCCACGTCTCTGCACCATACGTAAGCACTGGAAGGATGCATTGATCAAACACTTTTCTTTTAAGACATAATGGCATATTGCTCTTGAAAATTATGCTGTTTCTTCCAAAAGCTCTCCAGGCAAGTTTTGTACGCCGATTAATTTCTTCATCAATGTGACCCTCACTTGATATCTGCTGTCCAAGATAAACGTACGTGTCTGTTATCTCCAGCTTTTCTCCATCAATCAATAAATCTTCATTTCTTGTAAAAGCATTGAACATCACTTTTGTCTTCTGAAAGTTCATTTTTAATCCCACTTCTTTACTCTTGTCAGCAAGTTCCTGGATCATACTCTGCAGCTCTGATGGGGTAGTTGCAAAAATGACTACGTCATCAGCAAAACGAAGGTGGGTTAGATAATCTCCATTAATCTTTATCCCTTTGTTTTCCCAGTTCAGTGATTGAAAGACATTTTCCAATGTGGCATTAAAAGCTTCGGAGATAAGGTGTCACCTTGTCTCACTCCTTTTCCAATTTTTATGTGTGTTGTATTTTCAAACAGCCGAATCTTTGCACTTGCATTTTCATATATGTTATTCATGATATTAATGTATGCATCTTCAATACCGCAGGATTTCAGAGCCATTGTAACTGCTGATGGTTTCACCGAATCAAAGGCTTTTTCATAAATCGATAAAAGCCATGGACAATGGAAGTTCATATTCCCTCGCTCTTTCAATTAGTTCTCTCAGTACGTGGATATGATCTATTGTGCTGTAGCCACTCCTGAATCCAGTTTGTTCTCTCGGTTGAGCCATGTCCAGTGTCACCTTCAAGCGGTGTGAAAGAACTTCAGTGAAGATTTTATAAACCACTGATAGGAGGCTGATAGGTCTGTAGTTCCTGAGATCCTCAATGTCACGTTTTTTATGTAGCAAGATCGTTATAGCGTTGTTCCAATCCTCAGGAATCTTCCCTTCATTAAGGCATCGAGTGAAAATTTGGGCGAGTACTGTTTCGATTTCTCCACTTGCTTCTTGTATGATGTCTACAGTAATTCCATCTTCTCCTGGAGCTTTTCCCCGCTTCATGTTCTTGATTGCATGTGCAACTTCTGCTGGAAAGACTGGAGGAACTCTGGTACTGGTATCTTTCATGATGTCTGGAGTGCATGTATCATCCCTTTCATATAATTTGGAGTAGAAATCTTTCACTCTTGTCAAAATTTCGCCTCTATTTCTTGTTACAGAACCATCTTCTTTTCTCAGTGCCATAATCTGTTTTCTTCCCTTACTGAGATGTCCCTTTGCTATCTTTAAGCTTTGGTTGTTTTCAATTGCTTTCCTCACTAGTTCACAGTTGAATTTTCTTACGTCTTCAGTGATACTTTTTCTTACTGTCTTGCATAGCTCTATATATTCCACTTTGGAAGTCACATCTTCTTTAGTTGTCCTCATCTCTCTTCTTTTTTGCATCAACATTTTCGTTTTTCCTGATAATTTATTTACATGCAACTTGTTCTTAGACCCAGCTAATGTTGTTGCTGTTTCCATAAGAGCTTTGGTTACTTTTCTGTTAACTTCAGAGATGTCCACTTCTTCTGATGTTAGGCCTTCTAAAGCAGAGAACCTGTTCTTCAGTTCCAACTTGAAGGTATTATGGTGTTTTTTAAGGTTGGTTATGTCAATAGATTTTGTTTGTCTTATGAGCTTGCCACGTTCAAGTTTAGTGTTGAGGTGCATCTTACATCTCACCAATCTATGGTCACTACCTGTGTTGAACTTGTTTAGCACACTGCAGTCTTCTATGACGAATTTTTTGTTACACATAATAAAATCAATTTCACTTGTCGTCCCATTTGGATGTCTCCATGTCCATTTCCTGTGTGGCTTTTTCTTGAAGAAGGAGTTCAAGATGAAAAACCCTTCTGCCTCTGCAAACTCAACGAGAGTATTTCCACGCTGGTTTCTGTTGCCGTGACCGAATTTACCTACTGAAGTTTCATTCTGTTGCAGTTGCCCTATTTTTGCATTGAAATCTCCCATAATTATTTTCAAGTGCTGCTTACCTTTATTATTTAGATGACAAATTTCCTCATAAAATTCTTCAATTTCTTCTTCAGGATAACTTGTGGTGGGTGCATAAGTTTGAATAATCTGAGCCTGGTATCTTTTTGAGAGTTGGATAACAAGTCGTGCAGCTCTGTCAGAGGAACTTTCAACTTCTACAACTTCATCCTTCAGTTTCTTGTTTATTATAAATCCAACACCACTAGTTCTGCCAGTATCTGTCCCACGATAGTAGAAGAGATGTCCACTTTTCAGTTCGATGAGATCTTCTCCTTTTCTCCTTAATTCACTTAGCCCCACGATGTCCCACTTGATCCTTTGTAGTTCCTCTTCCAATTCAAGAAGCCTTGAATCAGAAGATAGGGAGCGTCCATTGTACGTAGCCAAGGTCAGCATCAGATGGCAGCCTAGTCCGGTCCTCCGGGGATTCTTAGCACCCTCTGCCTTCATGTCGCACTGGCCGCTGCCTTGGCCAGGTACATTCCAGCTGCCGGAGACTGAGGGCCTAGATTTAAGTTGTGGAATCATTTTGGAGGGGTTTGGCCATAACTCACCACGCTGGCCAAGCGGGTTGGTGAGTGTGGGATAGAATTTCCTCTAATCCCGATGGTATAGTTATACCGCTATTGGCGGTCGTCAGAGCCCCTTTAGTGGGAACAGGATGCACCACGAGAAGGCGGGGTTGACATTTGTCAAGGAGAGGCTGTGATGTTACGCATCACCTGACCTTACATCCCTCATATATATATATATATATATATATATATATCAGAAATTACATTATCTTATGTTCAAACCAATCATGTACTCCTCATGTACACTAATGCTTTATCTATCAGCCCTTCTACTCAGAAATGAAGCAATACTAAAACACGAGTGGCGCTCAATAAAGAATGATCATAATTTTTTCACTAGCAAACTGTGCATATAATTTAATCGTACTTTACATTCAGAAATAAAGGTCCACCCAAGCTGTGTTACACAGCAGATGCACAGTAAACTTGTGAGCATCCTGTGACCTTGGCAGGCGTTTATTTGAAAATCAGATTTTCTGACGATATGATGGAGCTGACACATGGAATAATTTCTGCTGGGTGTGAAAATTATATTGTCCGACATGCCTGAGACGTGTAAAAATTCTGTCTGTAGTGTTTGTTCTCCCCTGATTTTTTTTTACAGGTGGATGGCAAGAAATTTTAGCTGGATGGTATTAACGATCCCTTCCCCAACTAAGAAACAAAGGGATGTTATTTTACTTAACATTATTATACTTATTAAACATCTTTAGTGGTGTGGCAGGCATTAATGTAGCATAACATGATAAACAATATTAGAAAATTGTACATAAATGATAAAAAAAATGAGTGCTTACTAATAAACCATATTTGACCAAGATTTCAGCCAGTTTTCATCAATATTTATGATGTATGTAGGGATAAGTTTTCCTTTCTTATTATTATGTGTATTGTGAAAATGTTCATTAAAGGAAATTTAGCTGGGTGGCAGAGAAATTTAGCTGGGTGGGCCGCCCAGTGAAAAGGCTCTAGGGAGAACAACACTATGTCTGGGACCAGGGCGCGATTTCAACGATTAGCAACTAGCAAATAGCTAGTGAAAAATCAAATTTGCTAGTGAAAAAAATCGCAGTAGCAAATATTGCTAGTAAGGTAATTTCTTTATTTAAAGTAACCAAAAATCATTATTAATCCACGAAGTTTACATAACAGTTTCTATTATCACTTGTTAAAAAAGCGACGATCAGCGATTCTCTTTCGCCAATTTCCTTATGACACTTAATACCCATCCTCCCCATATCTTTCATCCCTGCCAAACTGTCATAGAAGCGCATTGAAACTCCTCTCCATCGTGCCCTCATTGGTCTATTACAGAAACTGAACGTGACGTCGGCAATGGTTGCTGTGGCAACCCAGAGCTCTGGGATGGATCGGTTGTTTGACCACCTGCTCTGCCACCCTCCCTTCTTTTGCCCCACGAACTTTGTCCTCAACTCCTGTCGTACCCTAAGCCAAGCGATCGCCTTTATTGCGTGGCATAGATGACGCTTTTTACGAAACGTGTTCATGGAGGGGGTAAACGATTACCAAAGAAACTTTTGCTTCGTCTGACTTCTGGTTTTGGAAATTTTCCTTGTATTTTCAAGCTGAAATACAAATATTTATCCAGTAAAATGTTAATGAGCAATAATACTAATACTTGACAGAGGCAACATCGTGAGAAAAAAAAAAAAATTATGATTACGGAAAAATCCGAATTCCGTCGACCTTTCGTTTTCTAGTTTCGTAAAGACGGAATTCCAACAATAACGAAAAAAGCCGGAATTCCTTGAATTCGCGGGAGAATCTCATGCCTGAAGATTACAGAAAAATTTTGCAGCAGCCAACTTCCGTTTTTGCAAATTGTTCTCCACAGTTTCAAGCTAAAATGCAAACATTTATGCAATAAAATGATATTTAACAAGAAAAGCGGAAACAAAGACAACATTGGGAGAACAATTTGCGATTACGGCAAAATTTTCTTACTCCGTTTCACTACTGTGTTCGAAAGTTTTGAAGCACGAAATTTCGTCTCCAGATGGAAGACGACCCCCCCCCCTACTCCCAAATATCGATCTTCAGAATGATCTAACTGATGACAAAAAAAAATAATAAAGCGGTATTCCGCGAATCTCTGTAAGAATCTCGTGTATATCATAAAAATAACAGCAAAAGAAAAATTTGAAACAAAATGAAAATTTGTAGAATCCGTAGTTTTGATAGTGAGTTCCGTAGTCAGACAACTAATTCCGTAGAAACTACGGCATTGTGTGGTAGTTGGCAGATATGAAGTGTGTAGAAGTTTAGCAGAAATCTGTGCGATACTTCCACTTAGTACTGCATGTTGTGAGGTGCGATTCAGTTTTTTAAAAAGAATACAAGGGGATTGGAGGAACAATTTGTCTGTTGAAACTTTAAATGCTCTGATGACAATTGAAATACTGTAGAAGGGCCACAAGACGAGATTTTTAATCTACGGTCAGCAGTTATAAAGTGGTATGATGACAAAGTCAGACACCCTGAGCGTAAACCATATGGGAAGAAATCTGAATTAGAATGTCAGTGAAATATATTCATGTGGTATGAGAATTTGTTAGAAATTAATAATAAAGATAGTCACTAAACTTATCTAAGATTCTATTCATTATTCAAAAAGGTAAGTCAAAATATTTATACACATTTAAATTTCTGTGTAACTTTATTAGAAAATAAGTTACGATGTGATTTAGTTTTACTTGCTAGTCATGCAAATGTTTTGCTAGCAAACTATTTGGTCACTAGCAAAGTTTGCTAGTGAGCAAAAAAGATGAAATCTTGCCCTGTCTGGGACAGTATTTTGTCTTCTTCACAAAACAAAAAGTTTTTAAAAAGTTGTTTTTTATTTTCTAGTCAATTTCCTTACTACTCACAAAGGCTCCCTCCCTCCCTCTGCTATATTTAATAAAATTAATGGGGCACATTTTGAAAGATTCAAGGTCAGAATGAATGACTTTGAAAACTCAGTTGCCCATAATGGGATTGTGTGAGAACTGAAAGAAACGCTCAACAAAAGAAGCTTTCAAATGAACCCAGTGTGAGCTTTGTTGACCAGTTAGGTCTACAGTTATTGTCGTTTGTGAAAGACATGGTAGACACAAAAATGCATTTTTTTGTAAATTTCAAAATCCTGTAACTTAGAAGTATTGTAAGTAGGAGGCTGAAATTTTGCACTGATTAGTTTCTTCTTAGACTCTGCAAGTTCACCAAATTTTGTTAAAAACAAAAGGGTTCAGGTTAAAAATGTTACATTTTTGTGACTTGACATGGAATAATGACCAGGGTGTCTACCAAATTTGGGAAATTCAATTTCATGACCAATAAGAAATTTTCATGACCATTTTAAAAAGGTTTCAGCACATAATATTTATACAGTGTATCAGAGTAGGAGCATGAAGATGTACATGCGTACACTGTATGCAGAGTTTCCAAATTATTATCAGGGTTTGCAAATAGTTTTTGCTTGTAAATTAAAGAAAACTGTTATTTACAGTAATTAAAACACTTACTTAAGGCTTTGCTGAGATTAATATATTTAATCATATATTAACTTGAAGAACTTTCAATTATTTTTCACATTTGAGTTTTTTTGTTTTACAGACATTTCTGGCTTCTAGATTTTATCGAGGCCTGTTCTCAATGTACAGGAACTGCATCAAAAGTTTCGTTTAAAAGAAAGAATTTAAATTTTATTGCCAGGTTCCTCTTGCAGTTGCCAGTTATTAAATTAAAATCATTTCCTTATGTACTTTGTAAGTCTACTGTTTTGAATTAACTTGTTGAAAATGTTATTTATAATTTTTGAAGGTTCATTATTAATGGAAGTGTTTTTCTGGATATAAAAACTTTTTTCAATTAGTCTTGTTTTTATGAGGTTCATTGTCCAATATTTTGCCATAAAAGTCCATTGCACACATTACTGCACATTCAGTTGTAATGTGCTTATTTTGTCCTCATTAGAATCTGTAATGTTACAATAATTTTTTATTGTTTTATTAAATTTTCTTTAAATTATCTAATTCTATTGTTAACGTGTTTCGCTGGTTTGCAGCAAGTTTTCTGTTTCATTGGTTGTGTACGCAGATACATTTTATTTTTATACAACTCTGCAGTATATATACATATATCAAAGGCAGGAAGCACTATGCCCCCTCTTTTTTTCTATGGAAAAGTACCCCCTGTTGCTCTGCTAGTAACAAAAATCTACTCATTATATTTTGAGTGCCCTTAAAAGTAATCTGAAATACTCACTATTTTGCTTCATTGCACGCTCTTTAACATTTATACTTGAAAAATGTTCTGACTCCATAAGTAGCATAATCTAAATTGCTAAATTGATCTTAAAATTTTGTAAACAACATTACCATGGGTGCCACTAAAGTGCTTATGTCAAGACTGAAAATCGAGACACAACCTAAGGAGTTGGGCTAAATCGATCAATGTGACAAGGGGGGAGGGGGGAGAGAATATATAATTAACTGCCTTCCTGAACTTTATAAATTGATAAGACAAAAAACTGAATACTGCCATTTCGGTGATCCGTACAGCTCTTTTCACAGCACTTCTTTAATCACTGTTTGCTATATCAAGAAATAAAAGGTGCAAGCGTTTTTCCTTTTGTTTAATCAAAAATTAAAGTTAAAAATCGAAACTTCAACTGTCCGTCGGCGTATATAGTGATATGCAACAGTTTTATCTGCAGAATGAGTGAGTACTGGCATTTTTGAACTTTAATTTCGTTAAGAAAATGGCAAAATGCCTGCTCTATGATTTTGATGTAGCAAGAGATGACAAAGGAATGGCAAAACATGCATTTTAAGTTAAATTAATTCCAAAAATTGGTACTGCGGTAGTCACTCTGCCGTGAATACGATTTTAAGGGTCACGGAGGTAAAACAGATTCTTTCACAGACATATCATGAACCGAGTTTGAAATATTTTGCTTACAAAAATTGGAGTGCAAAAATGCAAGCTCCACTGATTTATTTTGAAGCAGAGACTACGAAGTAGGAAAGCAAGCATTTCGTTTAGAAAAATTCTTTAAAAATGTGAAGTCGTTATTTTGCACGGTTACGGAAAAATAAATGAACATCATTGGAACAATAAAAAATGAGGAATACATCCAGGAAGAGAAATAGTAATAATAAAAAGACCTTCAGAAAAATTCAAAACGCAGAAAATCACGGAACATTCTCATGTCCCCTAGACTGCGCATTTACGCCAAACTTCCAGAAAATGTGATGAACCCCAAAAAACGCACTTTACGACCGGAAGAGATTTTCCAAAATCCGGAAAATTTGGCAGGTGTGCAATCACGATGAACTTTTTAGAACATTTTGATCACTTTTAAAACATTTGGTGCAACTCCACAATATCAATGATCACAATATCAAATACACAACTTTCGGAGAAAAAACGAAAACAGAATTTTAAAATATTCTAACAATCATAACAGGTGTCCAAAATCTTCAAAAGACAGAAATCTGTCCCCAGGACAGAAGAATGGCAGCCATGAACATTATGCACAAGTATTTCTATGCTAAGACATCCCCCTTTTGCACTTTGCTCAGCAGCACAAGAAAGTGTGGGAGTTTTCCACCACCCACATTTTTGCCACTATCAGTTTTCTTTGTGGAGGAGGTATGCCCCTTTTCAAGGTTCATACCCTTTTCTGTGGGGGAAAAAAAATGACTTTCTAAGGACCTACACTCCAATTGATATTTTGCATCATTGGAATATCACCAGGTGTGTGTAAATGTATATATACATATGCAGGGGATTAACCAGGCATTTTGCCCCAAATATGAACTAGATAGATCAGACCACATGACCATTTACCAGGTATTTTGCCCCATATATAAACTACTTTGCCTGCAAAGAACAAAATGAAATATGTGCCAAAAAAAAAGGACAAGCACGAGACACAGCGGCAATGAAGCAAGGTGAGTTGAGTAGAGCAGTAGACACTAGATAGATCAGACCACATAAATTATGAAGTCAAACAGAACCCCCCCCCACCTTTGACCTTTGCTTTGACCCTC
Organism: Macrothele yani; assembly: GCA_039090855.1. Taxonomy (NCBI): domain Eukaryota; kingdom Metazoa; phylum Arthropoda; class Arachnida; order Araneae; family Macrothelidae; genus Macrothele; species Macrothele yani. Next base: position 29,983,649 of record CM077005.1, on the reverse strand, counting down.
TGACCCTTAAAAAACACACAACACTGATGTTGATCCCACTGGCAAGGACCTGCAAGGTAAGTCATGCATGCTACAAGAAAATTCCAGGGGATTATCTCCCTTCAATGAGCTAGAAGAAAGCTTCCCTGGTGAACGGGTTAGCAAAGTTACAGACACACAAACAAAGATGGGGGCAGGGTTGCGATGCCCATTACCACAGTGCAAAAAAAAGATGGGGGGGGATAAGCACTTGTTTTGAAAAATAAGGAATTTTTAAGAACTTTTAAGACCCTTAGAAATGGAAATCAAAAATAAAGAGTTCTTAAGGACTTTTAAGGACTCTACAAACTTTGCTTTTTGACACTTAAATCGTTAGATGAAAACAACATTATGCTTATGTGGTCAGTGCACGGATAATTACTTAAGCTTTTTGTCAGAAAATAAATAATTATGAAAGTGTAATTGTTCCTACTCTGATGTATGGTAGTGAAACCTGGGTACTGCAGAAGAAACATAGGAGTCGTTTGTGTTCTGGAGAAATGCGTTACTTACGGGGGATTTGTGGCAAGACACGTTCAGATTATGTGAAGAATGAAGATGTGTTGCAGTTGTGTGATGTAAAGAAAAATGTTGTTAGCAAGGTGAAGACCAATATGCTTCGGTGGCTTGGCCATGTTGAAAGAATGAGTGATGAGATGCTTACTAAGAAAATCTTTTTAGCTCAAGTGGCAGGAAGGAAAGGCAGAGGAAGACCAAGGAAGTCATAGGAGGATCAGATTCAGGAGTGTCTGCATGAGAAAAGATTATGAGTATGAAGTATAGAAGATCTTGTGTATGGCATGTGATGGATGTCAGTGAAGCCTAAGTTGTATGTCAAGATCGCTGTAAATGGAGAAGTTTGATACAGCAACAGTAAGTAAAAATTATCTGGTGGTTTGGAGCTAACTTCTGAACCTCAGAGAACAGCTTAGTGGTATGTATGTTCAGCTACTACAAAGTATGGTTGCATTTGATGCTGAATTCATTCATAAGGTGATTAATAATATGACCCAAAGGGTAAACAACAAAGTTGTGTCGCCTTCATTGCCAACACCAAAGAGAGTTGAAGTTGAGCCGTCTGCTGGTAAAGTTATGGTGATCCCTTTCTTCGACATGCAAGGAATGATTTACCAGCATGCTGTGCCACACAATACTACTGTTACAAAGACCTACTACAGAGCTGTACTGAAGACTTCACAATCACATTTGTTTGCAAAAGACCACATTTACTTGCAAGGGAATGGATGCATCACCCTGAGAATGCAAGACCTTACAATGCCTATGTTGTTGTCGATTATTTAGCCAAAATTAATATTAGATGTGTGTGTGTGTGTGTTCTCATCCACCCTTTAGCCCCAACCTTGCCTCATGATTTCTTCTTGTTTATAGACTTAAAAAAAAAAAGGAGATGAGAGGGCCAGTGGTTTCATTTGTCAATTTAAGCTGATAAAGCATCAGAAGTGGTACTCAAGTGCAGGGGTCAAAAAATTGGATAGTCCGACACCAGGGACTATCAGTTTTTATGTTCCGACTAGAGTCAATTAGCTTTCGTTAGCCCACGACTGCAGTTCAAAAGCTTGTTTCTCCAAAACAACTGTGGTGCTTAAAATGGCGTGACTCTAAAGAAGGTATATTTTCTCCATTTTAAGTGTTGTTTTTTAAGTTATACTCAGTGATGTATTCAGACATCCTTTTGGGGGTGCTTAGCCCCCCCCCCCGAAAATCAGTGAATGCCCCACCCCCTATAGGCTTTGGGGTGATCTCCCCTTATATTCAGTATAATTATTTTTGTTTATATATGAATACTATGAGAAATTAATTTTAAAAAATAAGAAAACGAGGGAAATTATTATAATAAAAAATGAATCCACATAGACTCAGTAGCAGTAAGATTACATTAAGTTTTAAACTAATTTCTTTATTTTATGCATTAAAGCTACCATCGGCATGTATGCTCATGTTTTCTAAATCCAATGAGTCAGTGGAGCCAATAATGTACACAGTACCTCGACAAAAAAAAAAAAAATACGAAATTTTTATTGTTAAAAAGAGCCATTAAGGACTTCACACATAGTTTTAACTCTTTAAATAACATTTTTATTAAAAAACATAGCTCAGAAATCAGAGTAGTTATGAAAATATATATATACTTTAGTGTAGAATTTGTTGCTCTAGATGAGAATGCTTTTGTAATTTTGTCTCTGGATAAAAAGCAGGAGGGTAGAAAACTAGTTGATCTTGATCATATATGCAAGAGGGGGAAACAAGGAAGCCAGATATTGTTTCACAATTCTGTAAATTTTTTAAAGCCTTTTTTATTTGGCAGTTAAGTTTACTTAGGATTTGTAATCACCAACAGCATGCTGTTGGCACTGCAATACATTATATTTTGGAAGCTAGCATTCAGCGTAATTTCAGTCTTCTGGATAACTGACTTCCCGTGTATATGGTTAAGCTCAGTGTAGCTAATGTGACATTAGAGCTTTCAATACAACAAAATAAGTGCTACCTAATTTTTAACAAAAGTAAATCATTAAAAATTCCCATATAAAAGTTGTTCATTCAAAGTTAGTTTCAAATGATTAATTAGTTGGGATTTTTTCATAAATGCTGTTCATTAAAGTTAGTTTCAAATAGTTAATTAGTTTTGTTTCCATAAATGTTCATTAAAGTTAGTTTTAAATGGTTAATTCTTTTTTTTTTTACTACTAAGTGCTAATCTAAATACTCTAAAGGGGCTGAAACCAAGTGGCAGTGGAAAGGTTTACACCATTTGTTTTCGGGTAACACTGTAATGATTCCCTAATAATCAGAAACACGCTTGTAGTAAGGCATGGATATTTTTGCCACTTCTGATGGTTTGGAGAGGGGGGGATTTTCTCCAGCACAGCGTTATCTTATTAGCATCCTCAATATTTTACACCCTCATGGTGAAATCCATGGTGCATTACTGAATTAAAATAAAGGTTTTACATTTTTAATCACTTGTAGGTGTAGATTTCTTGGAATTTGCATTTGCGATATACGAGGATAAAAAATTTTTTATACTCTATTTAAAGTTTTGTTATATGTATTAATGTATATACTCTATAAATAAGAAAATTGAGATTATATATACTGTATATACACTGCCGGACAATTGCTAAGGACGGATGACAATAGCAACAATAGCAACCATAAAATGGAAGGCAGCAAAATGTGGAAATTAGCATAAGTGCAGGATACAGTAAGACGTGTTGTGCGTATGCAAATTTTGGATTGCCGAACTTGTTCGTGACGTCATAGCGCTGATAAGAGATATAAAGGATTTGACGCGTATTGACCGTTGTTGTTCAAACGCAAAGTTGAAAGGGAAAGAATCAATTGACGAACTTGTAATTTTCAGTATGTCTTCCCGACATCACCTAGACGATTTTACGCGTGGCCGTATTATTGGCAAGATTGAAGAAGGGCGAAAAATAACAGATGTTGCCAGATAGTTCGACGTCAGCCACAGTGTTGTTTCAAGGCTTTGGAAATCATTTCAAACAAATGGAGAGTGTAGCAAACGTCACGGGGGAGTTCGTGTTCGCAGTACGACACCTGCAGAAGATCGGTACATAGTGCTATCAACAAAAAGACACCGGCGCAGCACAGCTAGTGAGATAGCAAATCGGTTTATGGCTGCCACTGGCAAGCGGATCTCCCGAAAAACTGTCGCCAGATGTTTGCATGAAGGAGGACTATACGCCCGCTGTCCTGTTGTGTGCATCCCACTGTCCAAACGTCAGCGTACCGCCCGTTTGCAATGGTGCCATCAACATCGCAATTGGACTGATAACGACTGGTCTGCTGTCCTCTTCTCAGATGAGAGTAGATACAGTCTATCGTCTGATTGTCGACGACAACTGATCTGGCGTGATAGTGGTACTGCATATTGTCCAGCAAACATACAGGAAAGGGACCGATATCCGACATGTAGTGTCATGGTATGGGCTGGCATCATGATCAATGGCCGTACGTCCCTCTATGTGCTTCCAACTGGGACTATGACTGGCCAACGATACATTAATGATGTTCTGCTACCTCATGTTTGCATGTTCCGTGGTGCTGTCAGTGATAGATTCATTTTCATGGACACCAACGCAACATGTCATCGAACAGTCGCTGTCCAGGAGTGTCTTGAGAGCGAGGATATTCAACGCCTCGTATGGCCAGCACGTTCTCCAGATCTGAATCCCATTGAAAATGTGTGGGATGCTTTGGGGAGGAGTCTTGCTGGTCGCCAATGCCCTCCAATAAACAAGGACACCCTCATCCGTGCACTGACAGAGGAATGGGATAAATTACTGCAACAGCTGCTTGATAATGTTGTGCAAAGCATGACACGAGGTGTGGAATCTTGCATCGCCCTCCATGGTGGCCATATCCCGTATTGACATCTTACGCCGGAACGCCTGCGGACGGTAATTGCATTTTTTTCACGTTTACGTATTCTGCACAAAATGGCTTGTTTGTCCCTTGAACACGTTCCAAAGCCTTCTGGATTTCAGAGCATAATAAATTGTCTTTCTTGTAATGTCCTGGCATTCTGACATTATTTTATTTCACTTGGCATCCAACCACACTTACTTTTTTATGCGCTATATAGCCGTTTATGATCCGTCCTTAGCAATTGTCCAGCAGTGTATAATCAGTAGACAATATTCAGCCTCCTCGAAATTTGTAACCCCCCCGAAAGAACTCTGAATGCAACGCTGGTTATACTGTTGCTGAAGCTTGCATTTTTTTGTGTTAACATTTGTTCATCAGGAATTTCATGAAATAAATGACAATGTGTCCATCCCAGCACGTTACAATTTTGAAAACTGTCGTACAATGTTCATAAATACAAAAATTGTTCATTTCTTGAAAGGTAACAAGTAGAGGTTCTTCTGTATGTCAAAACCACAACTAAGGAAGTGAACTCCCCCCCCCATTGAAAAATCTGGAACTTTGCCTTGCATTTTTCACTTGTGAATATAAAATCCCAGGATCAGTGCAAATCCTGTCAACATTGTGGAAGTAATAAAAGGCAGAGTTCTTAAAGCATTAACCATCACATCAGTATCATGTAGTAAGAAAACAATACACAGCACATAAAATTACCCTTGACTTCAACTTTTTCGGCAGAACCATCAGTTTTGGGGGAAGATGTTTCCGTTTTGTCAGCAGGTGCATCAGATTTGGTTCCAGAAACATCACCTTTTTCTTTATCCTCAGCAGACTCAGTTTTTGAAGATGGTTTTGCCTGAAACAAAAAATAAGTTGTACTATTTGCAGCATGATGAAAACGTTTTTGAAACATAACCCCAAAAAAAGAATTTTAATAATTGTGCAGAAGAATTACACCTGAAAATATTTCTGCCATGCAACAAAAGGAAGTCCTACACATCGTGACTTTTCATATGAGTCATTTCCATGTCAAATCACCCAGCATTTTCACGAGATGTAACCCACTCATCTCAGATTTTTGTGAAAATTGGTACAAGGTATTGTACTGGTGAGATATGAAACCTGTTAAAATTTTAGGTCAGTCAATCTAGTAGATCTTCAGTAATGCCACTTTAAAAATTGGGTAGCTTTGCCTTTAAAGTTTTCGTGCTATGTGTTTTCACAACTACACTGTAGGACAGAAAAATTCATAACTTCACAACTAACAGTTGCAACCACATAATTTTTTTTCTTAAATGATCTGCATGATCCATACATTTGGGAACAACTTGTTTCTGCACATTTTTTGAATTAAAAGTACACTTCTTTTTTAATTCAATGACAAGACATGGAAAAATAAAGCCACATTTTTATTAAATAAAACAATTTTTTTTTTCAAAATAAGCCCCCACTTCAAATTTGATAAAAATATTTTCATGTGTGTATAAAATATTTTCATGTGTGTAAATATTTTCATGTGTGTATACCTTTCAACAGGAGAAAAAAATACATTGGGCAATTTGCAATTTTGGCGAGGAAAAAAAATCCAAAATGGCGTGTTTTATATATGGAACATTCCGACATGATATAACCCAATTTTTTTTATTAAGTGGTTGCTTGACCATTTTATACACATCCCCTCCCCCATAGTTTAACACTATCGGTGAGTAGCTCAAAATAATTTTTATTTTATTTTTATGTGCCACCATCTTGGATATAGGTTTATTTTTTTTCTTCTCTGCGGCAGGCTAAAATAGGGCCTCACAATGGTTTTGAAAAAAGGCAATTGCTTTCCTCTTATTGTAAATAGATTTTTTATTTATTTATTTATTTATTCATTTATTTATTTATTGTTGTTAAATGAAAATGGGAATTCACATTTTTGTTCATGCCATTTCTACATGAGCTCCTTTTGAAGAGTAAAATATGACAAGTTACCATATTTGTGGAATATATGATGCAGTTGTATAACTTGTATTATTTTTTGAGAAAATTTTAAGAAAAACAAAATAAAATTGCACTTTAAAGATTTTTATTATGAAAAAAAAAATTATGTATAAAACCAGTTTACTAATCATTGGAATCCTTGCAATTTGCGCAATAGCAATGTGATATTGCCGATGAAACAAAGTAGAAAAGCGCCACTCAGCCCATCAGCAAATGGCAAACATGTGCTGCAGGATTCACCTGCAACGTCACACCTTCATACAGCCAATGGCCTTCATTACTGGTTGAGATTGTTGTGTTCAGCGAGTGGCTGATGTGTCAATGTAAGACGTCTTGGGTCAGTCATTCTGTGGCATACTAACAATTTCTGGGAATGGAAATTGCTTTAATCTAATCTAAAGCTTTGCCAAAAACAATTCTAAATAAAAAATATTGCAAAAGAAGTGAACGAGCTGACTTCTGTACACTGTTGGCAAACAGCAAGGAAGCAAGACAGTCAGATATGGCGGCATCTTTTGTTGCAACTGCAAATACCCCACACACCCTGTTAAAGTTCAAACAAAATGTGCATGTTTTGCAAATGGGTTTTTCCAAAAATTAGGCCTCCACAATATTTATGTAACTTTGATTCTAGTTCCACTTGAAGAATTTTTAGTTAATCTTCCTTTCCTCTGAGTTACTTTGTTTGGAACTAGAATTAAATAAATATATCTGGGTGAAGTTTTGAGTAAGTGATATACATTATATTGACAAAAGCCACCGGAAACCCCTTCAAAAGCAAATGAACGGATCCCCTGAGTTGTTAAGATGTGCAGCACAGCTGCAAATGGTATAAAAACCAGCCTGCAGCTGACCGCGATCATATCGCACTGTGAGGTTGGGTGAAATGTCGCGGCGGGAGAGAACTGACTTTGAGAAAGGAAAGATTGTTGGGTGTTATATTAGTGTGTTGTTCATAAGAGAAACCAAGAGGCATTTAAACATACCCAAGTCAACTGTTTTGGATGTACTGAATAAGTAGAAGACACATGGCATGGCTGAAGCAGCCAAACATACCGGCAGGTGAAAGAAAATCAGTGATAGAAGACGTCGAAGCCTCAGGAGAGTTGTTACAGCTAATTGACAGAGTACTGCACAAGACCTCAGTGTACAGGTGAGTAAAAATGCAGCAACCTCAGTATGTACACGTACCATTTGCAGAGAACTTCATTCCATGGGTTATTGTGGTCGTGCGGCTGCTCATAAGCCTTTCATCTCCACTCGGAATGCTACACGTCGTTTAGCATGGTATAAAGAACATTTATTGTGGACCGTAGATCAATGAAAACGGGTCCTATGGACTGATGAATTCAGATACACGATCCATCAGTCTGATGGCCATGTGTGGGCATGGCGGCAGCTGGGGGAACGCTATTTAAAACCACAGTGTACTGTTCCAATGGTCAAGTTTGGAGCTGGCAGTGTACTCGCGTGGGGGTGTTTTTCTTGGTATGGTCCCGGGCCATTGGTTTTCCTGGACAAACCTGTTAACCAGCACGTTTACCTCGATATTCTGGACAATTATGCTCTACCAACTCTGCGGCAATACTATGGAACCTAGCCTTGTTGGTACCAGCAGGATAATGCACCAAACCATAAGGCAAGGACTGTTATGGCGTGTAATTCCGTATCATGTGTGAACTGGCCAGAACAGAGCCCTGATCTTAATCCCATAGAGCACCGCATAAGAAGTTTGGAACCAAGGCCTACTACTAAGCAACAGTTAGCGGCAGCATTATGTACTGAATGGAAGCGCATACCTATCGCAGTGTTCCAAAACCATGTCGAAAGCATGTCTCGAAGGGTCAGTGCATGCATTAAGGCCAAACGTAGACCGACACCGTACTAATGCATGTCAATAAATGCTATGTTGTTTCTCTTCTAGTAGTGCTTGATGTACATACTAATGTATGTCAATAATGCTATGTCCAGTGACTTTTGTCAATATAGTTTATGTTGCTGTGAATGAATAAGATTTTTGCATTTTATTAACAAAAGTTCTGCATAAACAGAAGAATTTGCAGCAAAAATACACTGGTGTGCAAAAATTAAGGACGAAGAGGAGAAATTAGCATAACAGCGGAACCAACATGCAGAACAGACTGAAAGGCCACTCGGAGATAGACTAGGGTCCAGTACGGTAGGGCATGCGCATATATGCAGCATGACGTGGGGGGGAGTGTCGGAAGGGTATAAAGCACACGGGCGGTGTACGCTCAGCAATTCGGTGAAAGCTATTGCACGGTGTACATCGGTTTGAACGACACCGAGTTGCTGCCACCATGTGATATGGCCAACAGGCAATACAGTAGACGACATCTGGATGACTTTACCCGAGGTCGCGTCATTGGGAAGTTGGAAGGTTAAAGTCTGACTAGTGTGGCCGAGGAGTTCGGGATCGCTCACAGCATCATTTCATGAGCTTGGAGAGCATTTCAAATGACAGGAATAGCTATCCGAGAGTTTAGCAGTGGTCGTCCACGAGCAACCACGGCGGCGGGCGACAGGTATATTGTCCCACGGCAGACAGCGGGAGAAATCACAACGCACATGCAACAGACAACTGGACGTCAGTTATCGCGTTTTACCGTGGCCAGGTGGCTGCACAAAGGTGGTCTACTTGCACGACGACCAGTAAGGTGTGTGCCATTAACGCCTGCTCATTGGAGACGGCGGTTTCTGTGGTGCCAGAACACAAGAACTGGACACATCAGCAATGGGGTCGAGTTCTCTTTACGGATAAGAGCTGATTCAGTCTGACGAGCGATTCTGGACGTATACACATCTGGAGAGAGCAGGGAACACACAATCACACCTCCAACATCATCAAAAAGGACCGGTTTGGAGGTGGTGGAGTTCTCGTTTGGGGCGGTATCATTCTTGGTAGCCGTACTGACCTCCACATATTCCAAGGAGGTTCAGTCACTGGTGTCCGCTATTGTACCGAGGTTCTCCTGCCTCACATGCGTCTGTTTAGAGGTGCTGTGGGTCCTGAATTCCTCTTCATGAACCATGAACGACAACGCTACACCTCATCGTACAGTAGCTGTTGCAGAGCTGTTGGAGAGTGAAGATATTCAACACATGGATTGGCCCGCAAGGTCTCCGGACCTAAATCCAATCGAACACATGTGGGACCTTCTCGGGAGACGCTTGGCAGTACGTCACCAGCCGCCAGCAACGATTCTGCAGCTGCGATTGGCGCTACAAGAGGAATGGGCCGCAATGCCTCAACAGCTCCTTGACAACCTCGTCCTCAGCATGGACAGACGTTGTAAATCCTGCAACGCAGTCGGGGGTGATCATATCCCCTACTAAAGACTGGATTTTTCTTGGCAGCCGCCTGTCACATGGACGTTTCTGTCTTCTGTCCAGTTGTGCTCGAAGCTACCTTTTCAATAAAGTGCCTTTGTATCCTTTGGATTCCTTGTTTGGACGGTTTTGCTCACTTGTCCCATATTCTTACATCTTGGGGATCTTATGGTATGATTTGAGTCGATATGGAGCACTTCTGCCTGACGTTACATTCGAAAAACCGTCTCGTCCTTAATTTTTGCACGCCAGTGTAATCCAGCCGGCACTAATGCTTTTGCACTCCCAGTCTGCTGGTGGATGTCTTAAGCATCTGCCGCGATGTATTGTCCTGAAATGTGGTTTTTTCCCTTCTTTTTCTATCACTTTCCTTTTCAAAAGGATGATGATAGTCCTGTTATGGAGTTTCAGATCACTACGTGCTTAAACTGTATTTTACATAATTAACTCATGTATGCACAGTTTTTCACACGGGCACTAATATACACATCAAGCACTACAGCAGGCCTGACTCTTAAAAAATGCTCATGCACAGTTAACAAGGGATAAACATAAGTCATACATGAGGTTGATGAAGGGGAAAAAAGATTGAACTTTTTAACATGGTGAAAACTCAGAATGTGTGGCAAGAAAGTGTGAACATAACGCAACACGAGAAAGATGGAATTGTTGACTGTAATTTATTTATGTAAATATTAAGCTGAAACATTCATAATACAAAATTACTGAATCCAAAACAAAATAAAATGGTTTTAAAACACATTGCTTCAAACAATTTTTTTTTTCTTATTTTGTTGTTATACTTGCACGAACATCGGCTCAAGTTTCCTCTTGCGAGCAAGTCTTGCGAGCAAGTCTTGCTTTCTTCTCAGCAAGTTCCACAGCCATGTGTCTTAATTGACTCTGCAGCTGCACATCATCCATTGCTTAAATTTTCTTTCTGCCAATATCTTTCCCCTCCCATTTCTTTGTTATTGTTTTCTTTAATTTCATCATATTACAATTTCATTCATCATTCTGAAAGGTCTTTCAGCATGAGGACAATGAATACTGATATCAAAGCTTTTAATGTTTTACATAAATGGTATAACTTTGAGAGTATGAATACTTTTATGCATCGATTCCTACAAATTTTCCAACTTCGTCATTTCCGTTTTAAAATTTTTTCTCTCCTTTATCAAGCTTAAATCTACACTTTTATTGGGGGAAATAATATTTAACAACAACACGGCAGAGTGGGAACATGGCTGGAAAAAAAAAAATTATGATTATGAGAGACTTTGTCCGACTTCTATTTTTGGAAAATTTTCTTACATTTTCAAACTTAAATGTAAATATTTATGGAATAAAATTATATCTAACAACAATACTGGGAAGAAAAAACATAGCGAAAAAAAATGACTACAGGAGAAATTTTTACTGGCTACCAAGTTTCGAAGGATGCAATTTCTTCTTCCAATGAAAAGCGACGCTCCTCACTGCCACCAATCCCAAAAAAACTTCTGCTCAGTTTTTAATAAGATTTTTGCATTTATTAACATTTATTGTTCATCGATCTCATTAATGATTGAATGATAATGGAAAAGGCGGAATTCCTCAAGTATGCAAAAGAATCTCATGCCTGAAGATTCCACAGAAATTTTTGTGCCATCTATTATAACTTCTGTTTTCGTAAATTGTTGCCTACAGTTTCAAGATGAAATACAAACATTTGTACAATAATGATACTTAACAATAAATACTGGCCAGAGAAAACATCACGAGAAAAAAAAAAAATGATTACGGGGAAAGTCTTCACTTGGTTTAACTTACGTTTTCAAAAGTTTTAAAAGGCTAAAATAAATACCGTCCGCAGATGGAAAACTAACCCCACCCCATCCCCATTTCTCTTAAGTTTTGCATGGATCAAGAATTATCCAAAGGATAAAAAGCGGAATTCCGTGAATCCACGAAAGAATCTTATACATGAAAAGCACAACATATACAAGCATTGACATCACAATGACATAGTAGAAAAAGTCTAGAAGAGTGCCAATTACTGTACCCAAGATAAAGTCATAACATTTTTAAGTAAATAATGACCTTTGGTATATAAAACACAGGGAAATTTTAACACCAATTTCTTGGGGGGGGGTCCTATATTCTGAAAAATATGGTTATTAATATTTAACCACATGCCATGCACACTGCAGCATATCCACACTCAGAATCTACAGCATTTCAGATCAGTTATGAAAAATAAGCCACACTGCCTACTGATGTCTGATACAAAATATCCTTGATCAGGGGTTGTCTAACAAATTTTGGAAATGCACTTTCATGATCAACTGGCAATTTTCATGGCCTTTTTCGAAGGAGCTTGGTATGTATATGTATGGATTATTATCTCTCTCTAGTATATACAGTATATGTATGTGTATTGTGCGTGTGTTTGTGGTAAAAGAGAGGTCCTCTGTTTTATATATTCCTATCAAAAGCAGCAGTAAAACACATACACACACACTAAAGCAAGGAGACACTCATCCCCCTCTTTTTTATGGAAAAATTGCCCTCTGCCCTTCTGCTAGCAACAAAAATCTGACTCGTCATACATTGACTGCATCTCAAAAAAAAAAAAATGAAATACGCAACATATTGTGCTACATGACTGTATTATACACCTTTCTTTAATAAGCAGCATAAATTGCTAAACTGATTTCAAAATTTTTTAAACAGCATTTGTACATATATTTTTATGCTACATTTGCTTATTTATTCCCGTCCAGGATCATCCCCAGGAGGCCATATGACCCTGGACCAGTGGAAAGCTGCTCAGGGCAATCTACGTTGGGAACGGCAGAGGTGTGGTGCATGAATAAGAGAGTGAGATGAGTTTGTAAATAGAGGGCAATGAGATAAGTTCGTTATGAATAATTGAATTTTAGACTTTTAAATGTTTTGTTAAATGTTTTGGTGTTTGTAAATAGGAAGTTTGTTTATTGTTTCTGAATGTTCAAGCAATTAGGTTCACTGAATGATAGGTTTTATAAGCCAATTAGATTACCGGTTAGGGTTTTTCAAAGCCAATGTAAATATGGGGTTTTAAAGTTAAAAAAAAAAAAAATGAGGTTTCTTGGATCAAGTATCATTACAGCAGTATGGATTAATAAATTGCTCACTCAGTCAAATAAAAGAACATGTTGAAGACAACATAAAACCGCTGCACCAACAGCCCAAACCAACCGTGGATATTAAAATGGAAGTTAACGTGCAAAGAAATGTATTTTTTCTGAGAGAACGGACCTACTGGTAGGGGTAAGTTTACTCTCATTGCTCTTATTAAAAAATTGCCTGATTGAATTTTTTTACATTGTCTTTATCTACACCAGGGGCAACTCTTCCTCACTATTGCAATTCAATCAAAAACATTTTAGTATTTTCGGCCCAACACATTTCACAAGGCTTTCTTTAAATCATGTATCACTCAGCAATTTTCTAAAAGCTAAAGATTTCATTACTAATAAGTGACAAATTAATGCCATCTATGTGAGACATTTATTTATTTAGTTAGTTGGTTAGTTAGTTAGTTGTAGCTGCAGATACTGTGCAAAATGTGAATATTCATTTCACCTTCTAATAGGTAAATCTAATATCAAAACAAGCCAAGAAACATCAGCCATTCAACTAGAAAATTTCCAATCTTGACTAGGGACATTGTTCTTAATACAAAAACACAAACATATTCCTTAATGGAAACACTTTTAGGAAATAGATGGGAAAATGGATGAAGCTGGCTACTGTATCAGCTGTAAAAACCCAACTCCTAAAAGCACAGTTAGTTATCATTCCTCATAAAATTACATAACTACCACAGCTACAAAGAAATGTGTGTACCTAGAAAAAAAAAAAAAAAAAAAAAGTGTATGAAAAAATCTTAGTGATGACTACAGACTCCCAGTTGTAAAAACAACTTTTGTATTTCAACTTCTAAAAGCAAAGAACTGTACCACATTCAAGTATATATCAACATTCAACAATATGCATGAAATTCTTACATAAAGAAAACTAAATTTGTGGGATATTTTTGACTACTTTTTTGGCAACCCACTTTTTTCAAAAAGAACTTTTCAAACTGGATTTTTGAGAAACTAATGTTCTGCTAAATAAATACAAATCTAATGTTACACCAACTAGTTGAGAAGTTATGCACCTGGAAAATATGAAAGTGCACACATGATGGCTGAAGCAGAGAGATGTTATAAGTGTTTCTACAGTTAAAACCTATGAAAAATTATTATATACTGCACAAAGTAAAAACACAAAGTGACAACAAAAGACAGCCTGAAGAAGAAGAGTTTTCTCCAAAAATTTGCAATTAAAATAAATTTCCTAGTAAGAATTTCCATAAATAGATGTTTTTGATTAGTAAACAAATATATACAACCAGATGGGAGGTTGAGTATTAAAAAAAAATATTGAAACACTGGTTACAGTTACAGCAATCTAATGCAGTGATAATTTTTTTAACTGGATTTTAGAAGTATACATACTACACAAAATGCACACATAGATCTATTTTTATCATCCAGTGGGCCAAATTTTTATTATGGTTCCAACTATAAAAGAAAAAATTGTGCCACTTAGTGGGTGGTGGGATTGCGACAGCATGGAAAATACATGTATTATTTTCTCATGATTTCAGATATCACACACAACACTTTTTTTTTCTTGTAAAACTGACTTAGAGATATGGAGATATTGTATCTGCAGGCAAAGGAATACATAGGCTGACAATGTCATACATAACATGGTTTGGGGGGGGTTGTGACATACTTCACACTGCAAAAGACCCAACAGGAAGCATATATGTTTGGGAACAGATTTGCATAAAGATTAATTCTGAAATCCCTAAACAAAGCTGACTACAAAGAACATACCACTGCTGTCTAAAAGTTTGTCATGGATTTTGTTTTTCTTTTGTAATGCCATAACAGAACATTAATGAGTGCTTAAATCTTACAAGTACTTAAAACACACATCAGCATTCAGCTAGGAATTGTTCTAGAAATAGGAGGAGGGAAAAAGTGTGATCAAGGCCTGGTTAATCCTTAACTAATTCAGCATGCAACAATATTCTACAAAGAAAATAAACAGCATGGTTTATTACAATTTCAGCAGAATAAAAGAATACTTACTTCTAAGTTAGAACTGCCTTGAATCTGAAGTCCCAGTTTCTTTGCAATGGCATCAATGCCTTTACTTTTATCCTATAGAAAAATAAGACATTTTAATAAGCACACACACACACAAGAAGTCATATTTTTTCCATGCAAACAGCAAATAAAAGAGGGATGGTTGAAGTGAGAGATGAAACTCCAAAAAACAATAAGGTGTACAAAGTTAACTTAGCACTACAAAATAATTTCCCTGTTTTTTAGGATTGTACATCACATATTACCCTGTTTTTTAGAATTTTACATTATGTATGTCTAATCTACTTGCTTAAAATATGAACTTTAAATAAATAAATAAATAAATATATATATATAGGGATGTAAGGTCAGGTGATGCGTAACATCACAGCCTCTCCTTGACAAATGCCAACCCCGCCTTCTCGTGGTGCATCCTGTTCCCACTAAAGGGGCTCTGACGACCGCCAATAGCGGTATAACTATACCATCGGGATTAGAGGAAATTCTATCCCACACTCACCAACCCGCTTGGCCAGCGTGGTGAGTTATGGCCAAACCCCTCCAAAATGATTCCACAACTTAAATCTTGGCCCTCAGTCTCCGGCAGCTGGAATGTACCTGGCCAAGGCAGCGGCCAGTGCGACATGAAGGCAGAGGGTGCTAAGAATCACCGGAGGACCGGACTAAGCTGCCATCTCATGCTGACCTTGGCTACGTATAATGGACGCTCCCTATCTTCTGATTCAAGGCTTCTTGAATTGGAAGAGGAACTACAAAGGATCAAGTGGGACATCGTGGGGCTAAGTGAGGTAAGGAGAAAAGGAGAAGATCTCATCGAACTAAAAAGTGGACATCTCTTCTACTATCGTGGGACAGATACTGGCAGAACTAGTGGTGTTGAATTTATAATAAACAAGAAACTGAAGGATAAAGTTGTAGAAGTTGAAAGTTCCTCAGACAGAGCTGCACGACTTGTTATCCAACTCTCAAAAAGATACCAGGCTCAGATTATTCAAACTTATGCACCCACCACAAGTCATCCTGAAGAAGAAATTGAAGAATTTTATGAGGAAATTTGTCATCTAAATAATAAAGGTAAGCAGCACTTGAAAATAATTATGGGAGATTTCAATGCAAAAATAGGGCAACGGCAACAGAATGAAACTTCAGTAGGTAAATTCGGTCACGGCAACAGAAACCAGCGTGGAAATACTCTCGTTGAGTTTGCAGAGGCAGAAGGGTTTTTCATCTTGAACTCCTTCTTCAAGAAAAAGCCACACAGGAAATGGACATGGAGACATCCAAATGGGACGACAAGTGAAATTGATTTTATTATGTGTAACAAAAAATTCGTCATAGAAGACTGCAGTGTGCTAAACAAGTTCAACACAGGTAGTGACCATAGATTGGTGAGATGTAAGATGCACCTCAACACTAAACTTGAACGTGGCAAGCTCTTAAGACAAACAAAATCTATTGACATAACCAACCTTAAAAAAACACCATAATACCTTCAAGTTGGAACTGAAGAACAGGTTCTCTGCTTTAGAAGGCCTAACATCGGAAGAGGTGGACATCTCTGAAGTTAACAGAAAAGTAACCAAAGCTCTTATGGAAACAGCAACAAAATTAGCTGGGTCTAAGAACAAGTTGCATGTAAACAAATTATCAGGAAAAACGAAAATGTTGATGCAAAAAAGAAGAGAGATGAGGACAACTAAAGAAGATGTGACTTCCAAAGTGGAATATATAGAGCTATGCAAGACAGTAAGAAAAAGTATCACTGAAGACGTAAGAAAATTCAACTGTGAACTAGTGAGGAAAGCAATTGAAAACAACCAAAGCCTAAAGATAGCAAAGGGACATCTCAGTAAGGGAAGAAAACAGATTATGGTACTGAGAAAAGAAGATGGTTCTGTAACAAGAAATAGAGGCGAAATTTTGACAAGAGTGAAAGATTTCTACTCCAAATTATATGAAAGGGATGATACATGCACTCCAGACATCATGAAAGATACCAGTACCAGAGTTCCTCCAGTCCTTCCAGCAGAAGTCGCACATGCAATAAAGAACATGAAGCGGGGAAAAGCTCCAGGAGAAGATGGAATTACTGTAGACATCATACAAGAAGCAAGTGGAGAAATCGAAACAGTACTCGCCCAAATTTTCACTCGATGCCTTAATGAAGGAAAGATTCCTGAGGATTGGAACACCGCTACAATGATCCTGCTACATAAGAAAGGTGACATTGAGGATCTCGTAAACTACAGACCTATCAGCCTCCTATCAGTAGTTTATAAAATCTTCACTAAAGTTCTTTCACACCGCTTGAAGGTAACACTGGACATGGCTCAACCGAGAGAACAAGCTGGATTCAGGAGTGGCTACAGCACAATAGATCATATCCACGTACTGAGAGAACTAATTGAAAGAGCGAGGGAATATGAACTTCCATTGTGCATGGCTTTTATCGATTATGAAAAAGCCTTTGATTCTGTGAAACCATCAGCAGTTACAATGGCTCTGAAAACCTGCGGTATTGAAGATGCATACATTAATATTATTAATAACATCTATGAAAATGCAAGTGCAAAGATTTGGCTGTTTGAAAATACAACACACGTAAAAATTGGAAAGGGAGTGAGACAAGGTGACACCATATCTCCGAAGCTCTTTAATGCCACATTGGAGGGTGTTTTTCAGTCGCTGAGCTGGGAAAACAAAGGGATAAAGATTAATGGAGATTATCTAACCCACCTTCGTTATGCTGATGACATAGTCATTTTTGCAACTACCCCATCAGAGCTACAGAGTATGATCCAGGAACTTGCTGACAAGAGTAAAGAAGTGGGATTAAAAATGAACTTTCAGAAGACAAAAGTGATGTACAATGCTTTTACAAGAAATGAAGATTGATCGATTGATGGAGAAAAGCTGGAGATAACAGACACGTACCTTTATCTTGGACAGCAGATATCAAGTGAGGGTCACATTGATGAAGAAATTAATCGGCGTACAAAACTTGCCTGGAGAGCTTTTGGAAGAAACAGCATAATTTTCAAGAGCAATATGCCATTATGTCTTAAAAGAAAAGTGTTTGATCAATGCATCCTTCCAGTGCTTACGTATGGTGCAGAGACGTGGACCTTAACTAAAAGAGACATACAAAGGCTGCAGACAACTCAAAGTAGCATGGAGAGGTGCATACTTGGTGTAACCAGGAGAGATAAGAAGAGGAACTCGTGGATCCGAAAAATGACAAGAGTGGAAGACATCATGATCAGAGTAAAATCCCTGAAATGGCAATGGGCTGGACATACTGCCAGAAGGACAGATCATCGATGGACAGCCGAAATTTTAGATTGGATTCCAAGGGACAGGAAAAGACCCAGAAGAAGACCACATGGGAGATGGGTGGATGAAATTCGAAAGTATGCAGGGGTGACATGGAGGAGACTGGCACAAGACAGACCGTTGTGGAGGAAACTTGGGGAGACCTTCGTCCAGCAGTGGATTGATAATGGTTGACAATGATGATGATGATGATGATATATACACACACACATATCTACAGGGTCAAAAAATGTTGCTGCCTGGTAGCAAAGGGTGACAAAAAATTTGTCCAGGCCACCATGAAAAATGTTAACGGAAAAATATGTACCATATTTTTTGTCATATAATATGCGGCTTATCTGCTAAAAGAGTTTAAAATTTTGGTTCTGCGGATTACACACTGATGCAGATAAACACCAATTAAAAAAAAAAAAAAAAAAAAAAAAAAAAAGCTTTTGTGGTCCTTTGATTTTAAAAAATCCAAAGGGTAATTTGTTCTGGAGAGGGGTGTAATTCGAAAAGGAGCTCTCTCACTCTCTCATAAAATGTTTTCTCAGTTCAGGAGTTTGTATGGAGCGAAGAGGAGGGAGAAGGGGTGTCATAATGAAAGATCGGGGAAGTTGCAGGGAGGGATGGTGGGAGTCATTTTGTCTTTGTATCTCTTTGTTGTTGTGCGTGTAATTTAGTAGCAAAATGTTTACACAGGCCACCCACACCATCACATGCACTCTTGCTATGGCCTGTGGCTGAGAAGATCCACACTTCTTTGTTACATTTGGGTCCCCCCTTCATAAGTTCATAGAACTGATGTTTGTTTTTGAAGTGCCCTTATATCATTGCATGCTACCACAAAAGACTTAGTCTCATTTGGAAAGTACACAATGCATGCAAAGAGTGAGATCTGGACATTTTTTTGCCAGTGGTAACTTTGCACTTCATCAGGTAGAATTACAGACCAGTTCTAAGCAAAGTCAAATTGCAACACCAACACTGGACTATGTGCTGCAGACTGTTTAACCTCTGCTATCCCATCTCTCTGGATCCGCTCATTGTAAATTACGGAAGAGTTTCTTCCCTCTCGATATCCCCCCACGTTCAGTAGTTCTTATTTTCATTGACACCCCCAATGACTCTCAAGCACCCTTGATAGGTTTTTCACGGTACTCCATAAAAATTGCACCAGGCAGTACCATTTTCCAGCACCACAGCTTTGGAAAATCAAACTTTGAAATCATATCAGCTGCAGTTTAGCCCAAAAATTACTGCAAATTGCAGTTTACCCATGAGTCAAAAATTGCCTAAGTTTCATAAAATCATTCACCACCATTTTCACTGTTGCTAATTTGTTCTCGCCCTTTTCGGATTTAGTCACATTTAGCGACTTGGCGAATACTTAGTGCGAGCCCTGCCGGGAATTGTGTTCTCCTGCTATTAAAAATTTACTAAATAATGTTTACAGTTCTCCTTTTTTCTCTGAATCAAGAATTTGAAAAAAAAAAAGTGCTATTTTTCAAAAGTTGGAAAAAAAAAAAAAAAAAAAGAAATTGAAAAAGAAAGTGTCATTTTCAAAAATATGTAGGAAACATTCAAGGCAAAAATCCAGTAACCTGATTCCCCCAGTAAACTACAGGGATCATAGCATACTTCTGGAAAATTTTAGGTAAGAATTTTAGGAATTTTAGGAATTTTTAGAAAAATTTTAGGAAAATTTTAGGAGTGTATTTCAATAAAAACTAGATGTATATATTTGTATACATCTAGTAAAACAACTTTGTATACATTGTAAGGGGTTTGCTTCACACCCTTCAACCATATATACTGATAGACTGCGCATGACATCAAAATTTCTGGCTCCAACATAAAATCACATGACAACAGTCAAAAAGATGGGTTACACCTGCTGTGCTTATGGTTGCTCTGACCGATATAGTAAAGAAAGTTCTATGATTTTTCATGGGTAAGAAACGAATTAAATACCTAAGTCAATAAAGTTCAATTACTTAACCAGAAACTTGCAGCTATTGATATAAAAATATAGTAACTTAAGAAAAAAAAATGGAATCCATGTTCCAAATTCTTTCGCAAATGTTCATCACATTATAAATCACAAAATGTAAACAACACGATCATGCATGTATATAGCTCATAAGTAAACTTACCTGAAGAGTTTTCATTATATATGAGGTGCATTCACATAATACACCGAAAACACTGAAGTTCTGCAGCGTAAATTAGTAATCATAACAGCATTTGTACACGAAATTTGGAGTCTGATGATGACGTGCCCAATTTTTGAGCCATGGCGGCTTTGATGCAGCTATTGCCAATGCGCAGTCCATTAGTATATATGGTCGAAGTTCACACCCAAATTTTTTGCATAACATCTAATGTCTAAAGTTTAAGTATGATTTACTTCTAATGTTCAGTTCTTATCTTTTCACGTGTTATTATCATATTCAAGTATATTTACCACATTCAAGTTTCACTTTGAACATTAATATGCTGTTGAACCAGAAGCAATTCACGATTTTCACAGTAAAGTTTTCAGGTTTCACATTAAACTATAATATCCTAAAAGGTAATTGAAAACCAAGAACTATGTACAATTGTTCACTGAATTACTTTTTTCATATTATTGTTTTAACCTTTTCCTGATTAGCCTATCTTTTTCTGCTTCCACCACAACTAATTTACTTTCAGTTTTCTTTATTTCAGCTGAACCTTGTATGATCAAGTTAGAGGCAACTGCTATTTCAACAGTATTTTGTTTTTCTACAGCTTTTCTCATTCTTCCTGTTCCCTCTTGAATTACTGCTAGGGAGGCTTCTTTATCTTTTTTAAGCCTATTTATTTCTGCATCATTTTCTTTTATTTTGTCATCAAACTCAGCTTTTCTTTTTTTCTCTAGCTGCTTTTCCTTATTTTCCCTCTCTTTCTTCTCGAAAATAAAAGCATAACAAACAGCGCGAAAACTAGCTCATAAATAGAATATTTGAAACACTCTCAATGTATGCACTCTCAATTATTAGGGATGGTAGAGGGGAAGGGAATAGAACTGTCCAAAATTAGCATGTTTTCGTTGCGCTAGGGCGCTTAAGCACGGCTGAATTCCTTCAGATACCCCCAATGTTCAAATGATTGAAATGTGCTGATGTTCATGGAATGAAATGGTTGATCAGCTATGATGACCGCATAAAAGTTCGGTGGGGGGAGGGCTTTATTTTTTTTATTTTTTTAGTTTATGCAACATTTTACATCACTCCAGTATTTATCTTGTCATCATCAACAATCGCAATGCAACTACCGCTTACGATCGCGGATATCAGCAACCGAAAATCTGCCATATCTCTAAGTGATATAACACACAGTATCCTGTTACAGTGTATTGTAATTGAAAAAAAAAGGATGTGGAAAAAAGAAACTTTCAGAAATTAAGATCATCAAGTCATGCGTTTCAAAAATCCGTTTTCCTTTATAACGTTTAAAAACACGTTTTTGCTTTTTACCTGTAGTGTAAATAAAAAAAACTATGTTGATTTTTTTTTTATGGAATCAGACGTCCGTATGTCTGATTGTCTTCATCTGAGTTCACACTTTAGCTACTGTGTACAAGTAGACCTATTTTTTCAGTTCAAAAATATGTAGTTTTGTATATATTCACAGTATAAGTCAT
Organism: Macrothele yani; assembly: GCA_039090855.1. Lineage (NCBI taxonomy): Eukaryota > Metazoa > Arthropoda > Arachnida > Araneae > Macrothelidae > Macrothele > Macrothele yani. The sequence goes on along the minus strand of CM077005.1, from coordinate 29,961,704 downwards.
TCCTTATTCCCACAGAACTGAATTCAGCATATGCAAAATGAAGATCATCAAGACCCGCCCAACACTATGTTTCTGATTGTCTGCTGTTTATATTCAAGAAATGCAAACATGGATCAATGGTGAATGCAGCAACTATGATTTTTATTTATTACCAAGAAAAAAAAAAAAAAAAAGAGCTGTGAAAGCTGTAAAGCTGAAACAGATATTTCTCTCGAACCCCCCCACCCCATATAAATGCACAAAAACATTCCAATTAAGATCAAACAGCAGGAGGACGCGTCCACACAACACAACCTTTGGAATTACCTGATGGAATGGCTTCTTTTCATTTGGCACATCGCCATAAATCACCACCTGCAGCTCACTGAACTGTCAAGTTGCACCCTTCCTCCTTACTTTAACTATAATAGAAACTGTAAAAAAAAAAAAATGCTCCCCAATTTTCGACAAAATTAAATTACCAAATTTACGTCATGATGTTGCAATTTACTAAAATACGTTTGTTTATCTGCTGAATATTGCTTAAATCCATTGAAAACTTTTTAATTATATATGATTTTTTTATTAAAACAGTAACTCAGACGTCTGAATAAAAACGTGTTTGTAATTCAAATAGAGTCCATATCATCACAGAAAAAAATTTAAGGATCACTCTGTTTAAATAAACCATGGCATCTAAAAAAAGTAATTCACTTGCTTTTCCCGTAATTTATAATTACTGTTTCTTTTTTTCAATCCGATTATGCAACGTTTTTTTTTTTTTTTTTTGCATCTGCTAAAGTTCCTAACGGAATTTGGCGAAATTTGCACTAGAACTTTATTGTGATGTATCTTAACTACTGTAAAAATTTTACTGTGTTATTTTCAAAATTCAGAAAAATGGATTTCTGAAAATATTCTCCTAGTCCTTTTGTGCTGTGGAAGTGATAAACAGGTGTTTGCTTTCTTCCCAACCAAGGGCTTCAGATCAGCGCTCCCAGCTGTCAATCAACCGTTGCTATGGTAACACCCTTTCTGCTGGAGGCTCACTCTGTCCAAAGAGGCACACATACTTGTCTATAATAAAAATTACCAATGCTAACTTTTAAAGTTTTAAACCGATTCAACTGGAATTTTGGAAGTGAGCTTCTGTAATCCAATTACAGTGAATGTAAAAATTTCAGCCACTTTCGTGAAAAATTCGCAAAGATAGTTTTCTTATTTTTTATCATAAGTAGTGGAAGTCTCTTGAGGGGAGGGAGGGTGGCATGCACATAAACAAGAAGAAGATGAATGTGTTGTTCAGGCATACTCCTCACTGGTGGATGCCAGCTGACTTGGTACATACGCGACCCCTGCAAATGCTAAATGCCTCTTCTTTCCCCTTCTGTTCTCAATTGTCGGACGGACATCAAGCTCCCCTTCGACCTACTAGTAATCATCCAATTTTATTGCACTGGAAGAAGTGCCTTTTTTTTCTTTTTTCCCCCATCCAAATTAGGATTTGGTGCACATCGGAAACCGCTGCCGGTGGTTTCTTTGAGAACAGAGAAAAGGAACTTTAAAAATGAAGGGGTAACAGTAACATGATTTCCTAAAAGGGCATTTTTTAAGCACTAATTTCAAATTTCAAGGCTTTTCAAGACGGCATTAAAAAACACCGTTTTTCCAGGATATTCCAGGCCTTGAAAACGTAATCATGATTTTCCAGGACTTTCCAGGTTTTCAAGCACGCGTGCGCACCCTGCGTAATGGTAAATTTATTGGCGTTAATAACGGTTGTGTTTTGAATAAATAAGCTTACGAAAATTTTAGGATGAATAGCAAATTTTAGGTATAATTTTAGGAATTTAAGGAGGGTCACAAAATATTAGGAATTTTAGGAATTTTAGGAGGAATGCGATCCCTGAAACTACCTACCATTAGGACAATACTTGGACAAAATTTCAAAATTTTAAAAAATGGGGTTTTTGAGAGATTGCAATTCAAAAACGTTGATTTTTTGAAATTTTATATATTTCAAAAATTTATTTTATGAGTTACATGCATCACAGGATAAAAATAAAATTACTGCTAAGACAACCCTAGTAGGGGTGCAGGTTGGCACACTTTTACCCACCTGATAAGTCTTTTTCTTAAAAAAAAAAAAAAATCCTAAATTTGCGGAAAATTTAAAAAAATTTGCCATTTGGCAACATTTGTTTGATCAATTGCTGTGAATTTGAAGAAAGGCCAATTCAATAGCCTCAAAATTAAAAAATTCGAGTCTATCTGCTTAGTTCAGGAGCAGTATTCACTTCAAAATTTGGTGTTTCATATGATTTTTGCCACGGGTGTATTTTATTCCTATTTTCAAAATGCTGTAGCTCGACCAAAAAAATTTTTTTTGTGAAAAATCCTTTTGCAGTACTTTAAACCTCTATTAGGAGTAGCTACCGTAATTTTTTCAAAAAAATTGGAGGTGGTCAACTGACACATGTTGGTCACACCTGCCTGGATTGAGATGGTTCAATGTTCAGAAAAAATAATACAGAATTTTTTCTTATATTGTTTCTGAAATGTTCAGAAAAAATAACACAGTGTGTGCATTCGGGCATGTAAAATTTTGGTTCAGGCATGTACAGGGTGATTCATAAAGAAGTATACAGTTTCAATGCACTATAAAACAAGGACAATGTAAGATATTTTGTTACCTGTAACAGAATTGTAGGGAAATGTTACCAAGATTTTTTAGAGACAGTCACAGATGTTCTATGTGTGCACCCTTAGTCACACGACACACGTCGAGCCGGTAATCCATTTCCACCCAAACGCGAGGTAAGATATCTGAATCAAGTGCAGTGATAGTGGCTGTGATACGCTGTTTCAGCTCAGCTAGATCAACAGAAAGGGGAGGGGCAAATACCTTGTCTTTTATGTACCCCCACAGGAAAAAGTCACAAGGTGTTAAGTCAGGACTTCTGGGTGGCCATTGGGTCAGTGGCATGTTGTAGTCCGTGGCTCGTCAAATTTATCGGTGAGGAAGATGTTCATCGACTGACTAGTAACGTGACAGGCGCTCTATTGCCTACCTCACTTCCCTCACTAGGGGGACACAAACTTTATGAGTACATCTACCTAACGGTTCACAGTTGTGGTCCGTGTCTATAACTGTTACTGTTTTACAGCATCTGGAAACTGTATACTACTTTATGAATCACCCTGTATTGTCTTAGACAACATGTCCGACAGGGCATGTAAAAATTCTGAAAATTTTCTGGTCTTGATATATTAAATATATGATATTTAACCCATTCATGGCATTCATCAATTCAACTAATAAAACCAATAACATATTTAGATTTTTTATTATCCACTGTACCATTGGGATCTAATAGCAGTCAGTCTCTGTACTAATGTGCCTTAAAATGTTATATGATACAAAAGAGAAACCAACATATGTTACAAAAGAGAACTAAAAAGAAACCATATTTATTAGATGACAGTTCTGGATGAATAGTCAATTACTTAAACATGAGATTATTAGAAATAATTAAAACTGTTAGTAGGACCACTTATATAATAGAATTCAACCGCTATAAAAAAATTGCTACCATTTGGGTTGAAAGCAGAGTATTTCTCAGAAAAAACTATACTATAGACAAGTACAGTATTTAAAAATAATCTGCAGTGGGCATCCAAAATTATGGATATATATTTAATTTTCAAACACAATATGAAAAGACACACACACACAACTTATCTTTGACTTGTTTCTTTACCACCAAAGTGGGGTGTAGTTCAACACATGAATGTCACATGGCTGGCCATTCCTGTTGCAGCATGAAGAGAATTGTTTGAGACAGACAGCTGTGGAAGGGACTATGGGAGACCATCTAGCAGTGGATTGGAAATGGCTGCTAATAATGATTTAGACCTACCCTCTTTCATGACAGCTGGGTGTAAAGAAAGGGACTCCTTACACAGTTAGATGTTACCAAAATCAGAGTGGTAAGGAAGATGGGCATCAAGAAAAAAAAAAGATGGATACTTGTGCAAGACAAATAATTTATAATACACATATATTGCACCAAGTTTGGGCAGGTGTGGTACAAAATGTTGACGGTAAAAATGTTGACACGGTCATAATGCCAACAGGGTCAAAATGTCAACACAATCATGATGTCTTACCTTTCATTTGTTCATTAGAATGCAGCTGTCAAAATTAATTTTCTTAAATGGACAAACAGATAAGGAACTTGCTTCTGCACCCCCACTTACATTTAAAGTCCATCTTATCTGAGGATCATCTTTTGTGGGCTGGTATTACCCTGTGAAACCTCATTGTTGGTCTCAGCCAGATGTCTTGATACTTAGTAGCAGCAAATTTGCATACTTCTAAATATGACAATGGAACTAGGTAGTGTCCTTGATACTTGGATGTCCTTGCACCTTACTTAATTCCTGAGCTATTGAATAACTCAGCGCTTACTCTCTCAATGTGGAACACACATACAGTATTAAATTCTGTGAAGAACGGTAAACAACAGGGTCTCTAAAGCATTGCTCCCCATGTGCTGTATTTTAGCCTCCCTTAAATACTTCCTCAATGTAGGTACGTGACCTAATTCTGCCAGTTTGGTTCCTAAATTATGTGTCAAACCAAGATATTAATTTTCATGAAAATCTGTTCTAGCCGAAAAAAACCTTGTTATGCATCAAATTTTGTCAAGATCCATTGAATAACAGTGGCATGCGGAAGCTAACATGTTCTTTCGTACATACAAAACACATTTAAAAACTGAAATAAACTGAAATTAAAACGAAAACCAAATATTTTGGGAGGGGGGTGTAAGGAAATAGGCATTGTGACTGTCGACATTTTTTTTTTTGACCCTGCCGTTCACCTATATGGAAGACAAAGTTAATTAAAACAACTTAATAGGTGTTTTTGAAATACAAGATTACTGTAACAGGTGTTTAATTTCCAAACAACTTGATCACGTACATGGGAAAGACCTAGAACAAGATAAACTGATCATGTTAAATGGCCATTAAGTGAGAAAATTTGTTAGAGGCAAGAGATCTTGCAAAGCACTAAGGATAGGAAAAGTTTGCAGGCAGGGTTATTTCATGGAAAATCATCCAATTTAAAAAATAACGGTTGCTGACACACTTTTAAAAAATTAAATTTTTGTCCATCTGGAAAATCATATTTTGAGAGTTCAAATCTAGGGTTTATTTTTTTTAACATCTGCCATTTTGGACTTGCAGGCAAATCGAACCATCGCTGCAGGGAAAAATCACGCTCACACCGTCTTTGTTGCTATTTTTAACTGTAAAAACCATAAATGGCAGAACTCCAACTGGTGTCATTTTAAAGAGCATAGGTATATCTATAAAGGGAATGCATAAATATTTACTCAAATTCAAGATAGAAATTGATTTTTTTCAGTTTTTGAAAGATCCATTACAGTTCTTATATGGGATCAAAAAAACAAATAGCCTTTGGCTTATATTTAGTCTACAAGGACTGCTTTCAGCTGAAACAAATAACTATTGGCTTTTACAATCCATTTGTGCTAAAAGAGGGGTCTGAAGTTGTCAATTTTTCACAAATCGCAAAATTTAAACTCCTGCATCTAGGAAGAGGAGGGTATAAAAAATGTGAAATTTTCCCAAACTACTTTTCAGTGTGTCTACACAGAGATGTAAAATATCCCTACTTGTTTCTTAAAGTACTTTGTAAGTTACAAAGAATCAAAGTTGCAAAAATTTGCAAATTGTAATTTACTTGAAAGTTGTTACCACTTTTGCTTGTGATCCAGAACCAAAAGTAGTAACCACCTACTCAGGAATGGGAATTCCCCGGAATTGTCATTGACAGACTATCATCTGTTCTGTCGCCTGGATCACTTCCTGTCCGAGAAACAGTTCACGACAGACAACGAGGTTCAACATGCAGTTGATGACTTCTTCGGGTCCTAACCACAAGACTTTTTTCGTTCTGGGATCATGGTCTTGCCGGACAGATGACAACTATGTATCGATTGCGAGGGGGATTATTTTGCCTAGGTAAGTTCTCCTACTTTTCCGTTCTCGCCGTCCACGTGTGCTGGTCCTTTGCCGGACATTTCATTCGCACCAACACAATATAATGCTGAAATAAATTATTTAACCAGTTCAGTAATTACATTCAAAATGTCTTAAAAAGAAAGGAAATTACCTTTTGTCCACCTGTAGTATCGCTTGCATTTTCCTTATTCTTAACACTTTCAGATGCTTTCTGAACCTGGGCTTCAGTATGCAAAGTTTTAGAGGCTGGGCCTGGCTTTTTAGTAATAGGAGGAGGAGAATGGTCTATTATTTCAGAAGTAACAACCTCATTTTCCAGTTCATCTTCTTTAGCACTACTGAGTAAAAGTGTAGGAGTTACAATTTCTGAGTCCACTTTCTTTTCACTCTGCACAGCAGTATTTTCAGCGGAATCTTTTACGTCACTGTCCGTCACAGATTTAGTGTTACTTTCTTCTACGGAGTCTGAAACAGGCACTTGTTCCTTGGGCATTTCCTCACTTAGTGATTTTTCACTTACTTCTGTATCTACTTCCATACTTTCTTCAGCAGTCTCCGCACTCTCAACTTCCTTCGAAGAGTTCTTTTCCTCCACTGAAGGAGATGCCGAGTCCTCAGTTAACAAAGTATTATCACAGTTTGTTTTTGCCTCTTCCTCAGTAGAATGACTGTTTGTTTCTGTAACTTCAGGTGTGGGAGATTTAGCATCTACAGAGTTCCCATCTTCAATAGGTGACTCTTTAGGCTCTTCCACTGAGTCATCATTTTTCTTGGAATCGTCTTCTGTGCACTTACTTTTGTCCACGTCACCTTCGTTACACACTGGATCAACATCCATGGATTCAGCTTCTTTGTCTGTCTCTTTTTCAACCTCCTCTTCTACTTTTTTCATATGTGGGGGCGATTTCTTTGCCTCACATTCGACATCAGGGAGTTCTGATCAGGTTCAACAACAGTCTGAGAGTCTTCCTTGGTCACATCAGTATCTGTGGCTGAATCATCTAGAACCAATTCCCCTTTAACCGGTTCTTTCAGTTCTGCACTGTTACTGTCCGGTGAATGTGACTTTATACTTTCTTTTGTAGCACTATCTTTTTCACTTGCACTAATGTCATTTTCACTAATACTTTCTCCATTTGCTGAAGGATTCTCTTTAGTAAGCGTGGAATCACCATCCTGTAAAACAAACAAAATCATTCACATTATTTCTACAGTATTTGACAAGAATACAGCAAACTCTCGATTATCCGTGCTAATCACTGGATAAATGTGCATAACTGAAAAACACGGATAATACGATTTTTGCTTTTACTGAAAAAATTACCTTTCTATGTACCATACAGTATATAAAAATGCATGTGACACATTGAACTGTTGATAATAAGGTATATAAAATTACAAAACATTGGTAATGTACTTACAATTTCTGTTGTTGACGAAAGTAAAATGTGATAGGTTTATAAGCGTACATATAGTAGTATGTTTACTAGACACAACCCACAAAAATCATATATGTCTTTTGGAGCAAAATAATCTGTAATATTCTTTTGCTTCTTAGGTGCATTTAATTATTTGCTAACACCAGTACAAATATTACGAAGTGTCACAATATCACTGTAATTAAAATCCCCTTGTTCCACATAAACTATGAGCGTTTCTACACATTCCAAAGCTGCAACATGACTCACACATTTCTTCTCTTTCCACTGTTATCTCCACCTGCTTAGTGCTTACCCCCAGAATCTTCACTCTGCCTGCCGGTCACTATGTTGACAATTTCTTCGTCTTTCATAAGCTGAAAGCCCGGTTCACATGGATCTATTTACAGCCAGTCTTCAACATTTTCACTGTCCACATTTTGGAATCCTTCCATGTGGGAAATCAAAGTGACGATGTCAGATGATTCATTTTCTTTTTGTGTGTTAAGTCCTTGGAAGTCTTCTATATCTCGCAGTAGTCTATAACAATCACACACCATGAGTGTGCGATTGTTAGACTTTAGAACAGCTCATGCCTTTGATATTAAATGTACAGCATCCAGAAATGAAAGCCTCTTCCAGAATGTTAAAATATGTTTTCTTGTTCCTCAGTTAAATTTCTTACAAGCTGTGACTGATAGATTTTCTTCATTGATGCAATTACACCCAGATCCATAGTTTGGAGAATGGATGTCGTCACATTGGGTGGCAAAAAATCCACTCGTATTTGCCCATCATCGGAAATAAGCCTGTCTTCAGAAGGAAGTGAAGAAGCATTGTCTAAGAGTAGGACTGCTCTGACTGGTAACCTTTTATGTTGTAAATAATCAGTAACTTCAGGGACAAATTTCGTCTTAAACCAATCTTTGAAAATTTCTCTGTTCATCCACGCTCCTTTCTGATTATAATATTGGATCGGCATAGTATTCTGATTTTCATTTCCCTTAAAACACCCTTTTTTTGGGGGGGGGGAGAAACAGAGTATGGATAATCCGCAAACCAGATAATCTGCGCACGGATAATCGAGAGTTTGCTGTATGTTCAAAATTTTCAAAAATCTATGAAACACACCTAGATTGTTCACATTTTTACTTGCATGTGTGTCAATTCAAGGGTCGTGCTCTTCCAAAAAAAGTAAATTCAAGCACTTTTTAAACCTGAATTCTCATATGTGTGTACTGTCGGTCGGTCATTAGGTAGGTATTTTAGTTAAGTTCAGACTGTTAATCTCAGCAGGGGCAGGCACACCTTCAATGACCTGCCTGTTATCCCCTGACCCCTCTTGGTTTATTTTATTATTAACTTTGAATTTCCCTCTGTTCTGGTATTTTTCAAAATCATTTTATTTTGTGGAATATTTTGAAAGGGTACATTACTTTTGTATTCATTTGCTGGTATGACCCTTATTGTTTGCCTTAACATTTTATTTTTGATGCAGGGTCCACACATGAAGCACATGCAATTCCTGCAAGTTCCACCCTCCGGAAAGGATGCGTCCCTATCCCCAGCAAACAGAAGCCCATCATAATTTGTGAATACATCATTCCACTCATGTGGCTGATGCTTTGCTCTGTAGTGACATCATAGCCAAGATACCATCTGTTCACACACTCCCCTGGCTTGAACGAAAGTTCTGCGCTATTTGATCAGCTTGGTGTTTTTATCAGAACTACACAGAAATCTTGTTCTTAAACACCATTTAATTACGAAAATAGGAGAAAATTTTGCAAAACTGGAAGTTAACAAAACGATGATTTCTCTAGTAATCATTTTTTTCCCCTCATGATGTCCCTCTGACCTATATTGTTGTTAAATATCATTTTATTCCATACATCTTTGTGTTTCAGCTTGAAAATGGAGGCAAAAATTTCTGACAACAGAGATTGGATAAAGCAATAATTTCTCCCGAAATCATAATATTTTTTCTTATGATGTTTCCCCTGTTGTGCATTGTCATTAAACATAAAAAGTTTGAAAAACAGTAATGTTTTTTTTGTTTCCCAGCCAATTTCCTTACTAATCAGGACTCCTTCCCTGCTTTATTTCATAAAATTCATGGGGGTGCTTTGAGAAATTAAAGAACAAAATAGATGACCTTGAAAAAACTAAATTACCCATTAATCTGACTGTGATATCTCAAAAGGAAGCTCATGTACAGAGGGTGAGTCAAAAGTTTGCTATATTTGGATCACTTTAAGTCTTCATACGTACCTTTACGACGAAAGCTGACTAGCATTCAAAGTATAGGCCACCACGTTGCACCGTCTTTAGCCAACTGTCTGCCAGTTCTTCGATTTTGTGGCGGTACCAGTTCTTATCCTTCGAGGCGAAGAACTCCTTCACCCCAGCTGCCACTTCCTCATGGCCTGTGAAGCAAGTGGGCCATGGACCGGAACAGGTAATAATCCGATAGGGCAAGGTTCAGACTATATGCTAGGTGTGGCATCAGTTCGATGCCCTCAAGTTCCTGGAGTTTTGCCCGGGTCGTTCGTGTGGTATAAGGCTCAGCATTGTCCTGCTGTAGGAGAGCGTGCATTTTGTTCACCAGTGCTGGGTACTTCTCCTCCAAAATGGCATACATCTGCTCCAGCTGTTCAGAGTAGAGGTTGGCGTTGATGGTCCGACCATCAGCAGCAAATTCATAATGGATTGTCCCCTCGAAAATTCACCAGACGCAGAGCATCACCTTGTGCTCAAAGCGTCCATGTTTGGCAACAGGTTCAGGAAGCTGGCCCAGGCTCAACCACTGCTGTTGTGTGTTAGGATTACAGAAATAAATCCACTTTCCATTGCCCAAGTTTTCTAGGAGTTTTGTGCAACTTCCACTCGGCGGTTTGCTTCAGCTGACGTCAATTCGTGAGGGGCAATGGGGCAATTCCTGTAGACCTTGCCGAGGTCCTGAAGGTGACAAATTATGGTGGTCTGCGATATGCCCAGCTCGCTTAATAATCTCCGAGTGCTGGTTGTCGGATTTGCCTCTACGGCCTCCGAATCCACGGTTTGCTGCCTACCTGACCTTTGCTGATCATCGAGGTTTCTGTTACCTGAGCGAAAAATTTTTAACCATCTGCTTGCAGTGATGTGGTCCATGGAACCTTCCCCTTTCACATGACAAATGTTTCATGTTGCTTGAGCAGCATTATGGTCGAGTTCAAACTCGTAAAGCAGAAGTTCCCTAATTTGCTGGTTGTGACTGCATCTTTTTAGGAGTCCTAACCACAGACAGAACAATGACTGTTGTTGTTCACAGCAATGACTACCACTTTATATCACTTGAACTAGTTTAAAAACATGACACCCACAGCAGCACATGCGTTCATATTTTTTAAGTACTTATTTACATATTTTTTATTTAGTTACCAATTACTTTAATTATACACAAATCTATTACAATTATACAACACAGAACTAAACACATATGTAAAATAAAATATTCAGTATAAGCTGAAGATTCCAACGTGATAACCTTGTCTTTGCCAATGACAAAGTCCGAAGGCAAGAGTTCGTCAGTAGGTTCTGATTCATCCCTGGATTGCTCAGTATCTGTAAGATGATCACTGTGTAATGACTCATCATCACCTTTGGATTCATCTCATCTGTTCGTGAAATCCTTCAAGCCTTCCAGTGGTCCCGTTGTTATCCACGGAGAAATTACATCATACTTTTTTAAATATTTCAGCCATGCCAAGTCAGCGAACATTTTGCTTTGGGACATTATCCTTATAGGATTTGGTGTGAAGAGAATTTTTCTGGAAAATGTTGAGCAGTACGTAAACAATATCAGAACAACACAACAAATGTCAGAACTCGCACAACGAGGAAACCACTCGCACTAGACAAGACAATCAAAACTTCAGAAATTTAAAAGCCATATATCCAAAGAACTGTGCGTTCAGCCTATGGTGATCTTGGATTCATCGTGCGACATTCTATGTATTTTTCCAATCCTGAGACCAGAGATCACGATAACGCCTCTACACGCGTATTTCACGGGGGATCACGCCTTAAAAAGGCCGAATACACTTTAAAATTTAGAAATGCGTATTTTTACGCATTGTTTTCCCATATGAAATTTCTTTTTATAATAGGTGATTACACCGGGATTTTGTCATAAAAATGACCAATTTTTTTACTCAAGAAATTATAAGTTAACTTTTATGTCACAGTTTATGAGAAAATCATGATTTGGTTCCCACTGCCGATCTAGTCAGCTAGGGATCGGCTTTCGGCAATCATTCGGAACAACCTTAGGAGCAGCTCAACCAACAGGAATGCGCATTACAGGGAAGGAGAATTCAACTGCGTCGGGATTGAGACATTAGTGTATCGGTGCATTGTGGTGCAGTTAAGCCTTGGCGTGAAGGAAGTGAAAAGCGACGTATTTTGAAGTTAATTTAATTGCCACTTCAGGGCGGGATAGCGGGATTCCCGCCAAAACAAAACTGTTAAGCGGGAGTCTCCCGCCTTATGAAATTTTAAGAAAAAATATATATAAATATAAAATCTTGGGTCCGTTTTTGGATCGCTAATTTTCCCCGCGATCGTTATTTCTTTTTCTCGCGAAGTTTCCTCTGTCCAGTATTGTTATTAAATATCAATTTATTGCATAAATGTTTGCATTTCAGCTTGAAAGTGAAGACAATAGTTTCCGATAACGAAAGTTCGACGGAGCAAAAATTTCCTAGTCAACTCTGACTTGTCATCAAAACTGAAGATCATTTTGGGGGGGGTGCACATGCGTGGTGGCAGTGGAAGGGGGAGGGGCCGTCTTCCGGCTGGGGTTGGAATTTCGTCTTTCAAAACTTTTGAAAACGGAAGTTAGGCAAACTGCAGATTTAATCTGCAATTGTAATTTTTTTTCTCCTTCACAATATTTCCTCTGCTCATTTTTATTGTAAAATATAATTTTGTTTGATAACTGCTTGTGTTTCAGCTTGAAAACGGAGGCAAAATTTCCGAAAACGAAAGTCAGATGGAGCAAAGATTTTTTCGTAATCGTAATTTTTTTAGATGTTTCCACTGCCTCTGAATTATTGTTAAATGTTATTTTCCCTCTATAAATACACTATCTACCAACAAGTAATTGGACATCCCTGCAATCGACGATATCTACGGTCCTGATACACGTCACGGCCGCCGCCGTTACATATCGTGTGGGAAACAACAACACAACCAGGCGCATGCAAGATGCCACGCAGTTCGGAGCTCTCTGATTTCGAGAAAGGTGTAATCGTCGGGTGTCACAGAAATGGCCAGCGAGTTGAAGTACCTAAAATAGACAGTGGCCTATGTGATTGGCAAGTGGAAGATGAGAGGTGACTGTCGGAATGTGCCCCGACCCGACAGACACACAAAACTGGGAGTTAGAGACTGACGGGTGCTGGCCAGAGAAATTCGGAAGAACCGCACCAAATCGATGGGCCACATTCGCGAGGAGTTTCAACAGGCATCCGGGAGTGTTCTTTCGAAGAATACCATCCGTAAGGAAGCCCATCTGTTCGGTTATCATGGACATGCTGCCACCCACAAGCCTTTGATCACCAAGTTCAATAGTGCTGCTCGGCTAACATGGTGCAAAGAACGTCGAAAGTGGACCGTTGAACAGTGGAAACAGGTTCTCTGGAGCGACGAATCAAGGTTCACCCGCTGCCGTTCGGATGGCAGGGTCTGGGTTTGGCGTCTGCCTGGAGAACACCTCCTGCCGGAATGTATTGTACCAATGGTGAAGTTCAGCGGTGGTGGAATTATGCTATGAGGGTGTTTCTCGTGGTATGGCACGGGACCGTTGGTCGCAATTCCAGGTAGACTCAACGCCGAGACCTACTGCACCATTTTGGATGAACATGCGCTTCCTACGTCGTGGCAGTTTTACGGGGTGGACCCATGTTACTTTCAGGATGACAATGCCACCTGTCATGTTGCGAGGCCCACCATGGCTTGGTATGGTGACAATGGGGTTAATCGAATGGACTGGCCTGTGCAGAGCCCGGACCTTAACCCTATCGAGCACCTCTGGGACGAGTTGGAGCGTCGACTTAAGGGGTGCCCCCACCGTCTGCAATCGGTGAAGAAACTGACCTGTCTTCTCCAAGCCGAGTGGAAGAAAATACTGCTAGCCGTCGCACAACGCCTGGTTGAGAGTATGCCCCATAGGGTCGCAGCTGTAATCGCCGCTTGTGGAGGTTACACCAACTATTGAAGGTGAATAAACTTCGTTTTCCTTTGCTATCCCAGGTGTCCAATAACTTGTTGGTAGACAGTGTAATTGCAAAGGGAGAAACTGGACATTCCTCATATCAGAAGAATGGTTGAATCAACCAAGTCTCAATTATGTGACCTGTAAACATCTCATACATAGTATTCAAGAAGATATTTTTTTTTTTCAGAGCTGAAATAAAACATGTTCAAAAATAACAAATTATTTGACCTTTGAATACTAAACTTGCACATCACAATGTCCAATGAAGGTTTATTTTATCTTTTGTGATTGAGATAGACTGTAGATATTTCCTTCCTTCACAATAGAACTCTTTTTGAAGTTTGAGTGTGTAGAATCTGAATCTGTGAAGCAACACACACACAAGTTTTGGTACAGTCAAAAAACTGTACAAAACACAAATTTTTGCAGCCTCATGGATAAAACAAGACAAGGTAAGATTTTGATAAATTATGATTTACTTATTTTATATAAAAGAAATTTAATTACATGCTAATTCATCCTAGTTGTAAATGCATTTATGGCACCTCTATTCATAGTGATTGTGGGATAACTTTTTTACGGGTCTTATAGAGGTTATTTTTCATGAAAGTTGGTTGTCAAATTTTCGAACTAAAGCCTAGTTCGTCATCTGGACTATGTCCTCTGGACTAAGCCTAGTTCGTCATCAGGACATAGTCCAGATGATGAACTAAACTTTAGTTCGAAAATTTGACAACCAACTTTCATGAAAAATAACCTCTATAAGACCCATAAAAAATGCTAATTCATGTTGACATATTTATATATAGATATAATTAGTTGTTTTTATATTAAATATTATTTAGCTAAAAATTTAATGCGACAATTGTTCATTCTCTAAAATTACTCCTTTGGAAAGAAAAATACTCCTTCAAAAAATGTGAAGAAGTATTTTTACTCTTTTGAAAAAATCCTAGCACGATCTCTGCCTGAGACACTTATTTGCATTTTTTTAGACTACGGTCTGATTTTCACTAGAGTATGCTGCAATCCTTTGGTGCCTAGCCTTGTAACACAAATGAATAAAATTGAGAAAGTAAAACAAAGATTTCTATGGCACCTTTTCACAAATCTACTGGTGTTTATATTGCAGATATCTCGACAGCTGGCCTGTCATTCTTCAAGAAGACCTTTCTGCAATCTAGAAGGAAGGGATAGATGATATTCAAATTGTAAACCTATTAAGTTTCCGTGTACCACGTTCACCAAGGACAAAATGTGAAATATTTGCAGTGCCATTTCTGCAGGACTGATTCTGGGAAAAATTCTACATTATGCAAAATCATTAAATGTATAGACTTCACAACTCACTTTAAGAATGTCCAGATATTTTCAATGTAAGTTATATATATTTTTTTTGTAAAGCATTTTTTGCAGGATGGTAATTATTACTTTCAATGCACTACCCAATATTAATGCACAATGATGTTATACCAATTCCTGTAACTAGATCTATTGTCTGTAGGAATGTGCTTACAAATAAACCTGCCCGATGAGAAAATCTCTCACATTAGGTGAAGTAAGAAAACAAACGTTCTCTCTCCAAGCAGAGACAATTAACCTCGCCACTACTAGCTAAAACCGACAGGGAGGGTATAGCCCTTGTGAAACTGCTGAAATTTCAACTAGCCAATATAACTAGTGAAATAAAAATTTTACTAGCCAATTATGACAAAATCTACTGACCATGCAAAGTTAAAAAAAAATAATAATTCAATAACTTTTCTACTTATGTTTCTATGAAATAAACGGGGGAAATTTTTTTTTTTTTCTAATGAGACAACCCTCTCTCGCATTATAAAAACAGATGCAGAGCAGTTACTGCATAGGATCATTGAACTAACTGCAAATACTGCATGTGCTTTTGTTCCAAAATGATTGATTTTTTGACAATTCATTTTCAGTGCTGTAATACCATTACTTTTACTATCTTAATTTACTACATAATTTATTTTCGAGAGGCCATTGAAGTTAGATATCTAATTTCTTTAATAATATTTAGAACAAAGGGACAAAAGCTAGGATATACACTATATTGACAAAGGTCACCGGACATCTAGAAGAGAAACGCAACATAGCATTTATTGATATACATTAGTACGGTGTCATACAGTCCACCTTTGGCCTTAATGCATGCACTGACCCGAGACATGCTTTCAACAAGGTTTTGGAACACAGCGATAGGTATGCGCTTCCATTCAGTACATAATGCTGCTGCTAACTGTTGCTTAGTAGTAAGCCTGGCTCCAAAGTTCTTATGTGGCGCTCTAATTCATCCCATAGGTGTCCTATGGGATTAAGATCAGGGCACTGTGCTAGCTAGTCCACACACGATACGGAGTTATTGTCAAACCACGCCGTCAAGTTTACAAGGAAATTTTTGCTCTGTCAAACTTCCAGCTGATATACAAACATTTATGCAATAAATTGATATTTAATAACAATACTAGACAGAGGAAATTTTGCAAGAAAAAGAAATCGCAATTGCGCGAAAAATTTCACTCAGTTTAACTTTCGTTTACGGAAGTTCTGAAAAACGGAATACCATTCCCCAGATGGAAAATAACTCCCTCCCCTCATACACACACACCAATCTTCCAAAAATAAAACATTGTCTTCAGTTTTTTTGTTTTTTTTTTCCATCAATCTCAAGTAAAACCGAAATGTGGCGAAACAAGCGGAATTCCGCGAAGCCGAATCTCATGCCCGATTCGTTAACAGTCCGCAATATGCAAAATTAACTACTCGTGCGGCTACATATGGAAGCCAATTCACGTGCACATAAACTGATTATGTTCCTGACATGAATGATGTAATTGATTGCAATTTTCTTATAACGGTCCGTTTATAACGCACAAATTTTTTCAAAGGATACGTTTTTAATGCGCGAATTTTGCAAGTGGTCCTAAAAAAGGACCAAGATTTTATATTTATAAATATTTTTTCTTAAAATTTCATAAGGCGGGAGGCTCCCGCCTAACAACTTTATTTCGGCGAGAATCCCGCACTGAAATTTAAACCCCCGAATCTTCCCAGGCATTTTTCAATGAAAGCCAGCAAGTGCACATAAACTTTAATTTTTTTTTTTTTACTTCCGTATCACGGAGGTTCTGAAAATCTTTGAATTTCTCTTTCCGTTTCACACTTTTTTCCAAATAGTAAAAAAACACTTATTAGGACCTAGTCAACTTTTACTGGAAGAACTAAAGCACCATTCTCAGCTGCTAAATTTATGAGATGGCATGAATATCCTACTATTATTAAATCTTCTTGTTCTTTCACAGTGCACACACCAATACCTTTCGGATTCTGGTGGAATTGGAACCTGGGCTAAGACGCACTCAATTCCATACGACAAAATTACAACACCCTTCCACTGAGGGTTGATTTTTTTTATGGAAACATTGCAGAATATATATTACACATAATACAAATAAGGGATGTAAGGTCAGGTGACGCGTAACATCATACCCTCTCCTTGACAAATGTCAACTCCGCCTTCTCGTGGTGCATCCTGTTCTCACTAAAGGGGCTCTGACGACCGCCAATAGCGGTATAACTATACCATCGGGATTAGAAAAAATGCTATCACACACTCACCAACCCGCTTGGCCAGCGTGGTGAGTTATGGCCAAACCCCTCCAAAATGACTCCATAACTTAAATCTTGGCCCTCAGTCTCCGGCAGCTGGAATGTACCTGGCCAAGGCAGCAGCCAGTGCGACATGAAGGCAGAGGGTGCTAAGAATCACCGGAGGACTGCACTAGGCTGCCATCTGATGCTGACCTTGGCTACATATAATGGACGCTCCCTATCTTCTGATTCAAGGCTTCTTTGAATTGGAAGAAGAACTACAAAGGATCAAGTGGAACATCGTTGGGCTAAGTGACGTAAGGAGAAAAGGAGAAGATCTCATTGAACTGTAAAGTGGACATCTCTTCTACTATCGTGGGACAGATACAGGCAGAACTAGTGGTGTTGGATTTATAATAAACAAGAAACTGAAGGATAAAGTTGTAGAAGTTGAAAGTTCCTCTGACAGAGCTGCACGACTCGTTAACTCTCAAGAAGATACAAGGCTCAGATTATTCAAACTTATGCACCCACCACAAGCCATCCTGAAGAAGAAATTGAAGAATTTTAAGAGGAAATTCGTCATCTAAATAAAAAAAGTAATCAGCACTTGAAGATAATTATGGGAGATTTCAATGCAAAAATAATAGGGCAACAGCAACAGAATGAAACTTCAGTAGGTAAATTCGGTCATGGCAACAGAAACCAGCACGGAAATACTCTCGTTGAGTTTGCAGAGGCAGAGGAGTTTTTCATCTTGAACTCCTTTTTCAAGAAAAAGCTACACAAGAAATGGACATGGAGACATCCAAATGGGACGACAAGTGAAATTGATTTTATTATGTGTAACAAAAAATCCGTATTAGAAGACTGCAGTGTGCTAAACAAGTTAAACACAGGTAGTGACCATAGATTGGTGAGATGCAAGACCATAGATTGGCGAGATCAACACTAAACTCGAACATGGCAAGCTCATAAGACAAACAAAATGTATTGACATAACCAACCTTTAAAAACACCATAAGACCTTCAAATTGGAACTGAAGAACAGACTCTCTGCTTTAGAAGGCCTAACATCGAAAGAAGTGGATATTTCTGAAGTTAACAGAAAAGTAACCAAAGCCCTTATGGAAACAGCAACAAAATTAGCTGGGTCTAAGAACAAGTTGCATGTGAACAAATTATCAGGAAAAACCAAAATGTTGATGCAAAAAAGAAGAGAGATGAGGACAACTAAAGATGTGACTTCCAAAGTGGAATATATAGAGCTATGCAAGACGGTACGAAAAAGTATCACTGAAGACATAAGGAAATTCAACTGTGAACTAGTGAGGAAAGCAATTGAAAACAACCATAGCCTAAAGATAGCAAAGGGACATCTCAGTAAGGGAAGAAAGCAGATTATGGCACTCAGAAAAGAAGATGGTTCTGTAACAAGAAATAGTGGCAAAATTTTGACAAGAGTGAAAGATTTCTACTCCAAATTATATGAAAGGGATGATATATGTACTCCAGACATCATGAAATTTACCAGTACCAGAGTTCTTTTAGTCCTCCCAGTAGAAGTTGCACATGCAATCAAGAACATGAAGCGGGGAAAAGCTCCAGGAGAAGATGGAATTACTGTAGACATCATACAAGAAGCAAGTGGAGAAATCGAAACAGTACTCGCCCAAATTTTCACGATGCCTTAATGAAGGGAAGATTCCTGAGGATTGGAACGTTACAATGATCCTGCTACATATAAAAGGTGACATTGAGGATCTCAGGAACTACAGACCTATCAGTGGTTTATAAAATCTTCACTAAAGTTCTTTCACACCGCTTGAAGGTAACACTGGACATGGCTCAACCGAGAGAACAAGCTGGATTCAGGAGTGGCTACAGCACAATAGATCATATCCATGTACTGAGAGAACTAATTGAAAGAGCAAGGGAATATGAACTTCCATTGTGCATGGCTTTTATCAATTATGAAAAAGCCTTTAATTTGGTGAAACCATCAGCAGTTACAATGGCTCTGAAATCCTGCAGTATTGAAGATGCATACATTAATATTATTAATAACATCTATGAAAATGCAAGTGCAAAGATTCAGCTGTTTGAAAATACAACACACATAAAAATTGGAAAGGGAGTGAGACAAGGTGACACCATATCTCCCAAGCTCTTTAATGCCACAATGGAGGGTGTCTTTCATTTGCTGAGCTGGGAAAACAAGGGGATAAAGATTAATGGAGATTATCTAACCCACCTTCGTTTTGCTGATGACGTAGTCATTTTTGCAACTACCTAATCAGAGCTACAGAATATGATCCAGGAATTTGCTGACAAGAGTAAAGAAGTGGGATTAAAAATTAACTTTCAGAAGACAAAAGTGATGTTCAATGCTTTTACAAGAAATGAAGATTTATCGATTGATGGAGAAAAGCTGGAGATAACAGACACGTACGTTTATCTTGGACAGCAGATATCAAGTGAGGGTCACATTGATGAAAAAATTAATCGGCGTACAAATCTTGCCTGTAGAGCTTTTGGAAGAAACAGCATAATTTTCAAGAGCAATATGCCATTACGTCTTAAAAGAAAAGTGTTTGATCAATGCATCCTTCCAGTGCTTACGTATGATGGTGCAGAGACGTGGTCCTTATCTAAAAGAGACATACAAAGGCTGCAGACAACTCAAAGCAGCATGGAGAGGTGCATGCTTGGTGTAACCAGGAGAGATAAGAAGATGAACTCGTGGATCCGAAAATGACAAGAGTGAAAGACATCACGATCAGAGTAAAATCCCTGAAATGGCAATGGGCTGGACATACTGCCAGAAGGACACACCATCGATGGACAGCCAAAATTTTAGATTGGATTCCAAGGGACAGGAAAAGACCCAGAAGAAGACCACGTGGGAGATGGGTGGATGAAATTCGAAAGTATGCGGGAATGACATGGAGGAGACTGGCACAAGACAGACCGTTGTGGAGACCTTCGTCCAGCTGTGGATTGATAATGGTTGATGATGATGATGAATTCAAATAAAACCAATTGGGGGAAATTCAGGAAAAGCCAGGAGATTACGGCATGATATCAGGAGACAGGGAGATAGCATTAAAAAACCGGGCGTCTCCCGGGAAAATCAGTTGAGTTGGTAGCTATGAATCATCATTAAGTCATTTAAAGTGTCACTATTCAGACAGGTAAAAATTTCACGTTCGGCCCGGAAATAGTTTTTTGAAGCGGCGATAGATGGTGACACATTATCGCTACATCGTGAAGCGTTACGTTGTGAAAGTGGCAAAGGAAGTGAATAACATGGATTAAAGGTGACCGTTAAAAGGACCTTTTTGAATGTACATTTTGGCATATGTGAGAAATATTTATTAGGACGGAAGAATATTTTTTCCTCATGAACAGGAAACTGTCTAGCTAGCAGAATAAAAACTAGAAAAGTTTTATCTGCCAGAGAATAACTGTCTGATCACACGAATCAGGATTTCAAAGCAATGTTCTGAGGAAACATGGCAATTCCGTTGAAATAAATATTCCAGAATAATCTGCCAAGTACATTTTGTGGTTTCCCTGTGCTAATTTATGTTTCAAGGGACGCAAATTGCTCTCTACTCCTTGTGTATGCGCTCCTGTGATGGGAACAATGAAGTTGAGGGAGTGGTTGACAGTTAAATGAGCGTAACCAGAGCTTGGCAGATTTCAATATGCAGCCCACTGGTCTGTCATAATAGTTGTTCCTGGCTCTACGTGTTTGATGATGAGGGGCAGCAATGTATATGCAGATCTGTTGTTATCAGGGTAGATTTCCAACCTGAAACGCTTGGTATTTCATTCAAAGATAACAAGAATCCAGGTGCCCTCGACGAGACAACCGCAGTTGTACTTCCGTTTGCCCACTTTGACTTCGTCCACTTCGACGATGATTACATCACCACCAAGCCTTTCTTTCTCAGATTACAAGGCTACTATAAACTCTGAGACTAGTTGTCTGCAATACAAATACTAGTCACTAACTGTCTCAGTGGATGTGGTAGCATTGCCATGTGAGGTTTCTTCAATCGCCTCATCGTAAGACAATCCTTTGGTGAAACAATACGTCAGAATCATCACTCTATCAATAGGAATCTGAGCATAAAAAAACCACATACCAAGTGTACAGGAAGAGTACTCATTATTTCCTGATGCGTGTTTCTTCCGACACCTGAATTGTCCTAAACGATGAGACGCATTAACACGTAGAGTCATGAGATGGCCCTCAGAACATCTTTTTAGAGGTGGGAAACAAACCCTGTTCTTTACACCATGAAATAGAGGTTTCCTCATCCTTCCCAACTTCATTAAAGAACCTTTTCTAATTCCACATATCACAGATCAAAAAAAAAAAACTTACGTAACACAGGAGCAGAGACGGAGACCTAAGTTATGTAAGTAGCTATAACACATTTCACGTGAAAGTGTGAGAAGAGCCGAAGTGCTACCGTGGCGCCATCTGTTATTGCTTTCGGAACTAGCTGTGGGTCAAAGTTTAGCCTTCAGACATGCCTGATTACTCGTTTTTATGAGGTTCACTGCCAAAAAGCCACACTCACAAGAAGCAGTACTATGTGGCATTAGATGTAGTAGCCTAAAAACACTGCCATAACAGATTGTTTCTTTTTGTTCAATATATATAAAATCAGGACAGGGAGATAGCATTAAAAATCGGGAGTCTAAACAGATTCAAAGATAATTCTTTTACCTGTAGATGACATTATACTTTTTTTTTTAATTGGAAGTTTAACAACCACCGTGAGCAACTCAATGGGCTATATAAGCAGTTGCCTTCTCTAATTTAGGGCCACTGGTTCCAGGGAAGAAAGAGAGCCAGTGCCATAAGACAAACACAACATCCATGCCTTAATGGGATTTGAACATGGACCCCTTTCAGACGAATGATCAGAAGCCATCGCTTAGACCACTGCGCAACCGGGGCTGCTATTATACTTTGTGCAAGGTATGCCATGGCAAAGGTTGGAATGGCAATTATACATATACCATGGCAAAGGTCAAATATACAATAGCAAAGGTTGCTTTAGGAACCTTGACCCTTTGGTCGCTCCAGGCTGATCCGTCAACACAAAGTTTCTCTCGAAGACCACCTTCACTTCCATTCATTTTTGAAGCAGCTGCAAGAACACGGGTGAGAAAACTGAACTCTCAACATTCATTCACAAGCGAGGGGGAAAGTTGGACAAAATAGTCGATCACTTGGGGTTAAGATCTACTGGCCATCATTGGTTACTATATTAAAAAATTTACTAGCCACTACAAAATATCTGGTCTCCATTTGGCAACTAGCTACCGACATTCTCAACAGCTGGGAGGGTATAAAAGTCAGCTAGAGAGCATGTTGGTATTCAATAATTTCTACAAACTGTAAAATTGTCTTTTATTTTTGACTATGAGAGAAAATCTTACGGTGCAGGTCTTGGCGGGTTAAGAGTACAGCTTGCTGTCATAGGTCTACTGACTAAATGTTGGTATTATACAGGATACACTAAAATTAGCCACCCATTTAAAAAAATCATAACTCAGAAAAGAAGGCAGCAGATCTAGTTTCCTGGCACATCATTCTGCCTTAACCTATAATAGAATTCCAGCAGTTAATAACTGCCAGTGTAAAGATGAGCAACATTTGTTGTTACTTTTAAAAAAATTTACAACATGCTTGCAAGAACGAAAACAATCATTAAAACAAAATTTTACCACTGAAATCTTCGCAGCACTTGAAATAAATTTACATACATGAAAGAATTAATAGCTTTTTTATTAACGAATTTCTTCCCCCCAAAAAACCTAGGGTTAAAAACAGTATGATTGCTGAATTATAATTTAAAGTTTCATTTTTAAGAATACAATAAAAAATATGTGAAATTTCTCATTAACTTAGTTCACCAACATAATGCTTCTGTTATTTTCACTAGCAGAAAAAAATTTCTCATATATATGTTCTACATTATTAAAACATCTTAAGTACATAAAAATGTGGGATATGGAATTATTAAAATTCACAAGTATATTCACTATTGCAGCTCCAGGTCTTCGCTCACTGACATCAGTAATTACATATTTCTGCATTAATTAACACAATAGAACATAAAACTTTCCACAGGTGAAAATCACTATCACTAAGTACTGAATTTTTCTGATAAATATATATATAAAAAAAAAATTATTGACACAACTGAACTTTGTATACGTCTAAATAAACTAAATCGATGAGGTTCATTACTAATGATTTTTTTTTTTTTTTTTGATTGGAGGTTTAACGACCACCGTGAGCAACTCAATGGGCTATAAGCAGTCGCCCGTCCCTAATTTAGGGTCACTGGTTCCAGGGAAGGGAGAGAGTTAGTGCCGTAAGACAAACACAACATCCATGCCTCACCGGGATTCGAACCCGGACCCCTTTCGGACAAATGATCAGAGGCCATCGCTTAGACCACTGTGCCACCGGGGCGGCCTAATGATTTGCGCACACTTCGTGAAGTATGGGAAAGTTCTGTGCCAATTGGAATACTAATGCATTCCATAACTACCGACTTTCTAAATCTCGATCAAACAACAGCGCGACTTCTGATGAAACTGCAATCACATTCTATAACGACAGCTCACAATGAAACTAACGTATTTTCTCATGTTACATTAAATCACGAAAACACGTTCCACAATGTTTTGTTCCAAAATTTTAGCAAACACTTATCGAGGAATTCAGAACAAAACTTTTGTTTTAAATACTTTGATTGCACGCTTAGGACTACACGATTTGTATTAAAATAACCTAAAACAAAGAATTCTTAAAGTTAGTCAATTGTGTTAGCACAAAAGGTGTGAATACGAAATAGAACTTACTGGTGCTGCATCACTTTCTGAAAGACAGGATTCGCTCTTTGGCTGGTTCGTGGTCTCTTCTTTACTTTCAAGTTGATTCTTTGAATCAATTTCCATTTTAAATTTCACAAACTATTGTTACTTTTCGCAAACAATGGCCTAAAATTCAAAACAATAATGAGGCAGTGGCGGTAAAAACGATCATTTCCAGAACTAGAAAAAGAAGCTTCAGCTCAATTAAAACTAGTGCACTTCTCACTTTAATAACACACAAAACTTCAAACCAAAACCTAAAGAATGCGTGAGAATATAAGTAGGAACGAAACTAACTAAGCATCCTACAATCCTTTGAAGAAAATAAAGATCATAAATCCAAAATTACAAAATTTCAAACTTTCCATTCTCCTCAAAAAACACTGTACAACCAAGCGGTACTTATACGGTTAAGGCTAAAACACACAAGGCGCAAATATACTTAGCGATTTTCTTAGCGGCATATTTCAATGCTGCTTAAGCTGTCAATCGATTTTCATTATGACACCTGTTTAAAGTAAGTTTCTGACTCGATGGTTTCTGACATCAAAAGTCGCCAAACTTTCAACAACCAAGATATAAACTTTTGCCCTCGAATCCAAAACGTTGCTTACGAATGAAATCAGTACAGAGAACAATAGACAGTGGATTGTGTAAACCAAGAGAAAATGGTCCAGAGAATCATCTAATGAAATGAAAAAGAAGATTAATAAACTAATTGATTTGTAAGTTTTTATAACGCAAAAACCAGGTTTAGCATCAGAATAGAAAAAGGGAGGAAGAGAAGTACATGGCAGGGCAAAGTACTGTGATAGAAGATGAACCATAAAAACGCCAGGTGCACATGTGGTCATGAATCATGGCCACGTGTGTGGCCATGCCCCATGCATGAACCCAAGATACGAAAACAGAACATAAATGTAGATTTTATTCAAAGTCAGATGAGACTAGCAAAGCTTTCAGGAGTGCGAAGTCGAATGTTCCAGAATAGTATAAAATGTGACCTAAGCATAAGAGAAAAACATTTGATTTCACCATCAGCAAAATTGCACCTGGTCACAAACCAGAGCCCGTCTTGGACAATTAATCAGAAACCAGTGTTTCTGACCATTTGGTCACATGAATGGCTTATTAGAATGAATATATATATATATATATATTTAGTTTAAACAGTATTATCAGTTCGATATTTAAAAAAATGTAATTTTGCTATTTTACACTGGAAAACATTTTAAATAAATGAAAAGTTGTGGTTTCAACCACGGATGAAAACGGAAGCTTTTTTTTTTTTTTTTTTTTTTTTGATTGGAGGTTTAACGACCACCGTGAGCAACTCAATGGGCTATAAGCAGTCGCCCGTCCCTAAAGTAGGGTCACTGGTTCCAGGGAAGGGAGAGAGCCAGTGCCGTAAGACAAACACAACATCCATGCCCCACGGGATTCGAACACGGACCCCTTTCGGACGAATGATCAGAGGCCATCGCTTAGACCACTGCGCCACCGGGGCGGGACGGAATCTCAAAAATTGGACTATCGTAAGACAAGATATAGTGACAAATTCATATATTACCCCGTCCCCCACGAGTGGAACAATAGCGCATTTTTATAATCAAGCGGCATTTACAAATTTTGAAGGTGACAATCCGATTTTGGTGTAAATGTGACAAAGATGGTAAGTCAGATTATAATATACAAAAACTTGAAAATTTAATCGTCCTGGAGCGGAACTCGAACTGGCGTCTCCCAGATAGTGCCCAGGTATGCTAACCACTACACCACCCAGAACGACCAATATGGTGTAATCTCGTATTTTTTTCATGATTTATCTGCTCCTCCGTGCAATCACGGGATAGAATTCTTAACCTCCAGATTCGCTAAACATGAATGCCGGTTGCTTTGACTCGCGAATCCTGTGATTGTTATATTCAAATTAACTGGAAACTTGAGACTTATACTGTATAATAAAAATTTTGAAGATGACAATCCGATTTTTGGTGTAAATGTGACAAGGATGGTAAGTCAGATAATATCCGAAAACTTGAAAATTTCAATGTCCTGGCGCGAGACTCGTACCCGCGTCTCCCAGATAGCACCCGGTAGCGTATTTCAGAAGTGAATGTACGGAATTGAAATTTCCGCCACGCGCTTGGTGTCCGCCACGCGATTGGTTTAGAGCTATTTATTGCAATAATACGGCGTCCATTTCCGCCACGCGATTGGTTCAGAGCTATTTTGGAGATTGCGAGTAGGCGGGCCTATGAGGAGAGTCATGTGACACGATCAATGTTTTATCGGGAGAAGTTCTACTTGCATCGAAATTCAATGTGAGGTTACTTAACATATGTGACAAACAGTGGCGTAGCCAGAAATTTCTTAAGCGCAGGGAGGGTCCATGGGTTTGGTTCATTGGTGAAAGCCTCGTATACTCATATTATCTTTGTCAACCATTATTTATCCACTGCTGGACGAAAGTCTCTCGAAGCCTCTTCCATGACGGTCTGCCTTGTGCCAGTCTCCTCCATGTTACTCCCGCATTCTTTCGAATTTCATCCACCCATCTTCCATGTGGTCTTCTTCTGGGTATTTTCTTGTCCCTCGGGATCCAATCTAAAATTTGGAATGCCCATCGATAGTCTGTCCTTCTGGTAGTATGCCCAGCCCATTGCCATTTCAGGGATTTTACTCTAATCATGATGTCTTCCACTCTTGTCATTTTTCTGATCCACGAGTTCCTCTTCTTATCTCTCCTGGTTACACCAAGCATGCACCTCTCCATGCTTCTTTGAGTTGTCTGCAGCCTTTGTATGTCTCTTTTAGTTAAGGTCACACGTCTCTGCACAGTACGTAAGCACTGGAAGGATGCATTGATCAAACACTTTTCTTTTAAGATATAATGGCATATTGCTCTTGAAAATTATGCTGTTTCTTCCAAAAGCTCGCCAGGCAAGTTTTGTACGCCGATTAATTTCTTCATCGATGCAACCCTCACTTGATATCTGCTGTCCAAGATAAACGTAAGTATCTGTTATCTCCAGTTTTTCCCCATGAGTCGATAAACCTTCATTTCTTATAAAAGCATTGAACATCACTTTTCTCTTCTGAAAGTTAATTTTTTAATCCCACTTCTTCACTCTTGTCAGCAAGTTCCTGGATCATACTCTGCAGCTCTGATTGGGTAGTAGCAAAAATGACTACGTCATCAGTAAAACGAAGGTGAGTTAGATAATCTCCATTAATCTTTATCCCTTTGTTTTTCCAGTTCAGTGATTGAAATACATTTTCCAATGTGGCATTAAAGAGCTTGGGAGATATGGTGTCACCTTGTCTCACTCCTTTTCCAACTTTTATTTGTACTGTATTCTCAAACAGCCGAATCTTTGCACTTGCATTTTCATAGATGCTTTTTTTTGATTGGAGGTTTAACGACCACCGTGAGCAACTCAATGGGCTATAAGCAGTCGCCCGTCCCTAATTTAGGGTCACTGGTTCCAGGGAAAGGAGAGAGCCAGTGCCTTAAGGCAAACACAACATCCATGCCTCGCCGGGATTTGAACCCGGACCCCTTTCGGGCGAATGATCAGAGGCCAACGCCTTAGACCACTGCGCCACCGGGGCGGCCATAGATGTTTTAATAATAATAACGCAAGGAACTGTACACCTACTATATATAAGATAGATTCAGAAGTAGCTACAGCACTATAGATTATATCCACGTACTGAGAGAACTAATTGAAAGAGTGAGGGAATATGAACTTCCATTGTACACGGCTTTTATCGATTATGAAAAGGCCTTTGACGCAGTGAAACCATCAGCAGTTACAATGGCTCTGAAATCTTGCGGTGTTGAAGATGCATACATTAATATTATTAATAACGTATAAGATAGTACAACTATACTAGTTATCCGAATATTTGGCGTACATAAAATCAGAATTATATATAGCTAACGGACAAATCCGGTCGAATAGCGATTATGGATGCTGCGGATTACAATCAGAAACTGGAGGACTTCATCTCCGCTTCTGGATCTATAGTACTACGAAGGAACCCTTTAAATTGTTGGATTTCCCAGGTACAAAGAGCTGCCAGGTTAACCGCTATCCCGGAGGATCTCAAGAAAGCCCCCAAATTGCCACCAGGCCCTCAGATCCCGAAGCTCTTTGGAAGACTTAAGCACCACAAGCCCGATAATCCATTGTGCCAATCGTGTTAAGGAGATCCGCACCGACGTACCATTTAGAGAAGGCACTCTGCAAATTTCTGGCCAAAGACCTCCCTGAATCGGACTTTATAATAACTTCCACTCGAGATTTTATCACGAAAATCAAGCAAATCTCTGTCCAACAGCGTGACGTTATGGGTAGTTTCGGCGTGGTTTCTCTTTATCCTTCGGTCTCCGTGCCGGAAGCCATCAGAACGTTAAAAGAAGCTATATATAATTCGGAAGCCATCCTTCTCCCAATCCAGGAGCACATATTCACCAGCATTACCCCAAGACCTACCACTTGGCTCCGATATGCTGACGACGTATTTTTCATATGGCCTCATTGAAAGGAGACTCTCCCGCTCTTCCTGGATAAAATCAATGATATATACTTTACGATCAATTTCACTATGGAGTTAAAACACAATAATGCAGTGCCTTATCTGAATGTTTTGCTGAGTAAATCGCCTGAAAATCGCTTCAGTACACAAGTCTATTACAAACCCAGTTCCGTTCCCAACCTGATGCTCCGTAGCTCATTCTGCCCGGTTGATTACAAAACAGCTTTATTCCGTTCTCGAACCAGAAGAGCATTCGACATCTCCTCCAATGTTCCTTCCAGACTAAGCGAATTAAAAAGCGTTATCGATTTGGCGACCGAGGCAGGATACGATCCGAACATGGTACATAGATATATCGAAAGAAACAAAAAGAGGCATGCCGGTCTTTCTATGCCGCGGCTACGCTATCTGGGCTCTATTCCTTACATACCAAATGTTTCCTATAAACTCAAGAACACTCTTAGAAAGATTAACCTCTGTGTCGGCAGAAGATCTCCGACACCTTTATATGCTATACTTAAGCGAAATACTGACGAGCTCCCACTTTCCAAGTAAGCATGTGTTTATGCCGTCCCTCTACAATATCCGGATGGCTCCAAGCGATACTACATTGGGATGAC
The DNA here is from genome assembly GCA_039090855.1 of Macrothele yani. Taxonomy (NCBI): domain Eukaryota; kingdom Metazoa; phylum Arthropoda; class Arachnida; order Araneae; family Macrothelidae; genus Macrothele; species Macrothele yani. Next base: position 29,932,308 of record CM077005.1, on the reverse strand, counting down.
TCAACGTTCATTTAGAATTAGAGTCAACGAGCATAAGAGTGACATAAAGAACGGCAAATTAACCACGGCCATATCCAGAGAAGTCCAGTTCAAGTCCGCCGTTCCTGTGTGGGACGACATAAAGAAATTAGCTGCCTACTCTACTCCTAAATCCACTGCCATTCGGGAAACATTGGAGATCATTACCAACGATGAGGCCTGCAATGATAGCGTCTCGCTAGAATTACCACGAATTTGGAACCAATTCTTCAAATAATGAATGCCTTTTGTTTTCCTCCAAGGATTCCCAGTGGCGGATTTCCAATTTGGCACGGTAGGCACGTGCCGATGGGCGCAGCTCCATGAGCGGCGAAAAAAATTCAGTGAGAGTGTAAAATTGTGTTGGGACTGGGAACAATTCTAAACAGAGTCATGTTCGGACATAGCAGCGTTCCCTAAAATTTATATTTGGGGTGCGTGTGTGTGTGAGAGAGAGATAACAACACTACCAGCGCCTTTGGGCGCCACCGCACCACAACCTGCTGTTTGGGGAGGGGAGGGAGTTTTCTTTGTCTAAGTGAGTCCCAGCTCACATTCTTGGACGGAACTACTGCTGCAACGTAGGAGGCATGGCCGGAAATGTTTCATCCTGATCATTCCGACCGAAATCCGAACAGGTTGAGGAGAAAAAAAAGCGACGTATTCGGGGGGAAGGAGAGGGGCGTTCGGCACGCGACGTCTGTCCTGCCTCTCCCTCCCCTGATGGTGACCATGAAACAACAAACAACGAATAAAGAAAGGAAAGGGACAAGACATACTTCATTCTCAGGGAGTCTCATGGGAGGAGGCATGGGTGTGACCGTGTGAGACCCGTTTACCATACTACACTGCTGGCCACCCAAAATGCAACACCAAGAAGGACACGAGATAGCAAAGCCAGAATTACTGGACACATAACAACAGATACAAAGATGAAACGATTCAGCTTACAGGCCCGTGCGACTTGCGGAACACGCAGACATCAATAGTTCGTGTGGCCCCCATGGCTGGCAATAACGGCCGCTACACGCCGCGGCATCGAACGAAAGAGGCTTTGGAAGTGGGCTTCGGGTATGTCGGTCCAGGCTGCTTTCACACGTTGCCACAGTTCATCAGGCGTAGCCGCGGGTGGCGCTTGCCGGGCCACTCGGTTGGCGATCAACGACCAGACGTGTTCGATGGGCGACATATCGGGAGAACAGGCGCGCCACGGCAGCAGTGACACCTGGTGGGACGTGAAGAATTGTTGCACAATGCGTGCCACGTGCGCATTATTCTGTTGAAACGTGGCCGCTGGCAGGTCATGCAGGTAAGGGAGGACTACAGGCTCCAAAACGTCGGAGATGTAACGGTGGCTGTTGAGTGTACCGGCGATGCGTACCAGAGGGGTGCGGGTGTCATATCCAACTGCTCCCCAAACCATGACGCCAGGAGACGGACCAGTATGGCGATGCATAACGCAGGCGTCATACAGTCTCTCGCCACGGTGCCGCCACACGCGGATCCGACCATCGTGGTGTTGCAGGCAGAAGCGGGATTCGTCGGAGAAGACAATGTTGTGCCATTCCGTAGTCCAGATGCGGCGTTCAACGGCCCACTGCTGCCGTAATCGCCGGTGGTGTAACGTCAATGGTAATCGGAGCAATGGGCGCCGTGCGAGAAGTCCCCGCTCCTACAGACGACGTCGAACGGTACGGGCTGACACATGTTGTTGTGCAACACACCCTAATTCCTGCGCTAACGTTCGTGATGTGGCGTTGTGAGCCATCAATGCCCGCCGCACAACATGCCGGTCCTCTCGTTCGGTGGTGTGCCGTGGCTGCGGCAATCGCTCACGTCGTTCCGTCCGTGCCTCCTGCACCCATCGAATCCATACTCGTCTCACTGTGGCTGGATGTCGTCCCACGCGGGTGCCGATGTCTCGGTACGATAAACTGCTGTTGCGATAAGCCACTATTCGTCCTCTGTCGAACTCCGAAACGTGCTGGAATGACTTCCGTATTTTGCGACGAGGCATCAGGAAGCTTCCCACACACAGGTCCGGCAGCACAACACACTTCCACTACTTACATTCGGCCTTCTGTGCACCCTTCTTATAGTGCTTCTCGGTGGCGTGCCGGGTGCACATGATTTGCATATGCCCTGCAATGCTAATCGTTTGCTTGTCCTTTCGCGGGCGACGCATGCTGCGAATTTCAGGCTAATCGGATGCTTCCTTCTTGGTGATGCATTTTGGGTGGCCAGCAGTGTATATGTGGTCGAAGACGAACGTTTTCAAATTGTTTTCATCTGAATGGCTGGGCGTGAGTGTACAACCAGATGAAAATACGCTTCGCAAAGACAAAGCTCAGGGAACTGGAATTGGTCAGAGCTCAGAGGTATAAGTGTATCAAAGTGTCATAATCGTAATTAACCTAGCGTTTGCGGCAGTTTCTGCGGTGAGTTGCGCTTTTTTAGATTTTTACTAGGAAGTTTGAACAAGCTTGTTTTAGTGTGTGTGGGGTGCTGTGCTGAAATCTCCGTGAGTGATGAGTGCAAAAAAGGGAAAACTCAGTGGGGCTCAAAATCGGAAAATCGCGATTGCAAAAAAGGAAGGGAAACTGAGCTGCTGAAAAGCCTACTTCTTGAAGAACACCTTAGAGAAACTCAGGCTTACCTTTGGGATACGCTTACCAAGATCGATATCACGCCATCTGCTATCATCCTAGAACACCCATACCCCACTAACTGATGCGGGAGTGTATTCCATGCCATGCCATTGGAATATCCGGATAGTACCACCAAACATTACATCGGAATGACAAAACGCTCTTTTGCTCTTCGGCTAGTCGAGCAAACGCGGGACGTCTTTTTCACAAAAAATTGACAACCGCACTATTCCGGGAAGTGGTTACCCATTCCGCCATCCCGAAGTGGAACCAGATCAAGAGAGTGGCTCCTTATACTACCGCCAGAGGCACTATCCTCAGGGAAATCATCGAGATATTGACTAACCCTGTGGTCTGCAATGATGACGTCTCACCTGAGCTTCCCCAAATAGGGCACATTTTTCGCCCTTAGTACGTTTCTGTAGACATCTCTCGTTGTCGCACGTACGCGACGCAACATACCATGTTCTCATATTCTGTTCATGTTTGGTTTTTTAAATGTTTCTGTTGTTTAGCTTTCTTGTCTTGCCTATCCACGCATAAGTTTTAAGAAGGCACCCGTTGGTGTTGAAAGCTTATGCTTTAATAATCATATTTTTGCGTCAATAAACGGATATTTTTATTCCTTTTCTTAATAAAAATTATATTCCTTTGTAGTGTTTCTTTACAAATCACCAATTTCTGATAGTACAATATTATAGCTACATGCATGTAGATATTTCTGTTGATTGTTGCTTGAGATATTGAAACACAACTGAACTTTTTTTATGCAAAAATTTAAAAATTGATCATTCTGATAAACATTTTGAGGACCTTCATTTCATGGAAAAGAAGGGGCATTTTTAAAACTATGGACTTTTATGAACCAAGCTGAAAAAAAGGTACTTTTTAGGAATAGGGACCTATTTGGGAGCACGAAACTATAAAAAAAATTGCCTAGAAAGCGGCTGGGTTGGGGGAGGGGCGCAGCGCAGCCACATCTTGCTAAGAACCGGGCCCCAGGCACGTACGCAGAACTTAATTTCGAGGACTGTCCAAGCTCCAAGGGGCTAAGCACAAAATCATCTATGTTCGGCCATATATGTTTGACCATGGAGTCGAACATTTAGGGGGTCTAGACCACCTGGAGCTCGACCCCCATGAGTACGACTCTGTCGGTCCCGATATTAGAACGAGAACGGGTGATGAGCTCCTCCGCAGGGGGCGCTTGGAAAATTTGTGCCTATGGGCGCCGAATCTGCAAGTCCGCCACTGAGGATTCCGCGTGCAATACGAATATGATGTCTCGTGTTTTTCTTGAATAATTACGTTCGCATCTCTTCGTTTATTGCCAAGTCAACTCACCGTGTTCAAATTGTTGAAACGTTCTATTATGCAGTTTGCTGTCTACTTTCCTTGAGAAAGCCATCTGGTTGATGTGCAAAAGCTTGGAAACCTTGATTTTATATACGCCAATAAATTCGGATAACTAGTATAGTTGTACTATCTTATCCCAGCAAAAACACAAGTGCTGGGAAACTGCTGGCCACCAGCTGGCAGTGATGGGTCACTGCTGGCTGAAATCTGCCGCTCACGGCCCGGTAGTGGTCCGTTGGTGGCAGCGCTATCAGTTGGCGAGCCATTGATGGCCCTGCAGCATCGCCGTGAATTGTGGGCCTCCAAGCAAGGGCCACTAGTGGCCCGTTGCTGGCAACCAATGCAACCCCCAACAGCAGGTGGAAGCATCGGGACTGCGCATGCGCAGAAGCAACACTTGCTGTGTCTCTCATGGTACCAGTTAGTTGAAGTCGACTCTATCGCCATCGTGTTATTTTAGTGGATGTTAAGAAAAAAATCCATATGTGGAGAGGAGAATTAATTTCCTAATGAAATTTTACGTCGACGAAGATATCAGATCAAGCCGTGAAATACTAGATTACAGCCATGAAATACACCCACTCCATTCCCATGAATAGCAATTCATGGAATGGAGTGGATGAATAACAAGAAAAAATTTGAAACCGCTTGAAACACATATCCTGGAAAAACATTCAAATAGCGTTTGTTGAAAAAAAAAAAAAAAAAGAATTATACGCGCACAAAATTTATTAATTATTTGAAAGAAAAAAAAAGCAACGCTATGTGGTGTATTCATCCATGGGTTGAATACACAAGACTAGGAGGAATTCGCTTCTAAAAATAACAAGTAAAATAAAATATATTTTACTCTTTAAAACACATGTAGCTTCGGACAACGGAAAGGAAAGACATAACGTTAAAAATGTAACAGAATGTGACATGAACCCGGGTAAATATATATTTATTCAACAATCTCTTTTCAAGACAGCAAGGACAGTACAAAACTTTGGAAAGCGACTCTAAGTATGCACACTCCTTGAAAATGAGTGAAGTTTCCCTTAAGGTAAAAAAAAAAAAAACTATCGTTACGTTGAAAAAATTAATTTATCAGTTATATGAAACTGACTTTTATGAAAAATACCTCGCAATATTATAAAATGAAAGAGGGAAGCATTCGATTACAAATTGCATACCAAACAAATGGCTTCCAGCACGTAGCCGAGCGCCGTGAATTAATCCGGTCGGTAGCGAGCGCGGCTTCCATGTAAACGGCCCAGGATCGAATCTAGTCAGATGCAAACGGCGTTTTTCCGGCCTGTCGAGAAAATTTCCCCAGCGCAGTGCGTTAATTCACAAACTTCGTAAGGGTAGAAAAAAAATTGTCGATTTAGGGAACTGCTGTTATCCTTGCTTTTTTTTTTATTGCTACTACTGGGAAATTGGCGGACAAGATTCGGCAAGCCACCAATTACGTCACGTGGTTGATGGGAGCCACTAACGGCCCACTAGCGGGCCACATTAGGCTAGCCATCATTTCTGGCAAGTACTTGCAGGGCCACTGAAGGGCCACTTGTGGCAGATACTGCCTGTGATGGACCACTGATGGCCCTGTTGTGGCATATGACAACTGATGGGGTGCCAACTGTTGGCCAGCTGTTGGCCTGAACTGCTGGCCCTTCTGTTGGCCGCCCGGACATTTTATTGACGGTTCGGCAGCGGCAACATAGTGCTGGCCCATTGCTGGCAGTGCTGGCTGCCAGTAATGGTCCACTGCTGGCCCAGCAATACTGTTTTTGCTGGGATACGTTATTAATAATATTAACGTATGCATCTTCAACACCGCAGGATTTCAAAGCCATTGTAACTGCTGATGGTTTCACCGAATCAAAGGCCTTTTCATAATCGATAAAAGCCGTGCACAATGGAAGTTTATATTCCCTCACTCTTTCAATTAGTTCTCTCAGTACATGGATATGATCTATAGTGCTGTAGCCACTCCTGGATCCAGCTTCTTCTCTCGGTTGAGCCATGTCTAGTGTTACCCTCCAGCGGTGTGAAAGAACTTTAGTGAAGATTTTATAAACCACTGATAGAAGGCTGATAGATCTGTACTTTCTGAGATCCTCAATGTCACCTTTTCTATGTAGCAGGATTATTGTAGCGTTAGTAGAGGGAAATGACCGGTCCGGCGTCAAGGATGCATCCTTCTACAGAAGAAGCAGGGGCGTGGCAGTTGCAGCTAGTGTGTTGGATCGATGCTGATGTGCTGCCTCCTAGCGATGCTTCTTGGAACGTTCGATGGATTTTTGAGGGATGGCAACGACCGAGTGAAGGAAAGGGGATGTGTACGCGATGTGTTGTCCCCTAGCGGTGCTTTTTGGAACTTTATTATTTTCTCGGGAGATTTATTGGACTTTGACAAATTTTTGGAAAGTCTTTCCAATATTTTTTGTTTCCTCGAATTTGTTTTTTAAACTTATATTTTTGGAACTTCCGTGAAGTGTTAGGAATTTTTAAAGACGTTGGATTATTTTTTAATTGTTATATTTGTCTTCCCTCCAATTTTAATTTAGACGAGGAAATGCTTTGATTGAAAAGATTTCGTTCGTATTGATTCATGTTCCGCTATCTGTTGTCCGCCATTTTAGTTTCACCCCGTTGTCATTTTGAGCGCCACGTGTTTTGGAATGAGTCACCATTTTCCCTTTGTGTCAGACCATACCATTTTGTATGCCACGTGTTTTGAGACGAGTCACAATGTGGAGGACACCGCCGTGCTAGCAGGCAAAACCATGACGTCAGCCAACGCCATTTTCTCTTCCACGGGGTCGACGCTAAGCTTTTCTTGTGAACAAATGGAAGGAATTAAAAATGGGGTAAGAGGAGGAGTTGACGTCATTTGAGATTCTGTTAGACACATTAAGCTCCAAGACTGATTTTTTTTTCAATAACTTGATCATTTTGCAACGAATTTATTCCTTATTTTTTCTCCACAATTTCCCATTTTATATCCATAATTTTTCAACGTAACGATTTTTTTTGGACCACGCTTTTTCAACTGACGTACCAACATATAGACGTTTCCCAAAGTTTTGTGCTGCAGACATAATCTTAAAACACGATTGTTTATTAATGTATTAACGTGTTCATGGCATTTTTTGTTACATTTTTTAACGCTGTACCTTTTTCCATCGTACAAAGCAACAATTTTTTATGCATAGTTAAAATGTTTTTTTTTATGTTTTCGCATTTTTTTTACTTTCTTCGTGATTAATCAGTGAAATGTACCTTTTAATGCATTATCTTAATCTTTTTTTCTAAATGCTTGCGTACTCGTTAAACTTCTCGATGTACCAACATTATTTTATTTTCTAACTTTTCAAACTAACAACTGCTTTTATCGAGGCTTTATTTTTTCTGATTTAAACAAGCAAACGTTTCTTCATTATTATTTCTTTTTCCTATGCAAACAACTTTTCTTACTTACTTTTAATGTATGACTTAATCTGGTTTTCTATATAGATGTTTCATGTTTGTGCAAGAAATATACAGATCTATAGCAGCTAGCTATACATAACATTCGTTCGTAACAGTATCTTTTTTTTTTCAGATTTAAACCAACATACGCTTCTTAACGACTTAATATCTGTTTTCTGGGAAACTTTTCTTTTTCCTTCATTCAATTTTATTCCAGACCATGAGACGACGAAATGCTTTTTTAGAAACGATTTCGTTCCTGTTCGCAGTAATTATTGGACTTTTTTTTGTGAAATGACTTCATGTTAATTCTGAATCTTTCGCCCTTGCAATATTATTTGCTCGTAATTTTTTCGTGTGTTCAAGAACTCCACAGGTCTTTCACAGTTAAAATTCTGCTGAAACAATATTTTCTTTTTTACTTTATTTCGGATGTCATTATAGCTTCCCAATTTTCGCTATTTTACTTCATCTTTTTTTGAAATTTTGTAAAACTTTTCAATATCTCAGCAATTTATTTCTTGCTTGGCCAAACTTATGACTCCTTTTATTTAGACTATTTTTTTTTCATTTCATTTCAACAAAGCGATTATTTTAGATGTAGCAAATCATCAGATTTTTGTTTCCTTATATAGCATATTTTCCAACTTGCTTTAAAGTATTACTCAAAGCTTGCATGTATGTCAAATATGCATTTTTTTTATTATTTCCTAGTTTGCTATACTTTTTCGTGAATTGATCGGAAACTTGAAACTTGGTCGTTCTGGGTGGTGTAGTGGTTAGCATACCTAGGCGTTTTCTGGGAGACGCGGGTTCGAGTCCCGCTCCAGGACGATGAAAATTTTCAAGTTTTCAAAAATTATCTGACTTACCATCCTTGTCACATTTACGCCAAAAATCGGATTGTCATCTTCAGGAAAGCATTCATTGTCAAGATATGCGATCTAAAACCTTTTTTCTTACCATAAAATTTGTATTCTTTGGAACATATTTTCTGTGTATTTTTCTGTCTCGTCCGAAAAAAACATTCATTCTGGAAGCAAAGCGAGTAATTCCGTTCTTCGACTAAACATTATTTTTTAACTTTTTACTAACTCACCAGAAAAGCAGTTATTCCCCACCCCCATAGCGAAAATAAAGAAATACTTACTTCTTTTCCCTACATATCGATTCAATCTATTTCTTTTCGAAATGCTGATCATGACATTTCAACTAAAATTTCATACTTTCACCAAAAATCATATTCTTAAACGAGCTATTTTTTTTTTACTTTATTTCATGTATAACTTAATTTTTAATTGTTTACTCACCTCATCAAAGTCAGTAAGAACTCCCTAATCTCATTCATTTTCCTCATTTAGTTCGCTTTAAATTGAGATGTTTAAAAACTTCGCGTATATTTCATTCACTTAATTGTCCAGTTCTCTCGTGTCTGTCCCTTCATTTTTAACTTCTGTGCCTGCTACATTTTATCTTTGGGCGTTTAGTTTCACTGACCCTTTCTTTCGTTTTAATTAGGTTTTCATTATCGTATTTTTTATTCATTGTCTCAACAGAAAAAGCTTTCATTCTGGAGGCATAGCGACTAAGTCCATACTTCCTCTGAACATTTTTTTCGCGTTTTACTAATTCTTCAGAAAAGCAGTTGTTTCCAAACTCCCATAGTGAAAATATCGTATTCCCCTTAGTTTACTTATTATACTTTTCCTTTTGTTTAGTGTTGTATGATTCTTCAAACTTTGGTTTATTTTTATGAAACTTCTTTTTTTTTCTTATTTTTTTTTTCTGATTCAACCGATCAATCTTTTCATATCGATTTAATTACTCTTATTTTCCCATTCGACTTTACTTTTGAACAGAAATGTATCTAAAATCTTCAGATGTATTTTAGTGTATAAGGCCGATTCTTCCCTGTTTCAAATAAAGTCATGTAGGATTTTAGTGTAAGTGCTCCTAAATCTTTAAAACTTACTTTTCATAGTTAGATACTAATTTCTCGAGGTTTACATTCAAACATGAAAGAAGAGTATTTTTACACTCTCTTCAGTGTGTGAGTTTTCCCCAAGAAATTAACTTTGAAATCCCCCCTGTTTCTGTCGGAAACTGACTATCTCCTACGACTGTTTTTACACGTCTACTGCTTGCTGGAAAACCTCATATGGCATGAAATCACTTTGCTTGGTAGATTAAACTAAATACTGGTTTTGAACTTTGAACGCAAACTCAAGCTCGCAAAAGCATAGTTTTCTGAGCGAACTTAAACTGTCTAAAATGACAAAAATCTAAAACTGGTGACTCAATGAGACAGACCGTTTGAACTTTGCCGTTCATTCATCATTTAAGAGATCCGTCGTGAACAACTAGAAGAGAAGTAAGCAGACCCTAGACCCTGATTTAGTCCACTGTTTCCAAGGAAGGTAGAAAGCTAGTGCCGTAATTCAAAAGCTCATAACTCAAGCCTCCCCAGGATTCAATTTCGGACCCACATCGGACGAACAGTCAGATGTCAATGCTTAGACATTGAAAAATTACTTCAGACAAATATTTTCTTACTTAAAGTCAGAATTTGTATTACTTAAGATTTCCCTTAGTCAATATTTTTTCTATCTTAAAAACTTCTAAAGGGTTGATTTTGAAAAAAACGAGTTCTCACAAAAACGTAAAATTTCCTCAGATTGTATGAAGAACCAAAAAAAAAAAAAAAATGATGAAGCTTGAATGTTAACCATTTCAACCATTTCTTTCTCTTCATGTTTCATTCCATAAACTTTCTTCAAATTCCTATATACCCAAGAATTTTGTTAAATGTCCAAGTTCGACTCCCCAGAAATTTCCTGAAAATGATAGTTTCTCCTTAAAAACAATTCCAGAATAAGAATTCCTTCACTGAAACATGAAATTCCTATTCAAAGCATTCCATCCCTTTTTCTACTTCAAATACTCTATTTGTAAATCTAAGGAACTGTTTTTTTTTATATTCATATATATTCCCCCTCTAACTTTAGAAGATATTGTCCTAAAATGTATGTACATATTACGATAGTAAAATATCTTACTACTGCTTGATGCTCAATTCACTTCACACTGTCTTAAGGAAATTCTTTCATTTTCTCATAACACAGCTGATACGGTGTTTATACTACCATGGCTTTCTGCGATTAATCGTATAGTACAAGGCTCTACCAGTTCGCTATCGCTAATGTACAAGCAAAAGTTCATATTCTTGCCCATGCACAGAATCGGCGCTGATTCGCGACCCCTAGGATGTATGTTTACCATTGAACGCAATGGAAAGTTGTGGGTATTTTATCTGTGCCCTTTGCCAATAATTTAGCTCACTTTCACAATTTAAAATTGTGTAACCAATCTGTTAATTATTTTTGATGTATGGCTCTTATTTTATAATGTTTATTATTTTCTAAACGTGAATACGAGAAAGTTCGTGCATGCTCCCCAGGATTGCTTCAGGAAATCTAGTTATTTTACTCCGAAGTTTGACTAAAATTATAACATGCTTATGTAACTTTTGGCTGTTTGCATACAGAACATAATATTTTAAGAAACGATAATCGTTTTCCGAGATGTTCAAGGGTAAAGGCTGCTAACATTTTCTAACAAGAGGAGCTCATTTTCTGAATATACCATGTAAGTAAAGAAAGCTATGACTTCAAAGAATTTAAATTCCAGTAATATTGAAAGATAATATTTTATGACAACAGTACTAGATAACTGCGGTACCATTCGTGGCAGCGTACAGTAATGAGTTATGTTCAACATTTCTGCAAAAAATGTGCTAGTACAAAATTAAGTTTTCACACATGTTCTGATTTTTTTGTGTTTCCTATTGTTAATTAAAATTTGAAAAGAAAAACGAAGTGACGTTTTGATGGTAATGTCCTAATACATGCACCTTTGAAATCCACCGGCAGATGCAGCTCAGCTTTGCGGCCAGAAGTACTGCCGAGGATGGCGTGTAAGTACGTAACCGATTTGCAAGCAAATGGTCTCTTTCTACTCAGGAACGAATTTCCCATGCGATACGAAACAGAATTACGTTCCATCCGGCCGCCGTCTGTCCGTCCGTCCAAAAGAAAAAAAAAAAAATTATCCGCCGATAAAACACCGATTTGCACGGAAATTATTTCTTTCGACACAAGGACGCCTCACACCTATTAGATACAATACAAAATTACGATCCATCCGTCCCAAGTCTGTCCGTCGGTCCAAAAGAATAAAAAAAATATCTCCGCCGTTAAACAACCCATTTGCACGGGAATTATATATTTCGACTCAGGAACGCCTGACACCTATCAGATAGATTACAAAATTACGTTCCATCCGTACCAAGTCTGTCTTTCCGTCCGTCCGTCCGACCGTCAGGAAGAATAAAAACACATAACTGTACCGAGAAACAACAGATTTGCACGCAAATGATCGCTTTCTACTCATGAACGAATTACCCATGAGATAAGATGCATAAATACGTTCTATCCGTCCGCCGTCTGTCCATCCTTCCAGAAGAATAAAAAAATCTCCGTCGATAAACAACCGATTTGCAAGGAAATTACTTTCGACTCAGCGACGCCTCACACCTACCAGATACAATAAAAAGTTACGTTCCATTCGTCCCAAGTCCGTCTTTCCGTCCGTCCGTCCGCCCGGAAGTATAGAAGCACATCTCGGTCCCGAAACACCCGATCTGCAAGGAAATGAATTCGTTCTACTCAGGTACGGCTCACTCCAATAAGATATAATAAAAAATAACGTTCCATCCGTCCGACTTCAGTCTGACCTTCCAGAAGAATAAAAAAAACATCCGCCGATAAAGAACCGACTTGCACGGAAACGCTTCCTTTTTACTCAAGGACGCCTCACACCTATCAGATATGATAGAAAATTTCATTCCATCCGTCTGTTGTCTGTCTGCCCGTCCGTCCGAAAGTATGAAACACGTAACCCCACCGAGAAATAACCGATTAGCACGGAAATGACTCCGTTCGACTCACGGAGGCCTCACACCTATCGGATATGATAAAAAATTTCTTTCAATTCGTCTGAAGTCTGTCTGTGCCGCCCCGGTGGCGCAGTGGTCTAAGCGATGGCCTCTGATCATTCGTCCGAAAGGGGTCCGGGTTCGAATCCCGGTAAGGCATGGATGTTGTGTTTGTCTTACGGCACTGGCTCTCTCCCTTCCCTGGAACCAGTGACCCTAAATTAGGGACGGGCGACTGCTTATAGCCCATTGAGTTGCTCACGGTGGTCGTTAAACCTCCAATCAAAAAAAAAAAAAAAAAAAAAAAAGAAGTCTGTCTGTCCGTCCATCCCTAACAATAACAGCCCACAATCCCACCGGGGAACAACCGATTCGCACGGAAATTATTTCTTTCTACTCAGGGACTCCTCACACTTATGAGATATGAAAAAAATAACGTTCCATCCGTCCACCGTCTGTCCGTCCGTCCAGAAGAATAAAAATATATCTCCGCCGATAAAGAACCGACTTGCACGGAGATTATTTATTTCGACTCAGGGACGCCTCACACCTATCAGATACAATACAAAATTACGTTCCATCCGTCCGCCGTCTGTCCGTCCGTCCAGAACAATAAAAAAATATCCGCTGATAGACAACCGATTTGCACGGAAATGATTTATTTCTACTCAAGGACGCCTCACACTTATCCGATATGATAAAAAACTATGATCCATCCGTCCTCCTTCTGTCTGTCCGTCCAGAAGAATAAAAAAAATCTCCTTCTCAAAAAATAAAAACAGACAAAAACGATTTTGTTTGCTTTATACAATATATATATATATATATAAATATATGTATATATGTATATGTGAGATGTAAGGTCAGGTGATGCGTAACATCACAGCCTCTCCTTGACAAATGTCAACCCCGCCTTCTCGTGGTGCATCCTGTTCCCACTAAAGGGGCTCTGACGACCGCCAATAGCGGTATAACTATACCATCGGGATTAGAGGAAATGCTATCCCACACTCATCAACCCGCTTGGCCAGCGTGGTGAGTTATGGCCAAACCCCTCCAAAATGACTCCACAAGTTAAATATTGGCCCTCAGTCTCCGGCAGCTGGAATGTACCTGGCCAAGGCAGCGGCCAGTGCGACATGAAGGCAGAGGGTGCTAAGAATCCCCGCAGGACCGGACTAGGCTGCCATCTGACGCTGACCTTGGCTACGTATAATGGACGCTCTTTACCTTCTGATTCAAGGCTTCTTGAATTGTAAGAGGAACTACAAAGGATCAAGTGGGAAATCGTCGGGCTAAGTGAGGTAAGGAGAAAAGGATCTCATTGAACTGAAAAGTGGACATCTCTTCTACTATCGTGGGACAGATACTGGCAGAACTAGTGGTGTTGGATGTTCAATAAACAAGAAACTGAAGGATAAAGTTGTAGAAGTTGAAAGTTCCTCTGACAGAGCTGCACGACTCGTTATCCAACTCTCGGGAAGATACCAGGCTCAGATTATTCAAACTTATGCACCCACCACAAGTCATCCTGAAGAAGAAATTGAAGAATTTTATGAGGAAATTCGTCATCTAAATAATAAAGGTAAGCAGCACTTGAAGATAATTATAGGAGATTACAATGCAACAATGGGGCAACAGCAACAGAAGGAAACTTCAGTAGGTAAATTCGGTAACGGCAACAGAAACCAGCGTGGAAATACTCTCATTGAGTTTGCAGAGGCAGAAGGGTTTTTCATTCTGAACTCTTTTTTCAAGAAAAAGCCACACAGGAAATGAACATGGAGACATCCAAATGGGACGACAAGTGAATTTGGTTTTATTATGTGTAACAAAAAATTCGTCATAGAAGACTGCATTGTGCTAAACAAGTTCAACACAGGTAGTGACCATAGATTGGTGAGATGTAAGATGCACCTCAACACTAAACTCGAACGTGGCAAGCTCATAAGACAAACAAAATGTATTAACATAACCAACCTTAAAAAACACCATGGAACTGAAGAACAGACTCTCTGCTTTAGAAGGCCTAACATCGGAAGAAATGGATATTTCGGAAGTTAATAGAAAAGTAACCAAAGCCCTTATGGAAACAGCAACAAAATTAGCTGGGTCTAAGAACAAGTTGCATGTGAACAAATTATCAGGAAAAACCAAAATGTTGATGCCAAAAAGAAGAGAGATTACGACAACTAAAGAAGATGTGACTTTCAAAGTGGAATATATAGAGCTATGCAAGACAGTACGAAAAACTATAACTGAAGACGTAAGGAAATTCAACTGTGAATATATTTTTATCCTTTTGGACGGACGGACAGACTTGGGACAGGCGGAACGTAATTTCGTATTGTATCTGATAGGTGTGAGGCGTCGCTGAGTCGAAAGTAATAATTTCCGTGCAAATCGGTTGTTTACCGGCGGAGATATTTTTATTCTTCTGGAAAGACGGACAGACGGCGGATGGATGGACCGTAATTCTGCTTCGTATCTCATGGGTAATTCGTTTCTGAGTAGAAAGAGACCATTTGCGTGCAAATCTGTTGTTGTTCGGTTCAGTTATGTGTTCTTATGCTTCCGGACGGACGGACGAAAAGACGGACTTGGGATGAATGGAACGTAATTTTGTATTATATCTGATAGATGTCAGGCGTCGCTGAGTCGAAAGTAATAATTTCCGTGCAAATCGGTTGTTTAATTGCGGAGATATTTTTTTTATTCTTCTGGAAGGACGGACAGACGGCGGACGGATGGAACGTATTTATGCATCGTATCTAATGGGTAGTTCGTTCCTGAGTCGAAAGAGACCATTTACGTGCAAATCTGTTGTTCCTCGGTCCAGTTATGTGTTTTTATGCTTCCTGACGGACGGACGGAAAAACAGACTTATGACGGATGGAACGTAATTTTGTAATGTATCTGATAGGTGTCACGCGTCCCTGAGTCGAAAGAAATAATTACCGTGCAAATTATTTGTTTATCGGCGGAGATATTTTTTATTCTTTTGGACGGACGGACAGACGACGGACGGATGGAACGTAATTTTTTTCATTTGATTTGAGGTTTAACGACCACCGTGAGCAACTCAATGGGCTATAAGCAGTTGCCCGTCCCTAATTTAGGGTCACTGGTTCCAGGGAAGGGAGAGAGCCAGTGCCGTAAGACAAACACAACGTCCATGCCTCACGGGATTCGAACCCGGACCTTGTTCGGACGAATGATCAGAGGCCATCGCTTAGACCACTGCGCCACCGGGGCGGCCAAAACGTAATTTTGTATTGTATCTGATAGGTGTCGGCGTCCCTGAGTCGAAAAAAAATCATTTCCGTGCAAATCGGTTCTTTATCGGCGGATATGTTTTTAATTCTTTTGGACGGACAGACAGAAGGTGGACTTATGGAACGTCATTTTTTATTAGATCTTATTGGTGTCAGCCGTATCTGAGTAGAACGGAGTCATTTCCGTGCAAATCGGGTGTTTCTCGGTCGAGATGTGCTTTTATACTTCCGGACGGAAAGACGGACTTGGGACGAATGGAACGTAATTTTGTATTGTATCTGGTAGGTGTGAGGCGTTGCTGAGTCGAAAGTAATTTCCGTGCAAATCGGTTGTTTATCGACGGAGATATTTTTTATTCTTCTGGAAGGACGGACAGACGGCGCACGGAAAGAACGTAATTCTGCATCGTATCTCATGGGTAATTCGTTCTTGAGTAGAAAGAGACCGTTTGCGTGCAAATCTGTTGTTTCTCGGTCAGTTATGTGTTTTTATGCTTCCGGGCGGGCGGACGGAAGGACAGACTTGGAACGGACGGAACGTAATTTTGTATTGTATCTGATAGGTGTGAGGCTCGCTGAGTCGAAAGTAATAATTTCCGTGCAAATCGGTTGTTTATCGGCGGAGATATTTTTTTATTCTTCTGGAAGGACGGATAGACGGCGGACGGATGGAACGTCATTTTGTATTGTATCTGATAGGTGTGAGGCGTCTCTGTGTCGAAAGAAATAACTTCCGTGCAAATCGGTTGTTTATCGGCGGATAATTTTTTTTATTCTTTTGGACGGCCGGACAGACGGCGGCCGGATGGAACGTAATTATGTTTCGTATCGCATGGGCAATTCGTTCCTGAGTAGAAAGAGACCATTTGCCAATATCTCCAAAAACAACCCAAATAAATACTTACTTACCTATATACCTCAGCTGAAATTCACAGTGAAGATTGCTGTTTTGGGGTGCGATTTGGCGCCCCCGTGTTACTGAAACGGCGTTTTTGTTCGTACACGGAATCCCGTAGGATCTGCGAAACTCGCATAGCCTTGTAATTTACGATTAATCGCAGAAAGCTATGATATTACACACCGTGGTCAGAAAGAAGGGCATAATTCCAATCCTGCTAGAAAGCCAACCTGTGTTCAAAGAATTATCCTAGTTCGACACTTAACCAAACAGAAAATAAACTGTATTTTCTTTGTCTGTGTGTAAAATTAGAGTGCAAAGATAAATAAATGGACAGACAAAAATGTTATATGCCTTTCTGTATCTCGGCAAGCAAATCTCATACTCTGAATTAAACATCTTTGCCAGTTGCTCTGAGGGGCTTTTTTGTCATTGGTTTCGTCGTGTGTCGTGTATGTCGAGCTCTCACATTTTGCGAGTGTTTATGTGGAAATATCGTGAGTGGGATGGTTTACAGTGGTGTGACGTGTTCATGAATGTTCCGTGCTTCTTTTGATGAAGTTTGAGAGTGCTAGGTGTTATAGTTTGGTTATACGAAGAGGTTTATTTTGTGGTTGTGCTTTCCGTTGACGACTTCTGCAAATGTCGATATCTGCCAGCCATGTTTCACGTGCCCATCGAGAGGAAGCTGTTCGACGTGGAGTGATATCTACTGATAAGACATCGCCGAGTGTTTCTCCTGTGACCTCCGAGAGGGTTGCCATGGTGACTGACCCGACCTCCTCAAGAGATAAGAATCCAACTCGTCAAACCAGTCTTGGAAATCAACAGAGTTTGTCTTCGTGTGTACCTGCTGAAGGAGTTTCTTCGGCGATAAGGATGCAGGAGGGTATTTTTATGGAGACGGGAAATAGCACTTGGGCATCGGTGGTTGCCATGGAGAATTCTGCTAACACGAGTTATCAGCGTTGTGCGTCAGAGATTGAGTGCCAAGGAAATCGGTTTCGTCTAACTTTCGAAAAGGATTCCAAGGTATGTCAAAATTTTCATGATCTTTCAGAGAAAACTATTGTTCTCCATGCATTGCCACAGACTTCGTTACCTGCATATTTGGAAGCTTTGGAGGAACGAGTGCCGAGAGAACCAATTAAAGGAATCGGTCGTAGTAAACGTGGTATATCAGTGTTGTTTATAAATAGTGCAGATTGTAATCTTGTTTTAAAGCAAGGGATTTCTATAAATCATCAAATTTTGTATCCTGCTTATGCACGTGAACGACCGATCACTGTAACTTTTTCTCCGGTGTCACTTGAGGTACCGGATTCTGCGGTGATAGTTCTTCTTTCTCAGTTTAGCCGGGTGGTGGGACCAGTTCATAGAGTTATAGAAGCCCCGCAATCTTCAAATTATTGTCATGTTGGTGGGTTGAAGCGGACTCATCGGGTTATCTTCCCGAATGAATCAGCTCTTCAGACTTGTCCCAAAGAGGTTGAAATTGTATTGGATTCTCATAGTTTCACGTTTAATATTTATACAGGAATTTTTTGTTACGCTTGCAATGAAAGAGGTCACATCCGTGCTAAATGCACATATGTACATAGGCCACCCCTGAGGAAGAGTTTCTCTGATTCCCACGAGGAAAGAATTACTGTACCTGAAGAAAGATCGGATTTAGAACATGGTATTTCACATGTCGTTGATTTGGTTTCTACCGTGGCTGAGACTTGTGAAACCCGAGTGGTGGATCCGGTCGAGCCGATAGAGAAGACATTGATTGAAATGCTGACTTCTTCGGATCCTGGGACTCAGACAACAGCAAATATTGGTACTTTGGGCATTGCTGACTTACATAAATGTTCAGTAGCATTGCAGAATCCCGCAGAGAACTCAAATACAGCTTCGACATTTAAACTGCCCCGCATTGATTCAAGTGGTGATCCGTTAAAACGGAGCAAAGCTAAAGACTATCTTCAACCGGAATTTATCCCTCGTGTAGATCTTTCTTTTCTCCTGGATCCGGATTTTGACGAAGAGAGAGATAAGCCATCACGGTATCGTCTTGTCATGGAACTTATTGCATCTTGTCCTGATTATGACGATACTTTGGATTTTTTCGAATTGAAATTTTTTTGTGCCTAATAAGAAGATATATCCACTCACTCCGGAATTTTACGAGTTAAATATGTATAAGTTAAATGCTATTGTACGTCGTTTAAATACCGTGTTGAATTAGATAATTACGAAAAATCCTGTTCCTGAACTTTTAGACACTTATTACGAAACATACTACAAACGTATAGACAGGGCCCGATTTACTACCTGCGAGGCCCAGGGCACAAAACATTTTCGGGGCCCCCTCCTTATTCTTTATCGACAAAATCCTTAGCAGGTTTGCAGTTGGTTTTTTCATGTAGATTAAAAAAATAAAAATGCTAGGCCTATATACAGCGATTAAAACACTTACTCAACGCTTTACTCAGATTAATATACTTAATTCTATTTTAACTTAAGAAAATTATTTTTCACATCTTCTGAGTTCTTTTGTTTTTACAGACATTTCTGGCCTCTAGATTTTACCAAGGCCTGTGTGTTCTCAATGTATACGCACTGTATTAAAAGTTTTGTTTACACAGAATTTAAATTTTATTGCCAGGTTCCTCTTTCAGTTGCCAATTAAATACAAATATTTCCTTATGCATTTTGTAAGTCCAGTATTTTTCAATTAACTTGTTGAAAATCATATTTATAATTTTTGAAGGTTCATTGATAGAACTGTTTTTCTGGATATAAAAACTTTCTTTAATTAATCTCTTGTTTTTATGAGGTTCGTAGTCCAATATTTTAATATTTTTCCATGAAAGTCCATTTTACACACATTGCTGCACATTCAATTAGAATGTACTATTTTGTCCTCATTGGAATCTGTAATGTTCTAATAATTATTTGTTTTATTAATTTTCTTTTAAATTATCTTATTCTATTATCATGGTTTGCGGGTTGGCAGCGAGTCTTCTGTTTCAATAGCTGTGTACGCAGATACATTTTATTTTTATACAACTCTGGCTGTGCGGGTACAACTGGTTGATCAGTAGTTTGTGGTGTTAATGACCCCCATAGACTCTAACTACACTGCCGGACAATTGCTAAGGAAGGATGACAATAGCAACGATAGCAACCATAAAATGGATGGCAGGAAAATGTGGAAATTAGCATAAGTGCGGGATACAGTAAGACATGTTGTGCGTATGCAAATTTTGGATTACCGAACTTGTTCGTGACGTCAAGCGCTGATAAGAGATATAAAGGATTTGACGCGTATTGACCGTTGTTGTTCAAACGCAAAGTTGAAAGGGAAAGAATCAATTGACGAACTTGCAATTTTCAGTATGTCTTCCCGACATCACCTAGATGATTTTACGCGTGGCCGTATTATTGGCAAGATTGAAGAAGGGCGAAAAATAACAGATGTTTCCAGGGAGTTCGACGTCAGCCACAGTGTTGTTTCAAGGCTTTGGAAATCATTTCAAACAAATGGAGAGTGTAGCAAACGTCACGGGGGAGGTCGTGTTCGCAGTACGACACCTGCAGAAGATCGGTACATAGTGCTATCAACAAAAGACACCGGCGCAGCACAGCTAATGTGGTAGCAAATCAGTTTATGGCTGCTACTGGCAAGCGGATCTCCCGAAAAACTGTCGCCAGACGTTTGCATGAAAGAGGACTATACGCCCGCCGTCGTGTTGTGTGCATCCCATTGTCCAAACGTCACCGTACCGCCCGTTTGCAATGGTGCCATCAACATCGCAATTGGACTGATAACGACTGGTCTGCTGTCCTCTTCTCAGATGAGAGTAGATACAGTCTATCGTCTGATTGACGACGACAACTGATCTGGCGTGATAGTGGTACTGCATATTGTCCAGCAAACATACAAGAAAGGGACCGATATCCGACATGTAGTGTTATGGTATGGGCTGGCATCATGATCAATGGCCGTACGTCCCTCTATGAGCTTCCAACTGGGACTATGACTGGCCAACGATACATTAATGATGTTCTGCTACCTCATGTTTGCATGTTCCGTGGTGCTGTCGGTGATAGATTCATTTTCATGGACGACAACGCAACATGTCATCGAACAGTCGCTGTCCGGGAGTGTCTTGAGAGCGAAGATATTCAACGCCTCGTATGGCCAGCACGTTCTCCAGATCTGAATCCCCTTGAAAATGTGTGGGATGCTTTGGGGAGGAGTCTTGCTGGTCGCCAATGCCCTCCAATAAACAAGGACACCCTCATCCGTGCACTGACAGAGTGGGATAAATTACCCCAACAGCTGCTTGATAATGTTGTGCAAAGCATGATACGAAGTGTGTAATCTTGCATCGCCCTCCATGGTGGCCATATCCCGTAATGACATCAAACGCCGGAACGCCTGCGGACGGTAATTGCATTTTTTTACGTTTACGTATTCTGCACAAAATGGCCAGTTTGTCCCTTGAACACGTTCCAAGGCCTTCTGGATTTCAGAGCAAAATAAATTGTCTTTCTTGTAATGTCCTGGCATTCTGACATTATTTTATTTCACTTGGCATCCAACCACACTTACTTTTTTATGCGCTATATAGCCGTTTATGATCCGTCCTTAGCAATTGTCCAGCAGTGTATAACAATATATCTATGACAAAATGGATGAACATCTTAATTTTAGTGAATATTGTGGTCTTGCAATGTACTGATTCTTGCGTCTAGAACATGAGAACAATGCATCCAACAAAAAATGTGAACTAAAACAAGAAAAAAAAATCCATGGTGACCTCCACTGGACTTCCTCATAAAAAGAGATGTGAAACTGCATAATCAATTGAAAAAGTGCTATGGGAACTCCTACTTCCAGCTTCACGGTTTCTACCAAGATCAAATGAGCGCATCATGATCAATATATCAGAAATTTGCAAAACATAAAATTTTGTGTTGATGAGGAAGAGTCTGAGTTACACACAAAAAAAAAGTAATAACAAAACAAAAAAACATAATAATCTGAAAAGCTGAGGGGAACACCTAGTCTGGCTCAATTTTTGGTAAATGTGTTGTACTTTGGCATCCTAAATTATTTGGTCAGAAAAGTTGTAAAATTGAAAAAAAAAAAAGCATATTAAAGATGTTTACCGAAACACTTACCTCCAAGTAGTCCAAGTAGGATGAGTAAACACACGCTGCGGCGACAACCTGAAGCTTTGCTCCGTTGAAAGGAAGGTTTGCTGCGGCTGGGAATTCATGGGCAGAAGAGTACAACAGGAATCAGGCACGCTCTCGTCAGGAAAGAGTAACAGAATATACTGCTACGCTAAAGAATGTAGTTTGTAATTTCTGTCTCACTTTTAAAAAAACATGCAGAGACTGTCTTCGTTCTTTGGTATGTAATTCCGAGATACGAAATAGTAAGTATGCACATGCCTTTCTTGTTTCTAGAAAAGCGTTAGAGTAGGTGTCGCATTCTCTCTAACGGAAGTTAGATGGCAAGTCTCAAAGTGAAAGTTTGATTACTAAAAAAAAAGCTTCCACGGAGAAATAAGTTCATACATTCAGCATCAAAGAATCCCATGTGAAAAAAACAAGAAACTGTCCGATTGCGATGTCATGAACTGACACCGAAATTAACTATTTTCTGTAGCGTAACACTACACTCTTTCCTGACAACAGCGTACCCGGTTCCTGTTGTACTATTCCGCCCGTGAATGTCCTGGCTGCAGCAATCTTTCCTTTCAACAAGGCACAGCTTTATGTCAACGCCTCAGCGTTGTTTAAGGCCTCCCGCAGTGTCTGCTGACTCGTCATACTTGGAGTTCAAGTTTTTCGGTAAACATCTTTAATATTCATTCTAACAATGAAATTTTTGCACCATTTCCCCTTAAATTGCATATTTCAGAATCTGTACGTCACACTTTTTTGAAATTTTACAACTTTTCCGACCAAATAATTTACCACGCTAAACTAAACATTTACCCAATTTTTACCAAAATCTAATGAGCACATAATGCCATGAATGTATAAATTGTCCAATGTCAAACAAAACTGACAATACGATGACAAAGTGCTGTGTTTGGGCACCAGATCTTTTTATTTGTAATAACTCGTTTAATATTCTTTATTTTTAGGAATGAATAAAAACAATTGAAAATTTACCTCCTATATCAGGACGAAACACTTGGGTTGAATATTTTTCTTCCATTTCCTAGATGCAAAGTCATGTATCAGAGAATCATAATTTAAAGACTGTGTCACATCACTCTCCAAAGACAGCAGAGCTAATGATGCCAGTTTCGTTTGTCTCATGGTTGATCATAAGGGATTTTTCAGTCTTTTCAGCAAAGAAAATGATATCTCACTTGTACAATTTGAAATCGGTAATGTCATGAACATTCTAAGTGCAGTCTCAGTGTTCGGAAATGTGGCTTCTAAATTGTTTACCTTCAAAGTTTGCAGCATCTGGGGAATGGTTGCATGCTCCCCAATCATTGAGGAGAATTGCAAAAACTCATCTGCAAACTGGTCGTCAAGGTCATTGTTATAGTATTCCTGCAATGCTTTTGCACCTTTAAAAATTTCAGATCTTGATTTTTTTGTAAAAAATTCAAATTTTCTCATTATATTTTCATAAGCACTTTTTCTGCTTGAAAGCTGAGTGACTAAAGCATCACAAAGCACATAATAAACTTGAGTTCTAAATATATCTCTTGCACTGAGTTCTATATGTTCAATGTTACATTCATCTAGGTGTTTATTCTGAGGCACCTTCTTTCTTCGGGAATCATGACCATGGTATTGCACATTTTCAGACACTAATGTTTGAGCTTCCTCTTCATAGACTTCAAAATTTTCCCTCACGAACTGAATGAATTCAATTAACGACTGGAAAATTTTAGGTACTTCAGAAATATTTCCTTTTGGATTCTGGCAAGTTTGATTTGCACAGTTTAATCTCTGAAGTATTGTGTCCCAAACTACTGTGCTGATCGATATTTCCATTGTTCTCATTTTCTTCAGCAGTGATTTTGCTTCATCTCCTGTCTGTGGAGAATCATCAACATTTTCTGACAGAAATACTAAAACTTTCTCTATTTCACGATAATTTTTCCTCACTGATCGTGTAGCTGCAGCATCTGCACACCATCTGGTAACTGACAGACTCTTCAGTGTGAGTGATGAATTTCCATGTGCTTCCTGGACTTTCTCCTGAAGCATCTTCCAACAGTGAGTTGATGCAGAAAAAAGTATAGAGTTTTTGCAAAAATGTGAAAAAAGAGAGAACTTTACCACAACTATCTATGCTATTCACACCAACTAAATTTAAAGTGTGAGCAGAACATGGCACATATTCCGTTAGTGGATTGATTTCCCTAATGTGTGTTTGAACACCAGAATACTTCCCAGACATGTTGCTGGCATTGTCATAGCTTTGGCCTCTGACATTCATAATATCCAAGCTAGCCTCCTGTAGAAAAGATATCATGGTATTTGTAATGTTTTCTGCAGTATGTCCATGGAATGGAATAAATGTCAAAAACCGTTCTTGTGCTTCACAATCTTTGTTGACATACCTTATGATAAAAGCCAGTTGATCTATGTGTGTAATGTCTGGAGTAGAGTCAACTATGACAAAAAAATATTTTGACATTTTTATTTCATCAGTGATGGCATTAAAAACACGTACAGCCATTAATTCAGCAAATTCATCCACACATGTTGAAGATAAGTAACTGGTGTTACCACTTCCTGGATTCCCACATTTTTCCAAGTGTTGAGCTAAGAATGGATCAAATTCTGCAATTAATTCTAAGCAGCCCAGGAAATTTCCATTCTGAACTGATCCAATTGTTTCATCATCACCATACATTGGCAACCCACGAACTGAGAGATACTTAACTGTTGCAACAACTCTATGCAAAACATCTTGCCAGTACTTGGATTCATTCCGATACTGCACAACTATCTCACAGTCAATGCGTGCAGAAGCATTCATGCGTGATGAATAGTCACATACTGCTTGCCTGTGTATGTGTGAATTTTCATGCTCTGTAAGACGTTCACTTGCATGCTTCCAGTCAGAAAAACCTGTGGATCATAATGCAGTAGTGCTCCTAGCATAAAATTTGCATATCCAACAGAATAGTAAACAAGTTGATGGGGATAAAAGAACCCAGTTGCGTTTTACCTTCTCATTATTTTTTTATTCTGAAAAAATTACCTTCTGTTAGAAAACGTTTTTTACCACATATATCCTTCCCTGTGAATGCCAGCAACTTCAAATTTTGGACTGGTGGATCGCTCAAAAAGCATTCGCGCATTTCTTCTGTAATTTCTCCCCATAAGGCAGGATCCACTGCATTCATTGTGGAACTTGCGCTCTCTTCATTAGATGAATTCAAAAGATTTCCCAAATTAGGAGCATCTGTGATGTTAGATGATTCTGAAGTCAGATTACTGGCTTCCAAAGACAAATTACGCTCAAGAGACTCACCAGTAGTAAAATTAGACGAATTTGTAGAACGTTTGGGACCAAGTGAAATGTCCAATTTTTTAATGGCAAAACGTTCAATGCTACCATGCTACAGGTCATCATCCTTCAGTTTCTGATGTTTGGCTTTCCGTTTAGCGCTGCCTGATAAGTATGTACGTTTTGACATAATTTAACTGTTAAATAATTCAACTTAAATATATTGTTACAACTAACTAAATTTGATTATATATAAATTTAACAAATATTCAACATTCCATCAGACTACAAGAAACGCAAAGCAAAATACAACCAAGCCTTCGTGGTTACAGTTACGACAACGACAAGCCATGTGCAGGAAGTTGAAGGATCAGCTGAGTTTAGGTGCGTTCGGAAACGCAAGAAAAGGCACGTGACTCAATGGAAGCGATCCTCCTTCTCAATGGCCACCTGAAGGCTATTAAACCACTGAAACTCATTAATGGCCACGTGTTTACGTGAAATTTGAAACTCAAACTCACTGTGTGTAAGCTCATGAGCATGCAAAAGTAAAAATAATAAATTTTGAATATACACACACAAAATTCCCATTAACTAATAAGTACACATTTAATTGAAATTTGGGGCCCCCCAAAATCGGGAGCCCTGGGCACGTGCCCCGTGTGCCCTCCCGTAAATCAGGGCCTGCGTATAGAGGATGTTAAAGCTTACATAAAGAGACATAATGTGGTTGACGATAGTGTCTTTGATGTGTAGAGATGTTTCAGATGTATTCCTTGATGTTGGTTTCCTTTTTTCTTGCAGTGTTTTTGAAATGTT
The DNA here is from genome assembly GCA_039090855.1 of Macrothele yani. Lineage (NCBI taxonomy): Eukaryota > Metazoa > Arthropoda > Arachnida > Araneae > Macrothelidae > Macrothele > Macrothele yani. Next base: position 29,906,348 of record CM077005.1, on the reverse strand, counting down.
CTTGGACTTTAATAGATATGGATTTTTGTTTACTTATGTTTTAAATTAGCGTTGTTAATTAATGATTCAGTTTTTGGGTAGCTTTGTTAGTAAAATAATGTAATGTTGTGTTTTACGGCACTGGCTCTCTCCCTTCCCTGGAGCCAGTGGCCCTAAATTAGGGACGGGCGACTGCTTATAGCCCATTGAGTTGCTCACGGTGGTCGTTTAACCTCCAATTAATTAATCAATCAATCAATCAACCAGTTGCTCTGAATGCTCAAATATGGCTACAAAGGAGTTAACAGTTAGGAAAATGGATGGTTAACGTCGTGGCTCACTAGGTGGCGTGCAGGAGTTGTGGGCCGATTGTTTACCCTAATTACGTCAAACGTATGAAAATAAGATTACGTCAAACGTATGAAAATGTGTTAGGTAACACACAATTTGGCCTTTGCATAGTATGAGGCACAAAGGAAGCAATTTTTTGCTTACAAACTCCACTACAGCGCTGCTATGAACATCAAAAAGATGTGTAGATTTGTTTTATTGACTATGAGAGAGCTTTTGATTCCGTGAATCATGATAAATAAGTTTATCAACTAAAGAAAATCGGGCTAGGAAGTAAAGATGCTAATATCATCGCAACTCTATATTGGAATCAAACCGCAATACTTAAATATAATAATCAAACGACAAAAGAAATCCCAATAAAAAACGGCGTCAGACAAGAATGCCCGCTATATCACCAATTCTATTCAAATCTACTCAGAAGCAATCTTTTGATCAAATCTTGGCTGAAAAGAATATTGTCATCCAAGTGAATGAACATTACATCTATAACTTGCGTTTTGCAGATGACATGGCACTAATTACCGACTCGGAACAAGATCTACAGCGAATACTGAATGAGATAAGTGCCGAAAGCCAAAACTGGGGATTAAAAATGAACAAAAAGAAAACGAAATTAATGAAAGTTAGCCGAACCCCAAGTAAAATTACAATCAAGCTAACTGACGAAAAACTTGAACAAGTTCAGAACTTCAAATACCTCGGAGTAATAATTAATGAACAGCTAAAACACGAGGTAGAAATAAAAAGTCGTACTGAACAAGCTAGAAGTGAATTTATGAAATGGAAGTCACTCTTAGCTCAAGTTGAGAACACTTAAATGCTACACATGGCCAATACTGCGATATGGAGTAAAAGTGGACATTAACATCAACAGCAATCAAGAAGCTACAAGCATTTGAAATGTGGCTATATCGACGCATCATGAGAATCTCTTGGACTGACAAGATAACAAACATCCAAGTCCTACGTGAAATGAACACTGCCCAAGAGCTTTTAAGATAATCATTGAACGGAAGTGTAAATACCGAGGACACATAGCAAGGAATAACAACAAATACAGTCTGCTGCAAATAATTTTGGAAAGTAAAGTAGAAGGGAAAAGAAGACCTGACAGGAAGAAAACTATGTGGATGGACAATATTAAAAGCTGGCTTGTTCTGACAACTGCACAAATTGTACACACAATGCACGATAATGAGAGACACAAACTGATAGTCGCAAACTCCATAAGGTAGCATTAGAAGAAGAATCTTTCATAGGATACATAGCGTTCATGATTTCATCAGCGCTAAATTTTTGGTGTTTATCGCAAATATTTTTTATTAATTATTTTGTTGTTGTGTGACACTGAAATTCCAGAAACGTTGAGGTTTCCCTACAGAAGTTAAAGCACGTCAACTCTTTTTAATTTAGAACGAGATTAAAATTTATAGTGCAACTGTGTGTCGGTCTAGGATTAGTTCAATTCTTACGTTTTGATATGTGACAAAAGCCTTTTGTATCGAACAGATTATTCGACATGTAAAGAACGAGTATCTATTTTTAGAGCTCTAACAGATGATAAACAATCACTAATTTGTCGGTTGATTACAACAGAACTCTGACAGTGCACATGTGTTTACGTTACACATGTACGCCGCCATTTTTAAATGTAAAAATGGCGGCCCGCATGAAACCACAGCAATCGCGCATAGATAAACATTTTTTTTTCTAATTAAAAAAAGCTATTTTACGATGGAAAAACTACCAATTTCAGCTTTAAACCTGCTGTGCTACGTATGAAAAATGAATTATCCTACCTAAAGGTGTAGATACATGAAATGTAATGCGTGCCTACTAATCAGTAGGTTTATGAAACATAAATATGTATATATATATCGCTATAATTGACAACATCCCGCTTGGCAGGCAAAATAGTTGTGCCCCTTTCTCTTAGAAGAAAGCATAGAGTGTCCAGTCATCGGTCCACACGTTGGTCTCGCCATCTGGTACAAGGAACATTATCAGGTTTTTTTGTTTCCACAGGCGTATCACCTGCTATCCTACATCTGCCCTTGTCCTTAGAGACTGAGGAAGAATTTTGTAATTCTAATATGGCAACAACTTATTGAGGTTTCTGCTACCTACTGATATTGAAAAAACGTGATCGTTGTGTTCTGGTGCGCTTTGGTTGTCGCAACGAAAATTAAATTTGAAAGATAATTATAATTCATCATGAAGATAGAAGAAGTTAGAAGTACTACTAAAGCTCAACGTATAGCTGCTCATAGTCATGTGAAAGGCCTTGGATTGGATGAAAGTGGCACAGCTATTCCTATTGCTGCTGGGTTGGTCGGCCAAGAGATGGCCCGGGAAGTAAGATTTTGTTCATTTTCCTTAAATGAACTATTACGATTATGTAAATATTTTAAAACACTCAAGAAAACGGATTTCGTGTTTATTTGCAGTATTTTTTTTTAGTTTTTAAAGATTTATAAATCGTGGTATTAATTCCCTGCAAAGAGTTTTATAATCTAAGGACCGTTTGTAAAACTGTGAACAAGTCTCCCAAATAATAAGTAAAAATGGTTTACGATTTTTACTTTTACTGATCCAGGTGCATTATTTATTCGTGCCTGCTGCTCCATGTATAGTTTAAAATGCATTCCAAATTTTTTCTCATCGGTGCTTGTGCCCTTTCATTTTCATATAAAATTTGCTCAAATCAAGGATAAGTGGTGTTCCATCCATCTCATTAGCAACATCATGGACGCAAACTACGGGCACCTATTGAAGATTTGTAAAAAATGAAAGCTTAGGAATAAAAAACAACGGCTGGAATTCAAAAAGCAAACTCTTTTATTCACCAATTTCGGATTTTTTTTTAAGATTAGCAAGAAATCACCTGAAATCTCAGATTTAATCCATGATGAAAAATGCTGAGAAAACCTATCTTTCAAAGGCAACAACTACATGGGTACTCTTTTGAGGCTTAGGCACCCATTAAGTTATTGATAACCGATAAAAGTTGCTGCCCGGTGGTGCAGTGGTCTAAGCGCTGTCTTATGATCATTCGTCCGGGTTGGAATCCTGGTGAAGCATAAATGTTGTGTTTACCTTAATGCTCTGGCTCTCTCCATTTCCTGGAACCAGTGACCCTAAATTAGGGATGCTCACAGTAGTCAAACCTTCAATCAAAAAAAAAAAAAAAAAAAGAATAACCAATAAAAGTTTCCTCTTCCAAAGAAGATAAAACAAGCAACAACAACAACAACAACAAAAAAAAAAACCCAGTGCATAATTGTAAACACGTATAAGAAAATTAAGATTATATATACATATATCTAGTCCAATATTAAAAATCTATGACTGATAAAATCATATGAGTAATTGGTGTATAACCGATGTTTCGCTTTAGTTTTATGTATGTACGTGCGAATATGTAAAGAACTCTGGCAACCATTGGACTTCCATTCAAAACCCAAACATGCATGGGGCTTCATGTGCAAAGCTTGGGCACTCATTGGATTTCTGAAAAGTACCTAATATAAACTGCATTGCTTTCCCTGCCCCCATTCAAGCTGTTCCTACAATTTTATATTCTGAAAATGGAGAAGACATGCACCATCTCCCAATGTAAATATTATGTCTTGCTATTTTTCATCATTTGTGTGCATATTGATAAAAACATTTCAAAATATCAAAAGTTTTTACCTTGTTGAACAGTGACCTACTTGTGTCTTTAACATTTTTCATGTCTTATGTATATACACTTAGTAGACAAAAACATTAGAGATAAAAGTGATGGGCAGTTGACATGGGCATCTATCCCATACAGAGTAGAACAGACCTGAACTGAACACAGACAATAAATAGGCAGACAGCAGGGCTTCTCAACAGTGTATCAAAATTAATAAACTTGGGTAAACTTGGTGATCAGATGGACTTCGATTGTGGACGAATTGTCGGCTTTAGCAGTGTGCCCTAAAGCAGAATTGTTTTCAGAAGTCTGCAACACAGAGAGTAAAAGCTAAAAACTGTGCAAGATAAAGGGAAGCCAATTTTTGGTAAATATGTACTTAAGCATCCTAAATTATTTCGTCGGAAAAATTGAACTGTGTGGGAAAAGTGCTACGTACAATTATTTAATCATGCAAAATAATGGGGAAAGGTGAAAAAATATAGTATTTTTACATGAAAGGAAAAATATTTTCTGAAGAACTTACCTTGGAGTGTTTCATCCAAAATTGTTTGGAACTGCCTCCAGACCCTAACTGAACTGGCAAAACAAAGTGCAACTGTTCTGGGTTCCAGGACATAGGGGTTTTGAATGAGAAAGCTGACCTTCTTGTTAAAGAGGGGGCTGAGCAGGCATTTTATGGTCCAGAGCCTGCATTACGGCTCGCCTCTAGTGTGGCCAGAGGACTAACTAAAAGGCTGCTGAGGACTAAGCAGCTTGACCTCTGGCATGCTACCAGGGGTCAGAGGTAGGCAAAGGAACTTAATCAAGGACCGTTGCCTCATAGGGCTAAGGAACTCCTTAAACTGCCAAAAAAGGATATTAGACTGATTGTTGGTCTACTTACAGGACACTGTCGTCTTAACAGGCACCTTAATTTGATTGGGGTGAAAAAGGATCCACTTTGTAGAGGATGCCATCTGAAAGAGGAGACTTCCTTGCATTTTCTTTGTGACTGTGACTTTTTTGCAACACTCAGGCTTGAACACTTTGGTACTCAAAACTTGAGACCAAATAATCTCTCTTTAGTACCAGTCAAGAGCATTCTTGCCTTTGCTCGTGCATCTGGTCTCTTTCCGATGCACAATAGACCTTAGGTCGCGGTGCTGGGTCTAGTACACCCCCCCCCCCCCATTGGTACAAGTACCTTGGAGTGCGAAGGATCAGAAGAGTACATGCGGTAGGCCTAAATTGACGGAGCGGCGACAGTCTGAAGGTTGAGTCCGGTGAATGGAAGTGTCATTGAGAATGGCAAGTTACGTGCAGAAGAATACACAAGGAAGCGGTTCAGCAGTACATAGTCATCGAAGCGGGTTGTAGGAATATGCTGAAGGAAAGAGGTCGGTTTTATGTTGCATTGTAATATCATTTTTTCAAGGGTAATTTTGCACAATCGTAAGTAGAAAATTGCCAAAAAGGCTTAAAATTTCATAATCCCCCACAATTCGACACAGAGCTCTAGGCCTCCCGGCCATAGTACGATTCCTGATTATAAGAAAATCGTTTATTTTCAACAATATCCATTTCACAAGGGGAAAAAAGGAGACAAACGATGGACGGAATAATAGCAGAAATACAAATGAGGTGCTTGAAAAAATCACCGACCCCTTAATATCTTCGAAACCATAACCAAAACTTAGGGTCAACCGGAACCAAAACTTCTGCCGCACATTATATCATTTACATTCCTTCATTTAATTACATTCCCAGATATTTTTACAATAAAAACAAAAACATTTAGCACATTTCTGTATTAATAATTAAGGAAACATTTCTGAACTACTACTTTTTGCACACGATTACACGACGCATTCCACTCCTCTGAGACATACATCCCACTCTTGTTGTATTATTTCGCGCATTCACTAGCAACTGTTACTTCCTTCCTTCCGACGCACAAACCCTTCACGTCGTGGCCATTATCATCGCTTTGGCCTTCCGCACCAACTGCTGCAAACCATCTTATTCGCACGCAAGTTCTTCAGAAAATATTTTTCCTTTCATGTAAAAATACTATATTTTTTCACCTTTCCCCATTATTTTGCATGCTTAAAACATTGTACGTAGCACTTCCACACAGTTAAATTTTTCCAACGAAATAATTTAGGACACTAAAGTTACCCAATTTTTTATAAAATGAAGATAGATTTCAGTTAGATTTTCTAATCTGTCACAAGTTAAGAAATGAATTTCTGTTTCTTTTACCTTGCTGTACGGTTTTCTTTTTCAGCTGCAAACTTGTGATAGGTTCATGAAATGCTATTGGATAACAGTTTTTTTATCCCTCATGATTTGTAAAGAGCAGAAAAAACAACAAATACAAAAAAAAAAAAAGTTTCCCAGTCATTGTCTTGTCACAGCAACAGCTTCATTTTTTAGCACGTCTTTTGTAAAAAAAGATTGTGCTTCTGTTATAGGTTTGTCCGTCCGTCCGTACCCACGATATCTCTTCAACTATTAGTCCGATTTGAAAATTTCTTTTTGCATTCGTAAGCTTGAAATATGGAAACGATGATCCTTTATTTCGTTTTTTTTTACGATGTACAATGTTGCCAGTAGAGGGCGTAAATGCAGATGATGTCGAATTCAAAAATACGTTTTATTCCACATATTTGCTTCTAAACATCCGATTGACATTTTTTTTTATCTTGCTGTACGGTTTTCTTTTTCAGCTGCAAACTTGTGATAGGTTCATGAAATGCTATTGGATAACAGTTTTTTATCCCTCATGATTTGTAAAGAGCAGAAAAAACAACAAATACAGAAAAAAAAGTTTCCCAGTCATTGTCTTGTGACAGCAACAGCTTCATTTTTTAGCACGTCTTTTGTAAAAAAAGATTGTGCTTCTGTTATAGGTTTGTCCGTCCGTCCGTACCCACGATATCTCTTCAACTATTAGTCCGATTTGAAAATTTCTTTTTGCATTCGTAAGCTTGAAATATGCAAACGATGATCCTTTATTTCGTTTTTTTTTACGATGTACAATGTTGCCAGTAGAGGGCGTAAATGCAGATGATGTCGAATTCAAAAATACGTTTTATTCCACATATTTGCTTCTAAACATCCGATTGACATTTTTTTTTTATCTTTCGATTCCATTTATGTCAAAGAGTATTTTAGATATAGTTACTTTTTCAAATTACGCATAGATTTTCCGCTAGGGGGCGTAAAAGTAAATTACGTTTTTCCGATAACTCTTCTTCTAAAACTCCGATTTGAAATTTTTTTTCTTCAGCAGACACATCTCCTGATGGAAAATCTTTTGCATATAATTTCAAGTTTTTGGTAAAGAGTACTTTGGCCACCAGGGGGCATAAGTGTTAATTTTTGCTTCTGATGTATTTGCCATAAAATCAGAGCTTCTAAAATATCGATTGAAAAAATTCTTTTGTGGACTCCTGCCACTCACATCAATAAACCTTTTCGGAATATTTTCTTCTTAAAATATTGCACAGTTTCTCCGCCAGGGGGCGTAGTTTTACATCCTATTTTTGTCAATATTTCTACTTCTAGGAGTCCGGTTTGAAAAATTCCTTCTTTGTTGGATAGTGTTTTCCGTGTGACATGTTTTTCATATAATTTCAAAATTTTAAAGTAATTCATAGACTTTCTGCTAGGGGCGTAAATGTAAATTGTGTTTCCCCCTATATCTCTGCTTCTAAATCTTCGATTTAAAAAATTCTTTCTGCATCGGATACAGCTCTTGATGGGAAATCGTTTGCACATAATTTCTAATTTTTGTAAAAAAATAGTTTGGCCACCAGGGGGCATAAATCTTAATTTCCTCTTCTGTTGTACTTGCAACAAAAGTACAACAGAAGAAGAAAAAAAATAGTTTGGCCACCAGGGGGTGTAGATGTATATCTTATTTTTGTCAATATCTCTACTTCTAGGAGTCCGATTTGAAAAATTCCTTCTTTGTTGGATAGTGTTTCTAGTGTGACATGTGGTTCATATATTTTCAAAATTTTCAAGTAATTCATAGACTTTCCGCTAGGGGGCGTAAAGGTAACTTGCGTTTCCCCCTATATCTCTGCTTCTAAATCTCTGATTTGAAAAATTCTTTCTGCACCAACATACAGCTCCTGATGGGAAATCGTTTCCACATAATTATTTCTAATTTTTGTAAGAAATGGTTTGGCCACCAGGTGGCTTAAGTCTTAATTTCTGCTTCTGTTGTATTTGCAGCAAAATATGAGCTTCTAAAATCTCGATTGAAAAAAAGTGGTTTGTTGACCGATACTACTCATGTAACAAACCTTTTAGGAAAATTTTCTTCTTGAAATAATGCATGGTTTCTACGCCAGGGGCGTAGATGTATATCTTATTTTTGTCAATATCTCTACTTCTAAGAGTACGATTTGAAAAATTCCTTCTTTATTGGATAGTGTTTCCGATGCGAAATGTTTTTCCTATAAATTCAAAATTTTCAAGTAAATCATAGACTTTCCGCTATGGGGCACAAAGGTAAATTGTGTTTTCTGCATTATTTCTGTTCCTAAACTCTGATTTCAAAAATTCTTCCTGTATTGCACACAAGACCTGATGGAAAATATTTTTCACATAAATTTCTAATGTTTGGTAAAGAATGGTTTAGCCACCAGGGGTCATAATTGGTAATTTCTGCTTCTGAAGTATTTGTTGCAAAATCTGGGCTCCTGAAAACTCGACTAATTTTTTTTTCTTGGACCGATACCGCTTATATGGATAAACCTTTTGAGAATTCTTTCTTCCCAATATAATGCATGGTTTTCCCACCAGGGGACGTAAAGTCGCATCTTATTTTGTCGATATCTCTGTTTCTAAGAGTTCGTAAGCTCACGATTCCGTTTGCAGCAATATTTGAGGAATTAAAAACCCGATTGAAAATCTTCTTTCTTTCGTCAGATCTATTGTTTTCCATACCGGTTCCATTGACTTTAAATAGCTTTGATAAATTTAATTTGCGTCAGAACGGATTCAAAAGACGTGCTTATTACATCCGAAAATTCAGTGTCATCTTTCTTGTTGTTACTTCCATCCACATCATTCATAATGAGCAGAAGTAAGCAAAATAAATGTCCTGATCTTCCTTGGATTCCCCCACCCTAGTGAACACAGCAGATGCTGACATGCAACCTCACTTTTGTTTCCGCCCCCAAGGAAACACTAGCGGAGGTCAATTGGATGAGCGATCGCATCCGGAATCCCGTCGCGATGCAGACACGATGTTTAAACAGGTTTCTTATCGGGCCTCCATATGTCGACAATGTTATTAAGAGGCCGCGTGTTCCACATGTTGGATCTCAGAAATTCACCACAGCTTAGGAACAATAGGAAGCATGTGGCAATATTTTTGACGTGAATTCGTCTTTAAATTCAGATCAGTACTAAGTGGCCAGTATGGAAAGTTGAGCGTTACGAAAATATGAGCATCGAGTTCAGTCTAATAATTTCTATATTATCAAAGCGAACCAAACCAAGCTAGTGTCATTCTATAGCTAAGGTAACAAAGACTTGTTAGTGACCTTGAGTTGCCATGTAGTGATGATGGGGGGGTGCAGCGCAAATTTCTAAGCATAACTCAGCACTGCAAAGCGCTACGACGTCGAAATTGGTCTCAAACAAAAGCTAACGTCGAGATCTGTCGATTTAAGACATTAGAAGTGAAATCAAATGCAGTGCTGATTGTGAAACTTTAGATTGCAGTTGAAAATTTTTTAAAGTTTCACAGTGTTGGCATGTACTCGTCGAAAAGCCGAGCAGAAATGCATCGAACATAGTCTACGCAGAACAGCAACTCGTCAGCTTTCGAAAAACACCGATGTCTGCGGCAGAACGCATGAGAAAGTATCGGAAGCGAAAGAAAATTGCTGCGGCGCAGGGCGCTAGCACTTCGGCGGCAGCGACGCACGAGCCCATTTACGTGGAGCATCAGCAATGAACCTAATAAAACCAGTAATTTGGCATGTCTGAATAGTGACACTTTAAACGACTTAATGAAGATTAGATGCAATGAATGACACTTCAACTGAAGATTTTGATCCTCAAAATGCTATTCAGTTGCTTTGGGCAGATATCTTTGATGGAAAGGTCAGACACAGTACATATCAGTGGTAAATTGTATCAACATTATTAGTGCCACTTTATGTATATATATCCTAGCTTTTGTCCCTTTGTTTTAAATATTATTAAAAGAAATCAGACATCTAAATTCAGTGGCCTCTAAAATAAATTATGTATGTGTAAATTAAGATAGTAAGAGCAATGATATTACAGCACTAAAAATAAATTATCAAAAAATCAATCAATTTGGAACAAAAGCATGTGCAATATTTGCAGTCAATCTAATGATCCTATGCAGTAACTGCTCTGCATCTGTTTTATGAAATTAATGGGGGAGGTGTCTCTTATTAGAAAAAACAAACAAACATGCACCCATTTAATTTCATAGAAACATAAGTAGAGAAGTTACTGAATTATTATTATTATTTTTTTTTAATTTCGTATGGCTAGTAGATTTTGTCATTTAGCTAGTAAAATTTTTATTCCACTAGCCACATTGGCTAGTAGAAATTTCAGCAATTTTGCAAGGTCTGGTAAAAAAATATTAGAGGTAATTCCATTAAAATACATTATTTTCTACATATACAGGGTATCTCAAAAGGTCGTAGACAAACTTTAGGGGTAGGTCCGCCAGACAACTACGAACCAATTTTACATAGGCAGTGAGGGTCCCAAACGTGACCGTACAGTGTGACAGCGAAGTGAACGACACACAAAGAAAGGAAGGCAGATACCAGTGTTGAACATTGATTTATTAACACACAACACAATGCGATGTACATGTGGAACAAATCAAGATACATTACTACAGATGTTAAAAATTCCTGCCATCCGCCGCAATGAAGGCTTCACATTGACGACGCATGGATTGTCGAACACGTTCAAATGGGGAAGGTCTGTCACAGACATGTCCCGCCGCCTCCATGACCCTGGCGACGAGGTCGACGTCCAAATCTACTGGTGTTTTGTACAACAGGGACTTCGTGTATCCCCACAGGAAGAAGTCGGGGGATCGTAGTGGCCATGTGACGGGTCTGCCCCTGCCAATCCAGCGATGAGGGTAGGTAGTATTCCGGTAGTACCGCACATTCTGGCTGAAATGTGCGGGTGCCCCATCATGCTGAAACCAAATGTGTGGCCGTACAGTTAGATGAACGTCACCCAGCAAATGCGGCAAGACCTCTTCCAAAAAGATGTGATAGGTCGCCCCGGTTAGGCATAAGGGGAGTAGGTAAGGACCAATCAAACAGTCACCGGCAATCCCAGCCCAAACGGTGACGGTGAAGCGGTGTTGCGCCCCATACCGACATGTACTTCTAGGGTTTTTGTGCGCCCACACATGCATGTTATGGCGGTTCAGTACACCGTCCAGTGAAAATGTTGCTTCATCGGTGAAAAGAATCCACGAAGGAAAGTCAGGCTCTGTGACACATTAGTGCAAATACCAACGTGTGAACACAACATGCTGGGGGTAATTGCCTGCACTCTTTGGATGCGGTATGGGTGTAGCGTCTCCTCGTGCAATGTGTGCATAACGCTGGAGCGAGGTACAGCGAGGTCATGCACGATTGCTCTGATACTTGTATGTGGGTTCCGCTGAATTTCACCTAGGACAGCTTCCTCCATGGCAGGTGTGTGCGTACTATGTTCCCGACCACAGTGGCTGTTTCTTTCGAAGGCTTCGGTCTCACACAATCGTTGGTGCACACCTCCAAACATTTGATGGTGGGCCAGGCGCCGGTTTGGAAACCTCTCCCAGTACATGTGCCGCGCAGCTCGCCCGTTGCCATCCGTGGTGCCATATGCATAATGCATATCCGCCACTCCATATTGCTGTAGCGCTGCATCCTTCCTCCCCAATATCATCGCTTCAAATGATACTGCCTCGCGCTCCCCTACGCGCTACTGAACAACAGCCTCTAGCAGTCGTCAGTCACAAACGCAACCGTCACTTCGTATGTAAAATTGGTTTGTAGTTGTCTGGCGGACCTACCCTTAAAGTTTGTCTACGACCTTTTGGGACACCCTGTATATTGTAAAGTGCCACCTCAGTGGCATAGTTGTCTAAGCGATGGCTTCTGATAATTCATCCGAGATGAGTCCGGGTTCAAATCCCTGTGAGGCATGGATGTGGCGTTTGTCTTACAGCACTGGCTATCTCCCTTTCCCTGGAGTCACTGACCCTACATTAGGGACGAGTGACTGCTTATAGCTCATTGAGCTGCTCACGGTGGTTGTTAAACTCCCAATAAAAAATATATATAAATACAACTTATACGTGTCAAAGTTATTTTTTATTTATGGACCAGTGGGCATTTGCATAACCACTGGTTTGCAAATTTTACTGGTCCGTTGGGCCAGTAAAATATTTGTTTCTAACTCTAACACTGATATATGCTCCTGACTTGGCCAGGCCTTAAAATTCAAATTTGAAATGGAAGTCTCCCCACCTGTGTTTATAAATGGAGAGGATTAAAAGTTTCGGGTGGGGAGTTTTGAATTTGTGACTACGAATGTTATTAAAAGACTGGGAAAAGAGTGGTAATTTTTCAAACAATATTGGGTTTTAAAACAAACAGGTAAATTGGAAAAAAAAAAAAATTACAACAAATTACCATGATTTAGGGCTGGAAAATTAAGCTCCAGATCTAGGAGCCAGGTGAAACAAAAGCAAATATCAAAGTATTATGCACAAACGTAATGCATGGTGATGATGTCGGAACAAAGTGTATTAAGCACTGCCTATTACCCAAACTACTTACTGCTAAATGAAATTCAAATTCAGTCTATAAATCTCAGGGTTCTATCGTTTTGATAAAAATCTAAACGTAAAAAATAATGTGAAAAAAAAATGTTTAACCTCATCAATCTGAGATGAAATTATTTGGAAGAAAATAATAGCTAAAAAAATTGCAACCGTCAGCTTCCAGAGTATCGTGTAATACAGCTTTGGAAACAAAATAAAGAGTGTTAAAAAATAAGTAAAGATGCGGGTTTAGAAAAAGAAAAAATCCGAGACAAAGCCATCTGGAAGTAAAAAAGATAAATAAAAAAAATAAAATGCGATCGTCAACTTCCGAAAGCTGCATGGCCGCAGAAATCAAAGGGAATGTTGCAAACACTTAACAAATATGGATTTTGTAAAAGCCCAGCAACAATCTAACTAAAATGAAGCTATCTAAAGCCTAAAAATGAAAAAAACTGCGACCATAAAAAAATGGAAGACGAACGATAAAAATGTGTAAAAATATGGTTAAAAAAAATAAAGAGGAAGAACAAGAAAAGACACCTTATCAATCTAAGTAAATACTCAAGTGAAGCTATTTGGAAGCAAAATGGAAATAAAAGTTGCGACGTCAACTTACAGAAAGCCGACGGCCGCAAAGACAGAGAAAACACTTTAAAAATACAGTATAGTTCTAGTAAAAGAAAAAAATCGCCTTAATTTAACTTTCAGTTAGATTAAAATTTAGGTCTCCATGAAAAAAAAAAAAAAAAGGAGAGGAATTGCGACCATTAACTTCCGAAATGTTTTTATGCCCTTTTAACCACCACTCACATCAAACGTGTGTGGTGCATCAAAAGTGCATAAAAATATTGCTACCGAGATTCAAAGCTCAAGAAAAGTTATTATATCTCATCAAGTTGAAGTTATCTGTTTGAAAAATACGGAAGAATGAAAGCTAAAATAAAATACGGGGGAGGGGGGAGTCCATCGATTATAGTTGTCTGTGTGATCTATCGATTACACGATTACAGCTTTACATCTTAAACTCAAACCAACGTTAAAAATGCGTGAACATTTCCCTTCCTTTGTTTTAAAATTTAAAGAAATCTAAAAAAGAATTAATGTTAAGAAAATTAGAAAAACAGTCTGCAAAATTTCCTAGAATCTGCGACGTGCGTCGCCGCGTCTTGCTGTTTTTACTTCCGGGCCAGCAGCTTAAACCAAACAGTGCGATCTTCAATGCTTCCGCGATTTGACAGCATAGTCACGTGGCTCAGAGGATTTCATCACATTTCTCTGCTTGAAACACACGGTTCAGGATAAAAACTGACAGAATTTATAAATGCGATCAAAGCAGAAAATTTCAGTTTGATTTTATTAAATTACAATTTGTTGAAGCTACATTTTGCATCCATGAACTCAAAGTAAAGACTGCAAATTACGAAATTTGAAGTAAAAAAAGTTGGGCACCAGGACCAAATTTCTAGGCACCTAGTAATTTTCCAGCCCTGCCATGATTCATTTACAAAAACAGAGTTGTTCGTTTTGCAGTACATTGATATCATTAAATTGTGCTTGAATTATTATTGTTTTTTTTTTTTTTAATAAAGCTCATGTTGAGAATTGGCTTACTAGTTTCTTAATTCAATTACTAATCAAAAACAACTATTATGGGAATTTTACTAAGAATTTTTTTTATTTAAATTTTAAATTTTCGGAGAAAACTCTTCTTCTTCAGGTTGTCTTTTTTGTCACTTATTCCCATCACTATTGCAGTTACTGTTAACCTTGACGGTTACGGTTATTTTTCATTAAATCCTGCCAGATGTTAGGCAGGGAAAATCCTTTGCAGTCATTGATGATGGAATTCTGATTTTTCTCAATCTCTATTCCTTCTTTTAGCTTTCTTTTTGAAAATTGCTTTGGAAACTGATGACTTTAAGGGAATTCTAATCCATGCTGTGACTAGTTTCTCTAACATGCCTATCTAAACCAATCTTGTTGGAGCAATTTTTTATTGCAGATTTATGCTCTGTCTGCTATATGAGTTTCTAATCTGCTACCTGTTTCAGCTCTTCTCCCACATAACACACACACACACACACTAATCCACCAAAAATATAACATTATCCTCAGTTTTGTCTCGATCTCGAGTATAACCGAAATGATGGCAAAAACAGTGTAATTCCGTGAATCTGAGAAAGGAATCATATGCCTGATTCATAACAGTGTGTGATATGCAAAATAAGCTGCGCATGTGGCTACATATGGAAGCAGATTCACATATCCATAAACTGATTATATTCCCGACATGAATGATGTATTTGATTGCAATTTTCGGAACTCTGAAGGATCCATTTCCAATGCACATAATTTTATGAAGGATGCATTTTTAATGCTGAAATTTTGTGAGTGTTCCAAAACCAGACCCAAGATTTTATATTTATATATGTTTTTTCTTAAAATTTCGTAAGGCAGGAGACTCCCTCCTAACAACTTTATTTTGGTGGGAATCTCGCCCTGAATTTTAAGCTCTCATGGCTCCTAGAACTGGAAGGTATTTGTCAAGCCCTGAACTTTTTATACATAAGCTTGCCATTCCACGTTTACAGCACTCTAAAGCTAGACGACATGGAGTTCTGTTAAGTTGCCTTTGGGCAACCCTGGTGGTACTGTGGTCTAAGTGATGACTTCTGATCATTCATCCTACATGGGTTGGAGTTTGAATCCCAGTGAGGTATGCATGTTGTGTTTGTCTAATGGCACTGACTCTCTCCCTTCCTTGAAGTCAGTGGCCCTAAATTAGGGACAGGCAACTGCTTATAGCCCATTGAGTATCAACAATCGAAATGCCACCTTTTAAGAAATTCCAGGTCAAATTTTAAATTGTGTGACCTTGAAATTAAAAAAAATTAATTATGCATTAAGTAATATATCATTTCAAAGCCAATGAAAAGAGATTAAAAAACCTCATTACTCTGTGATAAAAAGAACTTGAGTTTTAAGTACTTTTATGACATAAACACTGAAATTTGGCAAATTTCGTGAATTTTATGACCTCCTATCTCAAAAAATTTCAAAGCTATTGTGCCGAAAATTGGCACACATTCATTTCTTGTGTATCTTAACAAATCTACAAAGTAGCTTAATTTAATTTGTGCTTGTGTAGGCGATTCAATCAAAAACTGCTGTATTTGCATGATATATTCAATAAAATACAAAGAACTTGAAAACCAAATGACTCTTGTTGACTCAAGTTTCATAAAAATATAAAAGGGTCAGGTTGAAAATGCTATTTTTTCGCGTTGATTTGACATGGAATGACCCATATGCTGTGCAACGAAGGGGCCATATTCACTTAACCTCAGGCATCCAAAATACAGACCATTGTAAGTTGATCCTATCTGTTCATCATCCCCCTGGAAAGGTAAAAACTGAAAGAAATTTGACAGCAGACACAATTCTTAATAGGACATCTCGCCAACCTCTTCATACTATGTCGTTAGCATAGTATCAACTTTCATGGTCTTTTTTTTTGCCTAGTTATGAACTTAAGCATGTTACTTCTGTGATCAGCTGACTGCTCATGTTGTTTAATTAATTCATTACCATGATTCCGAACATTGAATCCTGTTGCAAAATGTGTTTTCTTGTTCATTGGTTGAAACAGGCAACTCCTTGTTTCCAGTTGACTAATAATCTCTTATAATATTTTCTCCATTAGTGAGTGTACCTCTAAACTGCTTTGCAGATAGAGTGCATTTGGCATCACTATAAATACGTTCAGAGCCTGAAAAATCTGACTGCAAGTTTTGTTTTGAATGATTCTGTAAGATATTTTGAGTTACATAAATTACATTCACATCCCAAGTTGCAGGATCTTCTATTGAAAATATATAAGGAAGTAGGCCTACCTTATTGGTTTGTAGGTTAGAAAGCTCTTCATGTTTATATTTAGTTCTGAGTACTCCTTACTGTTAGTTTTATTGTCGAATTGCTATCCATTTCCTGTGCTGAAACAAGCTGCTTCATCACATTTTTCAGTCTTTTATTGTCCTTGTACATATAGCCGATGATGGTTCTGGGCGAGAGAAGTCCAGACATAGAAATGGATGAGACAGCAGGAGTAGATGTAAGAAAAAAAAAAAGAGCCTATTTTCGTTACTTTTTTTAATAGTTTAGTTTTCATCATTCTGTCTTTTTAGCAGCATGCTTCCTAAACTCAGCGCTACTTACTTTCTTACTCATGTTTCAAACACATGCAAAAGCCACGTTACACATACAAGGTTAATAAAAACACACGAGATCACGGAACAAAAGGATTGAAGTGACTGCATCGTTGATTATATATACAGCGCAGTCAAGGCAGATAGCGTCTCAACCCAGGAGTCGAATATGCTGACTGCGTATGCATATGCAGGTGAAGAAATAAAAGTATTGCTCAATGCCCGGCGTGAAGGTATTGTCTTTTTCAATATGTCACCAAATTATAAAAAAACAAACACAATTATAAGAGTGGAATATGCTGACTGCACTCCAGCAAGGGAGGTGTGGCATTGAGTGTGTGTGGTTCATTTAAATGTGCCAATGTATGTTTACTTTTTCGATCATCTGTCTCTCCATTGCTTCCTTCATACGGAATGTACTTGGATTTAGTTTTGCATCTAGCTTGTTTTTATAATTCTGTTTTTTCCTGTTCTTATAATTGCCCTATGTAAAGTCGTTTCCTCACTCGAGTAATCCTTGAAATGGAAACAATATTATTAAACAATTATTCCAAAATCCTGTCTTAAGAAAAATATCTTCCTCTTGCATCCCCTAAAATTTGGTGCCCTGGGCATTTGCCCAGCTTGCCCAAATATAAAATGGGGACTGGTTTTCAAGCTGAAAGTTCTATTAGCCTGATGGATAAAATTATACTCATAAAGTCAGGAAGAATGAGCATTGAAACCTATTTGGCTATACTGGCTGTGAACTACAAACTTAAAACACAGGATAAGTCTACAGTTCAGTTCTTCAGTAAAAGAGATTGTATAGGAGAAGCAGGTGATTCCAACTTTGCCAAAATCTGAGGACATTAAATGTGAGAGCAAGATGAAAAAATTTCTAAAAGATTACTGAAGGTAATATTTTAGATTTTTGCTGTAGACAGCATTTTTAATTCTACCAGTAGCAAATTATTGCTTAAAGTACAGGTATTTCTTCTTTTCTTCTGTAATTATTGTTGTGACAGACTGCAATTTTTGGCCATGCTAGATTTCCAAATTTGCCACTGTGTGCTGGATTACTGGAAAAAAAAAAAAAAAGAAGTTTATTACTGAAAACAACTTCCAGAGGTTGGCATATGTGCATTATTTTCTTCTTCTGCAGTTGCCAGAGTGTTTATTTACGCTTGACATTGTATCATTATGTACCATTTTCAAATGCAAATTTTAAGAGTACATTTCAATGAAACAAATAAAATATGTGGAAGGCAATGGAGAAAATATATCAGATCTTATTTTTCTTCTAACTACTGCGGTGTGAAGTCAATGTCTCTTTTTGCAATGCACCCACTCCATTAAGAACATAACAGCAAAATAATCATATGTGCAGGGCTCGACAAGTATGTTCTAGATCTAGGAGCCAGCTCCAAAATTTAGGCGCCAGGTGAAACAAAGTCAATGCATGAGCAAAAACATGTTTGGTTATGACGCTGGAACAAAAAGGGGTAAACCATATTTGTTGTCATTTTTTTTCTTTTTACCCACACCACTCATTGCAAAATAAAGTTCCAATTTGCTTCATAATTTTCTTTTAGACGATCTCAAAAAATTAAAATTTCCGATTTCAATTTTATTAAAATACTATTTGTGGATGTCATGTTTTGTACATATTAATTCAAAGTACCATTTTTTTCTTCGTATAATCTGCAGACCATAAAATTCAGAAAAAAATTTTCTGAAAGGAAGGCATTACTATTTGTGCGGCTTCCGCACGCACAAATAGTAATGCCTTCCTTGCGTCATGTTTTCTGTCAAAATGCTTCTAAGTAAATAAAAAAAAAAAAAAAATATATATATCAATATATATATGCACATTCTAACAATCTTCTTTGCGGTCTTCTATCTCGCTGTTACGTTACATTTTTCTGGTTACCACATTTTCGGTACTTTCCCAATAACACCACCTCTCCTGACAATTACCTTGCGGACTTTTTAAAATGCCGCACAATTTTGTTTTGTTTTTTTCTTTACTGGTGTCCGTAGTACCTAAATTTATAAATTTTTAATAGATAATTTATGGATTATGCAACAGAAATTATGGTATTTACTGCAAATTATGAAATCTTAAGTAAGAAGAAAATTAGGCACTATGGCCTGAAATTTAGACACCTGGCACCCGGGATTTGTCGAGCCCTGCATATGTGCCAATTATTATCCATACCTATGCTCTCCGGGTGGGTGGGTGGGTGCGGGTAGGGGATGTAGAGACAGAGCTGAGGATGTAAAAGAAATCTTGTACTGGAATACAAAAGAGGAAAGGCATTATTTTAAAAATAAATAAATTTCAATTGAACTTAAATATTATACAAATAAATAAATGGTAGAAATATCTGTAATAGCAATTATATCACGCTGTTTTGTTCACAAAATTATGTTTTTTTCTTCTAAGGAGTGAAAGTAGAACCCTACCTTTGCTCAGAACTGCAGTAGGTGTTGCCATTCATGAGATAAATTCCAGGCATGGTTGGGTTTTTGATGTGACAAGCATCTAAAACTGGTTTAAACCATCAAAAACTGGCAAAAAACTCATAACCAGGCCACCATGGTTTTTTTTTTTTTTTTTAAGCAGTAGCAACATTTGCTAGTGGCCTTATTTTTTTTACTAGAAAATTGCAATATCTACTAGAGAAAGTTTATTAACATTATACAAAAGAAACTTTACCATGCCCCCCTCCATTAGTCAATCATGACAAATTTTGATTTCACCCCTGTAACTGTCACATTGTAATGCTGAAAAGATTACAAATATTTAGATATAATTCTCACCTTTTCATGACCTGACAGATTAATTCTAACATATTGATGATTTGTAGGCAGAAGGTTCGTGGTAAGGGATTCAGACAGCAAATGTTAGTTCCTTTTTGCTGGCACAGTTCATGTTTGCTGGCTCAATCCCTTACCACGAACCTTCTGCCTACAAACTCATCTGTATCTTCAAAAGAGAAGGATATAGACTTGCCATTCGTTCTTCCCCTTCAATTTCTGTTATCCTCCATAATGACAGAGACCCAAGACCTCTGCTTTCTTCGCCTGGAGTGTATAAAATTCCGATCAAGACTAATGTGGGATTAACCGCTTACATAGGAAGTTCCTTCCGGAAAATTCTCTCAAGACTTCAGGAACACAAATCTGATGTGAAATTTCGAAAACCTTCATCTTCCTTACCTCTTCTTACCATGGCTGACACTTCTGCTATTCCACTTTGGTCCGATACTAAAAAGTTGGCTCCCTTCCAAAATCGCTATGCTCTGAGGTTTAGAGAAAGTTTGGAAATTTTATTTTCCAAAAATTGCAACTCTGAGCTCCCCATTTTCGTTCCTTACATCTGGAAATCTCTCATTGCATCACGTCACCTGGAGTTACCATTACAAAACTTACCTTTCCAATCTGGCAACAAAAACCAATCGTAGTCACACTGATGAAGGCCATAGTAATGGCTGAAATATATTTGCCTTAATTTTTTTTATACGTAACTTAGCGTGTTCTACACTACCTTCTTCTTAATTAGCTATAATGCTGTCTCCAGTGGCTGGCCACTCAGAAATTCTGTTTACTCTTTCCTCGCATGCCTAAGTAGTAAAATCGACGTGTTATGTACTGAACTAAAAATACGAATTATGCATTCTAAAGTATATATATTTCTTTGCACTAATGTTTAAATTAATTATGTTTTCCAGGCTGCAGGTATCATTGTAGAATTGATAAAGTCCAAGAAAATGGCAGGGCGTGCTGTTCTGTTGGCTGGGCCCCCTGGTACCGGAAAAGTTAGTTGCATTTTCCCCCTATTTTTTCTTTTCTTTTTATGTGATTACTGTATCTTAGTGATTACTTTTTTGTATGAAACTAAGGTAAAAACCAAAAGCTGATTATTGCGCATATTTTTTAATTTCAGACTGCTGTTGCTTTAGCCATAGCTCAAGAGCTGGGTACTAAAGTTCCATTCTGTCCCATGATTGGCAGTGAAGTATATTCATCTGAAGTGAAAAAAACTGAAGTACTTATGGAAAACTTTCGACGAGCCATAGGTTTGCATTAATGTTGCATATATTATTACTTAAGTTATAACTTATTTCATCTATGCAAAATAGCACATCACGTCGTATTTTATTTATTATTTGATAAAATTTTAGTTAAACTGACTTATTAACACTTGTACTTTTAAAATAGAATATTGATGTTTAAATATTGTCAGTTTGTGTTTGGTAATTTAAGTTGATTATGTGTCATCATTAAATAAATATTTATGCTGACACAGCATAATTTGGTGACTGGAATGCTGAAAATGTGGCTTTTCCATGCAGATCACAATTATCTTCATATTTGAAATATGCAGAATTGTAGTTTTTTTGCTTTGTGAAAAAGGTGGTTTCTCAAAAAAGATGCTTTTTAAAAAATCTAAAAGTTTTGTGAAATGTTCTACCCAGAGGTAAAGCTGCGGTTGCTATTTTCGTGAAATGCTATGAGTTAGTCCAAAACGTGGAAGAAAAGTTAGTGTCTGTAGCAAAATGGCACCAGCCATTTAAATATCAACCAATCAGCAGATTCTGCTCTGGCTTTTCTATTTCTGTGAAAACTAAAGCTTCCGAAATTCTGGCAGCTATTCGGTTATTTTCTTAATCCTTAAACTATGTTCCTACAGCACGTGTTGGCTCGATCATCCCATCCTCCTTAATATTATAGAAACTAGAAGGAACCCCTTCCAAAACCCTTCCCCCATTCAGAGTTCAAGTTTAAGTCAGTCAGCTGTGATGTCTATGGTATTCCCCCATGGCCATAAATCATAGTTTTCCATTGATGTCCAAAGCGTTGGTGTGAATGATTCAATTGAGGTTATGATTTTCCAAGCGACAAAAGCAGCTAACTATCTTTAGCATTTTGCTACAACTTTTTCCCCCATTTTTGCTACAGCATTTTTTGAGCCAGCTTAAACTCCGGTTCTACGAGTATGACATACTCAAACAGTAGAAATAGTGTGCAATATTTTTGTAGTTAATTTTTTATGTATTTCTAATTTGTTATTTTATTTTGGTATAAGCTTGCACATCCGATATAAAGTATAGAAAACCTTATCAAAAAATTTCTAGAAACAGCTAAATCTCTAACCAGAGATTTAGCTGTTTCTAGAAATTTTTGGAGAGTGGAATTTTTTAATTGTGCTCATATTTTTTTTTTAACTGTTTTTGTGTTTTACAAACTTGAGGTAAACTTATCCTTTTACTGTCACCATTTATGCAGGACTGCGTATCAAAGAAACCAAAGAAGTTTATGAGGGAGAAGTAACAGAACTTACACCCTGCGAGACTGAAAACCCTATGGGTGGTAAGTAAAACTGATAAAATAAGTTTGCATTTTGTACTAAAATTGTTGTATCCAATATTTTTCTCTTCTCTTTCTGCTAGCGAGTGAACGATAAAGGGATCTGTATCATGTTGAGTGATAAGAATCCTAAAAACATTTTAATGTTTTTAGGATTCTTTATCTAAAATTTCTGGGAAATTACAGAAAATTTTCCAGATTGGTTTTCTTCTGACCTGCATAGTGATATGGAAGGTCTGGAAGTAATTTAGGTTGCAGTCCAAGTTATTTTGAATATGTAGAAAGAATGTAGTTTTATTATACTTTGATGCCATACGACTAGGACATCAATCACTATTGCTTTTAGATGTGCTGTGTGAGAACAAATGTCGAAGATCTGAATTTAGTTTAGTTTTACTGAAATATCTAGAAGGTTTAAATGCTGAATGTTCCAAATATAAGCAAACCATTTTCCCTGTGAAATTGATTTAATGAAGTGCTTTTAGGTGTTGCAGTAAAGCCAAATTGCAATCTAGATAGTTGATGTTTGCTATATAAACTAACAGTAACAAGCAAGTACTGTATGGGTGCTGTAGATAGCTTAGTGGTTAGAACAGCTAACTGCTAATGTGATAGTTGCAAGTTCGAAACTGGCTTCTTCTACAGGGAGCTCTGAATATTCACAGCATCTCGTAGAGTGTGTTAAGTCAATGGACTAGGGGTAAACCCCCCACCCCTCCATTAAAAATAAGGTCATGTCTTCTTCCCATCCTAGCTCCCTAACTGCTGTGCTTTGCCCATCTTGTTACCATCCTATTGGGGTGCCTTAACCTGTCTGTCCATCCCTTCTGCTCTCATACCTGACACAATGGCTGGCTCAGGAAATCAGGTATAAACCTAACCTTCAGAAGAATCCATATGAGAAAATGAGATGTGTAAGTGCTGGATATTTAATTTGACTGTGAAATGAAGTAGTTTCTAGCTGTAGAAAAAGGTTACGATAGTTTCACACAGTTACTTTCAAGAAGTCTTTCTTTATGTAGCACGTGAAAACTGGAAGCCATGTTTCACATCATACGTTATTACAGCTTTTATATATATATTATATTATGATGATTCACAGAATTCCAGGATGACATTTCCTGCTTCTAATGTATGTGAAAAGCAAAGTTGTGATTTTCATTGCAGTGAGAGGTAGGGAAATGTTAATGTTCCATTCCACTAGACAATGGAGTGTCATATGCTTTGTAGAATTTTTGAGGAAGAAATATTTCCTCATAAATACATGTGAACATATTCAAAGCAATTATATTCAGGCGGCTCATATGTTCAATTCAATCAGAATTACGCACTGAAATTGCCTGTGGTTGTGGGTCTTCCGTGTAACAAGTCTTTAGAAAACTTTAAAATTACATCGCTTATAATTCTGATTGAATTGAATATATGTGCTGCCTGAATATAATTGCCATATATATATAAATTTCTGATTTCTGGCTCTAATGTTATTATGCTCACATAATATCCATTAGAGCCAGAAATTTCACTTGCAGAATTGCTGGTTGTTGAGGGAATTAGAAACACAAAACTGTAACCAAAATGAAAATATGGCAAACCAGTGGAAATATTATATTAAAAAATTTACAGACTATAGTAAGAAATTTTAAGAATTCAAGGACCATTAATAGATAGCACCATCACTCGAACAGGAAAAATGAGTGACTGCTCATGCGTAGAGGAAATGAAGGGGCAGGGGAGAGAACTCCAGAGGAGACCCAAAATGCACTGAGCATATGACCTAAACATTCCAGCACATGAAGATTTAATGAAACATGTTGTCCATGCTAGGATATATTCATGCTGGTACTCCATAAATTTTCAAGTATTAATGAGTGATAGCTTTATTAATGTTTGCTTTTATTGCAACTACAGATATTTTTGACAGTTTTAGATATTTTACAGGGTGTTTACTGGTCATGAAAGCCACAAAAAAGTCACTTATCCAGAAAAAAGTTATGAAAGTCAAGAAAAAGTCACGAATTTGCTTTGGGGTAATGAATTTCTTTTTAGTTTTAGTAATTTTTCGTTTTCTGGCAAAAATTTAGTAATTCTCAATGCTCTGACCACATAAGGTGCTATCCATCTAATGGTTTAGGTGTCAAAAAGAGGGGCATTTGTTCCCTCCTCCACTAAGAAAACTGATAGAGCAAAAATGTCTTAGCATAGAAATATTGTACACAATGTTTACAAATTTTAGAGATCAATTTAGCAATTTACAACTACTTTACTATTATCATTTACTATTTAGCAAGCTACTTATGGAGTCATAACATTTTTCAGGTATAAATGTTATAGAAGAGTGCATATAGTGAAATCTTGTAGCGAAATGATGAGTGTTTCAACTTACTTTTAAGTTCACTCAAAATACAATAAGTAGATTTTTGGTACTAGCAGAACAGCAGGGGGCACTTTTTCCATAGAAAAAAAAGAGGGGCAATGTCCCTCCTCTGTAATATATATTTATGTCTGTTTTGTGTGTGTGTACATGTACAACATGGATAGGTGTATGTATCCATGCTGCTCTGCTCAGTATATTATATACTCTAGGGGTCACTCTGCCAATCGCATTCTTCGCAATTTGCGAAAAAGAAATAATTTTGGTGAAGGAAAAAAAAGTTTTTGCAATTACTTTTTCATAGCTGCCAAGTGTCGCGGTTTACCTGAATGCTGTCCGATTTCGAAAATATATTCCAGGAATCTGATTTTTCTACAAAAAATCCGGTTTTGTGATTTTCTTTATTTTTTTCTTTTATTTATTTATTTATTATGTATGGATTTTCCCCTCATTAATGTTAGCAGCCATGATTTTTCTCTAGCATTAATGCTGGCTGTGGGAATCAGTGACAAATGGAAACAAAAGAAATAATGTTCTTTTGTTAATCCACGGCACTTCGAACACCAAGGTTGTGTGCCCTGCAATGATAACAAGACTGCGAACATTCAGCTTGTTCGATCGAGAAAGTCCATGGTCAGAGACTTGGAAAGCTGAAGTACTGGTTTATGACATCACATCACGGCACTCACAGCTGTCAAATGCACAGCTCTTGTGCGGAGCTTCACAGGAGTGGAAGGCTACTTGCTAATGTGCAAATCGAACTATGATTCTCATACTTTGTTCATTCTTTCAAACCAAACAAGTTGTGTTGTAAGTTATTATTTCAGTTCACAGCTTCAGAATGGGTCTAAACGTCGGGACCAAAGATTTTTGAAAAAATACTCAGAAGAATTTGGCTTTGTAAAACCATCATGTGAGGGGGAGTTTCATGCATATTGCACTTTGTGTAACACTGATTTCTCTGTTTCTCGCGCTGGTTGCAGCGACATCGTTGAACATGTTGGAACGAACAAGCACATAAAAAATCGTGATAGCACGAAAAGTGTGTGCAACATAGATCATGTTTCAGTGCCGAATGATTTTCAAACGATTCATGCAGAAGTTCTGTTTACCGTTTTTTTTTTTTGTTGGAGCACAGCATACCACTACCAACAGCTGATCATGTTTCCTAATTCCCTAGAGGAGAGTAAAAAGATATGCATGTGGCAGAACAAAAAACTTCACATATTGTTCAAGAAATGGCAGAATATGATTCAAAAAATGTCCTCTGTGCTGCTAAAAGTGAACCATTTTCTGTCGCAACTGACAACAGTAATGATGTTGATGATCAACTTTATCCAATTATGGTAACATACTTTGATAATGATTGTAAGCGTGTGAGACATATGCTGCTCTCTTTGCCATGCCTGGAAACCAGTTCAACAGGTGAAAATATTGCCAAATTTGTGTCCGAAGAGTTTCAGCATCATGATGTTCCATGGATAAACTGTCTTGCCTTATCCTGTGATAACACTCCTGTAAAGGTGGGGAGAAAAATTGTGTCTCACTCTCTAAAAATGAAACTTATTAACAAGGTTTGTTAATCTTATTTTATACTTAAATGCTAATTTTTTGTAGGTATTTCTTTATTTGTATTAAGTAATGAACTGTAATAAAGGAACCTATAATATATAATTATAATTTATAAATAGTAAATGCATGCGCCACCGAACGCGCATTGATGTTGTGGTTTTTGATTTTGAAAAGTTAGCAGTACAGCCTTTTTGAACTGTTATAATACATTGAAAAAAATAGCAGATAAGTTAGCAAAAATAAAAAATCAGTGCAACCCCTATATTCTATGTATATATACAGTAGAGCGTCAAAAATTCCAATAATTAACACCACTGGTTGTTTGGATTTTCAATGTGTTCGGATTATCGAATATGTAAAAAAACCACAAATACGCTAACATTTCTACATTATATTATCCAAATACATGTACCAAAAATAAGCAACTGTATACAAAAAAAAAAAAAAAAAAAAATACATCACACAAAGATTTTTTTTGTTATTATGCAATACGAAACAAGATTGCCATTTTTACTACTGTTGTGACATTTTTAAACAGAAAGTATGAAATTCCAATACTTACCAATCATAACACATTTGAAGAACATATTTACAACACTTGATTAAAAAATAAGTGCTTAAAAAAATTCATGCAATTTTGTTTTTTTTAGAAAAAATAATCACTAATTTTTTGTCGCACCTTTTTTGAACTTTGCTGTTAAATTTTTCATTCTTTTCAATAAGAGAAGTTGAGTTGAACAGCATTCAGTTTGTTGTTCAAACAAAGCCATGTCAGTCTCCAATGCAGTAAATGTTTCAGCATGAGTAGGACATGGGCTTTATGCTGAGTGCAGGGGGAGTAACTTTCCTCCGGGTTCACAGTAAACAATGGAGCCGAGGGATGAAACAAGGGGTAGTACTGCCTTGGTAATGGGTCACAAAATCTTAGCCCCACATGGAAAAAGTGACTGGGGAAGTTTTTGCCTTTTGTCTCTGAGCATCAGAAGTCACCTCCACCTTCGGCACGTCGCCCCCAAAATCTTGCACTCTCAAAATTAGGCGATTCCATTAACATCAAGTGCCAAGTTAAAATGAATAAACTATGCTTAAACTTTCCACCACCACAAAAAAAAAAAAAAAAAAAAAAAACAGGAGGGGAGCTTGTTCGGATTTTTGACGTTTGGATTTTCAACGCTCACTGTATATACAGGGTTCTTAGGAAAGTCCGTTTACCCTCCTCTAACTTTTAAATCTCATATCGTACCATCACAGAAGTAATGTATACCTATAGGAAAGTGACCATGCACAATCGATTGGACATGCTTGTAGCGCCCATAGTGGAGAAATATGGAACTTAGCAAAACTAACTCAGAAACCAAGAGAAATACGCAAAAATGTCCAATTGCAAAATGAAAGAGCAGTGTTTAATTAGTACAAAACAACACTTGGTTCAACACAAACACTTACAGCAAAGACAAGACATGTTAAAGTAGTAAACTTTAAATTACGCACAAAACAACACAGATGCAACACACAGTTCGTGTAGTACAGGTGCAACTAACCCGGCAAGTAGTCTACCGTACACATTGTTGGAAGTGTGCACCATCAGCGACGAATCACATCTGGACTTGAGACAGAAATGCATCTCAAACAGCATGCAGCATCACAGGGGTTTCAGAATTACAGGCCTTGATGGTGCGTTCCTTTAAATCTGCCATGTTGGAATTCTGTAGAGTACACTTGATCCTTCAGGTATCCCCAAAAGAAGAAGTCCATAGGTGTTAGGAGGGGTGACCGTGGTGGCCATTCCATACAACCACCATACCCAATAATATTGTTGCCAAACGTGCGATATAAGAACGAGCGAACTGGAAAGGTTTTATGGGAAGGAGAGCTGTCATGTTGAAACCATATGCGTGGTAATGTATTCAAAGGAACATCATCCAACCAATCGCTTACTGGACCACATAACAGCTGCAAGTAACGCTGACCTGTTAAATTTCCCTCAATGAACACAGGTCCAATTACGGATGTTTGTCACATTCCACACTACACATTAAGTGACCAGTGTACTTGTCTTGTCATGTGTGGATTTCTCACATCCCAGTAGTGGGAGTTCTGGTGATTGATCATCCCGCCCCCTTGTAAATGTTGGCACGTCAGTCCATAGGATGTTGTCCACAAACCACGGCTTTTCCTGTAAGGTGTTCAAGACGAAGTTACAAAAGTCATACCCCCTTTGAAGGTTCCAGGCATCAGATTTTGCACGACAGCATCACGGTAGAGATGCTCACCATGTTCATTCAAGATTTGCTCCACCCGTGATACCGATAATCCACGTGCATGGCTCAATGCCATCATACTACTTCGGGGATTTGCAAAAGAACATAGCCCAAAACATTCGCAGGATGAACTCGCACAC
This sequence comes from Macrothele yani, assembly GCA_039090855.1. Taxonomy (NCBI): domain Eukaryota; kingdom Metazoa; phylum Arthropoda; class Arachnida; order Araneae; family Macrothelidae; genus Macrothele; species Macrothele yani. The sequence continues at coordinate 29,877,599 of CM077005.1, read as the reverse complement.
CGGCACCAATAGGATGACCGGAACGATGACGCTCAATAACGCTTACTGTTTCTCGCAGGCGCCGGACAACTTTGGAAATTATCTGTGCAGCTGGATGCTGACGAGTGGGAAACCTTACTCTATACAACCTCGCAGCCTTTTTTGCATTCTGTTGACATTCACTGTATTGCAAGACCATATCACAGTACTCATCATTCGTGAAGATAGCCATCTACCTGCTGACCTCGTACTCTGATTCAATCTCAATTCCCTCCCACCCATCATTTATAGCCCTTCGACTGTCTGAAGTCATTTTACATCAAACTTGAAATTAGCATAACTATGTGTTATATCAAGTAACCACTTTTCTGTGACTGTCGCGTGCTAGCAGCCAGACATCTGATGCTTTTTTCACGTTTTCTTGTCTTTTCGGTAAGTGTTTCTGTTGAACCAAGTGTCGCTTTATACTAATCAAACACAGTTCTTTCATTTTGTAATTGGACCTTTTTGTGTATCTCTCTTGGTTTCCGAGTTAGTTTTGCTAAGTTCCGTATTTCACCACTAGGGGCGCTACAAGCACGTCCAATTGATTGCACATGGTCACTTACCCATAGGCACACATTACTTTCGTGGTGGTACGATACACGGTTTAAAAGTTAAAGGGGGTAAACAGACTTTCCTAAGAACTCTGTATATATATATAAGTTACTTTTAAAAGTGGTCATGGGAATTTCGTATTGGTCATGAAATTGTGTTTCCCAAATTTGGTAGACATCCTGTTTTATGAAAACCAGTCTCCATTTCAAATTACCCATGAATGATGAATGATGGAGAATTAATCCAGCACTCACGTGCCTGGACCAGCCAAAGAACACCTGTAATGACCCTCGTACATTTCCACCACCTTACATAACACTAAATTAACCTTGAAATCCAGCCAAAGCCTTCACATTCTGGGGTTGTTTTTTTTTTTGTTCCTTCTGTTGTAGGATGGTGTTAGTATGTACTCTTTTTTTAAATGTATCTGAGAAACTTAACTTATCTCATCAAAGTAGGGCCATACATGGTAAATAAAACTATATATATATAAAAGTAATTCCAAGTCTCTCTTTATCTAAACTTAATCATGTAATTTAATAGACTCTCCAAGCATGATTATTTTTGCTTTAAAGCTTCTTGTTCCATCAGCAAATGGAAAAACTTCTGCTGATCTTTTCACCATGGCTGCATTAGTTCTCAGCACAATGAACACACCTTAGGACAAGTTCAATCGTTTTCTTATGCTTTGCTGCAAAGAGCCATAAAAACACCAGCCAGCTATCTCTACCTGCTAATTGTCAAATCGCCTTGTCTCAGACTTTGGGGCTATGCATGTATATTCGACCTCAAAAGCCCACCAAATCACAAGAAGTCCATTCCCACCAAACAGAAATTTTTGTATCTTCCTGAAGCTCAATGTGGAGTTAATCTCTTAGCCTAGTCGATTATGAAGTTTTAATCTTCATTCTTCATTCACTGACATAAAACGATAAACATGCCGACAACATCAGCACAACATATTAGCATATGCTGCTTTTCTTATTGTGCTACTGAGCACAATTTTTCTTTGGTGCTCTACATCATTCACTTGCTTGTAAGGATTTCTAATCATTTGCTTCCTGGCTCCATTCTTGTCTGGGGATATTTCCCATCTCACGGATGCTGCTGAAAATGGCACAAACAAAGAAACTTTCTAACTGGGTGTGAACATTAATGCTTATTTACATATTTGGCCATGAATGGGGCTGAGAATTTGGTAACTTGTTTTTGTTTTGTGAACTATTAATGAACTGTGCAACCCAATGTTTTACAACAACATGAAGTTACCTAGCCATGGTAATTTTAAAGCTAATGACTAAAAGCAATGAATTGAATGTTTAGTTGTGGTCTTGATAATAGCATAATAATAACTGACGCAAGACATTTTGAATACATGGACATCTAATATTACAGTTGAAAACAAGTTCTGTTGTGTACTCCAAAACCGGTAACTAAATTAAGAGCATCATTTCTTTTTAATGTCATCAAATTTGCATAATTAATCAGTCTCCATTAATCTCTTTCTGTGCTCTCTACTACCCCTGCATTCTTGTCCTGTTTTCTCTGCTGTTTGGTAAAGAAAAGCAGATAACATGCAGTTTTGGTGACTTTCTCATATATATTTGAATTATAAGTTTTGCTTGTTTCATATACTGTAGGTTATGGAAAAACAGTGAGTCATGTTGTAATTGGTCTGAAGACTGCTAAAGGAACAAAGCAGTTGAAGTTAGATCCAACTATATATGAAAGCCTGCAGCGAGAAAAGGTGGAAGTTGGGGATGTTATTTATATTGAAGCTAACAGTGGAGCTGTGAAGGTATGAAAATTTGGTTGATTGTGTATAACATTATTTGATGGCTCTTTCCTGCTTGGGACCTACATGTTTATCTGTTTGCTTGATAATTATCAAGCAAACAGAATAAACATGTGTCAATAATCAAATGATAATTTCTGTGAGTAAATGAAATTTAGATGAGCATATATTGAACTAAAATATATTGATTGTATCAATATATCATAAAAATGCATGAATTTTTACATGGTATATTATTGATCCACAGATGTAGTGAAAAAAATGAGGTTATTTCACTGTTATTACCTCTGTTATGCATCTTTGAATTAGTTGTTAAACATAGCCACTGAAGGATGTGATATACAGGGTGCCCATAAAGTCTTTCCCACATTACAAAAATTAACATAAAAAATGTATTACAGGTACAAGAAAGGGATTACACAACAATGATAGTGCACAAATCAAGTTCTTTTTCCAGTGTCAGTACACCTCCACATGGGTGCCATTTGTGGCCTGGAGGACATTTAAGCGATATTCGATTTCATGTTTTGTTTAACATCTCAGCAGAGACAGAACTAATGACGTCTGTTATTCTGCTCTTCAATGTCTCGACATCCAGAACACTGCTAGAGTAAACTTGGTCTTTCACATAACCCCACAGAAAAAAGGCCAAAATCAGTTATGTCGGGCGATTGAAGTGACCATGTCATGGGGCCGTTGCAGCTAATCCATCTGTCCGGAAATGTGGCATTCAGGAACTCGCGAACCATTATTGACCAATGTGGTGGGGCACCATCTTTTTGAACAATTACTAAAGGTTGGAGTGCATGCAGTTGAAGTGCTACAAAGAGTTCCAGCATGCTCAGGTACACGTTACATGTTACCGCGGGCTCTGTAAAAAAGAAGGGTTCAATGATTCTGTTATGCAACAGGCCGCAGCATATGTTCACTTTCAGGCTATCCCTCTGTTGTTCGATGACATAATGGGGATTTTCTGATTCCCAGATTCACACATTGTGCCCATTTACTATACCACCCATGGCTTGAACGATCTGTACCTTATAAGCATACAGATGAAGACATTTGTGTAAAATTTTGTGAACCGTGGCATGGGGAATCCCAGTTTCCAGTGAAGCATGATGAATGGGTTTTCCCGGTGCCTCGCAGAAATGTCTCCTGAACAGCTGCAGCTCTCTCTTGTGTAACTGGTGGTTCGCCTGCTCGAAGGAGATCGCCGACACTACCCCATCACTTTAAACTTTTCATATCAAGCTTTTATGCTTTTTTGGTCCGGTGGCAATCATCTGTACTCTTTTCTGAAATGACGCTGGACAGTAACCGCTCATTTGGTCTCGTGGAACCACAACATGCATGCTACTTTTCCTTGCACGGAAGCAATTATGGATGAAATGCTCCTCTTATTTAGCAGCTGCGCTCACCTAAAGAACACAAGAAAAAACAACAACAACAACTTTATGAGTGCTGCTATATTATGTTGCCAGCCATTTTATTTTAACTTACATAGATTTTTATATTAATTTTTGTAATGTGGGAAAGACTTTATGGGCACCCTGTATGTACATTGGATATAATGAAAGAAGATGTCCTAAAAGAAAAACTCATAACACCCCTCATTTTCAAACTGAACCATGAAGCCTGTATTGCTGTTGTTTTCATTAACATACCTGTATGTAGCATTTGCATGATTATTCTTGAATGGCAGATTAAAAGACAAGAGTACTTCTTTTCTTTACCCAGCAGGTAACTGACTGGATAGTGTAAGTACCTGCTGAGAGAAAAAAACTAGCATTCTCATTTTTTAATCTACCAATAAAAAATAACCATGCAAATGCTATACAGGTGCATTAATGACAACAACTGCAATATGGACTTCATGGTTCAATTTGAAAATGGGTTTGTTATGAGTTTTGTTTTTAAGATATCTCCTTCATTATATCCAGTGTATATACAGTGACAGAAAAAAATCCCAACACCACAAAAAAATAGTTGTAGAGAAATGAAATGGCGGCAATACATTTGTATAGGTAGCATATTTAATCGATTAAGGTTTCAAGATCACAGCTTAATGTAAGCGCGAGAAGAGCCATTTTAAATGTGAAATGCTGGTACATTAATAACCGGTGTAACCGCCAGAATGTTGAATGCAAGCACGCAAACGTTCGTGCATTGTGTCGTACAGGTGCTGGATGTCAGTTTGTGGGATGGAGTTCCATGCCTGTTGCACTTGGTCTGTCAATACAGGGACGGTTAATGCTGGTTGGGGGTGACGCTAGAGTTGTCGTCCAATGATGTCCCATACCTGCTCGATTGGTGAAAGATCTGGTGATCTAGCAGGCCACGGCAACATGTCGACACTCTGTAGAGCATGTTGGGTTACAACAGCGGTATGCGGGCGAGCGTTATCCTGTTGGAAAACGCCCCCTGGAATGCTGTTCATGAATGGCAGCACAACAGGTTGAATCACCAGTCCGACGTGCTCCTGTTGTCATAGGAAATTGCTCCCCAGACCATAACTCCAGGTGTAGGTCCAGTGTGTCTCGGCCGCAGTCAGGTTGGTTGCAGGCGCTTACCTGGCCTCCTTCTAACCAACACACGGCCATCACTGGCACCCAGGAAGAACCGGCTTTCATCAGAAAACACAACAGATCTCCACTCCGTCCTCCAATGAGCTCTAGCTTGACACCACTGACGGCGCAAACGGCAGTGGTTTGGAGTAAGTGGAACGCATGCTACAGGGTGTCTTGCTCGGAGCTATCCTTCAAGTAACCGATTTGTAACAGTTCGTTGTGTCACTGTGGTGGCAACTGCAGCTCAAATTGCTGCCGCAGTCGCGGTACGATGCGCCACGGTCATACACCGTACATGGCGGTCTTCCCTCTCAGTAGTGCCACGTGCCCGGCTGGAACCCGGTCTTCTTGAGGCAGTACCTTCCCTTGACCACCGCTACCAACAATCATGCACAGTGGCTACATTCCTGCCAAGTCGTTCTGCAATATTGCGGAAAGAAAATCCACCTTCTCGTAGCCGTATTACACGACCTCGTTCAAACTCCGTGAGCTGTTGATAATGGCTTCTTCGTCTTCTTAAAGGCATTCTTGACTAACATCAACACACTATGTCGAATCTCAATGATAACTAACGCTCACGAACGTTACAGCGCGTATTTACAGTAAACCTGCTTTGCATGTTCCGAGGGGCGCTACTAGCTCCACACGTATGCGCCGAGCGCGAAATTTGCATAGACGTCATCTTGCAGATGTACTCTCACCGCCTACCAACTGTCGTTTATCTAACACAACCCCTTCTTGGTGTTGAGATTTTTTTCCCGTCAGTGTATATCGCATCCTCTAGTGGCTATTTTTAGCAACTAATTGAAATGCAAGTAACAACGGTGACATAACCCTCCTTTTTTACTGCTTCTGCGGAAAAATATTGAACTGATGTGCGTGTTGAAAAATCAGGGCACTTGCGTCCATGAAATTTCTGATATGTTTTTTAAACCGGTTGCTATCGATTTTGCTCATGTTTTTTTTTTCTTTTTTTCTTTCTTTCTTTGTCTGAAAAATTGGCCACTTTTAGCCTCTCACAAATTTCAGGTCAGGTTTTGTCATTTTCTTAATTTTTTACACAGTTTAAATCATTGGTTTCTCAGAATATTTAAAAACAGGTACTGTGAAATTTCTCTTTATTGTCTGTATAATGATTTTAAAATGCTGTAAGTGGCGTAAAACTTGGGTGAAAAATGGAAGGTACACATTTTTAAACACTTTGTTGCAGCAGATGTGTTCACCCCAGTTTTGTGGAACTTGGCAGTCCTACATACACACACATATCACTAAGGTGTTTTCTGGGTTTCAGAGGTCAGCTCCTCAAAGAAAGCTCATCTGCCAGATTAAAGTTTAAAACTGATGATGCTAGATTTTACTTTCTGTTGACGTTTCATGTCTCCATTTATAGAAATCTTGGCACACGGTTTGAGCGTAACTGATGTCTATCACATGCCTGACACTTGACTGTTCTTCATACTTATGATCTATTTCTCATGAGAACAATCCTGAATCTGGTTCTCCCATGATTTCCTTTCTCTGACTTTCATGATTTCCTTCTTCTGACTTTCATGATTTCCTTCTTCTGACTTTCATGATTTCCTTCCTCTGACTTAGACCTTCCTCTGACTTTTTTTCCTTCCACTTGGCCTGAATAAATTCTCTTAGTTAGCATCTCACCACTCATTCTTTTAACATGATCAAACAACCTCAGAATATTTGTCTCCACCTTAACAACTACATTTTATTTCACATTACCCATCTCTAACCAGGGGTGGATTGGCATGACCGAACCAGGATGGGAATTTTAGTCTTAGGGTCCACTACAAGAACACATTTGCCTACAGCGAAACAGCCCACAAATTCCCTCATTATATAAATTATGTTAGATCCTGGATGAAAGAAGCTGTTGAAATATGCATTGTAAAATGAATTCAGTTGTGAACAGATTTTTACAAGAATTTAAGAATGAAAGAACTTTAAAAATCTGCTTGCAAACCACGCTCAAAACAAAGTATAAAATAATTGCTTTCCTTTGAAACATAGGCCTATAGTTTTGACAAAATTACAAGTCTCTTAAAGAGAGACCCCATTTCCAACAAAATCACCAACCATGCAGATCATTGTAAAAGTTAAAAAGTGTGGATGCCACGTAAAAAAATTTTTCTAAGCAATTTTTGTACACCGTCGTGTCAGAATAATATGACCAACCCCGGGATCACAGTATATTGCCCAGGTGTGTCACAGAGTGCATTTGACAGTGTCGAACACATGGAGATATAAGCGACCTGCCAGGACAGATGAGCCATAGTGTGTAATGTGAGCACAATGGGCAGAGGTAGTGATTTGACGGACGTTCAAAAGGGAAAGATCAGCTGCTACCGCGCCGAGGGTGGAAGCGTCTCAGAAACAGCAGACTTTGTGGGCTGTTTGCGAGGTGCTGTAGTAAGGGTGTACCAAGAATGGACCGTTGGTACACAGAGTACCTCACGATATCATAACTGTGGAGCCCCAAAGGCCATCGACCCCTGGGGAAAACGTCGCCTCCGTTGACTGGTAAAGGGCAATTGCCGTGCAACAGTGCAGCAATTGACTATGCAAATGAATGCTGAGGCATTCAGGTACGTGTCTTCATATCAGTAGAGCGAAGGCACTCATGTTAACCCAGGTCCATCGGCAACGATGCCTGCAGTTCACATGGGACTACCATCATTGGACAGTGGAAGAGTGGAAAAAAGTTGCCTTCTCTGACAAATCCAGATTTCCACTCCACGGAAGTAATGTGCGCTCACGAATATCAGACACGTTAGAACCAACACCCGGACACGCTTGTTGGTTAAGTACAGGCCGGTGTTGGTAGTGTGCATGTCTGGGGAGTGTTTAACTGGTATGATCTGAGACCGCTGGTACCACCGGATGGCTACCTGTCCATCATCGCTGACCACATGCATCCCTTCATGTTGGACGTTTGCCCTGGTGATGATGGTGTCTACCAACAGAACAATACGCCGTGCAATGTCTCTGAGGGGATGCGTGACTGGTTCCAGGAACACGACAGTGATATCTTCGTTCTCCCTTGGCTGTTGAAATTGCCTGACTTCAATCCCATAGAGCACTTGTGGAACTATTTGAATTGACAGTTTTGACGTGCTGACCTGAGTACTATACTGTAGTCCAAATGGACATGTGTGCCTCAGGCAACCTTCCAGGGCCTAGTTGCATCCATGCCATGCTGTCGTGTCGCTGTCATCTGGGCTAAGGGTTGTTATTCCCATTATTAGGTTGGTGGCCATATTATTTTGATACAACTCTGTATTTACTTGGTCACTGATCATGTACTGCACAATGGTATTGGTAACTCATCCTTGAGTAGACGCTCCTTTTAAGTCTACCCTTTTTTCTTCTTTTTATTTTTTAATCCATGAATCAGTACCTGCAAATCATTGTTTCTTCTAAGATAAATCCAGGTGGGACATGGATTTCAGAATATTTCTGCCGGTGAATGGCTTTGTGCTCTGTGTTAGTCTGTGGATAATGGGGTGGACATAATGGGCTGTTGTAATTGGTACCAGTGTCTGCTTCAAGATTACAAAACGAGGGAAGCCCTACTAAGATTCTAAGCTCCAAGTTCAGCGATCTGCGTGTAACAGTAGTTAACTTCACTCTTTTCAATAGCTTTCCACACAGATATAATGCTTATGTGAAGGTAGAATTGATGTTCATAAGCGTATCAAAATAATTATTTGTTGGTTCCAAAAAATACAGACAAATGGAATACTACAAAATGGGCCATTTCTCAAGTGGTCCACTGGGAAATATCCTGGTGTGCCAATCTGTCCCTGTCTGCAACAAAACTTTCTTCCTCACATGATCAGAAAGTGTATTGCCACAAACTCCCATAAATAATGCATCTCTCCAGCACACAAACAATTCTTATATCTCTTTTGCTGTACCCAGGTTACATTGCCATACACCAGATACATTTTCATATACAGCCATTTGGTGTCTTTTCAAGAACCCATTAGTCCTATGAAATCCCCGTAAGGCAGCAATGTCTTAAATCTGAATTCACTGTCTTATTAATTTCACCATCTAATCTATTTTCTCTTTCAAACATGTTCCCCAAATTTACAATTCACTTGGTCTAACTGTGTGCCATGTAGACTGAACTTACATTCAGTATTAATAGTTCCTTGCTTGAAAATTGTGACTTTGGTTTTTCCTTTATTTATTGGGTTAGTGCGAAGGAAATGTCTGGCAAAGGACCAGCACACATGGACGCCAAGAACAGAAAAGTAGGACAACTTACCATACATACATACATACATACATATCACTAAGCTGTTCTCTGAGATTCAGAGGTTAGCTCCAAAAAGAAATACAAACTTTCAGATATTTTTACTTATTGTTGTCGTATCAAACTTCGCCATTTACAGCGATCTTGACATACAACTCGTGCTTCACTGATATCCATTACCCGCCGTACACAAGATCTTTTATACTTCATACTCATAATCTTTTTCTCATGCAGACACTCCTGAATCTGATCCACCCATGTCTTCCTTGGCCTTCCTCTGCCTTTCCTTCCTGCCACTTGGGCTGAAAAGATTTTCTTAGTAAGCATTTCATCACTCATTCTTTCAACATGGCCAAACCACCGAAGCATATTGGTCTCCACCTTGCTAACAACATTTTGCTTTACATCACACAACTGCAATACATCTTCATTCCTCACACAATCAGATCGTGTCTTGCCACAAACCCCACGTAAGTAACGCATTTCTCCAGCACACAAACGACTCCTATGCTTCTTCTGCAGTACCCAGGTTTCACTGCCATACATCAGAGTAGGAACAATTACTGTTTCATACACAGCCATGCGGGACTCTCTAGAGAACCCATCATTTCTGTGAAAACCTCCCAGAGCAGCTATGACTTTCAAAGAAGAATTTACTCGCCGACTGATTTCACCATCCAACTTGTTCTCTCTGTCAAACATGCTTCCTAAATACACAAACTCACTCACCTGGTCAATTACAGTGCCACTTATACTTACATTACATTCAGTGCTACCCATTCCTCTCTCAAACACCATAACTTTGGTTTTTCCCTTATTTATACTCAGTTGGAATTTCGTGCAAACTTCGTGCATCCAAGTCAACATACTCTGCAACTCACTTTTGCTCTCTGTCAACAGGACAGTGTCATCAGCATACAGCAATCTGCACACACGGATATCACCAAGACATAAACCACTATTATCTATTTTGGCCTCAACCACTATTATCTATTTTGGCCTAGACAAGGTTGTGACATTACACAACCTTGTCTAACTCCTGCACCAATGGAAAACCATTTTGATAAAACACCATTCACTCGTACACAAGCTCTACTACCAGCATACATGGCTTTTACACTATTAAGTAGATTCCCAGTAACACCATATTCATTCAATACCTTCCACAAAAGTGCCCTATTCACTCGGTCGTAAGCTTTCTCTAAATCTATGAAGGCAGTAAAAACTTTCTTCCCAACAGCCAGATACTTTTCAATCATCGTGCGTAATGCAAAAATCTGGTTAGTGCAGCCTTTACCAGGCATAAAACCACTCTGAACATCCCACATTTTCAATGATGTAAGACCCCGTACTTTTTCAATAACAACCTTACCAAACACTTTCCCTGGCACACTCAGTAGGCTAATACCACGATAGTTCTTGCATTCAGTCTGATCACCTTTTCCCTTATACAAAGGAACAATAATAGCATCCTTCCAATCCCGAGGGACTATTCCTAACTCCCAGCACAACTGGCAAATTTCAGTTAACCAGTCAATTATAGAGTCACCACCATACTTCAACATCTCTGCAGTTATGCCATCAACTCCTGGAGCCTTACCATTCTGAAGAGATTTTAGAGCTTTACACACTTCTTCTCTTGAGATCCCTCCTGTGCTTTCATCCCTCATTGTGACATCATCTGCATCTGTCTCAGAATCATTTCTGCTCTCCTGATCTAATAACTCACAGAAGTATTCACCCCATCTTTCACTTAACTCATTGGGCTCCCATATCATTTCCCCGATCATATTCTTCACACAACTTACAATTTTGTTTCCCCTATTTTTCCTGAGTCTCATGTACTTCCAGAAGGACTTTCTATCTTTCCAAAAAGCCAGTTCATGCCTTTCCACTTTCTCCTTTCTATCTTTTGCCTTACTGTGGCGAACCAGCTTAGCAGCTTCACGCTTCTTACAGCGATATTCATCCACAGGGACTCTACCTTGCAACATCCCCAAATAGGCTTCCTTCTTTTTCTTTACTGCCTCATCAATCTCACTATTCCACCAAGCATCACCTCTATTATTACCCACTATTGTGGTGCCACAGACCTCTTTAGCAGCAGTGACAACACAGTTCTTAAAACATTCCCACTTCTTTTTTACATCCCTCTCACAAGATTTCAGATCCTTCAGTCGTTCTCTGAGTAAGTCAGAGTATCGCTGATGATCTTCAAGGAGCCTATCAACCTTTATTCTTTCTATCCTGGGTCTCTTCCTATTCCTTTTCCTCCAACCAACATTAAGTTTCACTCGTGACACTACCAAGTACAGGACAACTTACCGAGGCAAAATAATCTCGTTCAGCATCAACACATAGTTGCCATCTGTCCAGCAAGGCCATCATCCCGGTATGAAAAAGTCTTGTATCTGGAACCCGAAGAAGTAATCAACTGCACGTGAACCTAGTTGACTGTCGTGAACTGTTTCCCGAAGAGGAAGTGATCCAGGCGATGAAGCAGATGATAGTCTGTCGTAGACAAGTCCGGGTACTAGGCAGGATGAGGCAGTGCCTCATAGCCCAAGGCACTTAGTGTCAGCATCGTTCGTTGTGCGACATGAGGGCGGGGGTTGTCCTGAAGCAGAACACCACCATGTCTGTTGACCAAAGCCAGTTGTTTCTGCAGCAATTTCTGATGCATCTGGTGTAATTCAGCACAATAACATCCTGCAGTGAAGATTTGGCCTCTTGCCAAGAGACTCCAATGAAGTATCCTGGCTGTGGACCACCAGACAAGGAACATCATCTTCTTGGTGTGTAGGGGTAGCTTAGTATGCCGGCCAGCAGGCTGTGCCTTGCTTAACCCTTGTGCAGATCATTTCCGATTATCATAAAGGACCCACTTCTCGTCGCAGGTGACGATTCAATGCAGCAGAGGTTCCTGTTTATTCCTGGTAAGCAGCAACGTGCAGACTTTCAAATGACTAGTCCTGTTGGCAGTTGTCATCTCATGCGGCAGCCCCATGTCTAGCTTTTTGACCTTACCTAGCGCAGCCAGACGCCAAACAACTGTTGTGTGGTGGACACCTACCTCGGCCGCTATCTCACAACATGTTTTTCGGGGATCCGCTTCAACCACACCTAACAGAACATCGTCAGAAATAGCAACAGGTCAGGGACCACGTGCTTCGTTTTGCAGGTCTGTATCTCCACTTCAAAACTTCACAAAGTATCGCCGAATGGTTTGTTTGTTGGCTGTATTCTCCACAAGCGTTTTTTAATGTTATGAGCGGCAATTCTTGCAGAATGGCCCAGTTTAAATTCATACAGGAAGATGACTCTCAAATCCGTTGTCTGCATGTTTCCATTGCAAGCCACATTATGTCCAAACAACCATGCCTGAACCTTGTTCTTCACACACGTGCTAGCTATTTATAGTAACTCTGTGACATAATACCCACAAAACCTGTGGGTGATTCCATTCCACTGTGGTAGGGGCCTGTCTCCACTGCTCGTTCATGCCGAACATTTCATTCACACTAATCCAATATATTCAGTTTTTATATTCAATGAACTGGTTATTATTAGATCCTGTTTGTAGTTGATTTTCACTCATCCTTTTCTGTCACTATGATAGGGCTAATGTCATTATAATGTGTAAACATAATGTGTGGTGGCGATGCTGAAACAAAAAGTAATATAGTGTGTTTGTTGTTATTTTATTTTTTACTGAAATCACTTATTGCTAAACAGAATTTTAATTTGGTCCGTAATTTTCCTTCCTATTCTTCCAAGTGCTGCTCTCAAGAAATGAAAATTTTAGATTTTGATTTTATTAAAATACAATTTGTTGAAGCTAAATTTTGCACATATCAACTCAGAGTTATGTTTTTTTTCCTTCATGTAACCCACAGACTCTAAAATTCACTTTTTTTTTAAGCCTTTCACATAAACTGTGGTGGTGTGTAATCCACACATGCTATAGAGTTCAGAAAAAAAAAAAAAAAAGAATCCTACACATAATCAGAAGTGAAGTAATCCATAGAACATGAAATTCAGAAGAAAAAAAAAAAAAATCTGTACCTGCCATGTTGATCCTGAACCATAATTTCCTATAGAAAAGTCACTATTCACATGACGATCTGGAAGTCCAAAAAATTAAATCAAAAACGCTTATATTGAAAAAAGTAACTGCAATTTTTTATGTGTTTTTGTGTTACTTTCAGGTGAATTAAGAACAAATATTCCTAGTTTTTATTTTCTTGTTTTTTTTCAGCATTGCCATAGCTCATTAGTTAGACCTAAATTCCAAAGAAATTATGGACAATGCATAGCATTTGGCATTTCTGAAAGTGCATCAACTGAAGCCCAAACAAAAGCCTTAACTAACACAATTAGCTCAGAAGAACTAGCAATTTGCTTAGTGATTGCTGACAGCAATTACATGCTGTGGAATAGCTCAGTAGGCTTTCCACTACACTTAATCTTTCACAAGCGCAAATAACACTGCTTTCTTTGCCTCATTTTTTCTCACAAAATGCTCATAAGTGAAAAAAATTCCTTCCCTCTCTTTGTGGCCCTTTATCTTGTATTGCATTATATATTTTCCATTGTTTATGCAGTTTACTTTTCCAATACCACCTGTCCTTACAATGAACACATAGGTTTTTTACAAATACAGTGGAACCTCAGTTATATGTTTTTCTGGGGAATGGCTTAAAAAAATGTATAAAAAAAATTTCAAAATTTTAAGTTCTATTGTAAAATTTTAAATGCCTCCAAAAAGAAAAGGTAGAAAAAGTCACAAAATTTTAGATTATGCTAATTTGTAATGTAAGACATACATACATGAACACTTTGCTAACAACACTAGGTTTGCTAACTTAATTAAGCCTGTGTCATTTTTAACTTTTGTAATTTTTTTCTAATTTCCTTATGAAAACTAGGTTAAGAAATTCTATTCTAGATATGATTTCATATTTTCAATGTATGAACAGCACAACTTAGTACTGGGTAGTAAAAAACGAATACAATTTTGTTTCATATTCAATACCTCTATACACATCCTTTGCTTTGACGCATCGTCATTTTCAAAGCAGGCTTGTGCACTAGTTGATTTATCATTAGTGCCAAGCAAAATATTCAATAATTTTCACTTATTTCAGATTTCTTAAATTCGAAGAAAGATAACTGTGAATTGTGATTTTACACATTTTTAGTCACATTATCTATTTCATGGCTGTGAAAAAAAACAACAACAACAAAAAAACCCTGCTTGATTCCCTAAAGTTGTAACATACCGGGATGCATACAAAATAATAAAAGAACCATGTATTATTTTTGAAAATTTGAAATTCAAAATTTAACATATAATCACAAAAAGCGTATAAATGGATTATATATAACCATATTGAAAAAGTGATAGAAACCACAGTAAAATATCGGGACTAGCACAGAATTATGCATAAAAGTGAAAAACGTGTAACTGAATAATGTATACCCAAGGTTCCATTGTATTAAAAGTGCAACACCAAAAAAAAAAAAAAAAAAAAAAATGCTGTTTAGCAGTTTATTATTCACTGACCCCTTCCCCCACTCGCCTTAACTTATAACTTTTTAACAGCTAATCCAAAGACTATATAATACGACTGAAGATATGGCATTTGCCACAGATCACGGAATTTGAAGTAAGAAAAAATGGTGCCAGGGCCTATTTTTTAGGTTCTGGGGTAACCTGCTGCTGGGATTTATCCAACCCTGCATTTTGAAAGTAACTAAATTTTGGTAAACCTTTTTAGGAAGTTTGAAACTTGAGTTCATGCCTTTTCTTTTGCTGATTCTGATGAACAGAGCAATATTAATGATTGTCAGGGCCTGAAAGGGGTGCCAGGGTGGCCATGTGAAACAGTACTTCTCCTCATGTCTAACCATTTTCAGCAATAATAGAAACCAAACCAAACATTTTTCCATAAAAAAAAAAAAAAAGCAATAATGACAATAACATCTTTTATGTTGCAGGTGTCTTAAACATGTCCAAGTGTTTAGAATTAATTTATGATGTTTTGTGTTGTGAAATCTGTATGTGCATGAAAAAAAGCTGTATCTTACTGGTAGATGTAAGACTGCATCATGTATCAAATGCATTGCCAAAGGGACCCTCATTTATTCCATTATGTGCTTATGCAGAGGGCGAGTCGAAAGTTTTGCAATATTTGCATAAATGCATGTGCTGTGGTTGGTATGCCACATGTTTAAACTAGTTCAAGTCACCCACTGCAGTCAGTCAAAAGGGATATAAAGTGATAATCGTTGCTGTGAACAGCATTGCATGTCGTTCTGTCTGTGGTTGGGATGCCTAAAAAATGAACAGCCACAACCGGCTAATTAAGGAACTTTTGCTTTACGAGTTTGAACTCGGCCATAATGCTGCTCAAGCAACATGAAACATTCGTCATGCGAATGGGGAAGGTTCTGTGGACCACAGCACTGCAACCAGATGGTTCAAGAAATTTTGCTCAGGTGACAGAATCCTCGATGATCAGCCAAGGTCGGGTAGGCCATGAACCGTGGATTCAGAGGCTGTGCACCAAGCCATAGAGGCAAATTCGACAACCAGCACTTGGAGATTATGCGGTGAGCTGGGCATATCACAGACCACCATGGTTTGTCACCTTCAGGACCTCAGCAAGGTCTACAGGAGCTGCCGCGTTGTCCCTCATGAACTGACGCCAGCTGAAGCAAACCGCCAAGTGGAAGTGCACACGAAACTCCTAAAAAACCCACACAATGTACGTTTCATCAAGAGAATTGTAACATGCGATGAAAAGTGGGTCTATTTCCGTAGTCCTAACACACAACGGCAGTGGTTGAGCTTGGGCCAGCTTCCAGAGCCTATTGCCGAACGTGGGTGCTTCAAGCACAAGGTGATGGATGCTCTGCGTCTGGTGGAATTTCAGGGGGATAATCCACTACGAATTTGTTTCAGTCAGACCATCAAGACCAATCTCTACTCTGAACAGCTAGAGCGGATGTATGCCGTTTTGGAGGAGAAGTACCCGGCACTGGTGAACAGAAAGCGCACTCTCCTTCAGCAGGACAACGCTCGGCCTCATACTGCAGCAATGACCTGGGCAAAACTCCAGGAACTTGAGGGCATTGAACTGATGCCACACCCAGCATGAAGTCTGGACCTTGCACTGTCAGATATTATCAGTTCCGGTCCATGGTCCACTTCCTTCGCGGGAGGTACTTCAACAACCATGAGGAGATTACAGCTGGGGTGAAGGATTTCTTCACCTCGAAGGACAAGAAGTGGTACCATTGCAAAATCGAAGAATTGGCAGACAGATGGCTAAAGATGGTGCGACACAATGGCCTATACTTTGAATGCTAGTCAGCTGCATCATAAAGGTGTGTCATCATCATCATCATTGTCAACCATTATCAATTCACTGCTGGACGAAGATCTCCCCAAGTTTCCTCCACAACGGTCTGTCTTGTGCCAGTCTCCTCCATGTCAAAGACATAAAGTGATCCAAATATTGCAAAACTTTTGACTTACCCTCTGTATTTATGTGTTTTAAAATCTGATATTATCTTTGAAGGATTTCATTGTAGTCAATCTGTTTGTAAGATGCTGATGTGAAACTAGAAATTCTTACCGAAAAATCACTTTGCATTTTTTTTTATTTCAGCGACAAGGTCGTGCTGACCTTTATGCTACAGAATATGATTTGGAGGTATGTCATTTTTCTTGTATTGAGTATCACAGTTATGATATAAAGTGCGTTTTGTTTAATTTCCTCTAACGTCTGTGCATGATGATTGCTGTAGTTAACATTGTATTATAGTGAGTTCAAAGTTTTCTGTAATAAAAAGGTGCTGACCTCATTGAAGAGATTTGGTATTGATAAATTCCTGGAAAAGGAGTCGAAAGAATAGATTCTTTGAAATTTAAGTTTGTCTTGTAGCTAATAGCTTGAACTCCATCCCATCCTGACTTTAAAAAATCATATATACTCACATATAAGCTGAAAATTTTTGGAAGAAATCCTGCTTTGAAAGTGGGTGGGTCGGCTTATTTGTGGGTCAGTAAAAAATATGGCTGGATTTCCGAAGTGCTATGTGAATTCTCCTGTGGAATTTACCAGCGGGGTTGTTTATGTTTGAGACCGCAGCTTTCAGTGTGTCACTGTACAATAGTTTTCTCACCTGTCAGTTATATACCTCAGCTGTGCTCCTTACTTTAAGGGAGACGTAGCTATGGATAGTAATCGGTAGATATGGTTATTCTGCTCGCAAGACATAATGGAGAAACAACACTCCTTCCACCTGCCAGTGGCATACGTGCAATGCAAAAGAAGACATTGATTTCACACTGAAGAAAATTACAATTACATAGATTTTTCACATTCAGATTTATATATTTCACTTGTACCCACTGAAATATGAATATGTACATATTCTTAAAAAAATTTGCCTTTCAATGTTTATATCATGTAGTGGCACTTGGAGAAAAACCTCGGTTTCAAAGTAAACAAATTGCCGGCAACTGCAGCATGAGAATTCATGTAACAGTACTTTAGCAGTAATTCAAAAAAAAAAAAAATGTATGAAATTTTTTTCACCCAGAGTAGGATTCTTGCAGGAACAGGTGCTGCTAATATGATAAGTGAAAAACCTAATCCCATTTGGAATTGAGACCATGAAATTCCTTGCTTATAAACGTTGAATATCATTATTTCCCTTGTGCAGTTGCGGGATGCTGTCTTTCAGTCTGAACATGCAGTGAGTCAGACACCACATAAATCACTTAGCTGTTGATGTGAGCCACAGCCAATCGAGTATCTTTCCTCTTTGAGTTTTCACAGAAGTGTGGGTGTGCATGTCTGCTGCTGCGCACTGGCCGAAACTATCGGCACTATGGAAGAGCAAAGATGCAGTGTTTTAGGAAAGGTGGTAACTTGGAAAAGGCTGACATGGCCTCATATTTTTTTTTTTTTTTGGGTGAAATTGTTATGAAGTCTCTCTCTGTCTGTCTGTCTGTCTGTCTGTCTGTCTGTCTCTCTCTCTCTCTGTCTGTCTGTCTGTCTGTCTGTCTGTCTGTCTGTCTCTCTCTCTCTCTCGCTCGCTCGCTCGCTCAAAATCCTCATGAGTCATAAGTAGTGCAATGGATGTTACTTTACTGGAGTTATTTCGAAACTCCTATAGTGAAATCTTACTTTGGAGGTTTTTACCGAAGATAATCTCAGAAATGGGCATAAATCATTTCAATAAATATATTTCCCAAAATCTTGAAGTTTAAGGTTTGCTTATATGCAGGTCAAGATTTTTCGCAAATTTTTAGCTCTTGAAGTTGGAAGGTCAACTTATACACAAGATCGACTTATAAATGAGTACATATGCGGTTAATGTGTAACTAAAATTCTGTTTCATCAGACATGTTATGCAAATAATTTTAGAAAGTAATGGTATATTTGAAGTGTGGATTTGTGTTCACTGTTGCTGTCAACTAAGATGAAATATGTTCATAAAATTGTAAGTCTTCTGTGTGATAAATTTTTTAATTGCAATTTTTTACTTTTGTTCAGTAGCACCCATTTTTTTTTCATTTTTTTTTTCATCTTTTTCAAATTTAAAGGTTGCATAAAGAAAATAAATGCAATTTTAAAACAAAACCACAAAGTTATCTTTATTTGTAGGCTTTGGTGATGAAAACATATTAGAAACAGCCCAACAGATATTTATTCGTTGAATCTATGTTCTGCCATTGTACACAAATTCCCACAGTGATTTTCCTTCATGTGTATTGATTGTTATAGCTATATGTCTGTCTTTGTCTCTCTCTTTTTTTTGTGTGAGGGAATGGGGAGGGGGCATCAGCTCTGGCCAGAAACAAATGAAGTTAGCCATAGGCAGTGCCTTCCACTTGACCTGCTCACATAGAGTTATTGCACTAATAGAATGTGCCATTGCAAATCTGGAAGATGAGACGTGTCTTCACTTTCATTGGCTGTGAAGAGAAATCTCTTTGGAAGAAAATCCTAATGTGTTGCTCTTGCATCACAAAGTTATGCTACACACAGGGTTTGCATGGACCCTGGAATCCTGGGAAAGTCATGGAATTTGATTTCCCTTTTCTGTAGGTGTTGGAAATCCTTGATTTTTCATATTTTTGTGGAAGGTCCTGGAATTTTTTTTTTTTTTTTTTTAAGAAAAATGTTTGGATTGATTGCATCACTTTGTTGTAACTTCCTGTGGTGTCTGCTTATGATAACACACCACTTCCTTCCATGGAATATGGAAATGTGATCTCATGTGATGCTGCAGTGCAAGATGTTTGAGTGCCATATTTCAAGCGCCCTTGGTTTGTGGTATATCATTTGTGGGCAGCGTATGAAAACATTTCTGAGAGTCCAAAATGGCAGTTCCTTCTAGCACGCGCTTTCCTAACTGAATGAGATTGATATCTAGCCTCCCTGCCACCGATGTGTGTGGGAATAGATGACTATGAAATAGGGAATCTTCAGTGCCATGGCAGAATGGTTTTGTATTATTATCATTGTGCTAAGTTCCAGATTGCTTCATGTAAGTTTTATACACAGCCATTTTTATTCAGGGCAATTTTGTTGAAGATGTAACACATGCTGAAGAAATCTGTGTAACAACAGAATCGATTGGATTTCATAAAAATTCTAAATGCATAGTAAATTTCACCCCATAAAAAAGCACAATGATTCTATCAAAAATTTAATCCCATGACATTTTCTAATGAAACATGAAGAACCTCCAGAAAAGTCCTGGAATTTATATCCTGCAAATGTGTCTGAAACCTGCACACAAATCAAACAACAAGGATGACACTGAAATCTCATATAGTACTGTTGCAAACATAAATATGCACTAACACCACTTAAATGTCCGAACTGTGCACCATAAAAATCCAAGAGTATACACATAAAAAAAATGTTTTCTGATGTTCAGTTTTTGAAATCGAAATTTTAGAAGTGAAGGTACAGGGGTTGGACAGAATAATGTGAACGCCTAGGAAAATAATGTTTTACGTACCTAATAGGCTGTGGGACCACCTTTGACATTCAAAACTGCCTGAATCCTTCTTGGAATGGACGCCTGTAAATTCTGGATGATGGTTATGCAGAAACTGCTCCAAGTCCTTGAGAGATGCAGGAGGAGGATAACAGGATCTTACTGTGTTTTCCAACACATACCGCAGTCACTCAATGATGTTTAAGTTTGGTGATTGGGGAGGCCAGGGAAGGTGTGAAAGTTCGTCCTGTTGTTCCTCAAACCATGACTAGACATTCCGAGCTCTGTGAATTGGGGCGTTATCATCTTGATAGATGGCATCCCCTGCAGGAAACAGTGCCTGAGCTATTGGATGGACTTCGTCAACCACAATGGTTTCATACACCCTGCCAGTCATCCATCCTTTCAAGGTGATGAGGGGAGCTGCTGAAAACCACGATATGACTTCCCAGAGCATGACAGAACCACCACCATACTGCACTGTTGGGAGCAGACAGTCTGGGATGTACGCTTCTGACGGTGTTCTCCACACGTCCTGCGGTCGGGAATAGTGTGAATGTGGATTCATCCGACCACGTTGCACGCATCCGTGCATTGGCAGTCCACGTTGTATGTTCCTGGAACCACTGCCATCGCCCTTGTGCATTCACCCGGGTCACCAGAGGTTTTGCAACAGCAGCTCTGCCATGAATATCTTATTCATGCAGTTCTCTGCACACTTTCTTCACTGATACTGGGGTCTGGATATGCAGATTGAGCTCCGCACTAATTTCCCCCATCGTGGTCTTCTTATTGTGGGTAACAATCCTCTGTAATGCTCTTCTGTCTGTCAGTCAGGGTCATTTTCCGGCTGCTTTTGTGTTTCACAAACGAGTTTTTGTCACGAACACGGTATGCTGTCATGGCGCTAGACACAGTAGCTCTCAATACCCCCACTACCCTGGTGACTATTGTAACTAGCCAGCCACCAACAATTAGCCCTCTTTTGAAGTCCATTAGGTCGCTCATTTTGTTGTCACCCTGAAAGAAATTTAGCAGCTTCTTCTTAGCCTGTTGGCACCCACTACAGGTTATAGGCCTCCCACAGTCTCTTCCAACTTCCTCCATCCTTAGCCTCAGTCCACCATTTAGTACCTCTAAATTCTTGAAGGCCATCTCTCCATCTTGTTCTCTAACACCCCCTTTGTCTCTTTCCACGTCTCGGTTGCCATTCTGTTATTAATCATGTCCATCTTTCATCTTCCAACATGTCCAGCCCTTCTCTACTTCAATTCTTTTATTATTTTTATCATCATCATCATCATCATTGTCAACCATTATCAATCCACTGCTGGACGAAGGTCTCCCCAAGTTTCCTCCACAACGGTCTGTCTTGTGCCAGTCTCCTCCATGTCACCCCTGCATACTTTCGAATTTCATCCACCCATCTCCCATGTGGTCTTCTTCTGGGTCTTTTCCTGTCCCTTGGAATCCAATCTAAAATTTCGGCTGTCCATCGATGATCTGTCCTTCTGGCAGTATGTCCAGCCCATTGCCATTTCAGGGATTTAACTCTGATCATGATGTCTTCCACTCTTGTCATTTTTCGGATCCATGAGTTCCTCTTCTTATCTCTCCTGGTTACACCAAGCATGCACCTCTCCATGTTTTTTGGAGTTGTCTGCAGCCTTTGTATGTCTCTTTTAGTTAAGGTCCACGTCTCTGCACCATACGTAAGCACTGGAAGGATGCATTGATCAAACACTTTTCTTTTAAGACATAATGGCATATTGCTCTTGAAAATTATGCTGTTTCTTCCAAAAGCTCTCCAGGCAAGTTTTGTACGCCGATTAATTTCTTCATCAATGTGGCCCTCACTTGATATCTGCTGTCCAAGATAAACGTATGTATCTGTTATCTCCAGCTTTTCTCCATCAATCGATAAATCTTCATTTCTTGTAAAAGCATTGAACATCACTTTTGTCTTCTGAATGTTTATTTTTAATCCCACTTCTTTACTCTTGTCAGCAAGTTCCTGGATCATACTCTGCAGCTCTGATGGGGTGGTTGCAAAAATGACTACGTCATCAGCAAAACGAAGGTGGGTTAGATAATCTTCATTAATCTTTATCCCCTTGTTTTCCCAGCTCAGTGACTGAAAAACACCCTCCAATGTGGCATTAAAGAGCTTCGGAGATATGGTGTCACCTTGTCTCACTCCCTTTCCAATTTTTATGTGTGTTGTATTTTCAAACAGCCGAATCTTTACACTTTGCACTTGCATTTTCATAGATGTTATTAATAATATTAATGTATGCATCTTCAATACCGCAGGTTTTCAGAGCCATTGTAACTGCTGATGGTTTCACCGAATCAAAGGCTTTTTCATAATCGATAAAAGCCATGCACAATGGAAGTTCATATTCCCTCGCTCTTTCAATTAGTTCTCTCAGCACATGGATATGATCTATTGTGCTGTAGCCACTCCTGAATCCAGCTTGTTCTCTCGGTTGAGCCATGTCCAGTGTTACCTTTAAGCGGTGTGAAAGAACTTTAGTGAAGATTTTATAAACTACTGATAGGAGGCTGATAGGTCTCTAGTTTCCGAGATCCTCAATGTCACCTTTCTTATGTAGCAGGATCATTGTAGCGGTGTTCCAATCTTCAGGAATCTTTCCTTCATTAAGGCATCGAGTGAAAATTTGGGCGAGTACTGTTTCGATTTCTCCACTTGCTTCTTGTATGATGTCTACAGTAATTCCATCTTCTCCTGGAGCTTTTCCCCGCTTCATGTTCTTGATTGCATGTGCAACTTCTGCTGGAAGGACTGGAGGAACTCTGGTACTGGTATCTTTCATGATGTCTGGAGTGCATGTATCATCCCTTTCATATAATTTGGAGTAGAAATCTTTCACTCTTGTCAAAATTTCTGCCTCTATTTCTTGTTACAGAACCATCTTCTTTTCTCAGTGCCATAATCTGTTTTCTTCCCTTACTGAGATGTCCCTTTGCTATCTTTAGGCTTTGGTTGTTTTCAATTGCTTTCCTCACTAGTTCACAGTTGAATTTTCTTACGTCTTCAGTGATACTTTTTCGTACTGTCTTGCATAGCTCTATATATTCCACTTTGGAAGTCACATCTTCTTTAGTTGTCCTCATCTCTCTTCTTTTTTGCATCAACATTTTCGTTTTTCCTGATAATTTATTTACATGCAACTTGTTCTTAGACCCAGCTAATTTTGTTGCTGTTTCCATTAGAGCTTTGGTTATTTTTCTGTTAACTTCAGAGATGTCCACTTCTTCCGATGTTAGGCCTTCTAAAGCAGAGAACCTGTTCTTCAGTTCCAACTTGAAGGTATTATGGTGTTTTTTAAGGTTGGTTATGTCAATAGATTTTGTTTGTCTTATGAGCTTGCCACGTTCAAGTTTAGTGTTGAGGTGCATCTTACATCTCACCAATCTATGGTCACTACCTGTGTTGAACTTGTTTAGCACACTGCAGTCTTCTATGACGAATTTTTTGTTACACATAATAAAATCAATTTCACTTGTCGTCCCATTTGGATGTCTCCATGTCCATTTCCTGTGTGGCTTTTTCTTGAAGAAGGAGTTCAAGATGAAAAACCCTTCTGCCTCTGCAAACTCAACGAGAGTATTTCCACGCTGGTTTCTGTTACCGTGACCGAATTTACCTACTGAAGTTTCATTCTGTTGCCGTTGCCCTATTTTTGCATTGAAATCTCCCATAATTATTTTCAAGTGCTGCTTACCTTTTTAGATGACAAATTACCTCATAAAATTCTTCAATTTCTTCTTCAGGATGACTTGTGGTGGGTGCATAAGTTTGAATAATCTGAGCCTGGTATCTTTTCGAGAGTTGGATAACAAGCCGTACAGCTCTGTCAGAGGAACTTTCAACTTCTACAACTTTATCCTTCAGTTTCTTGTTTATTATAAATCCAACACCACTAGTTCTGCCAGTATCTGTCCCACGATAGTAGAAGAGATGTCCACTTTTCAGTTCGATGAGATCTTCTTTTCTCCTTACCTCACTTACCCCCACGATGTCCCACTTGATCCTTTGTAGTTCCTCTTCCAATTCAAGAAGCCTTGAATCAGAAGATAGGGAGCGTCCATTGTACGTTGCCAAGGTCAGCATCAGATGGCAGCCTAGTCCGGTCCTCCGGGGATTCTTAGCACCCTCGGCCTTCATGTCGCACTGGCCGCTGCCTTGGCCAGGTACATTCCAGCTGCCGGAGACTGAGGGCCAAGATTTAAGTTGTGGAGTCATTTTGGAGGGGTTTGGCCATAACTCACCCCGCTGGCCAAGCGGGTTGGTGAGTGTGGGATAGAATTTCCTCTAATCCCGATGGTATAGTTATACCGCTATTGGCGGTCGTCAGAGCCCCTTTAGTGGGAACAGGATGCACCACGAGAAGGCGGGGTTGACATTTGTCAAGGAGAGGCTGTGATGTTACGCATCACCTGACCTTACATCCCTAATTATTTTTATATTATCTATTATTCCCGTTCTTTCTCTTATAAATTGATTTCTAACTTTGTCTCTTCTTCTTGTTCCCAACATTCTTCTCTCTAACTTTCGTTCTGATACTCTTATTTTTTCACATTGTCGTTTTGTGATACTCCACGTTTCACTTCCATAAGTAAATACTGGGATAATACATGCATTGAAGATCTTTCTTTTTAAACACTATGGAAGATTGCTAGTTAAAGTCTCCAAAAGGCTCTATTACCTTGGATAATTTTTCTATTGATTTCTCATTCTTGTCTTTCTTTAAAACTGATTACTTGACTTAAATAAATGTATTCATCTACTTTTTTTATTTCTTTTTCTTCTATTAAAATCTTTTCTGTATTGTTCATATATTTAGTTTTTGCTGTGTTTATTGTCAGACTCTTTTTAAGACTTTTCATCCATAAATCCTCCATCATATTTTGCATTTCACTATTGCTAGTTGTAATGATGATTATGTCATCAGCAAATTTTAAGTGCTTTAGGTACCTTACACTTATGTTTAATCCTTTTTCATCCCAGTTTAAATTTCTAAAAATATCTTCCAATACAGAGTTAAATATTTTTGAAGATAGTGGGTCTCCTTGTCTAACCCCTCTCTCCACCTCGGAAACCGAACCCATGCTCTCCAACTTTATAGTTGCTGTAGCCTTGCTATATACTTATTTATTAAACTGACATATTTTCCTTCCAATGTTTGTCTTTTTATTGAAGAACTCATTTCTTTTTGATATATAGAAATATATATATATATATCAAAGGAAAATATACTTAAACAGGACCTTCAGGTTCTAAACGGAGCTATTACAACCAAAATATGGTGGATATCTTTGTGTATTGCAGCTTATGCAGCTGCATTAAAAGTCACGTCTGTGAGCGTGGTGTTCACATTATTCTGTCCTATCTCTGTAGATTAATAATTTATGGAAATGTGCAAAAATGTTTTCATACTGAGTGTTATATAACCAAAGAGAAGAGAAATGTTTCAAATCAGGTTTTTAGACACACAGATATGACTGCAAATATGTCGCAAGTACGCCCTATAGTGGAGAGAAATCGTCTGTTAAGAAACAGAAGTTACATGCAAAACATTCCTTACAGAAAAATGCTATTCTACTGACAAAACAAGAAATTTTCAAATCAGACTGTTAGAAGCAGAAATGCTGAGAGAAATACATGTCTATGCCCCCTGGCAGAAAAATTGTCTGACCCATCTCTTTAAAGAAGCTCAGTACTTAGGCTGTCTAGAAACAATAGATGGCACTGGTATTTGGAGATGGGTGAATAAATTGGAAGACAGAAAAATGAGCTTGGAAGATTAACCTCAGCCTAGTAAGTCATCAATTTCCAGCACGGGTGGAAACCAAATTTGAGTTGAAATGATTCACATGGAGAGATGCATAACCTTCAAAGCTGTAAGCAGGGTAATAGAAGATTTAGACTGTCAAAAAGTATATGCTAGATGTGTTCCTTGTGAGCTAACAGTTGATTTGAAAGAAAAAAAGGAGGGGGGGGTAGAAATTTGCATGGAGTTGCTGCAGGTGATCAAACAAGTTGACCAAGTTTTTCCAAATGTTGTGAAAGGAGATGAAATGGGGTGGCATGTTTAGACGTTTATCTCTTTGACCAGATGACTTGACAGTGTCAAGTGGACAAAGGTTTGATGACACAGAGGTCATCAATGCTTCTTTAAAGAGATGGGTCAGACAGTGCTGTTTCCAAACAGGATTTCATTCTTGAGTTCAGAGATGACACAATTTTATTACCTGTGGAGATTACTTTGAACAGTTGCTTTGCAAATAGAGGTGTTTGATGTCCAATGTATACTTACAGAGCCCTCTGCCTATTACTGCAAAACATTATTACTAATTGGCTTTGCTCACAGAGCACCCCTTATATTAGATCAATTTTTTATAGCCCATAGGAGATAATAGGGAGTCACTAAGCTATTGAATGATCTAACTCCTGTGGCTAATGTACCTTCCCTTGTCTGAGACGGTAAAGGATTTCCTTTTTCTGTGTAATTTATACATAAAAATTGCATTCCTGTTTTTGTTATGTACTTCTTAATTTTGTTTGTGTTGATTCTAAAATACAATGTTTTTATAGGCTGAAGAGTATGTTCCACTTCCAAAAGGGGATGTACACAAAAAGAAGGAAGTAATACAAGATGTCACTTTGCATGATCTTGATGTGGCTAATGCGAGACCTCAGGGTGGTCAAGATATCTTGTCTATGGTAGGCCAACTGATGAAGCCTAGAAAAACAGAAATAACTGGTATGCTATTTCTTTAGCATTTGCAAGAAGCTATGCAAAATACAGTAAGAGGTGTAAATATTTTATGCTTGTGGTTTTGTTTCTGTAAATTTCCAGTCTATTATTTTTATTTTTACTTGTTTCTGTAAGAGCATTTTTAAAATTTTCCTGTGAGGTGGATCAGGATCTATTGTTACCTTTGAAAAAGCTTTTAGTAGTGTTTGTAGAATACAAGTGGCTCAAATTAGGATGTCAAAGATATGTCACTGAAATTGTGGCACCAAAAGTCGTGCAATGATCAAGCTTAAAGGAAATGCTGGTAAGTGGTTTGACAAGGTGTCTACTGGTCATGAAAAAGTCATGAAATTGAGCAGGTGGTCATGAAGTAATGAAAAAGTAATGAAATTGAGTGGGTGGTCATGGATTTTTTTTTTTTTTTTTTTTTTTTTTTTGTATCAGCACCTGAATGAAGACAAGTTTGCACACCTAGAAAAAAACACGAACCTGCACCCTTATAAGCCGGCGTGTAGTCGATGCCCCATGACATATATATATAAAACATGTCTTCATCAAAAGCTGATGTTATAAAGAGGGAATATTTACAATTTTGTTAATATTCTAAAAAACAACTGAAACAGTTCCTAAGGTGGACAAACTTGATCACTTCCTGATGAATTTACTACAAAGTGCAAACCATGACTTTTTCAAGTTCTTACAGAAGCTGCTATGCATGTTTCATGGCAATGCTGCAGTTGAAAGAGGCTTTTCCTTAACAAAGAACTTTTAATTGAAAACTTAGAAGAAGATGCAGTTGCTGCAGAAAGAAGTGTTTACAGTGCATACAATCGTTAAGTGGTTTAGCTACTAGTGAGAAAGAACTGAATGTGGACATCACAAAATCAATGATATTAGCTGTCAGAAATGCTTCATCAAAAAGAGTAGAAGTCTTAAAGAAGAAGAAATCTGATGAAGATGAAGTGGCCAATCGAAAAAGGAGAGCAGTCCAAGAACTAAAAGAACTCAAAGATAAGAAAAGAAAGCTTATAGAAAAGGCAAAAGATGAAGCTGAAGCTCTAGATTCTGAGATAACAAGTTAAGCTAAGATACTTAAACACTGAGTCTTTCACTGTGAAATTTCAGTCTCTATAAATTTTGTACATTCATAGATTTTATATTGCCTTAATAAAAACTTGTAAGTTTTTACAGCATTACCATGTTAAAAGAATTTGTGTATTAATAGCTGTAATGATAAATATTTCAGAAAATAGCCATACCCCATCCTAGATGAGAGTTGAATGTTTTTCTTTAAACACATAGAATTTGGTGAATGGCATAGTGCAAGCCATAATAATTTTAGTGACATAAGAATTACATTCAGCTTTCATCTCAACTGGCTTTCGGGTAGGGGTTCATTAAAAAGCATCCCCCTCCTATAGCCATTTTGGCAGCAATATTATAGACACATCAGTTTTGCCTAAACTATTGTTGCATGGAATTAATTTCAGTGTTTGAAAAAATAAAAAATAACCTGGGATCTCAAGCCAAGGGTACTAGATTATGAGTCTAGAATGGTTGTCATTGTGCCACGCATTGTCGAGAAGTCGTGAATTTAACTGACGATGTCATGAAAAGGTCATGAATTTGTTTCCTTGGAAATCAGTAGACACCCTGTTTGAGATTAACTCTGGGGTGTGGCAAGGATATAAGTTGTCTTAACTACTATGCTTACTTTTTCTGGATAAGCTTGTTAAAGGGAGTAACTTTGTAATTCATGTAAAAGGGAACTAGAATTAGCAGTTTGCTATTTGCTTGTAATTTGTGTTAGTAGCTTACAGTGTAATCTTTATCAATTAAGTAGGGTTTATGAAGAATTTGGGATGAGGAATAAATTATGGGAAGTGTAAATCTGTGGTTTTAAGTCCAAGTGCTAAAAATATCAATTGTATAGCATCACAGAAATTAATGAAGTGTAATTTTCCCAAATACATATAAAATGAAACCCGCTCACGCCACGTCACGTCACGTGGACCGGTGCACGGGGAGCATGGTGGTCTCACAGCTCACGTGACAAACACAGACCAGTCAACATTCATTGCAGAATGCAGGCGGTGTATGGTGACAAATGTGTGTTGAAGACAACAGAGACGGACTGGGCACGAATGTTTTGGGAAGGACGTGAGAAAATGAAAGATCTTCCGCAGCCGAGCCAGGCGCATGTTGTTGCAACAGACGAAGCCATCACCAAGATTGATGCAGCAATACGGGTGGACCGTCGTCGGAGCTTATGTTTGCTAGTGGAGGAATTTGCTACGTCATTTGGGACAGTTAAAACAGTGGTTACGAAGACACTGTAGTATCGGAAGGTGTGTTCACAATGGATTCCACGGATGATGACTGACCATCGGAGAGTGATGCATTTCTGTTGTGCATAGTGGCAGGTGACAAATCGTGGTGCCACCACTTTGAGCCGTCAAGCAAACCAGCGAGCATGCAATGGAAACATCCTAGATCATCAAACCGCAAAATATTCAAGTCACAGGCTTCCATCTGTAAGATTATGCTGACCGCATTTTTTGACCATGATGGGCTTTTGTTGGTGGACATTAAAGAGCTTCACATGAACACCAATGCCAACCGCTACAAGGACACGCTGGACAAGCTGCATAAAGCCATCAAGAATAAGTGACCTGGCATGCTTTCGCATGGTGTGATTCTGTTGCATAACAATGCTCGTCTGCATGTTGCGAACATTGTACAGGATGCGTTAGCATGGAAAGGGTCTGGGAAATTCTGCACCACCCAGCCTAAGCCCTGATCTGTCACCATGTGACTTTCATTTGTTCGGGCCCTTAAATAAAGCTAAAGGGACAACAATTCCACTCTGATGCAGGCATCATGGCCATGGGGGCCAAATGGTTCAAGGAGCAACCAAAGTCCTTTGCGGACGGTATCCGTTGTCTCCCCAAGCAGTGTGCTGCATGTCTGAATGCCTACAGTGAATTCTTCTGATGAACACTGGTGCATTCTTGCTTTTTTATATATTGCTTTGTTTAATTCTGCCACACCTGCGGATCTACCTTTTCGTTCGTCTTAATAAAGCCTCTCAAACGGGTTTCATTTGATCATGCCTAGTACATTATTTTTGTCAGATTTAGGTACTGAATATTCTTTAGATCATTCCTTTCCCTGTAACATTGGTTCAAAACATAATGAGGAGGAATGGCAGAGATCCATATAACACAATGACAAATGACAATACATTGAAGTATTGCTAAAGAAGTTGATTCTTTTAGTTACATAAAACAAAACTATGAAATTATTGCTTTTTGAAAGAGTAAAATAGCACATAGTGAATCAAATGCTGCTAGATTTTAAAATGGATTTCCGAATAACAGGAATTTGGTGAGTTGAGTTGGTGTTACAGGCTTTAGGGGAAAGCAAAATTTCTATACTTTTACAATACTTAAGAGATTTTCTGTTAATGAATGCAGCAGTGTGTTTTGTTTTTCCAATCATAGGTATAACATGAGGAACTGTGTTAAAGATTATGGCTACCTATCAAAAAGGACACTGTGTTGTCTCCGAATGTGCAAATTGTAGATGCCATACAAAGATGTCAGATAGGGATAGGCAAACGTTGGCACAAATTTTACACAAAACCACTGCATTGCAAATAGAAGCAGAGTTGAACACCACTTGGAATTATTCAGTTTCCATCATAACAGTTTGCCCAGAACTCCTTTGTGCCAGTATTTATGGCTGTGCTGCAATCCAGAAACTTTTGATTACCAACATTAGGGCAACAAAACATATAAGATGGTGCAAAGCACATGAATGCAATATAAGTCTAAATAACACAGTGATTAACCAGGTGAATGATTTTGTGTGTTTAGGAAGCATGTTCAACAGAGAGAACAAATTGGATGGTGAAATTAGTAGGCAAGTGAATTCTTCATTGAAAGTCATGGCTGCTTTGGGAGGTTTTCACAGGAATGATGGGTTCTCAAGAGAGGCCCACATGGCTGTGTATGAGAGTGTAAGTGTTCCTACTCTGATGTACGGCAGTGAAACCGGTGTACTACAGAGGAAACATAGAAGTTTGTGTGCTGGAGAAATGCGTTACTTATGGGGTGGGGGGAGACACGTTCTGATTGTGTGAGAAATGAAGATGTGTTCCAGTTGTGTAATGTGAAGCAAAATGTTGTTAGCAAGGTGGAGACTAATATGCTTCGGTGGTTTGGCCATGCTGAAAGAATGAGTGATGAGATGCTTTCTAAGAAAATCTTTTTAGCCCAAGTGGCAGGAAGGAAAGGCCGAGGAAGGCTATGTAAGTCGTGAGAGGATCAGGTTCAGGTGTGTCTGCATGAGAAAAAGATTATGAGTATGAAGTCTAGAAGATCTTGTGTATGGCGAGTGATGGATGTCAGTGAAGCTCAAGTTGTATGTCAAGATCGCTGTAAATGGAGAAGTTTGATACAGCAACAGTAAGTAAAAATTATCTGGTAGTTTGTATTTCTCTTTGGAGCTAACCTCTGAATCTCAGAGAACAGCTTAGTGATGTGTGTGTGTGTGTGTGTGTGTGTGTGTGTGTGTGTGTGTGTGCGTGTGCGCGCGCGCGCGCCCGCGCGTGCACATGCGTCTGTTTGTGCGCGCAAAGCACATGAAACTAGGGTGCTAAAGACTGACAACATGTCATCTGATTTGGTCTGCTGAATTGTGCTTCACATTGTTTCCCACCACTAGTAAAGTGTACGTCTGGTAAAAATATGTGAAAACGTACCGCCCCGACTGTTTGGTTCCGTCTGTGAAACATGTAGGTGGATCCCTGATGCTGTGGATTGCCATATCATTGCATTCCTTATGGCCATCAGTTGTTCTACAAGGTTGTGTCACATCTGCAACATGTGAATCCATTCTTGGGGGCCACCTGCGTGCACAGAGTTGTTTAAAAATAAAATGTATCTGTGTACACAACCATTGAAACAGAAAACTTGTTGCATACCTATGAAGCACGAACTACGATAACAATAGAATAAGATAATTTATAAAAAAGTAATAAAACAATAAATAATTATTAGAATATTACAGATTCCAATGAGGACAAAATAAATACATTACAACTAAATGTGCAGCAATGTGTGTGTAGTGTTCTCCCTAGATTTTTTTACAGCTAGGTGGCAAGAAATTTTAGCTGGGTGGTACTTTTAACTACACCTTCCCCAGTTGAAAAAAAATATGTTTTGCTTAGCATAATATACTTACTAAAAATCTTTAGCAGTGTGGTAGCCATTAATGTAACATAACATGATCAGACCTGCCAACTGTTACGATTTTATCGTATTTAGTACGATAAATCATGCTGCAGTACGCTAATATGATTTTGCAGCCAAAAATACGATTTTTTAAAATAGTCATGTTTCCCCCATTTTTCCCCTTTTCAGACAGAAGCCTTGTAGTAGGAACGGGCGATGTAGATTTATTTTGTACTCATCCCCATAGCAGAATCGCGGCGATGTACATCACAAGTTTATTTTGTACTCACCCTCGTAACAGAATCGCCGCGACGGTCGCCGTACATCGCAGATTCATTTTCTACTAATCCTCGTAGCAGAATCGCAGTGACTGCCTATGCACATCGCAGATTTATTTTGGTCCTGCAGACAAAAACTTCCCAGAACCCGATTAAACCACCTTGCAGACCTCCTAAAATGCATGTTTTCCACCTCTCAAAATTTCCTAAAATGGAAGTTAGGCGGAGTGAGGATTTCTCTCGTAATTGTAATTTTTTTCTAATAATTAACAACATAAAAATGTTTCCTGATTAAATTTAATTAGATTCTCAATGAAATTTTGATGTAGGGAAAAAAATTCTACATTCTCATCATCAAGAATTTATATAGCTGAAATAGGCTTAACAAATTATCAGCATGCATGGTGTTATGATTTTTCTATTTGAGTGTTACGTTTTTTGGTTCTGAGAGGTTGGCAGGTCTGCATGATAAACAGTTCCTTGTTATTGATTTGTTATTAATTAAAGTTCAAGTCTGCTGATCCTATGTGGAATGATATCAAGAAATTAGCTTCATACTCTATACCTTAATCTACTGCCATTCGTGAAACCTTGGAAATCTTAACCAGCAGCAAGGCTTGCAATGACAGCGTCTCTCTCGAGTTGCCACACATTTGGAATCAATTCTTCAAATAATACTTTGTTTTCTACCACAGTACCGCGCTCCCAACCAACGTGACCTCGTTTCTTCGAATGTCTGATCACATTTGCACCTATTCATTTATTATCTAGTCAAGTTACCACGTTCAAATTGTTGAAGTGTTCCATTATCCAGTTTGCAGTTAGCTCTCTACTTTCCTTGAAAAAGCCATCTGGTTGATGTGCGAAAGCTTGGAAATTTTGATTTATATTCTACACCAAGAAATTCGGATCACTAGTACTACAGTGATTATAAAAACGTTCATTAAAGGAAATTTAGCTGGGCAGCAGAGAAAGATAGCTGGGCAGTAAAAAGGCTCTAGGGAGAACACTAGTGTGAAATGAATGTTTATGGCAAAATATTAAAATATTGGACTATGAACCTCATAAAGATAAGTGACTAATTAAAAGAAGCATTTATATGTAGAAAAACAGTTCCGTTGATGAACTTTCAAAATTTAAAAATAGCATTTTCAACAACTTAATTCAAAAACAGTAGATTTACAAAATACATAAGGAGAAAATTTTAATTTAATAACTGGCAACTGCAAGAGAAACCTGGCAATAAAAACAATTCTTTCTGTGTAAACGAAGCTTTTGTTACAGTTCCTATCCATTGAGAACAGGCCTCGATAAAATCTAGAGACCAGAAATGCCTGTAACAACAAAAGAACTTAGAAGATGTGAAAAATAATTGAAAGTCCTTCAAGTTAAAATTGAACTAAGTATATTAATCTGAGTAAAGCCTTGAGTGTTATAATTGTTGAATTGTTGTAAATAACATTTTTATTTATTTTTTAATCTACCTTCAAAAACTGCTAATAATTTGGAAAGTGTCTGCATACAGTGTATGTGTATATGTCTATATTCTGCTACTCTCTGCATGCACCTTATGTTGCAGGCATTGTTCTCTAATGACCATTCTTGGTTTCAAGCAGGTAATGTGCCCATGTGTTGTGCAGACGTACCAACTCACTGGATTTAGGTGGGAGACTCCAGATTTTCGGCCCTTCCTCCCGCTATCAGGATGAATATCAAGTTCTCCTGATTGTCACTGAGAATTAGCCCTTAGAATGGTCAAAATTCCATCAACCACCATGATTT
Organism: Macrothele yani; assembly: GCA_039090855.1. Classification (NCBI taxonomy): domain Eukaryota; kingdom Metazoa; phylum Arthropoda; class Arachnida; order Araneae; family Macrothelidae; genus Macrothele; species Macrothele yani. Next base: position 29,843,275 of record CM077005.1, on the reverse strand, counting down.
CGAACCGCCTGTGAAATCTTTTTCTTTCTGCATCAATGCAAGGTGGCATTACAGTCATCAGTTTCATACTTTTCCTCTCCTACTTGCAAAAAAAAAGCTGCCCCGGTGACACAGTGGTCTAAGCGCAAGCTTTTGATCGATCGTCCAAGATGCATCAGAAAAAATTTGCTTTTAAAAAAATTTCTCCAAGTCCGATTGTTATATGACGCCTTCAGCAAAGAGCTCACCCGCTCTGGCACTAGAATGTTGGGAGAGGGTCAGTAATTGATTGACATATGGGAGCTGCCTTGCCTTCTCCTTGCAGTTCAGTCTTTTTTTTTTTTTTATTAGGGATTTAACGACAACCGTGAGCAACTCAATGGGCCAAAATCAGTCGCCCGTCTCAAATTTAGGGTCACTGGTTCCAGGAAAGGGAATGAGTCAGTGCCATAAGATAAACACAGCATCCATGCCTCACCGGGATTCAAACCTTAACCCATCTCGGGCGAATGATCAGAAACCAGCACTTAGACCACTGCGCCACCAGGATGGCCAGTTCAGTCGTTCAACCCCTCACCTTAATAGAGCTGTGCGCATGCTAAGTGATGATAAACAGTTAAGTTGCAGCAAATTCACTTAACGACAAAAGGGAGTAGTTGCAGTTAGCCTTGCCTTGTAACAAAAGGGGATGTTAGTACGACACTTTTTATTGTCTTCGCGCACAACCCAAAGAAGAAACGAAAAACAGTTGGTTGCTATTTTATTTGTAAAAAACAACAACATACGAGCCATTTTATGTTTTCATTAACTTGCGGAATCAATATACCTCAAAAAGGAATTTCAGTAGGGGGAGGGGTGGTGTGTGTGTGTGTGTGTGTGTTGATTTTCACATTCTTTTTTTTCTCCGGAACTTTTACTGGATCAATAATACTATGTGTGGAAAATGTCAATAAAAAATAGCGCTCTTGTGATTTTATGAGCCGTAAAAATCTCCCGATTTTCAGATTTTGAAGGTTGGAAAGTCTGGTTGTGCAAAACGTGTTCCGAGTTCTGATTTGTGGAGCAAGAGGATGAGGTACAGCAACTGCTGTGGCCACCTCAATCTTCAGACCTCAGTATTATTGAACATTTGTGGAAATATCTGGAGTGAAAGGTCAGATCACACTTTCCACTTCCAATGTCACTGGCACAGTGGACATATTTTACAGGAAGAATGGCCCCAAATTCCACTATCATATTTTCTTGACTTGTTTAAGAGTGCTCCAAGTCGAATTACTTCTGTTCTGGAAGCCAAAGGTGTCCCTACACCTTATTAATAAAAAGTTCTCCACAAGCAATAAGTGTGTCCATTATTTTGATAAACCCCTGTATCTTATCTTTGCTGTCAGCTAAACAGAAGAATATATTGACTGTGCAATACTTCATATACAGACAATGTTTTCAAAGATACTACATGTATCGAACAATATTTTAGAATTTTAACTAAAATGTTGACATGAGGACATACATACATGAGACTGACAAAGAAGAAAAAAAGCTGGTCTTTGAAAAATCAGAAAGTCTGGCAAAACAGTATGAAAATAATGCAGCAGGAGCAAAATGGATAATTCACTCTAATTTATTTATGTAAATATTAAACTGCAACGCATTCTTGCATTCAAAATATAAAATTCCGAAATTTTATATTTTGAATTCATATTCACCTGTGACACCAGGGATTTTGTGTATGAAAACCCCTGGTGTCACAGGTGAATGTGAAACAGAGACTACAGTGGTTCCAGGAATATAAAACGTGGACTGCGGATCACTTCAAACATGTCTTGTTTTCCGATGAATCAAGTTTCTCACTATTCCCTACCACAGGACGGGTTTACGTGTGGATAACCCCCATAGAAGCCTACAAGCCAGACTGTCTCCTTCCTACAGTGAAGCATGGGGGCAGTTCCGTAATGGTTTGGGCCATGATCTTGTGGTTTGCATCAGGTCCCATTATCACCTTACATGGACGGATCACTAGCGGTGACTATGTCACTCTTTGGCCGACCATGTGCATTCAGTGGTGCAGACATTGTTTCCTTCAAGGGATTGCACCTTTCAAGATGATAATGCCACGATTCACAAAAGTCAAACTGTTCAATCATGGTTTGAAGAACATGAGGATGAAGTTGCACACCTTCCCTGGCCTGCACAATCACCGGACTTAAACATCATTGAGCCTCTGTGGTCTGTGTTGGAAAACAGAGTGCGATCCCGTTATCCTCCTCCGGCGTCTCTAAAGGAATTGGAGCATTTTCTGCAGAAAGAATGGTACAACATACCACTTACCACCATCCAGGACTTGTATGCGTCCATTCCAAGGAGGATTCAAGCAGTTTTAAATGCCAAGGGTGCTCCCACACCATATTAGGTGTGTAACACCTATTGCTTCAAGGTGTTTCCATTATTTTGGACAACCCCTGTACATATAAATACACTTTATTTCAGTATTTCAATTGTATCTTGCAAAAATCTCCTGTTTTTTTTATTTTGAAATCTTGGCAGCTATGACTGTGAGAAAAAAAAAAAAAAAAAAAAACATTATGGGAGAAGTCTTCACTCTGTCTAACTTCTGTTTTCAAAAGTTTTGATAGTCGGAATTCCATCCTCAGATGGAAAATGAAACCCTCCCCCAAATCTGTTCAGTTATACACCAATCTCAAAAACCAGACAAATGAAAGAACCTTATGCCTGAGGATTACAGGGAAATTTTCACGTTGCCTAACTTCTACTTACAGAAAATTTTTCTCCATTTTCAAGCTGAAATACAAATATTTATGGAAAAATGAAAGTTAATAACAACACTGGGCAGAAGAAACATCGCAATAAAAAGAAATTATCACTATGTTTGACTTCCATTTCCGAAAGTTTTGAAAGACGAAATAAAGTCCACCAGATGGAAAATGACCCTCCCAAAATTTCCCTTCAGTTGTGCATCAATCTTGGGATTGACCCAAATGATGACAGGAAAAAAGTGAAATATCATGAATCCGCAGAATAATCTCGTGTATGGACGCTTCATAGGTTTTTTAGTTCTGTTTTGTCATTGAAGGTTTATTTGAAAATTAAAAAAAAGTCTTACCTGTTTTGCCTATTTCTAGTGCATTTGTGCTTGTCGTATGCAGGAGAACTATGCATTTCTGATTTGTTTTCTCCTATTATGGCGGATTAGGAAATAAATGCTCTGATTTAAATTTTCAAAGATTTCATATTTCTTTTTTATAATATTTGCTCCCCTTTTTATGATGTGTTGTTATAGTTTTGATTTTCATTAGAGTTTGGTAATTTTTTATTTTTATTTGCTTTACTTTTAGCTCAGTATAAGTGTATCTTGACATTATTACAGATTAGTGTTTTTGTTGTTGGGATGTCAAATAAAAATACAAAATGCCAGTCATGTGTACATAGTGCTGTGTTGAGAACATTGCAGTCATGTTATAGTGGTATCAGAGGGAACAGAGTAACATTATTTCTAATTATCATTTCAGATAAATTAAGGAAAGAAATAAACAAAGTTGTGAATAAGTATATTGATCAGGGTATCGCTGAGCTTGTTCCTGGAGTACTCTTTGTTGATGAAGTGCACATGCTGGATATTGAATGCTTCACATACTTACATCGTGCCCTGGAATCAACAATTGCACCAATTGTTATATTTGCTACCAACCGTGGGCGATGCACTGTAAGGTATGTATGTTTTGATAAGGTTATATCTCTTGAAACAGAGAAGTAGAATATAGTTAAAATAATAGGTACCGGTTGCTTCCTTCCATTGGAAATTATAGAAATCTGTGTGCCAGTTCATTAAAGCATGCACAGCCAACCCTCAATGTACTGCCCCTTGATTTATCACCACCCCTTGAGTTTGAACAGGCATGCTCTATGTATTAGGGAGAGTAAAATGAAAACCTCAAATATTTTTTTCTCACAATTTATTGAACAAAAGTGGTACACACCTGTATCATTTTTCACTGTAATCTCCATTTGGTGCAATACAAGTCCTCTAGCGCTTATAAAGTGCATAGATTCCTGTACAAAAAATTCTTTTGGTTGCGTGTGCAGCCACTCATGCACCACCTGTTGCGCCTCTTGATCAGACCTGAAAGTCTTTCCTCCCATCGCATCTTTGAGTGGGCCAAAGATGTAATCACTTGGGGCAAGGTCTGGTAAATATAGTGGACGCAGGTCTTGTATGGTTGCACGGGCAGTATGTGGCCGAGCGTTGTCTTGTTGCAACAAGACACCAGTACTCAGAAGTTCACATCTTTTGGGTTTGATGGCAAGTCAAAGATGATTCTCGATAAGATGTGCATACATGTCACTGGCTGCAGTGTTCCCCCCGGGCATGTAGTGCTCCAAAATTATGCCTCGTTCATCTCAAAAGAGTCGACGTAACCTTCCCCGCAGTTGGCTACGTGCGGAGCTTCTTCAGTTTTGGCGAGGAGGGAAGGCACCATTCCTTGCTCACTCTCTTGGTTTCCGGCTAATGATAGTGAACCCAGGTTTCATCTCCAGTAACAATTCTCTGTAGGAAGCTATCGCCTTCTGCTTCAAAGAGCGGAGTCGGCTGGCATGGCACCCACCTTACGGACACTTTGTTGAACTGGAGTGCATCATGGATGATATGATGCACTGAACCATGGCTGACGTTCAAAAGTGCGTCCATTTCATTCACCATCACTCGGTGTTTCCCACACAATGCCTTCACTTGCTGTAATGGACTCTGGCGGCACTACTCTGTGTGCCTGACCCTGTCGAGGAGAATCAGTCACAGAGCTCGTGCTGTTTCGGAACTTTCTAGTCCATTTGTACCCTTGCTGGAGTAACAGACATGCATCATCCCACTGCAACTTCATTTCGACGATGAATTTCAATGGGTTTCACACCTTCACTGCTCAAAAATGGATGAGAATGTTGCTCCTCTTTGGTGCATGTTTCAAGTGGGCCAGCCATCTTTACACTGTTACTGTGAAATCACTAGCTTGTTTACACCATGCTGCCATCTGTAAGAAAATATTTTAGTCATTGGTAACATTGCCCTGTTACAGGACAGTGACACTGTATTTTGAATTTTTTATCTCACTTTTAAGGTTTTCATTTGACTCGTGATAAAACATACCTGCCAAATTTATGGAAATTCTACTTATTTTACAGTTATTTTACTGTGACATGTTTACAGATTTCCATTTGTTTTTTCCAGGATAGTACAAATTTGAGGGATGAATAAGTGTCCCTAAGTATCACTGTGCCTGTCAGGTGATAGGATCACATTACCTCTCTACTTGCAGACTATCAGTGAAGACTTGGTGAAAACACTGTAGGAATAGGGTTGTTGATACCTGCTAAAAGTAAGAGAAAGAAAGAGGGAAAGAGAAGGGGAAAATGTCAGCCTTATATAAAACTTAAAATTGAGTTTCTTAAATATGTGGAGAGGAAAATGTATGGTCAAAATCTCAGTTAAGTAAAAAGTTACTGCAATATTTAATATCGCCCCAATTTTGCAGTTACAGATTTTTTTCTTTATCTGTGATGTAACCAAAAGATAGCATACTAATGAAAATTACCAATCTGCATTTTAATCGCTGTAAGCGTGAAATAGTGCCAAATTCCTTGATTATACATATGAAATTGATTATGATTGACAAATCATTTGCATAATAAATTGGCTTTCAATCGATATGGTCAATACATCAATCAAAAATATATATATGTTGATGAAATGTTCACTGAAAATTTTACAGATTTCAATTCTTAAAAGTTGGCAGGTCTGATAAAACATCCCTTGATATATCTCCTCATCCTTGGCATTCGCCAACCACCAATACATATTACTGCACCAATCTGCCTTTCCAAACACAAAACGCACTTGATGTGCCACCACTTGCAAACTGTGTGAAAATTCCCATTCCGTTTTTTCGGACCGTGACTCAGCTGTCTCAAACTATAATGGTAAAGACACTGACTCAGTCAAAGATGCGAATCAGTGTCTTTTTTACGCTTTCCAACAGTAGGTTGAAGAAGCGTATATGCTCCAGCTTTTTCCGTCCGTCTGTTGGCACGATAACTCACGTAAAAATGGTTCAATTTCGATGAAATTTTAGTATGTAGTAGGGGGACCACCAGGGAACGAACCCTATTGAAAATGGGTGAAGTGGGGTCAAAGGTCACGCCATAAGAGCGGAATCCATTCAATTGCCCTTATGCGTCATAACTTGCGTAAATATGGTTCGATTTCAATGAAATTTTAGTATATGGTAGGGGACCACCTGGGGACGAACCCTATTGAAAATGGGTGAAGTGGAGTCAAAGGTCAGGACATAGGAGCGGTATGCATTCCATTGCCCTTATGCGTCATAAGGTGCGTAAAAATGGTTCAATTTCGATGAAATTTTAGTATGTGGTAGGGGACCACCTGGAGAGGAACCATATTGAAAATGGGACAAATGTAGTCAAAGGTCAGGACATAGGATCGGGATGCATTCCATCGCCCTTATTCCACACTATTAAGGTGGACGTCAAGTAATTTTGCTTCCTATATTTCCAATGGAAAACCTTTTGTACACATTTCCTTCACAATTACTGTGTTCCCAAGGATGGAAATTTGAACATCGATTAAAATAACTTCATACTATAACTTGGAATACTTAACATTTTCTAAAACATAAGCATAATCATATTAAAAAACAATAACGTTTCCTTTGGTGGTGTTGAAACCAGAAAAAAGATGGCGCGACCTGTACTTTGATGACGTCAGTGGACAAATAAATGTTGGATTGGATAATTACGGTTATGGTTTAGAAAATATTATTACAGTTATGGTTTAGAAAATATTAAGTGTTCCAGGTTATGAAATGAAACTATTTTAATCGATGTTCAAATTTTCATTCTTGGGAACGCATTAATTGTGAAGAACATGTGTACAGAAGTTTTTCCATTGGAAGTATGGGAAGCAAAATTACTTGACGGCCACCTTAAAGTAGCAATTCTTGTATGTATGTGTGTACATTTTATTTTGAAAACGGTTCTAAGAATTTTGATGAAAGTCGTTAACCTACCGTTTCCTGGTACTAGAAATCGATTTAGCTTGATCTCGACTTTAGGAGAATTCATTTAGTGGGTTAAATAACCACACCGAATTATAACGTTTTTAGTGTCATGCCATCGTTCCATTAATGTTTCCAATGTTTCGAAATCTTATGACGTCACAATCTCGCGTTTGAGAATGTTGACGCGCGGTCACGCCATCTGTCTCATTACGTCACGCGTTGTGTCGTTACCTCCAAGACCTTGAAAGCCTATCAAGTCGTGACGTCATTTTCAGTGACGTTACACCTCGTGGATCTACTGATCAAACCGTCCCTGTCTGCATTACCATGCTGACTTGTAATTAAACGTGTGACTTGTGTTCTTTTTTACGCTTTCCAATCGTAGGTTGAAGAAGCGTATATGCTCCAGCTTTGTCCGTCTGTCCGTCCGCACGATAGCTCACATGAAAATGGTTCGATTTCACCGAAATTTTAGTATGTGGTAGGGGACCACCTGGGAACGAACCCTATTGAAAATGGGCGAAACAGGGTCAAAGGTCAGGACATAGTAGCAGGATTCATTCCATTGCTCTTGTGCGTCATAACTTGTGTAAACATGGTTCGATTTCGATTAAATTGTAGTATGTGGTAGGGAACCACCTGGGCACGAGCCCTATTGAAAATGGGCGAAATGGGGTCAAAGGTCAGGCAGGACATAAGAGCGGGATTTATTCCATTGCCCTTATGAGGCATAACTTGCGTAAAAATGGTTCGATTTCGATTAAGTTTTGGTATGAGGTAGGGAACCTACTGGGGACGAACCCTATTGAAAATGGAAGGATTGAGGTCAAAGGTCAGGACAAAAAGCGGGATCCATTCCATTCCCTTTATGTGTCATAACATGCGTAAATATGGTTCGATTTCAATGAAATTTTAGATGTGGTAGAGAACCACCTGGGCACAAACCCTATTGAAAATGGGCGAAATGGGGTTAAAGGTCAGGACACTGGAGTAGGATCCATTCCATTGCCCTTGTGCATCATAACTTACCTAAAAATGCTTCGATTGCGACAAAACGTTATCATGTTGTTCCGGAGGTATAGTGAACCGGTTCTGTTGAATATCAAAGAAATGGGGTCAAAGGTCATTGTAGAAAAGCAAGATTTATTCCACAGCCATTATTCTCATAACTTGCATAAAACTGCTTCTATTGCGACAAACCTTTAGTATGCTATTCCTGAGGTATACTGAACCGGTTCTGTTGAATATCATCGAAATGGGGTCAAAGGTCAGGACACTGGAGCGAGATTTATTCCATAGCCATTATCCACATAACTTGAGTAATGATTTCTGGTATGTTGGAAAGCGTATCCATAATCAATGCATTGCATGATTTTACTAACTTGTTAACATTAAGAAGGTTCTTTGAAGCAAACTTGTGGATGGTGATATTTCAAACACACTTGCTATTAGATTGCACTCTGGAAATAATTTGATTGAAATCAAAAACAAATGAAAATTGACAAGATTTAAAAAAGAAACTGAGGTATATAAAGTAATTTAGTGTAATGCTAAGTTTAAGTTGATAGTTTTTGTAATGTACCATGATATTTATTAATTACCTTATATTTAACATATTACCTTTGTCTTCTTACTATGCAAAGTAAATTTCCACATGTAATGCATACCAGAAACTTCCGAGATGGAACTGACCACTTCAAACTATGGTGCAGAAGCTTACTGTAAACTTCACAACATATAACTGCAGATTTTTCCTAATTGACATGGTTTTAATTTAATGCTAATTATGATTTTTGTTGAATCGTAATTAGTAAAATTTGGCTCACTTAAAAATAACTGGCAAATTTGATATAATGCCACGATGCAATGAAACAAACAGTGGCAATACATCAAAAACATGGGATATCCATTATTTAATGCTGCAAGCTGCTGTTCAGATAAACTAAGTATTGGCGTCTGTTGGCTAACTTGTAAACACATATCGCAAGCTCGTTTTTAAACGACTCTTTGCCTTTGTTTCAGCAGCACCACTGTTTGTTCATGGGTGGGAATTTCATAACCTCTTTTCTTGTCTCACTCACTCAAGTTATATACCAGAGAGACGCAACTTCACCAGGGGCGGTGCAATATCCTGTTTTCATTCACTGTCCTCCCTACATCTCCTCCCCAATCCTATCGCTAACTGTAAACATTTGGAGCAAAACTAGATATGGCCATGATTTCTGGACCTAGATCATAATATAATTAAAGAAATGTTATTCTTCTAGCCTTGCACTCCGTAACAATAATACAACTTCCACTGATTTGCAGTGAAATGAAAAATTATATGCTACGGCTGTTTTTTTTTTTTTTTTTTTTTTTTTAGGAGAAAATTCTCCATTCCATATTTTTATTTTCTAAATTCTAGCTGCCCAGTTGGGCTACTAGATCTATTTTTTACCTGTCCAAGCCAATAATTTACATTCCCAGGACATCTCGGGCATTGTAATTTTCAAGCCCTGCTATTTAATAATAATTTGCTGCACAGATGAGTAATTAAAATGTAACACCATTTGTCACTTTTTTTTTATGAATTCCACTGTTTGATTTGAAGTTTTGGACTCATATAAATTGATTTATGCTTGTTAGCATTTGTTCAATGTTTCAGGTTCTTTACAATTACGCTTATCTCATTATGTTACTGTGGGCCTTGAACTGGGAGTTTCTTATGTTGATGCCATAGCTGGTCAATTTATCAAGCTCCTGAGTTTATTGGTGCCAGATGATGATGTGTTTAATATGATTGTTCTCCACTTAAAATTGTATTTAATGATATCATTTTAAGATGTTTTGACCATTATGAATTTTGCCTCAAAGTGTTTGTTGTAAATATCAGTGAATTCTTAACTTTGGTGAGAAATTGTTTTGTCATTAAAAAAAAAAAAAAAAAAAAAATCTGTGGTGTGCCTGATGTGTTCATGTAACTTTTCTGTTAATTCAGGGGAACTGAGGACATAGTGTCTCCACATGGTATTCCTCTTGACCTTCTGGACCGTGTGATGATTATACGCACTTTGCCGTATTCCCAAGATGAAATGGTCCAGGTATACCTTTTTTTATATATATATATACATACGTATCGATATTGATAACTTATGTTTTCTATTATTATGCAATGAGCTGTTATATGAGGGGATGCTGATAAGTTCTTGGCCTCACCAAAAAGGAAATGGGCTAGAGCCATGAAACTTAGACTATTCAACATATTCACCATGAAGTTCAACACACTTGACACAGCATTTCTGGAGTTTCTTTAAACCTTGCAATAAAAAAAAATTCTGAAGTCTCATCACTCAAATACTGCTCTGCTGCTGATATCACGTCCGAATCATTCAAAAAAAGGCTTCCCTTTCAAACTTCTTTTTAAGGTTTGTGAACAGGGAATCGTTGATGAGGCAAGGGCTGGTGAGTTGGGTGGATGGTCTATGCACTTAAACCCCCAAATCCCTCAAAACAGCCATTGTCTTGCCTGCCTTCTGAGCCAGCACATTGTCCTGCAAAAAGATAGCACATTTCCGCAGTTTCCTTCTCCTTTTTTCCATCAGCATCTCCTTTAATCAGCACTGCAAGTTGGAATAGTATTCAGCATTTGTTGTTTGACCCTTCAGGATATAGCCAGCCAGTAAAATGCCTTCCAAATTCCAAAAACCATTACCATGACCTTTCCTGCAGACCTTTGAGTCTTGAATTTCTTTGCCCATGGAGAACCCAAGTGCCGCCACTGCAGGAACTGTTATTTCATATCTGGATTGTAGTGATGTAACCTCGTTTCATCAACAGTGACAAGTCGCTGCAAAAAATTACCACCAGATCGCTCCAAATGCTGGGAAACTGATTTGGAAGTGTCCTCTCATTTTCGTTTCTCATCGGCGTTCAAACATTTGGGCATTCACTTCGCTGACATCTTTTGCATGTCCAAATGCTCATGAATTATGAACCCAACACGTTCCCCAGATATCTCCAGTGTCTCTGTTGTTGTTTTAGCTGAGATTCGCCAATCTGGCAAAATCAAGTCATGAATATGATCAACAGTTTTGGGTGTTGCCACTGTTGAAGGCTTCCCAGATCTTGTTGCATCTTTGATCTCAAAGGCTCCACACTGAAAGTTGGCACACCATTTCTTCACAGTGGAATATGAAGGGCAGTTATCACTTAATGTTTGTGCCATACACTCATAGATTTCCTTTGCAGTTTTCTTCTGCAGGAACAGAAATTTCATAACATCCTGGAGTTTCACATTCGAAAATTCAATACTTCTCAGTGACATGATTCTGTTCAGGATGTCAAAGATGTGCAAAAAAAAAAAATAAAAAAAAATAGAGCTATTAGTCTGAAGATTGTCACTGTATAATACAAAAGAACACTTTCAAACTGCAGTGACAAAATAATGCTACAATCACAATAAGTTGGTTAAGCCAGGAACTTTTCAGCATCCCCTCGTATGCTGCCCTTATAAGGATACATCTATGGTTAGTTTAGTTAATATTTCAAGTTGCGTTTGTTAAGTGGACATGTATGTTTCAAGGAAGAATGAAATAAAAAGTGTAAGTCATTTCCTTAGCCTTTTCTGTATCCTGGCAATTAGTGTTCTCTTCTAAATATTGGTATATACTAGGTGTGATTAAAAAGTTTCTAGTACAGCCTCTGCGTACTGCCAGCATGGATCTTGGCCTTTCCATAGGGTGGAATGTGTTGCTTCACTGGGTCCATTTAGCTTTTGTGTCCAGTTTTGCAAAATAGAGTGAACATGCTTCTCAATTTTTCAATTTTGTGTGAATGTCTACTTTCAAAGAACATCATGGGTGCATCCAATTTTTTTCCAGATTAGAAAAAGACTGCATCAGAATCATCTAAAATTTTGAAAATGGCTTTTAGGGAAGAAACAATGAGCAAAACACAAAAATTTGAGTTGTTTTCATAGTATAAAATGGCCATGACATCACTTGAGGATACATGATGTTCAAGGCATCCATCAACAAGCAAATCTGATAATAATGTGTATTAAGTTTAGCAAATTGCACAACATGAATGTGTTTCTTTTCAGGAAATAGCATTTAAATTGGGCATTTCGTTTGGTATCTATTTGAGCATTTTAATGAATGATCTGAATATGAGAAGAATTGCTGAAAAAGTTATGCCAGTCATAATGAGCAGAAGCAATTCCTGCGCAGGTTTGAAAGATTAACTTGAAACAGATTCTAACTTTCTGTTCAAGATCATCATAGATATACTAATATGACTAATCATAGATATACTGTTATGATCCCGAATAAAACAACTGTTGCCTAATTTGAAATGAAAGTTGATTCACAGGCACTGTTCTTTGAATTTAGGCTTAAGTGCAAAGGTGAAAAATCGCTAATGTCACTCAACACGTGTTCATTCTACTTTGTAAAACTGGGCACTGAAGCAAGACAGAGAACCCAGTGAAGCATCATATGACTCAGTACATTCCACTCTTGATCAAGGTCCAAACTGCACTGCAGACATTCTGGTGCAACACTGAGGCCCATTTTCAATCACACTTCATAGTTCAGTGACTGTTTAACCATAAGCAACTAACAACCAAATAACTTTAAACCATTGTAAGGGTTTCAGTTCTAATACAGTAAAACCTGTTATGTTGACCACTTGCTACATTTTGATAGAAACCAGAAAAATATTTTGAAATTTTAACATTAAGTCAGATCTTTTTATGCTAGCTTCCTGCCTATCTTGAAAAACAGCCACACAAATTGTACTCATCCAGTTTCACATTGTCTTAAGAAAACGTGGTAGCCATTACTGTATTTTAAACCATTTTGCAGAACTGTAAACCTCCAAGATTATTTCCATATATTCCCACTGCAACACAATATGTAAAACTTTCAATTGCTCCTTTTCTGTAAAGTAGAAAATGAAATGAAAAAAATCCTGTGTGACAAATTACACACATACAGAAAAGTGCATTATTGTCAAACATGATAATAAATGTACATCATTGTGTCAGTACCATGTAATGAAAGTCTACCAGTAGCAAAGCCACACGTCTGCTGTGTACCCCCTGGCAGGGGTGGATCCAGGATTTTCCTGAGGGGGCGCAAGTGTCGGGAGGGAATAACCGGGGACCTTTCTGATATTTTCCCTCAAAATGCAAAGTGTTCTTAGTATGTCTATAAATTCTTCCAGTTAATTAAGGAAAGTAATATACTTTTAAGTAATACTTTCTTTCGTGAAAAATTATTCAATTTGTTATTAAAACTTAACAAATTGAAGTTTTTCCTTGGTCCTGAGGGGAGGGTGCGTGCCCCCCTCTGAATCCGCCACTGCCCCCTGGAACGGGCAGTTATTTGGTGCTTTTGCTTGTATCAGGTAACATGTGTGTGTGTGTGTGATGGAGGGATAGCTTTTTCAGTTGTAACTGGTTGGTTGGTTGGTTATTAGATTTTATTGGCGCAAGGGCCATGGTTGTTGGCCAAAGAGCGCCAGACACAAGACCAGGGATCGCATTCCTCCTAAAATTCCTAAAATTCCTAATATTTTGTGACCCTCCTTAAATTCCTAAAATTAGACCTAAAATTTGCTATTCATCCTAAAATTTTCGTAAGCTTATTTTTATTAAAAACACAACCGTTATTAACGCCAATAAATTTACCATTACGGTAAGGTAAAAAGACCTGTTATTGTAGAAACACAGCCTATATGCTGTGCTGCTGAAGGGAGGGAAAAATGACGCCATCGAGATGCACTTGCTTCGGGGCGGGCGTTCCATTTTTTTGCCTTCGAACAGTTTTCGAGAGTAACAAGAGATCTAAGGGAAAAGGGGAGGGGTCATTTTCACCCCTGGTTTGCGCTTTGCAGACGAACTCTGTGGCACGCAGAAGATCGTACTTTATTTTTGTACATGCCTTGTGGAACCTCCTCTTTCTGCTGATGTTTTGTTATTGTAAACCGCAGGTGGGTGGAAGCAAAGAGGAAACATGTGGTCTCCTTCCGTAACCTCCGGTAATGACGATGGGATGGTAGCTGAGTATTATCTTGGCAGGCAGTAGAGCACGTGATCATTGACCTTCGATCATGCGTCGGCGACAGCGACCTTCGATGCGCAATATATCTCGGCTCCGACTCGCTTTGACTGAACTTGCGAACTTGCGTGAGATGCGTATGATAGTTTCTGGTTTTACGTCTTTTATGGTGTTCTCTGTGCTGTGTGCAGGTTCAGTTCTCTAGTGGTGACTCACTTTTTTTTTTTTTCTATCTTCTGACATCCTCGCAGCCAAACTTCGGGAAGTTGTCTGGTTTTGCAATATTGGAACGTGTTTTTGTACTTCCCTTTCATTTTCTGGTTAGTAATACAAGTGTTTAAGATGCCTAAATCCAAAACGAAATTTCAAGATGCGTGGCTCGCCAAAGAATTGGACGGAGTGAAGTTGAAAGAATGGTGTTCTGCAACTGAAACAATATTTTCTGCTAAGTGTATATTGTGTTCAGAAATTTTCAACATTTCTAATAGTGGCTTTTCACAAGTAAAAGCGCATCATAAAGGAAAAAAACATTTGCAGAAATTTCAAAGTAAATTTCAAAATAAGTCCATCCTGAAAGCCTTTGGAGGACGGGATCTTCAGCCCAAAACAAATATTAGTGAAGTACTGAGTCATGATTTACAGTTGGCTAAAGCCGAAGCATTATGGGCCATGAAAGTTGCTAAGGACAATATGTCTTTTGTTTCATGCACTGAAACAGTTGAACTTTTCAAAGAAATGTTTCCTGATTCTGCTATTGCAGCCAAAATGCAACTTAAAGAAAAAAGTTGCTTATGTGATATCACATGGATTGTCAAAATATTTTGAAGAGGATTTGAAAAAAGACATTGCATCTAGTAGCCCAGGAAAGGTTACTATAGCATTTGATGAAACTACAAATACACAAGTGAAACGGCAGTTGGATGTGTATCTCAGGTACTGGTCTTCAGAAATAAATTCAGTTTCTTGCCGATACCTAACAAGCGTTTTTCTGGGTCATGCAACAGCAGATATTTTGCTAAAAGAAATTCTTGATGTGTTATCGTGCTTCAATATTTCGTTGAACAGAATTATTTGTGTATCCATGGACAGCCCAAATGTAAATAAGTGCTTTTTACGCAAATTCAATGAAGTTGTAAAACAAGAAACAGGCCAGAAATCTTTGGAACTAGGTTTTTGCAACCTGCATGTTGTTAGTAACGCGTTTAAAATTTTTTTGACAAGCTTAAATATAGATTTTGACGAATTTGCTACTGATATGCATTACTTTTTAAAGAGTAGTGCTGCAAGACGAGAGGATTATAAATCTGTCGAGGATATAACATTGGTCACTGCCAAATTTCTTTTGCGTCATGTCAGCAACAGATGGTTAACCGTTGGTTCTGTAGCCCAGAGGCTCTTGGATCAATGGCTAAATATTACAGAATATTTTTTAAACTTCTTGCCATCTCAAAAAATATTTGAAAAACAACTGCGCAATTCGGCAAGGTATAAAAGAATTCACTGTTTCCTGAAAAATGAGCTTACTCCTTGCTATTTAGAATTAATTTCATTTTCACACCAAAATTTTGAAAAGTTTTCATTATGTTATCAGAGTGAAGAACCAAAAATACACCAGTTATATTCTGATTTAAATACTTTAATGAGGAATGTTATGGCTCAGTTTATCCAAGATGATGTTATAGCAGGGAAATTTGGAGAAGACCTAAAGAATGTAGATTTTGAAAACAAAAATTCATGGAAAAAACTAGGGGAGTTAGAAGTTGGTATGAAGACAAAAAATCTCCTCAGGAATGTTCAGGAGACCAGGCAGAAATTATTTCTCTTAGATGTAAGATCATCACTAATTGCAACCACAAAATATTTAAAGTCAAATTTGCCATTCTGCAATCAAAAGCTAAGAGACATAGAAGTTTTAAAGGTAAAAGAACCAAAGAAAGAGTCAACTCAACTTTCAGTCACTGAAGGACTTTCGGAAATAACCAGAATTTCAAGTGTTTTGCATCTTTCTGAGGAACAAATTGATAGAGTAAGAGAAGAGTGGAAACTTTTAAATTGCGATAAGCCAACTCTAGATGAACTAGTGAAATTTTCAGAGGAAGGGCATATTCCAGTGCGGATTGATCATTACTGGCGTAATATATTTAGTATTAAAGACTCTAGCGGAAAAGAAAAATACTCAAATCTTGCTAAACTCATAAAGTCAATTTTAGTTTTACCTCATGGTAATGCTGATGCAGAAAGGGGATTTTCGGTTAACACTGCTCTGTTAAGGAAGGACAAGGCTAACTTAAAAGACTCAACTATAACATCATTAAGAATAGTTAAAGGGGCCATTAAACACTATGGATGTGTAAGTAAAGTTCCCATAACAAGAAATTTGTTAAATAGTGTTTGTGATTCACATAAATTTTATAAAGAGTATGTTGATAAGCTGAAGGAAGAAGAATCAAAAAAGGTAAAAGAAAGGAAGCAGAAAGAGAGGGAAAATAAGGAAAAGCAGCTAGAGAAAAAAAGAAAAGCTGAGTTTGATGACAAAATAAAAGAAAATGATGCAGAAATAAATAGACTTAAAAACGATAAAGAAGCCTCCCTAGCAGTAATTCAAGAGGGAACAGAAAGAATGAGAAAAGCTGTAGAAAAACAAAATACTGTTGAAATAGCAGTTGCCTCTAACTTGATCATACAAGGTTCAGCTGAAATAAAGAAAACTGAAAGTAAATTAGTTGTGGTAGAAGCAGAAAAAGATAGGCTAATCAGGAAAAGGTTAAAACAATAATATGAAAAAAGTAATTCAGTGAACAATTGTACATAGTTCTTGGTTTTCAATTACCTTTTTAGGATATTATAATTTAATGTGAAACCTGAAAACTTTACTGTGAAAATCGTGAATTGCTTCTGGTTCAACAGCATATTAATGTTCAAAGTGAAACTTGAATGTGGTAAATATACTTGAATATGATAATAACACGTGAAAAGAAAAGAACTGAACATTAGAAGTAAATCATACTTAAACTTTAGACATTAGACGTTATGCAAAAAATTTGGGTGTTAACTTCGACCATATATACTAATGGACTGCACATTGGCAATAGCTGCATCAAAGCCGCCATGGCTCAAACATTGGGCACGTCATCATCAGACTCCAAATTTCGTGTAAAAATGCTGTTATGATTACTAATTTACGCTGCAGAACTTCAGTGTTTTCGGTGTATTATGTGAATGCGCCTCATATATAATGAAAACTCTTCAGGTAAGTTTACTTATGAGCTATATACATGCATGATCGGGTTGTTTACTTTTGTGATTTATAATGTGATGAACATTTGCGAAGAATTTGGAACATGCATTCCATTTTTTTTCTTAAGTTACTATATTTTTATATCAATAGCTGCAAGTTTCTGGTTAAGTAATTGAACTTTATTGACTTAGGTATTTAATTCGTTTCTTACCCATGAAAAATCATAGAACTTTCTTTACTATATCGCTCAGAGCAACCATAAGCACAGCAGGTGTAACCCATCTTTTTGACTGTTGTCATGTGATTTTATGTTGGAGCCAGAAATTTTGATGTCATGCGCAGTCTATCAGTATATATGGTTGAAGGGTGTGAAGCAAACTCTTTACAATGTATACAAAGTTGTTTTACTAGATGTATACAAATATACATCTAGTTTTTATTGAAATACACTCCTAAAATTTTCCTAAAATTTTTCTAAAAATTCCTAAAATTCCTACCTAAAATTTTCCAGAAGTATGCTATGATCCCTGCAAGACAAACAGACAAAATTAAAAAACGGAGCATAAATCGCAAAAACTGGCTGACCAAGTAAAACCGAACCATGAGTACGAAGGAAGGGCCAAAAAAGACAAAGAAACAAACAGTATGAAAAACATGGTACAATGGTGAGAAACAAGCCGATTAAGTAAAACTGAGGTTGGTTGGTTGGTTGGTTGATTTTAGTGGCGCAAGGGGCAGGTTTGGCCAAAGAGCGCCAGGCAAAGAACTATCAGCTACAGATTTTTAAAAGCGTGGAAAATGATTAAGAGCAGACAGGCTTGGTAAAAGTTGGAAAAAAGGATGATGAAAGCCGTGAAGACAAGTTAGTTAAGTGGGTTTATATAAAAATTTATTAACTTACTATTGTAATTATTATAATTTGTTTTTCATTTAACACAACTACACAAAGGATGAGTCACAGGAGGGGGACGAACCGTCACTCTCCTCCCCATGTTCCTCTGCAATGTTGGTTGAGGCTGGGGACGAACTGTCACTCTCCTCCCCCCTATGTTCCTCTATAATGTTGGTTGAGGGTGGGGACCTCGCTGAGTCCGAGACAGTTGCAATGTTGGTCAGGCGGACCGCGACAGTTGGATGGACACTGCACACCTTTGTGGATTGAGGGCCGGGTCTTCCGCACGTGCAGGCTTTCTGCTGGGAACTGAAAGAGTCGGTCGTCTTCAAAAGAGAAGGCGCAGACTCAGCTATCTGGAGCTCGGGGAAATCCACCTGTGTCGCTTGTTCAGCTGTAGATCGCTTGGCAAGTGCGGCGAGAGCTACAGGGCGCGGAACAAAGGGCTGCACGGTTTGTGGCAGAGACTGAACTACTGCGGCAAAAGTACGCTGTCGATTGGTGGGTATACCCAACTTGGCCTTTGCAGCAGGGTACAAGAGGCCTTCCAGGGTTTTGAGGCGCTGGATCGCCATCTCGTCCTTCCATTTCATACAGTTGCGGGAGTAAGCTGCATGGGCCTCACCACAGTTAACACAGCAGGCCGCAGAAGTGCAACCTTCCCCGTCATGTTCACTGGAGCCACAATTAGTAAACGAGCGGAACTCTTACAGAAACGTTGTGAATGCCCGTACCTCTGGCACCTGAAACAGCGCAGAGGACTGGGAATGTACGGGCGAACTCCACAGACCAAGTAGCCAGCCTTGATTTCGGTTGGAACTTTCGGGAGTTAAAAGTCAAGATCACATTTTTAGACTTAATCAAAGAACCATCGCGCCGAAACATCATACGACGTGCAGCAATAACACCTTGATCTGCAAGTTCAGTCACCAATTCTTCTTCACTGCATGGCAAGAGATCAAACTCCGAAATAACACCCCGAGAGGTGTTAAGAAACGGGTGAGGTGTCACTTTGACAGGAATGCCTTGAAGACTAGTGAGGTGCAGAAAAGTGTTACTCTGAGAAACACTGCAAGTTTGGACAAGCAGGTCCCCAGAGCGAAGCTTCTTCACAGACCTCAAGGGGCCAACCGCAGCGTCCAAAGCTTTACAAATGAAAAAGGGAGATTTGGTAGACAGTCTCTCATTCGGATCGATGGATTCCACAACTAAGTGTGTAGCATGCGTAGTCAAAGCAAACGAGGGGAGACGACGCTTCGGAGCGACTGGAACAGCTGCCGAAGAAGAGGTTCCACATTCTTGCTCCAGGTCAAGGTCTAAAGATCGTTTAAGGTTATGAGACTTGGTAGGTTGAGAAGACGAAGGAGAGTCATTGTCAATAATCATTTTCTCAGGCGACTTAAATTTGGAGTTTTTCTTTTTGTTTTTACCCATGGAAAAAAGGAAGAGGATTCGTCTGCAAACTACTCCACCCACCACCGAGCCCTACGAGGGAGAACTGGAGGTCTGCAAGTCAAGAAAATGACGCTGGACACAGTTCTGGAGCTTATACGTTGCAGATATAGTCCGTTGGCTGTGATTACACGCACTCGGCGGACACTTCGGCCTCCGGGTACCGTCATGCCAACGCCTTTGGCATGATCCCACAGCCTCCGGGCTTACCCTGCCGTGCTATACGACAAAAAGCCGATAAAGCCCTGTACACAACTTGGTACAAGACTTCTGACTAGAGGTGGGTTAGTCTCTAGCCTCCCGTTTACAGCGAAGCCGGGGTCGAAGAGGAGTGTTGGTACACAGGAGGCACTTAACCGGTCTCCTGCGACCTCAGCCGCCAGACATCCCATTTCCGCCTCACGGGTCTCCGCACGCGGCAAACATGCAGGTAGGTCTAGCACCCAAACCAGCTGAAAGGAAAAAAGTAATCCAAGGAAGACAAAACCCTGGAAGGGAACCTAAACGGAATCTCAGCAACCTACGAACTGAGCGGTTAATATAAAACAGTTAGTGGTGGAGGGTAACAAAACCACAAGACCGGGGTGTTAGTACATAACGTGGTAGCGATTAGGTAGAGAATACAACACGGGCACCTGGCCAGTGGAGAAAATAAATAAAAACGAAAAAGCGAGACACAAGACCAGCTCGGGAACGTGGGGACGCGACTCCCCAACAGCTGGATGATGTCCCTGCAAACACCAAAATAAAAAACAAGCGGTGGCGTGACAGCAGATGGTGACCAGACACAAGGTCAGCTCGGGCCGTGGGGGCACCGCTCCCCAAATAACTGGAAAACCAGTTATCCCCGTGCGGGGAGTTGTAACTGGCCACCTATGATTGGAAGGAAAATAATAGGGATGTTATGACTTGAGTATCTTCATTAGCAAAAAAACTGACACTTTGATGCTATGGAACATTTGCCTTTAAAAAAAAATATGAGAGAAGTAGTAATACTGAGACTAAAAGTGAAAATGAAATTTGTACTGTAGATGAGTCATTTTGAGATTGAAAAAATCAGATGTCTTGTCCAAGATTTTTGTTTTGTAATAAAAGGATGACATGGCAATTCCATAGAAGTTATTACTCTTTAAACTTTAATATTTTATGTTTTATTTATTTATTATTATTATTTTTAATTTCAGGCTTTGGGCAGTTGCCTGTCCCTAATTTAGGTCCACATTAGACGAATGGTCGTAAGCCAGCTCGTAGACCACTGTGGCCCTGGGTGCCATTTTTATAGGTTTTAGTAGGAACGCAATTTTTTTTTTTGACAAATTTTCAGGCTGTAAATGTACCTATCATCAGAACTGAATATGTGTTGCCATTCCAGTGATAAAATTCAACCCTTTTGATCATTTAATGTAGTTTCTCTTTTTCTATCTATTTCTAGCAATTTTTCTTTTCAAAAAGCCCTGTTGGAGTTGCTAGTACTTCTTTAGAGTTCCAAATCTTTTTATGCCTTGTATTTTTGAACATGTCCGTCCAAATCTATTTGTTTGAAACATTCTTATTTACAGTTTTATGGTGTATGTTGCCCGTTTGTTTCTCCCACATAGGTAAGACCACAATCACAATTTAAGTTGTAGATAACCCCTTCTTGCAATTGGATAATTTCTTCTTTTTGCTCTATGTTATGGAGGGTATTCTTTCACTTATCCTGTGAAGTTTCTTATGCATAATAGATAAGAGGTAGTGTAATTCAGGTATACATAATATATAATATTATGAAGAGAAAGATGTTTGTAGAGTTATTTCTAGTTTTATTGTAAAGATTTAGAATTGTAATAGTAGTAGTTAATAAAGTGGATACATGTGGTAACTATTGTCGTTTTACATTACGTGCACATGAGAGGTATAAGAAAGTTGGGATACAGCGAAACACAACACAATATCTTAGAATCGTATCTGTTTCAATTTAGTTGGGCATAGAAATCATAACATCACACAAAATTTTTGCATATCAAAAGTATGAATGATAGCTCCTGGTATGGTTCAAAATTAGGTTTATGTAATATGAAGTAACTTGTCATTAGCAGGTGCAGACAAATATTTTAAAGTGGTTTTGCCATTCGAAATGGTGTATTACCTTAATTACACGATATACTAAAAACTTAAGAAAGTTAAAAACCTTTAAGTCTAAAAGATTTAATGCTAAAAATATATAGTTAAATTACATTAGCACTTTTGAGCACACTAGTGCTCATCATCAAATGTAATAAAAGGTTACAAAATGCAGATCAAGCAGTTTATAAAGGCATTAAGTGATACGTAGGTTTGATGTTGGTGTGATTCGTCAAAATGGTCAACGTCATTGTGTGATTTCATTAGAGGTCGGGCCAAGGGTGGAATGTCCATGAGGGTTCATTAATTGTCATTTTCTTTGAAAATCTTGAAGCGGTGGTTTCCAAGGTGTAGGGATCTCAAGTGAAAGGTAGTATAGTCATTGCAGCAGTTGTCACGGCTGTGATGATTCTACAGCACGAAGGTTCTACTGTCCTAATGGTTTTGTCATTTTGAGCAAATGAGGAGATATTTACTAAGATAATTTATTTAGCCCAAATGCAGGATAAGAAAAGTTAGAGAAAGTTCAAGGAAGCTATGGGAGGATCTTACTCAAGAATGCCTGAAAATGCTGAGTTGTATGAAGTACATAAGGTAAAGTGTCAGATGTGTGTTTGTGTAAAGTTTGGCTTGTATGCCAAGATCAGAGTTTGCCGAAATGCGTAATTATGCATCTAGTGTGCATCTAAATTTTACTAACACGTAAAGACATGCATCAGGAATTTTTCTTGACGCGTAAAAAATACACATCAACACGTGAAAATATGCGAAGAATTTTACCATCTCGCGAAAATACGCATCGGGACGGTATTTTGTTTTTCGAAAGCAGAAGTAAACGAAATAAAGTTCTTTCCGTAATCGTGATTTTATTTTCCCTCATTGTTGCCCCTGTCCAGTATTGTTGTTATATATCATTTTGTTCCATAAATATTTGCATTTCAGTTTGAAAATGGAGGGAAAATTTCCGAAAACGGAAATTCGATGGTGCAAAAATTCCCCTGTGGTCTTCAGGTATGAAGATGCAATGGCTTCGAGGAATTTCTCCTTTTCCATCATAATTTGAGTTATCCTCGAGATCGAAGCATAACTGAACAGAAATCTGGGAAGAATTGGTAGTTGTGAAACTTTCTAAACTTTCGAAAACGGAAGTTAGACTCATTAAAGATTTCTCCCGTAATTGTAATTTTATTTTTCACTCGACGTTTCCTCTGTCTACTACTGTTGTTAAATATAATTTTATTTAATGAATATTTGTATTTCAACTTGAAAATGTCCGAAAACAGAAATTGGGCATAGCAAAGATTTCTCCTGTAACTGTAATTTTTCCCACAACGATTTTCCAAACATGAATCCTGTATTCTTACCCCCCCCCTCAAAAAAAAAAAAAAAAAGGTTTGCATTTCAGCTTGATAAAGGGATAGGGGGAGGGGGGTGGGGTGGGGGGTTCTGAAAACGAAAGTAATGAAGCTGAAAATTTGTAAGAATTGACGCATAGTATTAAAAAATGTTCATATTCTCAAAGTTACACTATTAATCTTTTATCTAAAACAGTAAAAGCTATCATATATTCATGATTGATAAAATTGTTATCCAAGGGCATAAAAAAGAAAAGAGAAAAAAAGTGACAAGAAATAGGAAGGGAAACAAAGATATCAGCAAAATGAAAATTTAAGCACTTGATGCTGTGCAGGTGCAGTCAACAAACGACAAATGTGGCTGTAGAACTTGCTGAGAAGTTATATTTTTAGATGTCTATAAGAATCTCAAAAGTACCATGCATTCACTTCTTGAACACATTGCTGTTGCATATGGTCACTGCAAAACATGATAGATTTCATGTTATTGTTTTAAAACTAATATTTTCTTTTTTTACTAAATTACTTCTTATTTTAGTAATATTTATTTCTAAAATAAGAAGTAAAACAGATTCAAATTCTAAACACATTGAGTGGTAGTGAAATATTTTTTAACATGAAAAAGATCTGGATTGATTTTTTGTAACTGTCCAACATTTTTTTAAGTTTTTTATTTCATCTGTTAAGTTTTCTAAAATACTCCCCACTTTTAAAAATTAGTCCCTAAATTTTTTCAAATGTGTAAAAATACTCCTTTAAAATTTTTTTTCCCCGACAAACTCTGGCCATGATCACTGCAAATGGTGACGTTTAATACATCAACAGTAAGTTTCACTTGCAATTTTAATATAATAGACCATCTTTCTTCAAGAAGCAAACCCATGAGTCTCAGACAACATCTTAGGGAAATGTATGTCCAGAAAAATAGATTTATTAAATCAGTTGTTTTGAAATTATAAAATGGTTTTGTTAAATCTTCATTCAGGTATATAGCAAATTTTTTTTAATTTGATTTTTTCTCTGCTCTTACATTTGCCTTCTGTTTGTTTTGTTTATTTTTTTATACATATCAGTGTTACTCTTCTTCATATCACCACTTTTTGTTTGCCATAAATGTGTCACTTAATCCACCTAAGAAATGAAATTGTAATGCCTTAATTGTAAGTTTCATAAATCAGTAAAACTGTCCCTTTAAAATGTGTTTTGGTAATTTAAAGTAACCATTTAATCAAGTGAATAAATATATTGAAGGAATGAATTTGCCTAATTGTTTGATAAAACCTTTATAGGTTTTAAAAATACGTGCTCAGACTGAAAATATAGACATCAATGAAGAATCTTTACTCTTACTTGGAGCAGTTGGAACCAGAACTACACTTAGGTATGTATCTATATACACCCTAAAAAAATAGTTTCAAAAAAATAAGTTTCTGTTGACCAGTGATATTGCAGCATTAAATCTGGGTCAAATTGTGAAACATTAGTCTATTTGGAATAGATTTTGTTATTATAAAATACAGTTATAACAGCAGTCTTTTAGTGTGGTTAGCCATAGTCTTGTAAGCATGTAAACTTTTCTAAAATGAGGCTTATTGTAAATGGGTTCTAAAATCTGCAATTAAAATGTTTTCATTATGCTGAGGTCTCATTGAGTGACCTTCCACCCATGTGTTAGATTGGGAATAACATACCTGCCAACTACTACGGAATGCCCGTAGTTTCTACGGATTCAGTCGTCTGACTATGGAAACCATGGTTGAAACTACAGACAAGTCTACAAATTTTCCTTTTGTTTTTCAAAATTAGTGTTTCTGCTAATATTTCAGGATATAAATAAATGCTCTAAATGTGATATGGAAGTTTTAGAAAAGAAAAGTCATCAGTTTTGCACAATTAAGAAGTTACTTGAATCACCGAGACAAAACTGTACTGTCTTTTTGTGAAGACTGTCATAACAACATTTACCAAAGTAAATGTTACCCTTCAAAAAGAACAGTCTTGTATTCATATTTTAAAGGAATGAATTGTCTAAACTGTTTTTTGAACTACTTGTTCGATTCATAACACCTTCAGCCATTTCGAAGTCTGAATCTGTGTTTAATGTTGATTTTATGAAGCTTAAAAACCAAAAAGATGATGATGAACTTGTTATTGGAGCATCAACAAGAGCATTTATGAAAGATGAACATTTTTCAAGCAATGAAATAAGAAAGTTTTTTCATCTGTTTGAAATTTTTTTGTGCAGCATGCAACTATGTTCTGAAAAAAATGTCTCTACAGGATAAGTTTTATAACCATACAGCTGTGGCAAATGCAAATTCACGTCATTCTGCAAACTACCAGTCTGCTAAGTATTTTGCAGATCTGTTTCAGTGTTGTCAAGATAGTGATGAGTTGGAACTTAAATTTGCATGTTACCAGAGTGGTCAATTTCCTCCAGATATAACAGAATGCGAAAGGATGGATGTTGCCTGGCATAAAATTAGTGAACTCAGAAATGGAGATGGGACTTACAAATACTCCCTTTTACCTAAATTAATGCTGTCTGTGCTTGTGGTGCCACACAGTAATGCTCCAACAGAAAGAGTATTCAGCATAGGGCAGAAAAATCAAACAGAATTTAGATCAAGTTTGGGTACTGAAACATTGGAATCACTGTTAATTGAGAAACTAAACATGGACTGTTGCTACAATAAAAATTTTACTCTTGATGAACTGAAAAAAGCAAAAAGTGCATGTTTATAAGGATCTTAAGCTCAAGGTGCTGAACTTCATTGCATATTTTTTTTAAAATTTTACTTTAGATGCAATATGCCTTAGTCTAGCTCATAGCCATATATTTGAATTTCAGAAACAGTATGATACTTAAGGTAGTATTATAATGTACATTATAACTGAGGGAATAAAGTTGTCAATAAGAGGTTTTGTATGCTGGTATTTATTATTGCTAAAGGGAGGCAATTTTTTTGGAAGTGCTGGTATTAATTTAACAAATATAGCAAAATAATGTATCTTTACCTGTTGGATATTCTGATAGTTCTTTCCAATTGAATACAAAGTCATTAAAAAATGAGTGAGACGGGAATGTTAAGAAATGTTCAGAAATAGGTATGACTGAACAGCACAGTGCATTTTTTACATCAGCGCTGTATGACAAACATCCATATTGCTTTAGTTTCAAAAAAAGGAAACTTATTTTGGCAGACTACAACAGAAAAAATGAGGTAAGCTCCTTTTAATTTTATTTTATGCATTGAAGTTTGCTATTTTCATTGTTTCAAATAATCCAGTAGTTCACTAGATAAAAAAAAAAGTGGCATTGAGCCATTTGAGCATTGTACTATATAACGAACCATTATAAATTTTCCATGAAATACAAATCCCTCACCCAGCTGAGAAAGCAGCAGTAAATTAAATTATAACTCAAAAGCAATAGTAAATTAGTTATATTAAAAAAAAAAAAAAAAAAAAAAGAAAACGTGATATTAAGCCATTTAGAAGCATGTAAGAAAGGACTTAATCACAGTCAAAAGTAGCTGTTATGTATGCCGCATAACAGTATGAGTTACTACTGACAGTGCCCTGGTCAATGTTGGTAGGTATGGAATAATTCAGTTTATAATTCAGCTGGCTAAAAAGTGTGTACCTCTGTCAAGATGTGTGCTGAGTCAGTTTGGGCATTATCATGCCAAAAAGCAGTATTTGAAGTGTACTCTTGAAAGAATCAAACAGTTAAGCTTAGAATGTCTTGAACATGACTTTAAGAGTTCCTGGAATGTTTATAAATCTGTTATGGAATGGTTATGGACAGAGGCACAACTGGAGAAGGGCCGGGGGGGGGGGGGCAGCTGCCTCAGGTGCAACTCCAAGAGAGGGGGCAAAATTCTCTGCTTACAATCTAATCAAAATTGGAATTCAAACTTTTAAATCAGCTTCATATACTTTGTTATTGTTCATTTACAGAATTTGCTTATAATATGCATCCCCAGTTTCGGTAACCTTAGCAAATTAAAATTCACTCTACTTTCCCAAAATGTTCAATGGATATTAGTTGCGCACATTGAAAAATGAAGGCATGGTTGTACATACACTGCAAAAGAAGAATGCTGCTCACATCTCTGGGAGCTATTTGATAGTTATTTACCACTTTCAGCTACATTTCGGTCCATTTGATGTGTTATCAAAGGTCCAAAGCAGTTTTTCCCTTTTTGGTAACACTGGGATGTGTAGTTAATTTCTCTTTGCCAAGCAATATTTATTTTTTATGCATGTATATGCTAATACGCATTCTTAAATTAGTTATATATATATCATCATCATCATCATTGTCAACCATTATCAATCCACTGCTGGACGAAGGTCTCCCCAAGCCTCCTCCACAACGGTCTGTCCTGTGCCAGTCTCCTCCATGTCACCCCTGCATACTTTCGAATTTCATCCACCCATCTCCCATGTGGTCTTCTTCTGGGTCTTTTCCTGTCCCTTGGAATTCAATCTAAAATTTCGGCTGTCCATCGATGATCTGTCCTTCTGGCAGTATGTCCAGCCCATTGCCATTTCAGGGATTTAACTCTGATCATGATGTCTTCCACTCTTGTCATTTTTCGGATCCACGAGTTCCTCTTCTTATCTCTCCTGGTTACACCAAGCATGCACCTCTCCATGTTTTTTTGAGTTGTCTGCAGCCTTTGTATGTCTCTTTTAGTTAAGGTCCACGTCTCTGCACCATACGTAAGCACTGGAAGGATGCATTGATCAAACACTTTTCTTTTAAGACATAATGGCATATTGCTCTTGAAAATTATGCTGTTTCTTCCAAAAGCTCTCCAGGCAAGTTTTGTACGCCGATTAATTTCTTCATCAATGTGACCCTCACTTGATATCTGCTGTCCAAGATAAACGTACGTGTCTGTTATCTCCAGCTTTTCTCCATCAATCGATAAATCTTCATTTCTTGTAAAAGCATTGAACATCACTTTTGTCTTCTGAAAGTTCATTTTTAATCCCACTTCTTTACTCTTGTCAGCAAGTTCCTGGATCATACTCTGCAGCTCTGATGGGCTAGTTGCAAAAATGACTACGTCATCAGCAAAACGAAGGTGGGTTAGATAATCTCCATTAATCTTTATCCCCTTGTTTTCCCAGCTCAGCGACTGAAAAACACCCTCCAATGTGGCATTAAAGAGCTTCGGAGATATGGTGTCACATTGTCTCACTCCCTTTCCAATTTTTATGTGTGTCGTATTTTCAAACAACCTAATCTTTGCACTTGCATTTTCATAGATGTTATTAATAATATTAATGTATGCATCTTCAATACCGCAGGTTTTCAGAGCCATTGTAACTGCTGATGGTTTCACCGAATCAAAGGCTTTTTCATAATCGATAAAAGCCATGCACAATGGAAGTTCATATTCTTTTGCTCTTTCAATTAGTTCTCTCAGCACATGGATATGATCTATTGTGCTGTAGCCACTCCTGAATCCAGCTTGTTCTCTCGGTTGAGCCATGTCCAGTGCTACCTTCAAGCGGTGTGAAAGAACTTTAGTGAAGATTTTATAAACTACTGATAGGAGGCTGATAGGTCTGTAGTTTCCGAGATCCTCAATGTCACCTTTCTTATGTAGCAGGATCATTGTAGCGGTGTTCCAATCTTCAGGAATCTTTCCTTCATTAAGGCATCGAGTGAAAATTTGGGCGAGTACTGCTTCGATTTCTCCACTTGCTTCTTGTATGATGTCTACAGTAATTCCATCTTCTCCTGGAGCTTTTCCCCGCTTCATGTTCTTGATTGCATGTGCAACTTCTGCTGGAAGGATTGGAGGAACTCTGGTACTGGTATCTTTCATGATGTCTGGAGTGCATGTATCATCCCTTTCATATAATTTGGAGTAGAAATCTTTCACTCTTGTCAAAATTTCGCCTCTATTTCTTGTTACAGAACCATCTTCTTTTCTCAGTGCCATAATCTGTTTTCTTCCCTTACTGAGATATCCCTTTGCTATCTTTAGGCTTTGGTTGTTTTCAATTGCTTTCCTCACTAGTTCACAGTTGAATTTTCTTACGTCTTCAGTGATACTTTTTCGTACTGTCTTGCATAGCTCTATATATTCCACTTTGGAAGTCACATCTTCTTTAGTTGTCCTCATCTCTCTTCTTTTTTGCATCAACATTTTCGTTTTTCCTGATAATTTATTTACATGCAACTTGTTCTTAGACCCAGCTAATTTTGTTGCTGTTTCCATAAGAGCTTTGGTTACTTTTCTGTTAACTTCAGAGATGTCCACTTCTTCCGATGTTAGGCCTTCTAAAGCAGAGAACCTGTTTTTCAGTTCCAACTTGAAGGTATTATGGTGTTTTTTAAGGTTGGTTATGTCAATAGATTTTGTTTGTCTTATGAGCTTGCCACGTTCAAGTTTAGTGTTGAGGTGCATCTTACATCTCACCAATCTATGGTCACTACCTGTGTTGAACTTGTTTAGCACACTGCAGTCTTCTATGACGAATTTTTTGTTACACATAATAAAATCAATTTCACTTGTCATCCCATTTGGATGTCTCCATGTCCATTTCCTGTGTGGCTTTTTCTTGAAGAAGGAGTTCAAGATAAAAAACCCTTCTGCCTCTGCAAACTCAACGAGAGTATTTCCACGCTGGTTTCTGTTGCCGTGACCGAATTTACCTACTGAAGTTTCATTCTGTTGCCGTTGCCCTATTTTTGCATTGAAATCTCCCATAATTATTTTCAAGTGCTGCTTACCTTTATTATTTAGATGACAAATTTCCTCATAAAATTCTTCAATTTTTTCTTCAGGATGACTTGTGGTGGGTGCATAAGTTTGAATAATCTGAGCCTGGTATCTTCTCGATAGTTGGATAACGAGTCGTGCAGCTCTGTCAGAGGAACTTTCAACTTCTACCACTTTATCCTTCAGTTTCTTGTTTATTATAAATCCAACACCACTAGTTCTGCCAGTATCTGTCCCACGATAGTAGAAGAGATGTCCACTTTTCAGTTCGATGAGATCTTCTCCTTTTCTCCTTACCTCACTTAGCCCCACAATGTCCCACTTGATCCTTTGTAGTTCCTCTTCCAATTCAAGAAGCCTTGAATCAGAAGATAGGGAGCGTCCATTGTATGTTGCCAAGGTCAGCATCAGATGGCAGCCTAGTCCGGTCCTCCGGGGATTCTTAGCACCCTCT
The DNA here is from genome assembly GCA_039090855.1 of Macrothele yani. Classification (NCBI taxonomy): domain Eukaryota; kingdom Metazoa; phylum Arthropoda; class Arachnida; order Araneae; family Macrothelidae; genus Macrothele; species Macrothele yani. The sequence goes on along the minus strand of CM077005.1, from coordinate 29,812,928 downwards.
GCCTTCATGTCGCACTGGCCGCTGCCTTGGCCAGGTACATTCCAGCTGCCGGAGACTGAGGGCCAAGATTTAAGTTGTGGAGTCATTTTGGAGGGGTTTGGCCATAACTCACCACGCTGGCCAAGCGGGTTGGTGAGTGTGGGATAGCATTTCCTGTGATCCCGATGGTATAGTTATACCGCTATTGGCGGTCGTCAGAGCCCCTTTAGTGGGAACAGGATGCACCACGAGAAGGCGGGGTTGACATTTGTCAAGGAGAGGCTGTGATGTTACGCATCACCTGACCTTACATCCCATATATATATATATATATATATATATATATATATATATATATATTCTATAAAGAAGACACCCAAGCAAAAAAATACATATTATATTTTTGACTCACACCTAGTACAACATAGAAAAGGTTATGTATCTACCTGTGTGATCAAAAGGAAAAAAGGTAAAAAATAAAATAAAACAACTGAATGTAGAAGGTGTCGAGAACACTGAGCCCTGGCTTTATCAAGGACCAGCAAAAACTCTGCATTTTCTCACTTCCACAAAGACCTAGTTGGAAATGGGTTTCTGCAAGGCCATAGATGCAAGTAACAATCCCACCTAAAATAGTTTAAAAAATATATATATAAGTCATGTCCTCCTTAGAGTTGCATGACCTAGCACTAGTTAACATTTTCGCTTGCATCCATTAACCTTCCTGGCCCGACCCATACTCTTCATCTGTTACTATTAAACAGAGAGAAGAAGATTAAAGAGAACTCAAGCTGTGAGAGTGACATAATAATTAGAAATGATTTTCAGCCATAACGAAATTCCAAGTTCGTTTGAGAGAGAATTTAAACCTGAAAAACAATGCAAAAGAAATCCAAATTTTACATTGCAATTAAAAAAGGAAATGTTAATTTATAACGAACAGATTTTTGAAAGAAAACTTGAGTCTAAAACCCCTACTCTACAACTTATGACAACACAAAAACGAGAATAAGTTAAAGATAATAATTAACTAAAGAAAACTTTGTGAAAGTTATATACCTTAAACAGTTAGTTGCAATATGTACAAAGTATTTCAGCAGTGCTTTAAGTGCATAATTAATTAGTATTAAGAACTTAACTACTTTGAAAAAACAGCGCATAGACAGCGCATAGAAAAGGAACAAGCTAAGCCATCTTCTGTTCCTAGGTACCCCAAAAGACGCTCAAAGTTACAAAGAAAAGAAAGAGTTAAAACCCGCAAAAATGTTAACAGACAAATCAATGCCTAAAAGTTGAAAAGCTAAAAAACGACAGAGAAAAGGTACATGAAGTACAAACATTGAACTTATAAAACCTAGAACCCAAAAACAAGGAAGAGAGCTTACCTCTTGTGTTACAAAAACTTTTCTCCTCACAAGAGAAGAACATGGCTGACCTCTTCTGCCACTCCCTAGACGCTGGGGGGCAGTGAGGGTGGGGCTGATGGCCTCCTCATACAGCAAGAAAACAACGCGCGGAGATTTTAACCAGAGAAAAAAATATATAAACATAAGACTGTGGATCTGTATGATCAGAAAGAGCAGAATTAACTCTCCAGAATACATGAGAAATATTATAAAATACACGAGCAGTTTATTCAATAATCTTTGCATGTATTAAATCACCTTAGTGAGCTTCTATAGATTAATCAGAATCTTATTAATTTTAATGTTGGTTTTACTATTTTTAGTATAGCTATCCTAGTGATGAATAACTAGTTTTCTTTTTTATTTGTTTTTATTTTCTTTTATAAACGGATTTTTAAGCTTTTTTTGTGATTTTGTTTATATTATTTAATTTTTTGTTTTAATAGGACCGTCATATCCATAGCACTAAGGTTCCTTTAGGTAGTTAATAGGCATCCTCTAGCCAACTTCCTTACGGCTTTGATTGGTCAGAATCATATTATTAACTGTGTAGAAAATTAAAGCAGATCTGCCAACCTTACTCTATTATTCAGAATAATTTTTCTTAAAGTTCTTTTGATGAAAGAAGAAGGAATTTCGTTCTCTAGAAAACTTTCTAATAGTATATTAATGTTGTAATTGAAGTCCAAATTGTTGCTGCAAATTCTTGAAATTCTTAGGACCTGAGAAATTAGTACATTCTCAATTACTTTGGTTGAAATGTTATTATTCCAGTGTAGATATTTAATTACTTTGAAAGGAAAATTAACTCTTTTATCATAGAGGCTAATAGATGGGTTACCTCTGTTGAGCTTAATGCTTAAGTCTAGGAACTCAAGTTCCTGATTACTGTGGTTGGTTTTACATAAGTTAAGAGAGCTAGGATAGATATTATCAAAATCACTCTCTATAACTTCTGAATTATTGATACACAGCAGATCATCAATATATCTAAAAGTGTAAAGGTAGTTATCTGAGCAGGTGGGGTGATTTTTAATGAATTTATATTCCTTAAAGAACAGGAATAGATTAGCGATATGCGTGGACGTTGATGTTCCCATTGGAATACCGTTCACTTGCTTATAGAGAGTATTATTATATAAGATATGGTTATTTATTATGCAGCAATTGAGATAAGAGTTCCAAGTTCCTACATCAACAAATTGGTTAAGTTTAAATTCTGCATACAGCTCTTTAAAGGTAGTGATTATATCTGATAGAGGCAGATTAGTATACAGGTTTTATATATATATATATAATGGCATATTGCTCTTGAAAAATTATGTCTTAAAAGAAAAGTGTTTGATCAATGCATCCTTCCAGTGCTTACGTATGGTGCAGAGACGTGGACCTTAGCTAAAAGAGACATACAAAGGCTGCAGACAACTCAAAGAAGCATGGAGAGGTGCATGCTTGGTGTAACCAGGAGAGATAAGAAGAGGAACACGTGGATCCGAAAAATGACAAGAGTGGAAGACATCATGATCAGAGTTAAATCCCTGAAATGGCAATGGGCTGGACATACTGCCAGAAGAACAGACCATCGATGGACAGCCGAAATTTTAGATTGGATTCCAAGGGACAGGAAAAGACCCAGAAGAAGACCACATGGAAGATGGGTGGATGAAATTCGAAAGTATGCGGGAGTGACATGGAGGAGACTGGCACAAGACAGACCGTTGTGGAGGAAACTTGGGGAGACCTTCGTCCAGCGGTGGATTGATAATGGTTGACAATGATGATGATGATATATATATATATATATATATATATATATATACACACACAGTCGAACTCTGTTAAGACGAGCTGTTCGGGATCGAACAAATTGCTCGTTATAGCCGTTACTCGTATAATCTGGGAAAGACCCAAAATATTAAGGAAATCATTCAAAACATAAATTTCTTTATCAAATATAGTACATACAATGTTTAATGTTGAGATATATGTAGTACTTACGTTTAGTTGAAATTACCGTACAATATTACGGTTAGTGTGGAATTCTTGAAAAATGCGTACGTACAGTACTACATACACACAGAACTATACGTACCATTATACATACTGTAGTACATACATATGTAAGTACGTACGATGTGATGCAGATTAAGTTGAAATTCTTGAATAACGGACATGTAAACTACATACGTGCTGTATGAAATACAATATGTACTATACAGTATTGTAATTTTTGTACCATACAGTACTTTGATTAAATTAAGCACAGGTACATTACTATCTGCCCAAATCACATATCCTTTTTATTTCGTATGAAACAAATTTGTTTAATTTTAGCTGCGTTGTCCTTGACTTCAACCGAAAATCCATCAGATTACGCTTAACAACTGATAATGCACTGAACACACACTCGTTGCCAGAATTAGTTTCATAAAATTTAGTCAAAACATCCAATGCATCTTGTACTTGATTGTAAGTCACAACTTTTTGTGTTTATGTAATGTTTTCGCCTTCATTGTCAGTTTCAGTTTCTTCATTCACCACAATGACTTCTTGCACAATTTGTTTCTCCGTTAAAATTCCAGTTGTTTGGACCGCAGCGTCAATGTCGATAAAATCATCAAGAGAATTGCGATTGTTAAAGGTGCTTAAATCTCTACTTCTTAACCATTCTGATAAGGGGAGATCATCGTCATCAATCACTTCAGTGCTTTCTACTAAAGTCTCCTTTAGAAGACCAGCCTTCCTATAACAATTTTTAATGGTTGTCGGAGTGACACTATCCCAAGCTTCTCTCATAAGACGAACAACATCCAATACGGAAATCTTAATTTTTAGCTTCTCCATTTTCTGGATTAATTGTACGTTTAGAAATCGCCGAAAATGGCACTTAATGCTCGTTATAATCCCTTGGTCCATAGGCTGTAGAATTGATCTTGTGTTTGGTGGTAGGAACACAAGTTTGATATTTGTCAAGTTTTGTACTTTGGGATGTGCTGGGCAGTTGTCTATTAACAGCAAAATGTTTCTGTTTTTCTTTCGTAGTTCACGATCCCATTTATGAAGTTCTCCCGTAAAGATATCAGATGTCATCCGCGCCTTTCTGTTTGCTTTATAATCAACCGGGAGATGCTGAACATTATTAAAGCATCGAGGCTTTAACGATTTGCCAATCACCAATCATTTTCTTTTTTCATTTCCTGCCATGATCGCACAAATTAGAACGGTTAGCCGATCCTTTGCCAATTTACCTCCAATGCATTTCTCACCTTTAAAAGTTAAAGTCATGTCAGGGGTTACCTTGTAAAAAATGCCCGTTTCATCAGCATTGAATATGTTCTGCTCACCGAATTCTGAATTGAAGCTGGGCCAAACGCTTTTTAGCCATTGACTTACAGATTCCGTATCCGCAGACATTGATTCCCCTGACATTTTTGCGTAAACAATATTGTGTCTGTTCTTGAAGCGATCAAACCATCCATTACTGCATAAAAAATTCTCATGACCGAACTGTACTGCAAATTTTTCCGCTTGCACTTTTAAAATCGGTCCATTGTTAGGAAACCCAGCATCACGTTGAACTTTAAACCAACAAAGTAAAGGTTCATCAATATCAGTTTTTTCACACTTTTTCATTTTTTTGCAATCTGTAAGATTGTTTTCAAATGCTGACAAAACTGCATCTTTGTTCTTCCACAATGTAGATACGGTAGATGATGAAAGCCTTTTGGGTAGCAGGTGGCTAATTGACGCCACCTTTCAATGCTGCGCTATCTTTACCGGGTGTAAAAAAAAATCTGAAAGTCTTGCAGATTTGCTCGCTATAACAGAGTTGATACTCATAACAAGCGGAATAATTTAACACTAATTGCATACGAAACCAAACTACTTCTGGCATTTACTCGCTATAGCCGGGACCTCGTTATAACCAAGCTCGTCTTTAACAAGTTCGACTGTATATAATAAGATTTCTAAAGGCAGGTGGGGTGTGTGTGCAACATTTTCAATATTTTGTGGTTTGTTCCGGGCGCAGAAATGCCTAGTTACACCTCTGGTCATGGATATAAAAATTATGCTGTTAATACATAAATTATTTTCATACCTGCCAAGCTTTATGGTTTATCCATAAAATTTATGGAAATTCTACTTGTTTTATGGTCATTTTACAAACAACAAATTTTGAAGATTACTTTTTTTTTTTTTTTAGATTATCAAGTTAGTGCAGAGACTAAGTGTTCCCGTGCGTAGAGCACTGTGCCTGTATATTCTGATTTATTTCATCACAATTTCGCCCAGCTTCTGCGACACTAACCCTCCCAGCTTACTGGGAAAGACTGTAAAAATGCTGTAGGATTAGGATTGGCAATAACTGCAAGAAAGAGAGAGAGAGAAATGAAAAGCATCAGCCTCACATGCAAGACTTAAAATTGCATTTTTCAGATGCACTATTCTAACATGTGTGCACAAAATTTTAAGGTCAAAACCTTAGTTAATTAAAGTAAAAGTTACTGCAATCATAATAATTTCACAATTACAAGCAAAATTTTTATTGGTGTTTGTAGCCTAGTGATAGCGTACTAATGAGGTAATTATGTATCGATTGCATTTTAATTGTTGTAAGCATAAAATAGTGCCAAATATCTTAATTATAGCATATGATATTTATTAAAATCAACAAACGATTTGCATAGTGAATCAGATTTTGATCACTATGTTCCATACATTTAATTTTATATGCTCGATACATCAGGCAATCAACACATATTGATTTTACCGTTCACTGAAAATTTTTACAGATTTCAGTTCTTGAAAGTTGGCAGGTCTGTGTTTTGGAATTAGTGGAAGTGACCTTTTACATGATTTCATTTGAACAGCATATCACTGAAGATTTGAGTATGCAGAATGTGTAGAATTCAAGATACATTCAAGAAAGAATCAAACAATTAAGCTCAGAACCTGTTCAGTGTTGCCTTAAGAGTTCGTGAAATGTTTAATGAATCTGTTGTGTGAAGGATGTCAGTTTACTCTATCATTACTTGAATTCTTTAGGAATTAATGAAAGTGTCCTTTTTGTGTAATAGTTTTATATTAACTGCATTTCACTGAGTATTTGTGTGCGCAGAGAGTGTAAGGAAAGAGGGAACTGAAGCTGTACTCTGCATTCATGTTTTGTGTTTTCTGTGTGTAAATTTATGCAAAATTTTTTTGTTTTCTTTGTGGAGTTAACCTTTGTATTTCTTTTTGGAGCTAACCTCTGAATCTCAGAGAACAGCTTGGTGATATGTAGTGTAGTAGTGTGTAAATTTTGAATAACTAGTTTCCCATTATCCAGAGAACTGCATTCTTGATGTGTTAATCTTGTATCAGCAAATTTAATGTGTGTTTTTACAGGGTACACATAGCCCCTGGAAAAGTCCTGGATTTTAGTTTCTATTTTTCCAGGCCTGGAAAGTCCTAGATTTTTCATATTTTTATGAAAGTCCTGGAATAGTCCTAATTTTGTCTTGCAAGGAAAAAGAAATTGGTTGAAATGTTTTCATTGATTGCGTCACATTGTTCTAGCTTCCTGTCGCATCTGCTTACGATGACATCACTTCCTTCTGTGGAATGTGGAAATGTGATGTCATCCCTTTCATCTCATGCAATGCTGCAGTGCAAGATGTTTGAGTGCCACATTTCCAGCCACCTTGGTTTGTGGTATAGTAATCGTGTGAAGTCGGAGTCACTGAAGCAGATTGATATCTGGCTTCTCTGCCGACAACGCGCGCAGGAATAGATGATCAAGGAATAAGGAATCCTTCAGTGCCTTGGCAAAATTGTTTTGTATTGTTAGCATTGTGCTAAGTTCCAGGTTATTTTATATAAGTAACACAACAATCAGAAATGTCTGAATTGACTGTATTTACTGTTTTTCACGTAATATCAGTCACATCAGAAAACTTGAAAATTTCATTGCCTTGGAGCGGGAATCGAACCCTCATTTCCCAATTACTGTTTGAGTATGCTAACCGTTACACCACCCAGGATGATAAAGCCACAAGTATCTGAACGTTAGAGCATCGGAATATATCCGACTGCATTCTTAATCGAAGCAAACTCTGCTGCCACATGTAATATGTGAAGAATATTTCTCCCACACTATATGCTTGAACGACTGGTGATATGCTTAACAATATATGGCAGCACAGTTTGCTTTGATTAAGAATGCGGTCAGATATATTCTGATGCTCTTTAACACTCAGATACTTGTGACTTTATCATCCTGGGTGGTGTAACGGTTAGCATACTCGAACGGTAATAAGGAGATGCAGGTTCGATTCCCGTTCCAGGGCGATGAAATTTTCAAGCTTTCTGATGTGATTGATATTATGTGAAGAACAGTCAATTCAGAGATGTCTGATTGCTGTGTTAATTATCACGACATATTTCCCACATATTATGAGAAGAATATTTCTTCCTCACTATATATTTCATATAAGTTTTATACAGAGAAATTTTGCCACTTCATTGAAGATGTAACTCACACTTAAGAACACTGTGTAACAGCAGAATCCATAGGACTTCATAAGAATTCTAAATGCATAGTAAATTCACCCAGTTTGTAAAATATAAAATAAAGCACTATGGTTCTGACAAAAATATGAGCTCCTGGAATGTGTTGATGAACCCTGGAAAAGTCCTGGAATTTATTTTCTGTAAATGTGTAATCCACTCTGTTTTACTGTATTTTTTGCTCCATCCTTTATGTGGACCCTCCATCCCTTTTTTTGTTGTTAGTTAGTGATTATTAAGTTGAACAATTTTTTTTTTTGCCTGCAGCACAATATAGTGCTCATTATGCATGAAATTTTTGTATGAACATTTAAAGTGCAAATACAAAAGACAAATAAAGCAACTTTGTACAAAGTAATCAAATTGTGGTGGTCAAGCTTTTCACAGGTTTGCATGGTTCCGATTAGTCTACCAAACTTGCAAAAAAATCCTTAATAGGGACCTTGCAAACCTGTGTTTTATGTTGTTCTAAAACAGTTAAAAATTGGTAGAAGAACAATTCTGAAAGTGTATAGTTTCAAATGGCATGAACGAACATTTGAAAATGTGTACTTCTAAATGCCACTGCTGTAGTGACTAGAATGAAAATGTATTGCAAGTTTGGTAGACTAGAAGTTGTTTTGGGATTCTACAAATGTTTTTAACTCGGCAATTGTATGTGAATTTCATACAAGCAAGAATATAAGAAGTGATATAATGTATTAGTAAGAGAAGAAACAGTGAACTCTTTTAGCAGATTTTTTTTATATCTTTATAAACAACTGCAATAAGAACAAGATATCAGCTGCAAAGTAAAGCATACTTCAATTTTAAACATGGCATACAATGGCATACCTGGTCTTTCTATCCTGAAAGCTAAGGAGGATTTTATATTGTTACGCACATTTCAGGATTTACAAGTGAAATTTGAATTGTTGATATATTTCTGAGGGACTTTTTATGGCATGTGGCAACACTGTACTTGCTCTTATGGCATTCCAAATGTGCCTTTTGTGTCTCCACACCAAAAGAAGCAGGAAAGTGTGTGCAAAATACAAAAATATCACAGTAAAATGTGTCTGTTGTGAGACCATAAAAATTGTGCCAAATTTTGTTTTTCTTGTGGTATGGATATGAGCAAGAGAGATGCATCATTTGGAACATTATAATTGGTTAATTCTTTCATTTCTGTTGTAACAGAACTTAAGGTAAACCTTAAGTGTTCTTAATAATACAGCACACCGAACAAACACAAATTGACAAATATATTTTTTATTTACCTTTGTATTTTAGTGTGGATCATTGTTTCTTTTTCTGATTATTTGCCCTTGTGATTTATAAATATAACCAATAGTGATAAATTTTCTTAGTTTTAAGGGATTTTGTTTTTAATTTTTCTCAGGTATGCTGTTCAGTTACTGAGTCCTGCCAGTTTGTTGGCCAAGGTTAATGGTCGTACGTCTATTTCTAAAGAAGACATTAGTGAAATTAGTGAACTCTTCCATGACGCTAAATCCTCTGCTAAACTACTTGCAGAAAAGGGGGACAAATACATGAAGTGAATTACTAGGTTTTCTCATTAGCCTCAACTTGTCATTATCACATCCATTGCCTCAAAGAATGCACATCAGATTTAAATTACTGTACCTTCTGTGAAGTGTTTAGAAGCATTCATTTCATCAGTTGTAAACATTGCAGTCTAATAAATTGATATAGATTTTCATCTGGTATAGTGTTTTGAAATGTTTCAGCTGTCTCATAATTTGTGCTGATGTTCTGGTCAGCATGTTTAAAATTGAAGTTTTAAGCTATATGTGTTCGGAACACAGATTCTCTATTAATGCTAGTGTCATCAGTAATAGATCAATCTATCTCCCAATGTTGTATTCTTACTGATGTAGATAGTGTTTTTGCTATGATATGTTACCATGCATGATATTACCATATTTCTCTTCATATAATTAGCAGGCCATGAAATTCGGGAAGGGCGGGGGGAGGGGGCTTCATATAATCTGCAGCCCATGAAATTTGAGGAGTCGGGAGTGCTGTACAATCTGTGCCTGTGCAGTTGATGTTGATCTTGAACCATATTTTCCTACAAGAAAGTTATGATTCACGGAATGACATAGCATCCAAAGAAACCAATAATGAAGCAAAACATTTATTTCATGCATGATTTATTATGTACTAAACTTGAGATATAGTAAAATCTTTCTGCTGAAACGCCAGCCTTGTTCACACTAGAAGCAAGCACTGATGTGGTTGACATCGTTTCTTTATCTGTTGCTAGTAGAGATTTCCAAATTATCTGAGAAATATTGAAGGGTGTGTGAATTGCAAGAGTTTTTATTGAAGAAAATTTTAATGGCAACAGCTAAAGAAACGATGTCAACCATGTGAATGCTTGCATCTAGTGTGAACAAGGCTGACATTTCAGCCGAAAGATCTTACTATATCTCAAGTTTAGTATATAAGAAATCATGCATGTAATTATTTTTTGCTTCATTATTGGCTTCTTCATATTACATGAAATGGCCTTTCTACCGATGCATCCAAAAAATAGGAAACAAATTTTTAAGTGCTTTTGCCATAGGTGCCAAATTGGGCAAATTATTGAGGGGGGGCACTGAATGCATTTTTGCAGAACATGCAATTTTTTTTTAATGAGCTTAGAAGTTTTTTTTTTTTTTTTTTTTTTGCTGCTCATTTTTGTACTTGTTGGTGTTTGAGTCGTCTTAGTCATATTAGAAGAAATAGAGTTAGATGCTGGCAAAGAATAGCCTGCATCTACATGGCTATATTCATCACTTAAACTTGATAATGTTGACGTATCAGGCTCACTAGATACTAATCACTTGGCTCATGCTTTCTTTTAACAATAAATATCCATTTTGGCAAGTGGAATAAATTTGTTCAAAAGTTACAATGCAGTTAAATCACAACTATTACGTTAATGCAAAACATAACGTGAACGATGAAAGTGAAACTTTTCCTGTAGTACACAGAACTGTTTATTTCATATAGGACATAGTGGAGCATAGTCCGATGTCCGGTTCCGGTAAGAACTGGGTTGTGGTTTCGGCAAAGGCAACTTCTGCCTGGTTAACTTTTGGCAGCGTGCCGACGTGCCACTGGCATGAGAACATCAGGGACACAGCCTCCAGCAGGAATAAGTGAGTTAGGTGAGAATGGGTCCGCCATACTATTTAAAGCCACAAACATCTGGTGGGGGTTGGCTAGTTGAGTCACATGACCTGAGTTCTCCTTCGTAAAAGATCACCACTTCTCCTAGCAAGAACAGATACGGAGGAAACACGTTTTAAGCAAATAAAAATATTATAAGAGAAATATACGTTCTCCTAGCTCTGTGAAAATTGCAGTACAGTTTTATTATTAACCAATAATCGTAAGTAGGGGGCCCGGCCCTCTCCTTACAATTATTGGGGGGATGCTTCCATCCCCGTAGAGTCGGCGCCTATGGCTTTTGCATTACTTTCAAGGGGCTTAAAGAGCAAAAATTTCGAGTTTTATTACCATTTCCACAGTTCTGTAGTTTGAAAAAAAAAAAAAAAAAAAAAAGCATTTAACAGTTTGTGAACATTTTCTTTGCATTGTGTTATGCTTTTTGATGTTAACACATTTTTTGGTAATATTTCAAATATAAGACCTCTACAGATAATTGCAGTGCAGATTTTTTTTATATAGGAAGCTCTGATTTTGCACTGATTAGTTTCTTTGTAAGGGCTGCAACCTCACCAAGTTTCATGAAAATCAAAAGGGTTCAGATCAAAAATGCTAGTTTTTTGAGTTGATTTGACATGGGTAAAATTCATATTTCACTGCTTGGTGTAATTTATGAAATGCTGTGAAATATAGGTGAGTTCAAATTTCATTGTTGGGGGACAATTTATGAAATACAGTAAAAGTACTTTGTCTCTGAAATGTTTAGAAAAACTATCACAGTGTGTGCATAATGCATGTGTGTATCCAGGCATGTATTTTTTTTTTTTTTTTTGGAAAACATGCCAGATTGGGCATGTTACAATTTTGAAATTTTTCTGGCCCTGCTTATATGGCCAAACTACATCATCTCTATAGAAAATTCATCTCATTTAATGAAAAATTTGGAAAATTAACTTTTTCCCAATTTTTTTTTTCCCCAGTTAGGAAAGGAGAGCAGGAAGTGGCAGGGTTCAGAAGGAAAGGGAGGGAAGTGGATGGAGTATCAAAGAGTGCAAATGACTTTGTTTTTTTCACTTTTTAGTTTGTTATGTTAATCAATATGATCAATACATTCCACCACGTTTAATTGATGCAAAGAGACATATCGACTAAATGTTCGAGGACAATTTTTTTTTTTACAAATTTCAATTCTTCAAAGTTGGCAAGTTTGCTGTGGTAGTTCTATGATTTGCTTTCTGAGGATAAGATCTAGACCACTTTGTTAAAATGCAGTGAGTTACATATTTTGCTCTATTTAATTTTTAGTGACAGAAATCAGAATGCCATGGAAGTCAGAATTTTGTTTCATATGGTTGACAGAGAACAGAAATGGTGTCCTAGTCAGTTATTGGTGTCGTGCTACCCCAAATGATGTGTTTTCAGACAAATGTTTTGTGTTTAACAAAAATTTAATTTCTAATATGGGACTTCTACAAGTACCTTCACATTCATAAATTAGCCTATTTTTAAATCATCGAATAATGCTTTAATGTTAGAATGTGGTACCAAAGCTTCAAAATGAAAGCCAACTGAACGCAATGACAATATTTTGAGGGCAGAAGTATCGATGGCATTACATAGCTGTGAAAAACAATTATTCATTTTCATAAGATTGTAGAGATTAGTAAAAATACATCAGTTGAAGAGATTTAGTAAAAAATACATTAGTTGAAAGCTTTAAAAAAATTAGACAGTGGTGGTAAAGAAAATAATGAGAAATTAGAGTTGCTCAGACAATGCCATTTATGGGAAATGAAGAGCTGGAAAAAGTAACAAAGAAACTTTGAAATTCGCCAAGCATATTGCAATATCCAAACTTCAAAAAAAAAAAAAAAAAAAAAAATCCTTTACATCCGCAATCCTGTTGAATATCTGTGATGACCAAGTCTGCATAATATGAAAGTGCAGTTTAAAAATAAAGTAGTCTGTAACCAGTGCCGGTTGAAAAAGCTGTGACTGAAATTTTTTCTGGTCATATAACACAAATTGTAATAAAATGCATAACTATAATAAATGGTTGAGTTGTTAATGGGCAGTGTATAAGATGAGTCACCAACACAGCAAAATTTTCACAACATTAGCATTAATTTTTCTAACTACTCGTATACAGATTTAACGATGATATTCGTCATTATTGTATAAACATATGCTTACTCGTCATCGACAGACTTGCATTGTAGTATTGAGGCATTGTTTCAGTGACTCGAAATGATATCATGTCTAGATATCAAATAGTGTCTAGTGGGTTTTAAAATGTGTTTATTTTGCCAGTTTGGTTTTAACTTTTTTTTTTTTTTGGTATCGTTATGTAATCTATGCTGATATATAATATAAAGAGAGAAACTTTGTGTTTGAGGTAATCTCAAAAACTACTGAACCGATTTGGATAATTTTTTCACTGTTGGGAAGCTTTATTTCTTTTCGGTTTCGTTTATTTATACTAATACTGATAATATATAAAGAGAGAAACTTTGTTTGTGTGTTTGAGGTAATCTCGAAAACTACTGAACCGATTTGGATAATTCTTACACCTTTGGGAAGCTTATTTCTTTCCAATGAACATAGGCTATTTTGTTTATTTATTATTATTATTTTTGGCTGTACTACCGAATCAGATCACTTTCAAGTAGTTCCCGTGTATCGTTCCGCTTTGTTTGCATACAACACCTGATCACACCCAACGTGAAAGAAAGTATTTCACAATAATATACGGAATTTTTTTACTAATCTCAAAAACTACTAAACCGATTTGGATAATTACAACTACGTAGTTGATAGCGAAGGGCTTAGTTCCAAGTCCAACCACTGCAGAATGGCAGATGGCGCCGCAAGTACTGAAGCGAGAACAAATGCCAGAATAACGAGCAGTAGATTGCACAAAGAAAATGCCATGGTAACAAAAAAATATTTATGACAATAAAAATTAGCGATGACAAATCTGTGGGTCAGTAGCTTTCATTTAAAAAAAACAACATGAAAATCGCTCCAGTACTTGGTGCTGGTGGATCGTGGAAAGAAACGGCCTTGTGTTTGAAATATATCGATATTGGCTTTTACCTTGATCTATTTTCACGTCCACTAAAGTAGGGGGAAATATGATCAGATAAAATAACTTTTTGTATGCAAAATTCGTGTGTTCCAGATAAATGACTTGAAACTAAAAAACTAATTTGTCCTGAATTTTTTATTGTGTGTGTCACTCCAAGCCCTGTGTGCACTCTTTTATGCATATTCAGTTGCTGTAAGTTGTTGCTGCTTAACTTGAAGTGAATTGCTTTTCAGTGACATTTCCCTAAACTTTGGTTGTGAGCTGCATTTGCTTTCACCTCAGGAGAGAGTGGGGAAAGATGTAGTTATGTGAAAAAGGGATATATACTTTTCTATATGAGTCTATTTGTATGTAAGCGAAATTTCAAGTTCAACAGCTAAAATATCAGTAGGAAACCAGGATAAACTGACATTAAATTTCAAGAGTTTGGGAAAACATGACATTTATTTAAACAAAATTATACAAATTCCAAAAATTATCTTTGAAAAAATCTTCGAAGTGTGACTCATTATTTTATTTTTCTGTGAGCTCCTCTAAGTCAAGTTCAGTTATGGTTACATCATCTATGAAAAACTTATGAGTATGAACATGGTAGATTGAAAACTGATAATTAGGCCTAGGGCCTATTAATTAATATTGTGTGCCTGTGTAAAAACACAATACTAAAATCTTGATTTTTATGCAGACCTTATGAATATTAGTATGGTGGATTAAAAATTGCTAAAAAGGTCCAGGCCTTTTATAATTAATGTTTGTACCTGAGTAAAAGGATGCATAACTTTTCTATGGTCAGCCTTCATGGAAATGGCGTAAAAAAAAAAAAAAATATATATATATATAATTTTTATATGGGCCCTAATGCTTTTGTGGCCAGTTTAAATGGAAGTGGGCACTGAGAAATCAAAAGTAAATTTATATTGCCTCTTAATTGTTTTATGGTCAGCCTACATCCCGGAAGTGGCATGAAGACATAAAAAAATGCAATTTTTATATATGGCCCCCCAATGGTTTTGTGGCCAGCCTACGTGGAAGTGGGCATGTTGAAATCAACCTCACAAAACTCATCTAAAATATGAACCTCACAATACTCATCTAAAATCTGAATATAACATTATAGTGAGAAACAAAGATTTGGAGAAAAGAATACAAGGACTTGTGACTGTGGAGACCCTGTCAATATTATCACCATCACTGTGCAGCTTGTATGCAAGTTTTCTGTGAGCAAGTGACAACTGTCGAAGGTGGATATCGACAGGAGGCAGAGTCATGTTTCTTATTAGTTCATTTTGCTTTTCATGTGTTTCAGTGACGGATGGAGAAACTGTGTCTGAGGTAACAAAAAGGATGTCTCGCAGTCATCGTATGAATGATTTTTGCCAGAGGCTGAATTATCAGCAAGCTCAAAGGCTGGACTGTGACCAATGTCACTAGAGTTTGGAGTAGCACATAGCTACCCCAACTCGCGGCTTTGATCAGTGTTCAGAAGACGCAGAACTCCGCTGGTAGATGCTTTGTTGGAGGCAGTTCCCACTGGGTGACTCTTACTTCGCCATAATAAATTCGAAAAGTACTGTAGGCCAGTTGGCTAATCATCATTTTAGCACGTCTTTTGTAAAAAAAGATCGTATTTATGTGATCGGTTTGTCTGTCCGTCTGTGGACACCATATCTTCGCAACTATTTCTCCGATTTGAAAAATTCTTTTTGCATTGCGAAGCTCAAAACATGCGAATGATGGATGATCCTTTATTTCATTTTCTTTTACGATGTACAATTTCGTCGCTAGAGGGCGTAAACGCAGATATCGAATTCAAAATACAATTTATTCCATATATTTGCTTCTAAACATCCAATTGAAAAAAATTCTTTTACCTTCTGATTCCATTTATGTCGAAGAGTATTTTAGCTGTAGTAACTTTTTCAAGTTACACATAGATTTTCCGCTAGGGGGCGTAAAAGATTGCGTTTTCCCGATATCTCTACGTCTAAAAATCCGGTTTTTTCTTCAGTGGATACAGCTCCTGATAGGAAATCTTTTGCATTCAATTTCTAATTTTTGGTAAGAAAAAGTTTGGCCACCAGGGGGCGTAAATGTTAATTTCTGATTTTTTTGCAGAAAAATCTGAGCTTCTAAAATCTCGATTGAAAAAAATTCGTTCGTGGACCGATACTACTCGTGCTGATAAACCTTTTCGAGCCGCCCCGGTGGCGCAGTGGTCTAAGGCGCTGGCCTCTGATCATTCGTCCGTAAGGGGTCCGGGTTCGAATCCCGGTCGGGCATGGATGTTGTGTTTGTCTTACGGCACTGGCTCTCTCCCTTCCCTGGAACCAGTGACCCTAAATTAGGGACGGGCGACTGCTTATAGCCCATTGAGTTGCTCACGGTGGTCGTTAAACCTCCAATCAAAAAAAAAAAAAAAACTTTTCGAAATTTTTCCCCCTTAAAATAATGCATGGTTTCTCCGCCAGGGGGCGTAGATGTATATATCTTATTTTCGTCAATATCTCTACTTCTAAGAGTCCAATTTGAAAAATCCCTTCTTTGTTTGATAGCGTTTCTGGTGCGAAATGTTTTTCATATAATTTCAAAATTTTGAAGTAACTCATAGACTTTCCGCTAGAGGGCGTTAAGGTAAATTGCGTTTTCCCACAAAATGTCTGCTCCTAAAACTCCGATATGAAAAATTCCTGTATTGCATAATTATCGCATACAGCTCCTAATGGGAAATCTTTTTCATATATCTAATAATTTCTAATATTTGACAAAGAACGGTTTGTCCACCAGGGGGCATAAGTATTAATTTCTGCTTTTTATGTATTTGCAGCAAAATTTGAGCTAAAATCTCGACCGCAAAAATTCTTTCCTGGACCGGTATCACTCACATCGTTTCTCCCGACAAGACTGCGTGTGCCCATTTTTGCAGGAGGCTTGGCCTTCATCCAGACCCAGAGCTTCACTTGGAATGAACAGCCATACCAGTTTTGCCGGAGATCAAGTTCCTTGGACTGACCGTCGATCGTGCGCACGTTCGGCGGCTCAAGATTTCCTGTCTGAAGGCTCTGTCTATTCTTAAGATCCTTTCGAGAGTCTCGTGGGGTGCAGACAGGATGTCTTTGTTTCGCATTTACCATTCTCTAATATGGTCTAAACTGGATTATGGTTGTATCGCGTTTGGCTCTGCGCGTCGTTCCGTTCTCCGGCCATCAAGAACTGTGTCTTTTTACGAGAGCATTTCGAACATCCCCGATTCCCAGCCTTTATGCTGACGCGAACAAACCATCGCTTGAATTATGCCGTCTGAAACTTCGATCTCTTCGTCAATTTTATTTGAAGCTTCGATCTCTTCCAGACCATCCTTTGTACGATGCAGTTTTTCATCCCCAGCATGCTCGTTTGAGAACCGGCCTTAGTGCATTTCGATCTTCGGTCTTCGTATGGCGACCGTAGCAGGTGATGCAGGGTTCGACTTGTCACTTGTTGGAGAGACCAGGGTCGTTGGGGACGCACCGTGGCAGCCTCATTTTGAGGTCGTCACTGATCTCAGCTTTACTTCTCTTGATAAGTCCTCAACCCCTGCTTCCATGTACTAACAGCTCTTGGCTGAGCATCGTTCCCTCAATTCTGATTATGTTCCAGTTTTAAACACCAACGGATCTAAAATGGGTGATGCTGTCGGGTTCGCCGCCGTCTGCGTAGATGATGTTTCTGTTGCGCGGGTCCCAGCTGAGGCCACGGTGTTTTCGACGGAGATGCAGGCTGTGTACCTCGCCCTTCTCCATGTTCAGTCGAGTTCTCATCATCGTGCTATGGTCTATACGGATTCCTTAAGTGTCTTGCAGTCTTTGTCATCTGCAGATTGCCGCGACCACTCTTTTCTCTCTGACGTGAGACGGTTGCTTCGTTGTTTGCTCGAGGCCGGTTTTCAGGTTCAGTTTTGCTGGATTCCAGGGCATGTTGGAATCTCGGGTAACAAGTGTGCTGATGCGGCTGCTAGATCTGCTTCCTCTTTGGTTGTCACACCCTTGCCACTGTTTCACCGGGATTTCCGTACTCCTGTTCAGAATCATATCATGCGAACGTGGCAGGGTCTGTGGGACCAACACGTGGAAAATAAACTGCATCGTATTAAACCTATTCTTGGAATCTGGAGGTCATTCTATCGCCGGAACCGTAGAGAGGAAGTTGTGCTTGCGGGTCTCCGCATTGGGCATTGTCGCTTCACTCACCACTTCTTGCTGTGTGGCGACACTGCGCCGATGTGTGAGACGTGCAATTGCCGACTCACTATCACTCATCTTCTCTGTAGTTGTGTTCGTTTTCGTGATGTGCGTTTTCACGTTTTTCATTCTCATTTGTTGAACGGCGATGAAGCTACGTTGCAGCAGCTCCTAGACGACCACTGCGATACTTTTGCTGTCTTTTTTCTTTTTTAAACAAATTGGCTTTTTTAATCGTATCTAGTTTTTAAACTTTGCCTCATTCTCATTTCTCACTTTTACCGAATCAGCCTGATTTTAAGCATTATATCACGTTTTTAACACTGTTTGATTGTCCTGAGTCTGGCGCTCTTTGGCCACACATGGCCCTTGCACCATAAAAATTCATCAACCAACCAACCAACAGAATGCATGGTCTCTCCGCCAGAGGGCGTAGATGCATATCTTATTTTTGTCGATATCTCTGCTTCTTAAGAGTCCGATTTGAAAAATTCTTTGTTATAGAGCGTTTCTGGTGTGAAATGTTTTTCATATACCAGGTGATCCACAAGTCTTGCACATTTTGAAAACGTAATAACTCGCGGAGTTTTGAGAGTTGGGCAACGCGGTTTGCGTAGAAATGATCAGAATGACATCGGGTTTTTTATGAAATCACATAAATTTTTACTCAGTTTACTTACATTTTTCATCGCCAGATGGCGCCATATGCGAACAGGTCTGGGATGGTGGGTATAAAGCAGCAGCTGGGAAGCAACCACAAGTCCGTGTCAGTATGCTGTCATTACCGGACAAAGCGCTCTTGGTAAAATTGTTCTATTGCAACGCTGAATGTGCGAGTGCTGCGTTGAGAGCCTACCGGTCACTGAAAGGTGATCGCAGTGGGAAAGGACCGATGGAAAGTGCGGCGAATGGTGAAAAAATTCGAGGAAACGGAATCTTTGGTAGCACGCCCACGAAGCGGTAGACCACGAACACGTGCTGCTGCAGCAGAGACGATTACGCAAGAAATGGATGTGATTGCAATGTCATTCGCACATGGTGACTCCAGTGATCGCCATGTTTCTCGGCAAACAGACATTCCATACGGGACTGTATGGCGAACACTACGACGAATTCTGCACAGATACCAGTACAAACTGCAAGCTGGCGATCACGTGCAGCGTCAGGAGTTCGCAGCATGGTTTTTTCGACAAATGGATGTCGACGAGAACTGGGTGATAAACGTTTTATGGACTGATGAGGCACACTTTTCCCTAAACGAAACGGTAAACACGCACAACTGCCGCATCTGGGCCACGGAACATCCCCGAGCAGTCGTTAAAGCGCCATTTCATCGGGCGAAAGTGACAGTGTGGTGTGGATTCACGGCTTGCTTCATCATCGGTCCTTTTTTTTTAAGAGGTCCGCGGCTCCTCCGAAACCGTTTCAGTGACAGGTGCACGTTATGCGGACATGTTACGAACGTACGTTATCCCTAGCTTGCAAGAGCGGGATGCAGTGAATCTGTGCACATTTATGCAGGATGGAGCACCACCCCACATCGCACGTTCCGTTAAGCAACTGCTGCAAGAGACGTTTGGCGCAAATCGTGTGTTGAGCAGACACTTTCCAAAGGACTAGCCTCGGTCACCAGACCTGACACCCTGCGATTTCTGGCTCTGGGGTTACCTAAAATCACAAGTGTACAGATGTCGCCCCACTTCATTGGCCATTCGACACCATGTGGCAGCTATACCACCGGACATGCTCTTCAATGCCGTCCATGGTGTTTTCTCTCGTCTGCAAGCAGTGCTGGAACAGGACGGCCAGCACATTGAACACCTGGTACAATGAGGTGTCTAACCTGGTGCAATCAGGTGTCTATTTTTCTCGACACTTCAAACCTGTGGTTGCTGCGCCATCTGGCGATGAAAAATGTAAGTAAAATGAGTAAAAATTTATGTGATTTCATAAAAAAACCGATGTCATTCTGATAATTTCTACGCAAACCGCGTTGCCCTACTCTCAAAACTCCGCGAGTTATTACGTTTTCAAAATGTGCAAGACTTTTGGATCACCCGGTAATTTCAAATTTTTGTTAATGCACAAGTCTGTCACCAGAGAGCATAAGTTCACAATTCCGTTTACAGCAATATCAACGGGATTGAAAAAACCCGATTGAAAAAGTTCTTTCTTCGGTCAGATACTACTATTTTCCATACCGGTTCCATTTACTTTGAAAAGCTTTAATAAATTTAATTCGCGTCAAAACGGATTCAAAACACGTATTCATTACACCCGAAACTTCGGTGTCATCTTTCTTGTTTTTTCTAGCGATGTTTCCTTTGTCCGATATTGTTGTTATAATTCTTTTCCATAAATCTTTGTGTTTCAGCTTAAAAATGGAGGCAAAATTATACGTACAGAGGGCAGAGTGTTCTTGATTTTAGTCATCATTGTAATTTGCTGTAGGATTTTAGGATTTTATTTTTTTATTTTTTTTATTTAAGTTAGGATTTCTTTCTTCTTTTTTCTTTTTTTTTTCATTTTTTTTTTGGGTAGGCTTTTTTTTTTTTTTTTTTTGTTAGGCTTCTTTTTTTTTTTTTTTTGGGTTAGGCTTCTTTTTTTGGTTAGGCTTCTTTTTCTTCTTTTTTTTTTGGTTAGGCTTCTTTTTTTTTTGTTAGGCTTCTTTTTTTTCTTTTTGTTAGGCTTCTTCTTTTTTTTTTTTTTTTTTGGTTAGGCTTCTTTTTTTCTAGGTAGAAATGAAATTTAGTTTGCTCAGTTCTTTTCTCTTTTTATTCTATTTTCTATTATACATGAGCAAAGTTTTGTTTTTCTCGTCTAGTATTTATCTTAAGCTCAGTGACCGCCAGCAGATTGTTTTGTAGCAACATGGTATCTGTCGCAGAGTGATCAAGAACTTCCTGCTATAGGGCATAGTAAAAGGTTTCGGTGGGAAAACCAAATGGAGAATTGTGTGTTTGAATCGGATTTTTAATAGCAACTAGATGAAACCCGTCGGAACCGACGGTTAGTTTTTTTGTTTTTTTTTTGAAAAGAATACTCATATGAAGCAATTAACGTAAACTTTATTCGACTGACAAATTCACCAACCACTTCAGTAAAGACAATAGTCCGGTTTCGTAATTTTTTTTATTTTATTTATTATTATTATTATTTTTTTTTGGCTGAAGGTTTAACGACCACCGTGAGCAACTCAATGGTCTATAAGCAGTCGCCCGTCCCTAATTTAAGGTCACTAGTTCCAGGGAAGGGAGAGAGCAAGTGCCTTAAGACAAGCACAACATCCATGCCTCCCCGGGATTCGAACCTGGACCCTTCACGAACGAATTATCATAAGCCACCGCTGCGGTCAGGTTCGTGATGAGCATCAGGACTGCACCGTTTTTAAGTCGTAAAATGTGAGTGAGGCGGAAGTCCAGTCATCTCGATCGTGTGCAAAAAGTCAACTGGATAGCACACTCTTTCACTCTCATCTTCAGTCACAACTGTGTTTGTAAATGTTGTTGGAATGAGATTCGCGTTCCGAATACTCTTCACCCGTCGGAATCGACGGTTAGTTTTTTTTTAAACGAATAAACTCATGTGAAACAACAAATGTAAACTTTATTTAATTGACAAATTCATTGAACCACTTCAGTAAAGACAACAGTCCAGGTTCGTGATTTTTTTTTTTTTTGGAATGAAGGTTTAACGACCACCGTGAGCGACTTATAATGAATTCAGCTTCTTCTACTAATGCTTCTTCTAATGCTTGTTGTTTGTTAATTATATCATGAATAAACTTTCCTGCTAGTAGTGTAGTAATAATAATGAACAAGCTTTTAACTGCTAGTAATGTTGTAGTAGTAATTAAGATGAATAAAGTCTTATGCTGGTTGTTAATAATAACAACTAATGAAATAAACCTAACAGCCAGACAGATATCTGACAAAACTATGAACTGAGAAAAACGTACTTACAACAAATTCTTTATTAGGGGAACTTCTGATATCCTCCAACATACAACGAAGCTCTACCCACATAAACGAAGATCTCTTTACACATAAAAGCTCTCTCACGTAACACACAAAAAAAAAGCTCTCCTCCACATAAACAAACGCTCTCTGGCACATAAACAACAGCTCTCCCTACGCACATCAACAAAAGCTCTCTCTGATATCGCTGAACGCGCCTATTTATACTGGCTACCACCACGTCATGACTTACACTCATTGCCAGATCTCATTCAGCGGGAGAAATAACATCTCGTTCAGTAAGAAGATAATTTACATAGAAAAATAAAATAACCAGAGATAGTAAAATCAAAAGGAAAGTGAATCGAGAGTATACGTTACAAACTCAATGGGCTATAAGCAGTCGCCCCTAATATTTTCACTAACAATGGTCAACGGAATGTTTATTTACATCTTTACATAATGGGAAACGTCTTACCTACGTGAATAAACTGGATCGAATGAATGTTAAATTGTAATTGTACATCTCACAGCCCAACGGTATAACGTAATCAAGTCTTCGAGAGTGTTCGCTGTTCCGATGAGCAGAACTTTGATACAAATGCCTGCTAGCTTTGCTTTGCACAACGGTTAGCTCGGAAAAGAGACTTCGGACTTTGGACTATCTCGGCCCCTCCATGCTGCCGCCTTCAACAGCGCGTGAGTCAACCGCAGGCGATCGAATTTCAACCGCACGCTTCTCCCATAGACTTTACATGATAATTTTGCCGCCCCACAACACCCGAACCGTTGCATACCTCAACCATATCTTTACGTTTAGCCGTTCTCTCAAAATAGGACTCACAGTAAAAAACCTCGTACTGTACATCATACAGATGATGTGGAGTACGAGGCCTCACCACAAAAAAAAAAAAAAAAAAGTAATGGTCTAGAACCATGAAACTTACGGACTATTCCACATATTCAGTTCAACACAGCGTTTCTGGAGTTTCTTTAACCCTTCCAAAAAAAAATTCTTAAGTCTGATCACTCAAATACTGCTCTGCTGCTGACACCACCTAGAATCATTCGAAAAATGCTTCCCTTTTAAACTCTTTTAAGGTTTTGGAACATGGAGCAAGCTCTGGTGAGTAGGGTGGATGTTCTATGCACTTAAACCCGAGATCCCTCAAAACATTCATTGTCTTGTGAGCCGGCACATTGTCCTGCCAAAAGAGAACACATTTCCGCAGTTTTCCTCGCCTTTCCCCTTCAACGCTTCCCACAGCAAGTTGGAATAGTATTCAGCATTTATTGTTTGGCCCTTCGGGAGATAGTCAATCAGTAAAACGCCTTCCGAATCCAAAAAAAAAAAAAACCCTTTGCCATGGCCTTTCGTGCAGGCCTTTGAGTCTTGAATTTCTTTGGCCGTAGAGAACCCGAGTGTTACCACTGCAGGGACTTGTTTCGTCTCTGGATCGTAGCGATATAACCACGTTTTCACCAACAGCGACAAGTCGCTGCAAAATATTATCACCAGATCACTCCAAATGCTGCAAAACCGATTCGGAAGTGTCCTCTCGTTTTCCACGTCCCCTAGATTCGCCGATCTGAAAAAATCAAGTCATGAAAACGATCAACAATTTCGGGTGTTGTCACTGTTAAAGGCCTCCCAGATCTTGCTGCATCTTCGGTTTCAAAGTCTCCATGCTGAAAGTAGCACACCATTTTTCACAGTAGAATATGTCACTTAATGTTTGCGTCATACACTCATAGATTTCCTTTGCAGTTTTCTTGTGCAGGAACGGAATGACAGCCTGGAGTCTCACATTCGAAAATTCAACACTTTGCATTGACATGATTCAGTTTCCAGGACGTCAAACATCTGCAAAAAAAAAAAAAAGAAAAAGAAAAAAGAAAACTATTAGTCTAAAAATTCGCCCTATGCAATTCAAAAGAACAATTTTTCGAACTGCAGTGACAAAATAATGCTACAATTACAGGAAGTGGGTTAAGCCGAGAACTTTTCATCATCCTCTTGTAAGATATTGTCGCATTGTTGTAGTAGCACTATTATTATTTTATTATTTTCCTTTGAGGTTTAATGACCGCCTTGAGCAACTCAATGGACTACAAGCAGTCGTCCGTCCCTAATTTATGGCCACTGGTTCCAGGGAAGAGAGAGAGAGCCTGTGCCGTAAGATAAATACAACATCCATGTCTCACCGGGATTTGAACCTGGAGCCATCTCGGTCGAATGATGGTCAAAAGCCAGCATTCTGACCACTGCCTTACCGGAGCAGCACTATTATTATTAAATGGTGTTATTTCTGCTCTCCACCCCCGCCAAAAAAAGGAAAAGATATATATATATATATATATATATATACTCTCTATAAAGAAGATACCTAAGCAAAAAAAAATACATATATAATTTTGACTCACACCTAGTACAACATAGAAAAGGTTATGTATCTACCTGTGTGAGTAAAAGGAAAAAATAAAAAAATAAAATAAAACAACTGAATGTAGAAGGTGTCGAGAATACTGAGCCTTGGCTTTATCAAGGACCAGCAAAAACTCTGCATTTTCTCACTTCCACAAAGACCTAGTTGGAAATGGGTTTCTGCAAGGCCATAGATGCAAGTAACATTCCCACCTAAAATAGTTTAAAAAATATATATATAAGTCATGTCCTCCGTAGAGTAGCATGACCTAGCACTAGTTAACAATTTCAACTTGCATCCATTAACCTTCATGGCCCGACCCATGCTCTTCATCTGTTACTATTAAACAGAGAGAAGAAGATTAAAGAGAACTCAAGCTGTGAGAGTGACATAATAAATAGAAATGATTTTCAGCTATAACGAAATTCCAAGTTCGTTTGAGAGAGAATTTAAACCTGAAAAACAAATTTTACATTGCAATTAAAAAAGGAAATGTTAATTTATAACGAACAGATTTTTGAAAGAAAACTTGAGTCTAAAACCCCCTACTCTACAACTTATGACAGCACGAAAACGAGAATAAGTTAAAGATAATAATTAACTAAAGAAAACTTTGTGAAAGTTATATACCTTAAACAGTTAGTTGCAATATGTACAAAGTATTTCAGCAGTGCTTTAAGTGCATAATTAATTAGTTATTAAGAACTTAACTACTTTGAAAAAACAGCGCATAGACAGCGCATAGAAAAGGAACAAGCTTAGCCATCTTCTGTTCCTAGGTACCCCAAAAGACGCTCAAAGTTACAAAGAAAAGTAAGAGTTAAAACCCGCATAAATGTTGAGAATGTACTAATTTCTCAGGTCCTAAGAATTTCAAGAATTTGCAGCAACAATTTGGACTTCAATTACCACATTAATATACTATTAGAAAGTTTTCTAGAGAACGAAATTCCTTCTTCTTTCATCAAAAGAACTTTAAGAAAAATTATTCTGAATAATAGAGTAAGGTTGGCAGATCTGCTTTAATTTTCTACACAGTTAATAATATGATTCTGACCAATCAAAGCCGTAAGGAAGTTGGCTAGAGGATGCCTATTAACTACCTAAAGGAACCTTAGTGCTATGGATATGACGGTCCTATTAAAACAAAAAATTAAATAATATAAAAAAAATCACAAAAAAAAGCTTAAAAATCTGTTTATAAAAGAAAATAAAAACAAATAAAAAGAAAACTAGTTATTCATCACTAGGATAGCTATACTAAAAATAGTAAAACCAACATTAAAATTAATAAGATTCTGATTAATCTATAGAAGCTCACTAAGGTGATTTAATACATGCAAAGATTATTAAATAAACTGCTCGTGTATTTTATAATATTTCTCATGTATTCTGGAGAGTTAATTCTGCTCATTCTGATCATACAGATCCACAGTCTTAAGTTTATATATTTTTTTCTCTGGTTAAAATCTCCGCGCGTTGGTTTCTTGCTGTATGAGGAGGCCATCAGCCCCACCCTCACTGCCCCCCAGCATCTAGGGAGTGGCGGAAGAGGTCAGCCATGTTCTCCTCTTGTGAGGAGAAAAGTTTTTGTAACACAAGAGGTAAGCTCTCTTCCTTGTTTTTGGGTTCTAGGTTTTATAAGTTCAATGTTTGTACTTCATGTACCTTTTCTCTGTCGTTTTTTAGCTTTTCAGCTTTTAAGCATTGGTTTGTCTGTTAACATTTATGCGGGTTTTAACTCTTACTTTTCTTTGTAACTTTGAGCGTCTTTTGGGGTACCTAGGAACAGAAGATGGCTAAGCTTGTTCCTTTTCTATGCGCTGTCTATGCGCTGTTTTTTCAAAGTAGTTAAGTTCTTAATAACTAATTAATTATGCACTTAAAGCACTGCTGAAATACTTTGTACATATTGCAACTAACTGTTTAAGGTATATAACTTTCACAAAGTTTTCTTTTAGTTAATTATTATCTTTAACTTATTCTCGTTTTCGTGCTGTCATAAGTTGTAGGTAGGGGGTTTTAGACTCAAGTTTTCTTTCAAAAATCTGTTCGTTATAAATTAACATTTCCTTTTTTAATTGCAATGTAAAATTTGTTTTTCAGGTTTAAATTTCTCTCTCAAACGAACTTGGAATTTCGTTATAGCTGAAAATCATTTCTATTTATTATGTCACTCTCACAGCTTGAGTTCTCTTTAATCTTCTTCTCTCTGTTTAATAGTAACAGATGAAGAGCATGGGTCGGGCCATGAAGGTTAATGGATGCAAGCGAAATTGTTAACTAGTGCTAGGTCATGCTACTCTACGGAGGACATGACTTATATATATATTTTTTAAACTATTTTAGGTGGGAATGTTACTTGCATCTATGGCCTTGCAGAAACCCATTTCCAACTAGGTCTTTGTGGAAGTGAGAAAATGCAGAGTTTTTGCTGGTCCTTGATAAAGCCAAGGCTCAGTATTCTCGACACCTTCTACATTCAGTTGTTTTATTTTATTTTTTTATCTTTTCTCCTTTTACTCACACAGGTAGATACATAACCTTTTCTATGTTGTACTAGGTGTGAGTCAAAATTATATATGTATTTTTTTGCTTAGGTATCTTCTTTATAGAATGTGAATTCTGAATTTTCAAAACTGCTGCGTTGCGCGTTTTGATTTTCAGGTTATTTTGCACCCTTCGTTTTAAATTCTAAAATTTTTTCCTTAGTCTTCAGTTTTGCTCTTAAGTATATATATATATATATATATATATATATACACAGTCGATCCTTGATGTACCACCACTGTTTGTTACGTCAACTATCAAATTTATTAATTATTTTAAAGCAACCCAAATTTTGTAAATTACTGTTCCTGGAAAATCACAATTAGCAATAAATTAGAAGCATGTTAATTAGAAAATATGCAGTTATATGTTGTGTACTTAGTGCGCAGTGCAGTCCGAAGTGCCCTTTTCCATCTCGGAAGCTTCTGGTATGCATTAAACACGGAAATTTGCTATGCGTAGTAGGAAGACAAAGTTAACATTTTAATTGTTTAAAAAATGAATAAAAAATCATGTTACGTTACTAAAACTGTATAAAGTCAAAATAATAGCATTGCACAAAATCATTTTATACTTTACTTTTATTTATAATAATCATTTTATACATATAGTTTCTTTTAAAAATATCGTTTATTTTCATTTGTGTTTTAGATTTTAAACCAATTATTTTTAGAGCACAATGTAATTTAACAAATGCGTTTGAAATATCGTCATGCTGTAAATTTGCTTCAAAGAAACTTCTTGATGTCAAAAGACACTGATTCGCGTCTTTGATGGAACTGGTGTTTTTAACATTAAAGTTCTTCACAATTCAGTCGTGGTCCGAAAAACTAGAAAAGGAATTCTCACACAGCTTGCAAGCCACACCATGAAGGAATGTTCGGAAAGAGACCAAACTGCACGCACAGATAGCCTAGTAGGTCCTGAACAAATGATTTAATTGTCACATACAGACTGGGCTCCAGTTGCCGAATATACAAGATCATCAATAAGGAGTGTGGCACCCATTCTGGGCGATACATCATTGAATCCGACGTCGCATCGAGACAATGAGAGTCTGAATAGAGTCCTCGGGTATCGTGAACCATGTGGTGTTGATCGTCGATATCGGATATCATCATCATCATTGCCAATCATTATCGATCCACTGCTGGACGAAGGTCTCTCCAAGCCTCTTCCTCAACGGGCTGTCTTGTGCCAGTCTCCTCCATGTTACTCCCGCATACTTTCCAATTTCATCCACCCATCTCCCATGTGGTCTTCTTCTGGGTCTTTTCCTGTCCCTTGGAATCCAATCTTAAATTTCGACTGTCCATCGATGGTCTGTTCTTCTGGCAGGATGTCCAGCGCATTGCCGTTTCAGGGATTTTACTCTGATCATGATGTCTTCCACTCCTGTCATTTTTTGGATCCACGAGTTTCTGTCCTTATCTCTCCTGGTTACACCAAGCATGCATGCTTCTTTGAGTTGTCTGCAGCCTTTGTATGTCTCTTTTAGTTAAGGTCCACGTCTCTGCACCATACGTAGGAACTGGAAGGACGCATTGATCAAACACTTTTCTTTTAAGACGTAATGGCATATTGCTCTTGAAAATTATGCTGTTTCTTCCAAAAGCTCTCCAGGCAAGTTTTGTACGCCGATTTATTTCTTCATCAATGTGACCCTCACTTGATATCTGTTGTCCAAGGTAAACGTACGCATCTGTTATCTCCAGCTTTTCTCCATCAATCGATAAATCTTAATTTCTTGTAAAAGCATTGTACATCACTTTTGTCTTCTGAAAGTTCATTTTTAATCCCACTTCTTTACTCTTGTCACCAAGTTCTTGGATCATACTCTGCAGCTCTGATGGGGTAGTTGCAAAAATGACTACGTCATCAGCAAAACGAAGGTGAGTTAGATAATCTCCATTAATCTTTATCCCTTTGTTTTCCCAGTTCAGTGATTGGAAGACATTTTGCAATGTGGCATTAAAGAGCTTAGCTGATATGGTGTCTCCTTGTCTCACTCCCTTTCCAATTTTTATGTGTGCTGTATTCTGAAACAGCCAAATCTTTGCACTTGCATTTATCGGATATCGGATATATCCATATTGATATATCCATTGTGGTGTCGATCGTCGATATCGGAGCATCGAAGGCTCCCCGTACACTCCGCAAAATGTCGCCCCTTTATGGCCCGTGGGTCCGCTACGGCATGACGTCTGATGCGACGATCGGTGCGCTCGGACAGACGTTTCCGTGCTCCGGTACCCTTAAGACGTCGCACAGATGCTTCCTGGGGCCACTGTCTCCAAATGCAACGGACGGTTGTAACATCCCATTGCGTTTCTTCCTCAATACGACGCAAGGACCATCCGGCCGTACGAAGGCCTACGATGACGCCTCTCATGAACTCATCAGTTCGACGAAATCGCGTACGACGGCGTCTGAACGGTATTGGAATCTCTTGTTCGTTCTCCAGACACGGTTACAGCAGAACCACTCAGTTAGTGAACTGTTGTACAGCACAGGGCTGCACACTGTTCCGCTGAAACCCATATTATGGGTCAGCCAATGCACTATCATCATCGTGGCGCTACACACACACACACACACACACACACACACACACCCGCTCTCATTCACACACATACACAACAAAAGGAAGACGAAAAACCACCTACTTTACTTACCAAACACGGATGATGAAACACGAATACAACCTCCAGAGAAGAAGCATCTCGCCGCCCCGGTGGCGCAGTGGTCTAAGGCATGGGCTAAGCGCCGTTACAGATCCAGCGGCCTCTGATCATTCGTCCGTAAATGGTCCGGGTTCGAATCCCGGTCAGGCATGGATGTTGTGTTTGTCTTATGGCACTGGCTCTCTCCCTTCCCAGGAACCAGTGACCCTAAATTAGGGACGGGCGACTGCTTATAGCCCATTGAAATGCTCACGGTGGTCGTTAAACCTCCAATAAAAAAAAAAAAAAAAGAAGAAGCATCTCTGGAATCAGGGTGGAAGTGCTTAGAGAGAAAAAGAGGACCTACATCTAAGCACCTCCGACCCTTCAAAAAAATTAAAACGAGGATGACAGAAAAATAAAAATAAAGATAAACAGCATGAAATGTCATTTGTCATATCCCTTCCCGCCCGAGAGGCATAACTAGGACGCAAAAGATGGTCTGCCCTGTCCTCCGAGAGGTACAAAACCAGCTTCAGACAACAGACAAAACAAAATCGCGGGGGGCCAAAGCCTAGACAAATTTAGAAAAAGCATATAGGATACAACACATGAGGGTCCTAACACAGTAGCAAAGCATGTGAAAATAAATCAGGACGCAAACACAGAATCAAAACTTAGTGAACGAGAAGCATGGCATCGGGAGCAGCGGTCGGTTGTCATGCGACAAGCTCCAACACAGAAGAAAAAATTAAAATCGAAAGCTGATTGCATTATTGCGAAGGGAGACCAGTCTAGCCCAACGAACACGAAAAACGTCTTCCGACCAGTGATGAAAGTCTGCAATCACTCGTTCGCGCAAACTGATCTTAACGAAGAGAGCAACCACGTCCGGCCTATTCGCATAGAGCCTAACGTGGTCAGATACAGCAGTATCAAGTAAAACAGTATACAGGCAGTAGCAAGAATCACTTTGAGACCATAAGCACGCTGACCTGAAACAGGTAGCGGGTGTTTAAATACAGTAATACGAAAATTGCAAACATTAACACAAATCCACTTAGAAATAATTTACCAAACTTTGCACACAAAAGCACATTCCACGAACCTGTGGAATAAAGATTCAGACTGTCCGCAGTGGGGACAAGCGGGAAAGGCGATGACTCCCCATCGAAAAAGGGAATCACGGGTGAAAATCACCCCATGGGCTAAGCGCCGTTACAGATCCAGCACACAACCTGCCACACCCGGAAACGCGACATTGGCCCACCCATGCGACTCTCTAGTTCATCCACGAGGCGGGAAACCTCTGCTGAATGCGAGAAGCAAAGGATGGCAAGAAAACATTATAAATGACATCCGCTCGATGCCAAGAAGAACACCTTATATTATGGCTAGTCAACAACCTAGCCTCACAAATGGTAGTGCTATGTGGTCCACCGGGCCTTGGAGCTCTGAGCCCTAAATATCTACAAGCAAAAGGAAATAATCTGAGATTAAAAAAAAATAACACGCGAAATTAAATCTAGGATGAAATTGTTCTGCAGGATACAGACTAGGATATAAACCACGCACGAATATGCCGAACACCCAGTCCCCCTAGAAAGGAGAGCTCTAGTTCCCCAAACAAATCGAAATAAAATAGAATTTAGAGCCAAAAGGGCCCTGTACTTTGGGGGTTGCACTGTACCGCAAAAAGCAATTTTGCAAACCAAGAAACTGTTAGCCAATTTATCCCTATTAAACAAAGAAATTTGGTAAGCCTCACACCTAGCACATTCCGACGTGAGCTTCTGTTGAACAGAATGTCATGTCTCGCGGTGAACCTCTTTTTTATCTAAGTAAACGCCGAGGATCCTTATGGGAGCATCGGTGGAGCCCACAAACTGCAAAACGTCAGGTGACCAATCCCCAAAACACAAGGCTTTAGTCTTATCCACATTAAACGCTGCGCATGCACTGTCCGCATAAACGTCATAAACACTGAAGAAATTCCTAAAAGAAAGTTCATCTCGAAGGAAGAGAACGACGTCATCTGCGTAAGCAACATATTTGAGTTCGGCTGTTTTGGAGCTCGCACGTGGAACAAGAATGCCAGAAATATTTGAAGCAGATTGAATCTTCCTGAGGAGAATTTTATTAATCAGAACGAACAGTGCAGAAGATAACGGGAAGCCCTGGCGGACCCCTCTCAGAACGGGAAAGCAGTCCGTAGGGTGACGTTTGACTCGGATAAAACTAAAGATGTTAGTATAAAAGACCTTTACCATGTGAACAAAATCTGGGCTAACGTTACAAGCCTGTAACAGTGCCACAAGGTACTTGTGAGAAACCCTGTCAAAGGCTTTACTCTGGTCCAAAGAAAGGATACAGCACTTCAACCTCTTGCAGTCGAGGGAGTGAATACCATCCCGCACGAGGACTGAATTTTGAAAAACTCTCCTTCCCGGGATTCCAGAAACCTGGCACGCGCCTACTAGGCCAGAAATAACCTTAATCAATCTATTAGCAAGGGCTTTAGACAAAATCTTGTAATCGTATAGTTAAGAAGAGTGATGGGTCTCCACTCTCCCAAATTACAACTGGAACCATCATACCGCTTGTTAACCAGAACGATTTGACCATTACGCATCGTCGTGGTTAACTGCCCAGTTGACAGTACATGGTTAAAAACATCACAGAGAGGTTCTGCAAGCAAATCAACAAAATGTTTGTAAAACTCTGTACGGATACCATCAGTACCCGGACTACGACCATTGCTCCGGCCGGCAATAACTTGCCTTACCTCGGACGCACGTACAGGGCCCGATGTAAGTTCAGAAGCCGCGGCGTCGAGTTGGATCGCACCAACGACCCAAGACTCGACGGACGACTGCTGCACGTAATCAGATGCAAACAGGTCTCGGAAATGCGAAAAAAAACAAAACAAATTTTGAATTTCTGATTAGGAAGTCAGGAAACGTGACCCAGGTTGTAAACCAGGAATGGCCTGTGAAATAATTTTTTTCTCTTCTAGATTTCGCAAAAAAAAAAAAAAAAAAAAAGCTGGCAAATGAAATCTCATTTTCTAAATTCTTTGAGATAGAGTCCTGTGTGCATCTTTGCCCAGATTCACAATATAAATCTGTCAGCTTGAAGTTCAGCAAGCATACCAGCATTCTGATCACCCCATTTGCTGCCCGGCTTTGCATGCACGTAACATACACACAAGACGAGTTCGTTCTAAAAGCCGCCTACGAGCCAAAAGTTTCCCCTGAAGTTGTAAATAGGACTTCACTTGAATTTTGACCCCTTCCTACCATTCACCATTATAATGAGTCTCAGACTGAATTTCGCATCGAAGCAACCCCTCAAGACCCCGAAGGATGTCGTCATCTTCGAGAAGATTCAGATTCATCCTCCATGAGTTCGTGTCCGGGCCTCTGTTAGAACGATCTCACCGGTAACGGCACGATGGTCACTCACACGGAGAAACACAGAACCAACATCCCAATGTTAGAAAGACACAAAGTCACAATTCCCAGAACCCCCACAAGAATCCTGTCCAGGCGGGTCCGAACCGATCCATCCGTCCAAGTCCAGTCAAACACCCCAGAGTGAGTAGAACGCCAGGCATCCAACAACCCCGCCCCCAACATGAACCCGGAGAAGACAGATCGGGACGGGTCCTTCTGCTAGGTACCCCACACCCCTGTTTATCAAGAATCTGCTCCGAAACAAGGTTAAAATCACCCCCCAATATTAGGAAGTCTTCACCATCCCCCAAAAATAAAGGAAGACTCCTAAAGAATCTACCCCTTTGGGCGGGGGTACCGTTGGCGCATAGACTGAAATAACGCTAATTTTAAATTCAACGAGGGCGAAGATGACAGCAGCCACACGACCTTCGTCATCGTACTGAAATTTCAGTTGTGTTCCCTTGACGTTAGGGTTGACAATAATTCCGACGCCCCGCTGACTAGTCGGAGAAAGACTAAACTAGCACGGCGCATTTGTGAAATGGCGAAAATCCGAAACATGCCGGATACTATGAAAATAGGTTTTTCTGGACACACAGGATATCAATATCCTGGGTCGTAATCCAGCCCATGAGCCAACACGGGACCGAAGTTCTTGAATATTCAAAGTTGAAATTTTAATCTTGAATGTAAGGAATAAAACTAAAACACATGTACACACTATAACACAAAGGGTCAATAAGGTAAAAAGAGGTAGATTCAATTTAACCCACACTTTTGAACGAGGGACCGGCACTTTAAAATAACTATGCTAACTTCCCGAGGTGGGATGGTGGCTATCCCGCAGGCGTCTTCGTTGGTGGCGATGTGGTGGAATTTCTCCCTCCTTCAGGAGGTCGGGAGATCGGTCGCGACGATCTCCCAGAACGATCCACGTGGCGGGCTATACGGCGCCCCGACTACCCTGCGGTTTTCAGCCCGATGATCAGGCCTCTCTCAAAGTCCGTTAGTTGCGTAAATCGACGTCTCTTGAGTCTACCTGGCATTCTTGTCATTCTGTACCCTTGCTTGCGTCGGCCGGTGTTTTTCGCTTTCATGGGGCATTGACTACATTCCGGTTTATAAGGCTGCCGGTTCGTGCTTGCAGCACCACCACAGGGTGTGCGGTCATGCGCAATCGCACCAGATCGTTTGCATACCAGCACGCACTCTAGCTATCTGCAAAGTTTCGCGGTTGTAGCATGTTTTCTTCTAGGTGCGCAAATTTCATTATCCGGGAGTGTATACTATACATTTCGAGCATCAGACTCATTTTCTAATTGCCACACTAAGTAGAAATCGCCTTTGTAAAAAACGCTGTGCTGTAAATTCATCGACAATCGAAAGTTAAGATGCAAGTTTTAATGATTTTTCGGGTTTTTTTTTCTGTTTTTCTTTTATTCGCGTGTTTCGTTCAGTAGTTGCAGACAGAGATGGATAACAACGGAAAATTGCTCTTTATGTTTTGAGTAATTGAGATCAATATCAGCATCACTTTAAGTTGTAGAATCGATAGTGTGCGTGCGTGTGTGTGTGTGTGTGTGTGTGTGTGTGATGCCTTCTTACTCCAAAACACTGTAGTTACATTAATTATTCATCGACTAGGATTATAACCAGTTGGAGATATTGCCACTTTCGTAAAGAAGGTAATCACATAAAAATGCAAAGTTACAATACTCACTGCGTTTTAGAAGTGACTATCACTTCTAAAACGCACCCCAACTCAAAAATGTTAACATTCAGAGAAAAATATTCGATCGAAATACGACCTACTCCCACAAAGAACATTCTTTTGAAAGTAAAGTATACTATGCTTTAAATGGAAAGCAATAGTTGCCTTAAATTATTCACGCAAAAAATCGTTACCTTCAATTAATTATTCATCTCTAAATGACTATGGCAGCAGATCTTTTTTAGTGTGAAAGTTTCAGGTTTTGCGATTTCATTTTATTGTCGCGAAAAATCTGAAGTAACTAGGTCTGAAATATTCAAGATCGTTACGAATTAGCTGAAACATGGAAACTTTTCAGATAAAAAAACAGTAACTAGTAATTAAAATTGTTCGAAGTTGAGATTATGCATAATCTCAGTGTGATCTACTACTTACTATTTTAGATTGATTGTTAAGAATTGGGTTATGTAAAAAGTCCTTTTAAACTTTCTAAAACTTTTAGTGAATCAAAATTGATCGTTTAAGTAAAACACAAAACTTAATATATATATATATAATAAATTAAGATCGTTTAAGTAAAACACATACTACAATATACTCTGTATATATATATATATATATATTCTATAAAGAAGATACCTAAGCAAAAAAATACATATATAATTTTGACTCACACCTAGTACAACATAGAAAAGGTTATGTATCTACCTGTGTGAGTAAAAGGAGAAAAGATAAAAAAATAAAATAAAACAACTGAATGTAGAAGGTGTCGAGAATACTGAGCCTTGGCTTTATCAAGGACCAGCAAAAACTCTGCATTTTCTTACTTCCACAAAGACCTAGTTGGAAATGGGTTTCTGCAAGGCCATAGATGCAAGTAACATTCCCACCTAAAATAGTTTAAAAAATATATATATAAGTCATGTCCTCCGTAGAGTAGCATGACCTAGCACTAGTTAACAATTTCGCTTGCATCCATTAACCTTCATGGCCCGACCCATGCTCTTCATCTGTTACTATTAAACAGAGAGAAGAAGATTAAAGAGAACTCAAGCTGTGAGAGTGACATAATAATTAGAAATGATTTTCAGCTATAACGAAATTCCAAGTTCGTTTGAGAGAGAATTTAAACCTGAAAAACAATGCAAAAGAAATCCAAATTTTACATTGCAATTAAAAAAAGGAAATGTTAATTTATAACGAACAGATTTTTGAAAGAAAACTTGAGTCTAAAACCCCCTACTCTACAACTTATGACAGCACGAAAACGAGAATAAGTTAAAGATAATAATTAACTAAAGAAAACTTTGTGAAAGTTGTATACCTTAAACAGTTAGTTGCAATATGTACAAAGTATTTCAGCAGTGCTTTAAGTGCATAATTAATTAGTTATTAAGAACTTAACTACTTTGAAAAAACAGCGCATAGACAGCACATAGAAAAGGAACAAGCTTAGCCATCTTCTGTTCCTAGGTACCCCAAAAGGCGCTCAAAGTTACAAAGAAAAGTAAGAGTTAAAACCCGCAAAAATGTTAACAGACAAACCAATGCTTAAAAGCTGAAAAGCTAAAAAACGACAGAGGAAAGGGTACATGAAGTACAAACATTGAACTTATAAAACCTAGAATCCAAAAACAAGGAAGAGAGCTTACCTCTTGTGTGACAAAAACTTTTCTCCTCACAAGAGAAGAACATGGCTGACCTCTTCCGCCACTCCCTAGACGCTGGGGGGCAGTGAGGGTGGGGCTGATGGCCTCCTCATACAGCAAGAAACCAACGTGCGGAGATTTTAACCAGAGAAAAAATATATAAACTTAAGACTGTGGATCTGAATGATCAGAAAGAGCAGAATTAACTCTCCAGAATACATGAGAAATATTATAAAATACACAAGCAGTTTATTTAATAATCTTTGCATGTATTAAATCACCTTAGTGAGCTTCTATAGATTAATCAGAATCTTATTAATTTTAATGTTGGTTTTACTATTTTTAGTATAGCTATCCTAGTGATGAATAACTAGTTTTCTTTTTTATTTGTTTTTATTTTCTTTTATAAACAGATTTTTAAGCTTTTTTTGTGATTTTGTTTATATTATTTAATTTTTTGTTTTAATAGGACCGTCATATCCATAGCACTAAGGTTCCTTTAGGTAGTTAATAGGCATCCTCTAGCCAACTTCCTTACGGCTTTGATTGGTCAGAATCATATTATTAACTGTGTAGAAAATTAAAGCAGATCTGCCAACCTTACTCTATTATTCAGAATAATTTTTCTTAAAGTTCTTTTGATGAAAGAAGAAGGAATTTCGTTCTCTAGAAAACTTTCTAATAGTATATTAATGTGGTAATTGAAGTCCAAATTGTTGCCACAAATTCTTGAAATTCTTAGGACCTGAGAAATTAGTACATTCTCAATTACTTTGGTTGAAATGTTATTATTCCAGTGTAGATATTTAATTACTTTGAAAGGAAAATTAACTCTTTTATCAAAGAGGCTAATAGATGGGTTACCTCTGTTGAGCTTAATGCTTAAGTCTAGGAACTCAAGTTCCTGATTACTGTGGTTGGTTTTACATAAGTTAAGAGAGCTAGGATAGATATTATCAAAATCACTCTCTATAACTTCTGAATTATTGATACACAGCAGATCATCAATATATCTAAAAGTGTAAAGGTAGTTATCTGAGCAGGTGGGGTGATTTTTAATGAATTTATATTCCTTAAAGAACAGGAATAGATTAGCGATATTCGTGGACGTTGATGTTCCCATTGGAATACCGTTCACTTGCTTATAGAGAGTATTATTATATAAGATATGGTTATTTTTTATGCAGCAATTGAGATAAGAGTTCCAAGTTCCTACATCAACAAATTGGTTAAGTTTAAATTCTGCATACAGCTCTTTAAAGGTAGTGATTATATCTGATAGAGGCAGATTAGTATATAGGTTTTCAAAATCATAACTATTAATATCTAGGGGACAAACTTTGAGTATAGTAGAAATTACTTCTGCATTATTATTAATTATCCAAAAATCTCTGTACATCAAGTTAGAACAGTTTCTAATGTGTTTCAAAACCTTCTTTAAGACATCTTCAAAAGCAAGATCTATTTTCTTTTGTGACTCCTTACTCCACTAGCTATGAACCTGAACTTCACAGGATCCTTATGAAACTTAACCGTTGCAAAAAGAAATGGAAATTCAGGCTCATATCTTCTAGTTTGTGGAATTTTAAGTTTCTTGAAGAATGCCTTAAACCGATTTTCTAACTGCTTGGTAGAATAACTTACGGGCTCGTATGTTACTCTATTATTGAGTTCCATAGTTAACAATTCAAAATAGAACTTCTTACAGATAATTGCAAAATTATTGCTAGCTTTATCCGTAGTGGTAAAAATAAATTGGTCTTGTAGTTTGGAGAGTGACCTTTTAGCTTCTCCAGAGAAAAAGAGATTTCTGTCGAAACAAAAGTCCAGACCTGCCAACTCACCGGTGAAGCTATTGATTATATTATATTTCCATTCTGCGAAGGCCTCAATAGGCTGATTGTACGTTAAACTGGTTTTTACGATGTACTTATTTACATCTTGAGTGAAGCTCTCAAGAATCCTTTCTTTGGAAATTGTGAAGGAAGGTCTGAATTTAGAGCCATACTCTAATAAATTCCTAAGCTTTTCATTTTCAACAAAACTCAAGTTTCCGGTGATAATATGGTTGTAATTCTTATCATCATCATCATCATCATTGTCAACCATTATCAATCCACTGCTGGACGAAGGTCTCCCCAAGTTTCCTCCACAACGGTCTGTCTTGTGCCAGTCTCCTCCATGTCACTCCCGCATATTTACGAATTTCATCCACCCATCTCCCATGTGGTCTTTTTCTGGGTCTTTTCCTGTCCCTTGGAATCCAATCTAAAATTTCGGCTGTCCATCTATGGTCTGTCCTTCTGGCAGTATGTCCAGCCCATTGCCATTTCAGGGATTTAACTCTGATCATGATGTCTTCCACTCTCGTCATTTTTCGGATCCACGAGTTCCTCTTCTTATCTCTCCTGGTTATACCAAGCATGCACCTCTCCATGCTTCTTTGAGTTGTCTGCAGCCTTTGTATGTCTCTTTTAGTTAAGGTCCACGTCTCTGCACCATACGTAAGCACTGGAAGGATGCATTGATCAAACACTTTTCTTTTAAGACATAATGGCATATTGCTCTTGAAAATTATGCTGTTTCTTCCAAAAGCTCTCCAGGCAAGTTTTGTACGCCGATTAATTTCTTCATCAATGTGACCCTCACTTGATATCTGCTGTCCAAGATAAACATATGTATCTGTTATCTCCAGTTTTTCTCCATCAATCGATAAATCTTCATTTCTTGTAAAAGCATTGAACATCATTTTTGTCTTCTGAAAGTTCATTTTTAATCCCACTTCTTTACTCTTGTCAGCAAGTTCCTGGATCATACTCTGCAGCTCTGATGGGGTAGTTGCAAAAATGACTACGTCATCAGCAAAACGAAGGTGGGTTAGATAATCTCCATTAATCTTTATCCCTTTGTTTTCCCAGTTCAGTGATTGAAAGACATTTTCCAATGTGGCATTAAAGAGCTTCGGAGATATGGTGTCACCTTGTCTCACTCCCTTTCCAATTTTTATGTGTGTTGTAATTTCAAAAAGCCGAATCTTTGCACTTGCATTTTCATAGATGTTATTAATAATATTAATGTATGCATCTTCAATACCGCAGGATTTCAGAGCCGTGGTAACTGCTGATGGTTTCACCGAATCAAAGGCTTTTTCATAATCGATAAAAGCCATGCACAATGGAAGTTCATATTCCCTCGCTCTTTCAATTAGTTCTCTCAGTACGTGGATATGATCTATTGTGCTGTAGCCACTCCTGAATCCAGCTTGTTCTCTCGGTTGAGCCATGTCCAGTGTTACCTTCAAGCGGTGTGAAAGAACTTTAGTGAAGATTTTATAAACCACTGATAGGAGGCTGATAGGTCTGTAGTTCCTGAGATCCTCAATGTCACCTTTTTTATGTAGCAGGATCATTGTAGCGTTGTTCCAATCCTCAGGAATCTTCCCTTCATTAAGGCATCGAGTGAAAATTTGGGCGAGTACTGTTTCAATTTCTCCACTTGCTTCTTGTATGATGTCTATAGTAATTCCATCTTCTCCTGGAGCTTTCCCCCGCTTCATGTTCTTGATTGCATGAGCAACTTCTGCTGGGAGGACTGGAAGAACTCTGGTACCTTTCATGATGTCTGGAGTACATGTATCATCCCTTTCATATAATTTGGAGTAGAAATCTTTCACTCTTGTCAAAATTTCGCCTCTATTTCTTGTTATAGAACCATCTTCTTTTCTCAGAGCCATAATCTGTTTTCTTCCCTTACTGAGATGTCCCTTTGCTATCTTAAGGCTTTGGTTGTTTTCAATTGCTTTCCTCACTAGCTCACAGTTGAATTTCCTTATGTCTTCAGTGATACTTTTTCGTGTTGTCT